>CM077466.1:47260916-47995762 GCA_039654755.1 Calcarius lapponicus
CCAGAGCCTGACCCCTTCATGAAGAAATTTTCCCAAATACCCAAACTTAAACCTCCCCTGGTGCATCTTGACTCAATTTTCTCGTCTTGTTTGTTATCTGGGAGAAGAGAGCCATTGCCTCCTGGCTACAGCCTCCTTTCAGGGAGGTATGGGGAGCAGGAAGATCTCCCGAGCCTCCTTCTCTCCAGGCCGAGCACCCCCAGCTCCCTCAGCCTCTCTTCACAGGATTTACTCTCCAGGCTGAGCACCCCCAGCTCCCTCAGCCTCTCTTCACAGGATTTACTCTCCAGGCCCTTCCCCAGCTCAGTCGCCCTTGTCTGGACTCACTCCAGCACCTCCATGTCCTTCCTGTAGGGAGGGCCCCAGAACTGAGCCCAGGATTTGGGGTGCAGCCTCACCTGTTCCAAGGACGAGGGGTGATCGTGGCCCTGGCCCTGCTGGCCACAAAACACACCCGAGGAGTAAAGGTCCCCCCCAGGCTCCAGGTGTGTGCTCTGACACAAGCACACGTGCATGGGGTAAGTTTTCCCAGAAGTGCGGTTTTGGTTGGTTTTGTCTAGAATTGTAATGCTTTGGGGTCGTGCTTCTTCCAATGGATAAAACGTCCAAAATTCACGTTTTCCACAGACTTCACTATGCCTGAAAAACACAAGTGGAAATAGTTGACTTGCTTGATTCTGTTCTTACTGGAATGAATTATGATTGTCTCAGTGCCATAAAATTAGTCAATACCGCATAATTAGGTTTATCTTTGACAGAACTTTATGCTGCCATTTTTTCTAAAGTAACACGTCAGGTTACAGTTCCCAAACTGGTACAGAATCATAGAATTGTTTGGGCGGGAAGCAATTTTTAAAGATGACCTAATCCATACCCCCTGTCATAAGCAGGAAAAATGAGTTGTGCTTTGATTCAAATTTTGAGCCTTTGTCTCGCTTATAAATTCTGAATACTATGTAGATGAGTTTATAGTGTGTTGCATTCAAAAATCTGGATTAACAAAGCATTATTAAAGCTTGAAAAATCAAGCATGGTTGTTGAATTTAACACTGTCCATGCATCCCATGTTTTCTGCTTTGTACAGAAATAGAAATTACAGTGTCTGTGTATGCAAACACACACTGTTTATTTCTACCATGTGTTTTCATCTTCACCAGGAACAGTCTTTACCTCACCAGCCTTCAGTGCTTTGTTCTATCTTCGCTGAAAAATAGGAAAGATGAGATTCGTATTCTGTGATGCTGACTGAATTAGTAATTTATTGGGGACTCTTCTGTAATACGTCACAATATCCATACAAAATCAAGCAGTTTTGCTGGACAACATGGACAGTGTTGTGAGACAGAGTTTAAAATGATCAAACAGCTGTTAATTCTGGTGATCATAGTGAGGTGTCTTGAAAAAGCTTTCCAAAGCATTCTGCATTTTTATGCTATATTAGGTATTCAGAAAACTACTATTGTAAATTAAACTTTGACTGAAACTGTGAGTACTCAGCAGACCTAGCCAGATGTTTCACATGGGATGTGTAAGAACTCTATAGAGTTTGTGGTCATCAGGTTAGTTAAGGTTTCTGCTTGGTTCTGCCTTGTGTTCTGTACAGAAGCAGATATGGAATCTTTTCTTTTTAGGCAGCATTCCACTGTCTTGACCCTAAGAATATACTTTTTTTATTTTTGCTATAGTGATCTCCTGTTTTGCCACCCATTCTGCATTATTAAATAAACAAACAAACAACAGCTAAAGCAACAGAAAAAGAAATGAGACAAAATTATAGGGACAGCAGCATTTGTTACCTCTATAGAGCAATGTGCATTGCATGAAACATGGGAAAAAGAGAGCACATTAAAAAGAGAGCAGGCATTTTTAATCTTGATACTGCTTATCTTAATACATTCTTTACTTGCAAGCATAATATTGTTTTTTCATACTTTGTGTCATTCCCTAGGTTTTTAGAAAAGCAAAGGGAAAACATTGAACTAGATTTTGTGGAATCATAACACCCCCCACAGGGGTCATCAGCAAGATGGCAATCTCTGGATGCATCTGACAGCCATCTGCTACTTGAGCTAACAGTGTCACTGACAGCAGTAGCTGGGAGTTATTTTTATGCTGCCTGTCAGTAGAAAGGAAGAAAGGGTGTGCATCCTGTGGATGCCCTAACCTCTTGCCAGGTGTGGAGAAATTTTCCCATCCAAGTTTCTGGGAAGGAAGTCTTGGCTGGTGGACTGGATCCTCAAAGACTCAACCTTTCTGTCTGACTCCTCCTTTCCCTGTTTCAGCCATCTCATCCTCTTTCCTGCAACTGTATTTTGTCCCAGAATTCTTCCCTGAGTCCTTCTTCTCATTTCTCTTTATCGTTTGTAGCTACATCAGGGCTCTCTCCGGTTTCCTGGCTCACTTTTGGTTCAGCTTTCCCTGGGTTGCTGTCTTCTGAGCCCATCCCTCTCCAGGATTAAATTGGAGATTTAATCCCAAACCTACAAGTTTCCTGTTACCTCCTGATTACTCCTGATGTCAGGCTCTTACCCCAGCTGGTAGCACATTTGCCCTGTGTTTGCCATTTTAATTTCATTCCCTCTAGCTCCAGTATCAGTTTCTCTCACCCCATCCTGCATAAAAGGGTCCATTCTGTGTCTTGGAACATAGGGCATTTTCCTGAATAGGGCCTTCCCTGCAAGCCAAGTTATTTTCCAGCCTGTGTTTAAGTTACAATTTTATCTTCATATCTGAAAAGCTTTACATCTTCTTCAGTGTATTCTTTCCTAAAAGCAGTTCTCACAGAAGACACCTTTAGAGCTGCTTGAGTGGGAAGGGAGCATAGTCGAGGACTGTCTTAGATTCTGTCTCAAATTTTATAGTTAAATCGGCTTGGTCATATTGAAAGGAGACAGAAAGGGGACAGCACATCTTCCAGCTCCTTGCCTTCAGTGCTAGGTGTCACAGTAAGGCCAGAGGGGACAATCAGATCATCTTGCTTAACTCTCACATGCTGCTAGCCTCTGTATTTCCCTCCCTTCATATATATTGAAGCTGATAAATTGAGTTTTGACATTCAGATGATCATAGTTCCTTAAACAAGGATTGGAAAGCCTGAGGATAAACACACAGGCTTGTCTGAGAAGCAGGTGAATCACTGCCTTTGCAATATGGATGGTGTTTTTCTGGGAGCTGACATGATGGCAGCATATAATACAGTCATGAGTAGATTAAACAGGTGATTTCATAGCAGGTATGTGATGCTTTCTATCACATTTCTTGTTGCAGGGCTTTTTTCTACTATTTTCTTCTATTTTCTTCCACTTCATCAAAAATATAAAACGTGAAAATTCTACTAATACTTTGAGTAGTTGTACAGTTTTCTTTTTTTATACAGAAAGTGAGCAGAAGTGAGGAGCAAAATTTATTCTCATTAAGCCGATTTTGATTTGATCCTCTCCTAAGCAGAGTGCCATTTAAATACTCCATTATAAACCTGCAGAAAGCAAATAATGCCACTGAGGACATTCCCTGAAAACGCATGAAAGTTAAGGATTTGGTTAAACTTAAGTTACTCAGTTTATGTCAACTTATCTCAACACTAAGAATATGGGTATTTTACTTGGAAAAGCCTTATAATATTTACACATTGCTGAGTGAGGTAAGTTAATCTAAAGAGCTCTGATTTTTATGGTTTTATGCATCTAGAACAGCAGTCTAGCAGATTTCCAAAATTTGTGTTCTCTTAAAGCTGTATCATGCTTAATTCAGAAACAGTTTCATGAGTTCTGAGTGCATTAATATACACCATTATCAGTTCAGGATCTGGGATGTTCAAGTACTTTTTGCCTTTGAAATATTCTTACATTTATTAACTCTTTCAGAAACTTTCATTTTGAAAAATCCTCTTCTGAAACAACTTTCAAATAAAGAAGAAACACACAGAAGTTTGCTGGCTTTGTAAGAACAACAAAATTTGCATCCAAATCCTAAATAGGCCCAGCACGTTAGATGGACAGAGGAAGGTGATGACTGTGTTTGAGTTAATATTATTATTATTTCTCTTTTGAAAGAACACCTGGGGACCCCATCTGTGATCAGCTGCCCAGTGGGTATTACATACCCACAGAACAGCCCCAGGTATGCAGGAGGTCAGACAAGGTGTTCTAGTCCCACCTGGCCTCAGCCTATGAATAATAGAAGGCTTTTGCTGTGCAGTGTTTGCAATGAATAGACCTGGCTGGTGGTGTGGAAACATGGAGGTGCCCTGAATTCCCACTTAAGAGCTGGATAATGGAGACTGATGGGTGACTTGCCGGGTGTCACATAGGAAGTTGAGTTAGTACCAAGATTTAGACTGAGCTTGGCCATAAGCTTGGCCTTTCTCTTGCAGTGTCTCACGGTTAACAAACTGATCTGTGCAAAGGCTGGATACGATTGCCAGTTCCTCTTTAGTTCCCTGTGAGGAAGTTATACTGCTATGAAGCAATCTTTGTTGTCTCCACCTGTAAAGGATGCACCAAGTCCCAGCCTTTGGACTCATGTAAATGAGTCCTGCTGGAGCAGAACTTTGCAATTAACTTCTTCTCTAAGCCTTTAATGAGGTTGGGAAACAGTCCCATGCTAAGCAACTATCTTCATAAGTGCATCTGACAAACCAAATAAACAAACTTCAACAGTGATGGTTTCAAGTGTAAGTTCTCATCAGGGACTCACTCTTCCCAGAGGTGCCTGCCCTTTGGACTGCCTCTGTTCAAAGTTTAAATCTTTGCAGCATCCTTAAGGATTCTCACTGCACATGAAGTTGGGGTTTCTCTGTCCCAGCTCCTGTGCTCTGCTTTCTGTATTTCTTAGAGTGGACTCTGCAAAATACATGAGAGTGGGTAGAAAATGCTGCTACAGCTGCTCAGTGTCTGATATTTGCCCAGGAAAGCTGGGGTGTGGTGTGACTAAACATGTCCTGTGTCCCAGAAGAATGCTTTAATTGCCAAGCTCTCACTCTCTGGATTAGGACTGTGCTCACTTCCTTTTATTTGCCACAAAATGCAATGGGGATCCTGCTTATTATGCTGGGCAGTTTTTTTGAACCTCCATTCAGAAAATCTACATTTCTCCACACATCAGCTTTAGGAACACATCAGCTCTTCACAGAGAGGAACATATAACCCAGTATTTGTGTCTTGTGCAGAGAATTTTCCACGCCTCAGGTTCCAAAATGTGAATGGGAAACAATGCACCTTATGCAGGGGAAGGCAGAGAAGAGGAATGTTTATTATTATCCCACACATATGGAAATCTAGAAAAAAAATCATCTGGAGAAATGAATGCTGTTAAAATAACTGTACTAACACAAAATGTTTTTAGGCATTTCATGTTCTCTTTCTGTTGCAGATGAAGAGGGTTGTTGCTTTTTCCTTGTTTCAAACCCTAATTTTATGTGATGCAAACCTAATTCAGGCTTTACAGCGAAGATTTCTGATGTAGTGAGAAGTGAAAATGATGGTGAAATTTTCCAACATTTCTTAATTTGCTTTTTCTGGATCTAATTGTTTTTGTTACTGCCCGAGTTGTGTGCCGACTCCACGGCTGTTTTTCCTCCTGCGTAGTTGTGATCTCTTTAATGTTTATTTTTTAAGTCCCTAGGAATACTGCAAAAGGGACAAAAGTTGAGATGCAGTTACAAGGGGCTTTTAAAGGCTAAAATTTCTTGTCAAAACTCTGCATGTCCCAAACCACAGAAGTAGTCAGGGTAAAAACTTCCACAGTGTTTCTTGAAATGTGTTTTCTCTCACATTTAAACCATGGAAAAATGTCTTTTTGTCACATTAGGAATGGAGTCACTAGGAGGAACTCAAATGACCAAATGGCCTAATTTTCACATTTAAGTATTCTGGGTTTGGGTTCTTTTTGTAGGGTTTTAGGTTTTGTTTGGGGTTTTTTCTGGTTTGCTCTCAGCCAAAATGCAGAACATGGACAAAGCTGAAGTAAAATGAAACCTTTTTGTTTGAGAAAAATTTGAAGAGTTGTTTTGTGCAAACAAAAATGTCTTTATTTTCTGTCTCTGTGCTCTCAAGAGACATTGGTCTTAATGGATAACAGAGTTTGGGATTTCCTACTGGTCAAGAAAATTTTGAATTTTTCGAGTAATCAGAGGCAAATAAGCATTGATTCCAGAGCTGTTTGTTTCAGTGGAAACATCGAGGTTGCTTTAAGTGGTTATAGTGGAGGTGTGCACCTTTAAACTGATTGCAAGCTACATTAGAGATGTAGATAAAAACAAGAGTAGTTTGAAGAAGACAGAGATGCAGCTACATTATGTAGAGGTACATATAATATATGTGTTTTACAGGTTTGATATTTTAATTCCTGCTTAGCACACATGTGAATCAATCATTGCAAAGCTGGCACTAGTTTTGGAGCAGCAATTTAAGGCTCACAGACTGCTGTTCTTAACTCCTCTGGCATGCCTTTGGGAAAATTCTGTGTATAATTTAACTGACTTTTGTGTAGTTTCAGTTGGACTTAACCTGTGCATAGTTTATCCATGTGCTTGGATGTACAGAGAAATGCAAGTGGGAGATTAGCATTCAATTAACACATTAAAAAAAAAAAAACAACTAAAAACCACTTCTTCATCTAAATAATGCTCTATTTATTTTTGACTGGATACTTTTGCTTTTAAAAACTTGGATGAAATTCAGTCCCAGACAGTTTGAGGTGTATTAATAGTTCTTAAAGTTGTGTGACGTTAAGGTTTTCAAGATTGCCCATTACTTAAAATGTTTAAAGAAAAGAGAGAAGGTACAGAAACATTATTGAGGATGCACTCCATTTCCAGGAGAGGGAAAGAAAAAAAAAAAAGAAAAGGAGAATCTATTATTTAAGGAAGAAATACAGCCAGTGTGATAAAAGTGCCTTCCCACGTCTTGTGGCCAGGTGCTACGTGCATATAAATGTTTCACGTTAAGCTTTAAGATCAAGGAAGAGTCTGTGGGGAACCTTGTTTCCTGGAGATCTGCTTGCTGGAGTAGCTCCCAAGTACTGACTTCCCATTTTTTATTTGGTTATTAGGGATGAAAGGCAACATCGTTTTCTGGAACAGCGTTCCTTGCATGCCATTATCTTTGTCCACAGCCATGAAACATTCATTTCTATAGGTTCATGTGGATGCTTAGCCTCACTCAGCTTAGCCACCGTGACTCCTGCTTTATGTAAGTTTAATTCAAAGGATCACCTTTATGTCGTCCTGCAGGCTGAACAAAAGATAGATGGTTTCATTAGTTGAGAAACTGTCTTTTTTACATACAGCTGAGTATCATGGGTGTCCAGCCTATGTAATTCAGGGCACTCTCTGGTACTGCTGAAAAGGAAACGTTGAAAGTCTAATTCTGCCATGATTCACTCTGGGCAATGTGAGATTGCTGTGTATGTGCAGCCTTACATGTGCAAATTGCCAGTAGGAAGTTTTGTATGCTCCAAATATGAACAGAAGCAGGAGGAAAAATGTGATTGCAACCCATTTGTACTCAGTTTGCAACAGCAAATTGTCCCTAGGATTAGAAATTCCAACACTTACCTATTTATCACAGTGGCTCTGCATAAATATCCCTTCCAAAAAGAATTTTTTTTTTTTTTTAAGACTGGCATCATTACCAGATATTTAAAATATAACAAGTTTAGCAATTTGGGGGGTTTTGCTTGGATAAAAATCCTGGTTTAACTACTCTATTTCTAAAATTTAGCAAATTATTATATTTCTAGTAAATGCTATCAACATTAATGTTTCTGAAGTTAAAACCAGGCACTTGCCTCTTCAAAAAATCATGTTTAAAAAAATTCTAATTAAAATTTTAAGCTAAGAAATTGCTGCAAAATACTATTACCCATATAAATGTCAGAATCATGCTCAGTCAAATGTAGCATGCTACTGTAAGATGGGAAATTATAATCACTATACAGAGGTAACAAGGAAAGCACAACAGATGCAGAAATTTGGAGTGAAAGAAAACCCTTCAAAATTAGCAAAATTTGGTAGTTTACCAAGGCTAAGGGGAGGAAGAGTAAGAATAAGTTATTTGGGGTTTTTCAGGGATGAAGGATCCAACCTACAGATATTTCTTCTACTCTGACCTGTGTGCTTCTGTCTCACTCTTTAATGTAATTGAAGGTACTGAAAACAGGTGTCAGGGAGTTGCTTGGGGAAAAGCTAATAATGGCAATCTACTGTCTGGAGAATTTATGCTTGTGCATTTTCTCTAACATGACACTCATATCAGATATAAACTTAACAAGGACTGATCTATATTCTCTTCTCTTCAGATGGTGTTACTGAATCCACTTCCTGATGGCTCTGGGGAAGAGTAATTGTGTTGCTCAAAACCAGGCACGTGGTTGGTATTGTACCGAAAGAGAAATATATTTTTGCCTAAACCCAAGTTTTCTTTGCAGAACCATGGAGCCCACACAGATATATATTTATGTATGTCTGAGTGCATCTATATATATAAAACTCAAACTTCTTAATCCTTCTGACACAGACATCCAAGTGCTGCCAACTCTGAGTTTAGTTTAGAGGATAAACACAGATAAAAGCACAGTAAGCAGGGATCTTGGCAGAGGAAGGAGACAGACACTCTGCATGGTCCATTGCCAGCAGCATTTCATTGCAATAAGTACTTCAGCCTGAATACTGTTTTTAGAATAGTTCAGGCAAGTTTCTGAAACCAGTGTAGGAGTAAGAGCTCAAGGATTTCTCACAGATTTCTCAGACCTGGAAGGGAATAGCAGGGAAGGGAACTCCATCTTCCCCATCTGAACAGAAATGAGCACTCATGCTTATGTCCCTAATTTGAAAATACATTTCCTACCTCTAAGGATGTGTTTGAATACACTGGGGAATACATATAATTTTGTGAATATCTTCACTGAGAGAAATGATGCATCCTAAGGGTTGTGTTATCAAAGGAGCTTGAACTGAAGTGTCCAGTATCCTCTGCTTAATATATGTTTGGATGGCAGGTCAGTATCAGTACAGGTAGCAGGAATAAATGTTTTCCTAACTTTACTGTAAAGCACAGCAGTACAGTTTCTGAGCATTTTAAACTAAAACACCTCTTTTGTTGGTCCCTATGATACACATTCGAGTTTCCTCTCTGCCTCAGACACTATATTTTGGTGCACTAAGCATTTTTTTAATTTAAATATTTGTTATGTGGTTCATTGTCTGACATAAATTGAATATTTGGTGGGGAATTCTGACCTTAGATTCCATAATATGACTCTCTGTGATTGCAGGGCAACTGAATTGAGGAGCGATGCAAAGGCTATGTCCTTATTTTGTACCTTTATATTTTTCCTTCCCTCCATGCAGTCTCATTCTAATTTCCTACATTTATTCTGGTTTGTTTGGGGTTTTTTTTGTTTGTTTTTTTTTGTTTGTTTGTTTGTTTGTTTGGGTTTTTTCCTCAGGAAGCTTTTTGATTCACTGTGAATGTTTAACTTTTTCCTTTTCCCCCCAGACTTATGTTAAACTTAGCAGATCCATCAAAGTAAATACTTTTATTTCTAGTATTTCCATTTTATTACTGTACACTTTCCCTCTTTTTATTGTTTCTAATCCTGTGGTTTTGATTGTCTTCTTGTCTATATTCTGTCATCTAACCTTTATTTTCCTTCTCTACTTCTTATCTTTCTTAATTTATCTGTAATTGTTCCCATAGTAGGGTGTGATTTTTTTTATTCCCCCAAAATATGGAATAGTTCTTTTTCTGTTTTTTATTAATTCAAGCCTGAAAAATAATTTTGGTTTTTTTATTTTATTTTTTAGGCTCAGCTAATCCTGCTCGACTTTCACATTTTAGAGGGACAAGGTGGAGTCTTGTACTTCTGTGAAAAGATGTGCAAAAAAGTTTGCTGGCATCTGCCCACTACGAGGAATAAGGTCCTGCACTCTGAAAATAAAAAGTAAAGAAAAATCCAAAGTGAAGGATCCTGGAGGAGCCCCTTGAGAGCTGAAAGCCACCCTTCCCTGATGTGAAAGACATGTCATTTACTCTGCTTCTAGCAAGTCAGCAGTGCTGGAAGGTAAACCTTTTTTATTGATAACATTTGGTTGGTTGTTGTTAATTTGGCAATGCTTTGGTCTGCTTGTAACCATGAATTTCAAAGATGTGTTCTGGAAGGGAAAGGGAAGTTTTAAAAGTAGCATTCCTGATTGGAAAGTGTACCCTGAGATAGCCAGAGCTTGGATTCAGCTGGATGCACCCTCGTGCTTTCCCTGCAAATGGAAGTGCCTGGTCATTAACACAGTGAGTCACAGTAATGTGTTATGATCTGATCTGGCATTTATAAGTAAATAGAGTGGCTGGCCTTGGATACCTCTCCTCCAGGTCATTTGTCCTTGTGATAAAGAGAGTGCTTGCTCCCCAGAGGAAGCAAAGCTGCCCATTATGTCAGCTCACACCCTGGAAAAGGCTACTGATTCCAGTGCCTCGTTTGAGACGTGCTCTCTAAACGGGGTCAGTGTTATAACTGGGAGGGGGGAGCAGCTTCAGCTGTGAGTGAGTGCTCAGAGAAATGGTACAACTGACTCTGTCACAGATGAATAAAGAATGTAGACAAGCAGGCTTGTTTTATATTCACTTTTAAAAAAATACATATATAATGATTTGTTTTTTGGATCATTGATTTATATGTCAGACAGATGAAAAGCAAAATTTCGATGATGCCTTTATCATTATTCTGACAAGGACTGCTTTTAAGTTAAAGAGTGATAAAGAATGCCAACTTTTGACATTACTAGAACAGCCCTATCAGCTTTAATTTTCTTTTGTTTTCTTCATGTCAAAGAAAGGCCATTAGAGATAAATTATGATCTCAAACTGGCTAATCTAGTGATGTGCTTTTTTTTTTCCCATAAATTATCCCAGCCACCTTCTAAAGCATTATATAATCTCAACGAGAAGCGAGGTACAGAAAGTAGAAATTGCAAATACCCAACGTTATCCGTCTTTAGGGCAGGGGTTCTGAAACTTTGCCCAGAGCTGAGGCTCTGTGTCTCACTGCACAGAGGGATGTGTGGAGCCCTCTGTTCTGCCTGCCTGCACTTTGGCGAGCGCGGCGTTCCGCCGTGCCAGGCGCCGCTAGAGTGTGCTCCGCTACAGCTCTGAGCAGGAGCACGCACCGTGCAGCACGGCGAGGGCTCAGGGTCCCTGAAAGTTTATTTTTCCGATAAATTAGGGAGCTAGGACTCTTGTCATTATAGATCAAAGTTAACTGACCTCAGGGAATTAGCATCAGCGTACCTAAAGTGCAGAGTTTATACATAAAACTGGAGAGTTTCATTTTGACCAGTCTGTGTATACACTGGTTTCACATTTCAGTAGCTGTGCAGATTTCATGCAAAAGTTTGGGTTTTTGCATCACACTTGGGCTTTGATTTTTGCTGTTCCAAAGCTGCAGTTTCCCCCTTTTTCTTTATTTTTTTCTTTCTACTAATTTACTAATTTGATGAGTCTTCAGCCGTGGTGTTTTCTATAAAACATTATTGACAGCTAATAATAATTTGCACCTCTTTAGCCAGGCATAATCTGTGTTTTCAAAGCCTTTACAAGCATTACCCAATCAAAAAGGCCAATATTATTCATGTATTTTGACAAGTAAACCAAGCTAGAAAACAAAATCAGATCGTTACCTCGAGACCATAAGACTGTGCAAAAGCCAAGACAACAACATCTATGTTTTGACATCTATTCCTGTGCTCAACCATAAAATGCTTGGGTTTTTCTAAATATGTGTATAATCAGCATTATGACTAGAGGGTTTTGATTAACATTCCTTTGGGAATAGATAATATGACTTCTTTATATCTGTGCTAGAAGTTTTCAAGTGTAATTTATCATCCTGAGTATGTTATAAAAGGACTGACACAAACAGAGAGTACACTAAGAAAAATTCCTTCCTGCAGCTCAGCTGGATGCTACCACAGATATATAAGGCAGTATGTGAAGTTTAAGAAAGAAACAAAAGAACTGGCTAGAGAAGATGCTGGGAAAATCAGCAAAAAATATAGAAAATGACAGGGGGGGAAAAGGGAGAAAAAATATGAAGAAAGATGAGTAAGGTTGGATTTATTTATATCCAGGGCTAAATTATATATTATAGATACAATATGCAGCATATAATAATCAGATTTTATTTAGTAAAATAAGGACATAGAGCCTAGAATCACCCAAATTTGAAACAGAAATAAAAATCATGTTTTCTATCACAGTATGTAGACTCTGCTGTCAGTCTACCCAGTTTTTAATGCATAATGGTAATGGAATGGAAATATTCTGTATGTTTCACTATTGTGATGTGATGTGATAAATCAGTGTGTGTCATAGCATGTCATATTATATATGCGTGTTATAAAAATTGAAATATTGGGAGAGAAAATGAATTGAGCCATGAGTAGCAGCATACCTGTAGAAGTACAGAGGCCCAGAATAACAATGCCATGCAGAGAGTTATTATAAATATAATCACCCTATATTTCAGCTTGTAGACTGTGTTTGCAGTATCCTCTTTCAAGACTTTGGGATCACAGAATAACTTTCAGTGTTTAGTCACTTTCTGCACCAGTGATTCCATCTGATGGGGATTCAATTGATTTTTCACATCTCAGCATAAGAAGGCCCAGACTGTGCCCTCTTGCCTGCAAGTGTTTGGTGGCACCAGCAGTAAGGGATGTCAGGAAAAATGCTTTTAGGAAAAGAGCAATGAAGATGCAAATACCACGGAGAGCTTTCAGGTTTCATGGAACTGCAGACATTTTTTTATCTGAGCAGTTCAAAATGTGGATTTTACACAGAAAGAAGCTTTGCCTGGTTAAAAATTTGACTTTTTACTTAAAACATTAAGCAAAAGGATGTTACTGTTTTGTATTTTGAAGCTGCATTCATTTCCTTTTACAGCTGCATTTAATACTCAATTTTTAAGCATGAAATTAATTAATATTATTTTCTTAATCCTCTTAAAAAATACTCCTGAGAAGGATATCTCTCCTGGGAAGAGCAGAAGGCTAGAGACAGATGTGGGAGCAAAGCAGTTGATCTATGTTGGGTGAGATTTTACTTTCTGAATACCACCAGACAGTATATTTGTATTAACTGCATTTAGTTGCTGTCAGGGCACTTTAAACTTCTGTTTAAACTGAGAAGAATAATATGTTCTCCCTGTGTCCTTGCTGCTCTCCTTTGCACCTCTCTGATCTCAGCTTCCTAAAGTGAAATGCAAACAGGCAGGGGCCAGTGGAACTGTAGTGGCATTGTCTGTTAGTGAAATGAAAAATGGGGCCATCAGGAACAAGCATGTTGAGAAATATCCAAGGTTTGGAACTGGATAATATCCATTTTGTGAGGTGAGGTGGGAATTAAAGGCAGGAAGTGGTAGTGGAATTTATGTGATCATGGAAGCCTTGAACTTACCCAAAGAACAAAAAATGTCCACTGAAAAACCCAACATATGAATACCGTAACTTCTTTTCCCAAATTTATTTTCCAGTAAAGTCAGGTGTTGGATTTTCTCTTAAGTAAACTAAGGTAGATTTATTTTTTTTTTAACCAAATGATCAGTGAACTAGCAAAAAATAATCATGTCTTATGCATAGTTTCACTGAACAGCATGACCCAAAGGGTCTGGACACAAAAACTATACTTAGACCAGGTTCTATTTTGTCCAAATTTCTCCCTGAGAAATGTGAAAGATAAATCCATGGTTCTGGGGCCTTAGAAAGGCAAACTGAAAAGCTGAGGCTATTTAGTGAGTGCTAGGAAGCTTACATATTTGAATGAGGGGAGGCATATAATAACTCTGAATCAAAAGAAGTTTTAGCAGCAACCAAGATGATACTATTAGGAAGGAGTATAGCTCTCCCTGGAATGAGAGTCATCCTAAGCTGTGTGTTAAAAGTAAGAAGAGAACCCAGAAGGATTGCAAAAGGGGATTGATTAAGAGGAAGAATTATGCCCTGGAGGTTAAAAGATACAGAACTGAATCAAGAATGGCCAAAAGCTGTTTTAAACCAGACTTTACTCTTCATTTCATTTCAGTTCCCTGCAGAGCTCTTCAGCTTTGCAAACAAAAATTGAACAAGGAGAAAAATTCTCATCCTATGTGTTTTCCAAGGAGCATGCTAACATTGAATAGAGAGATGTGTTGGTGGATTTAAACAACACCTCGCACACCTGAGAGCACATTCCTTGGTAGTGAGAAGTGCTAAAAAAAGGGCTACTGTCCCAGTATTTCCTCATGCTTTCTCCCTTTGCCAGAATCTGCACCACTGAATATTTTGGAAGAACCTCTTCAGGGAGCTTGTTTTATTTGCTAGAGTATCAATAAACAAATTTTAACACAAGCTCTCTGGCTTGCCATTCAGAGAGTTAGGCTGCACAGGACTTGCATGGGGCCTTACAAGGAGATAATTTGAGACTGAAATACTGTTTTACATGTCTGCCAGGTGACAGACCCTGACTTCATACCCATAGGGGCTGTCTCAGAATAAATCTATGGATATGGGCAGAATTAATTCTATTGCAGTTGATCTTAGACACTAATAAAAGCTTTGCCACTGAAAATATCAATTTAAATTTTTTTCCTTTCTTTTCTTTTAAGTGTTTTCAAATGATACTGTAAAGCCTGGTTAAGGGAAAACAGATTAGTAGACTGAAAGCTTTGATAAACCATGAGCAAAAGGAGAAGCTACCACTATTTATTGCATATTACTTCTATAGCATTGTGCAACAAGATCTTCATCTTGCTCTTGTTCGCTCTGCTGGGTGTGTCCTCAAGTTTCCAGCATGATTGTAAATATTCTTAAGGAAGGACCAGCACTTCAGCAGCTCCCTGCTTCTGTGATGTAAGCACAGTTTCTTCTGCCCTGGGTCTTGTCTGTAATGTGCTCTTTCTGCATGTCTGAAAGAACAGTGGATTAAAGTGAACTAGAACTATAAAACATGCTTTGTAAACAGCATCATTTCAGCAATACTGCTCTTAATGTTAAAGTAGAGGATTAGGGGTTTGTTTTTCTTTGTTTCATTTGGGTGTTTTGGGGCATTGTTTTTTACGAAAAGGATGAGTTTCTGAAATGATCATGCAAATATAATAGATATTCCAGCACATCTGCCCTTCCTGAGCTCCTGTTTCTCTGAGATCCGTATAAAATTTGACTAGTTTTTTTTCCCCCCCTTTATTTTCTACCCTTAAATATTGTAAATCAAACACTCAACACATTCAAAACATATCAGTCCTTTGAATCTTCCTGGAAGACTCCCTACTGTGCTCTCTGAATTTTTAAGCCTTTCAGCCTCTCTATGACAAGTGTGTTTGTTTCCAATGGGCACGTGCTCAGCACTGTCTGTCGGATTTTCCCCAGCGCTGTCGCTCACAGCGAACTTCAGCTTTGCATCAACTTCTTTTTGAACACTGGGAGTGTTCAGGTCTTTCTCAATGAGTCCTGGAACCATAATTTCTGCACTGGAAGAATAAATGATGATTCCTGCAGCCCCTTGGTTAATCTTTGCTCACATTCAGCTTTGCTTGCAGGCTGGAGTCACCAAGGCAGGCAGTGTGTTTTTTCTTTTTTGTTTCAGCCAAGCTCTGTGTGCTTCCTCCAGTGATCCAGCCACGTCAAACACTTCCTTCTGAGGGGGGAGAGCTGGAATTTCCCAGGTGCCTCACAAAACGTTTAATGAAGTGTGTAGCACAACCATTTCATTACAACATATTGTGTACTTTTGCCTTTAATAACTGCATTCCTCATCTAAGATGTCTCTATAGCTCTCAAAAATGAATTACAGTGGTATTATTTTTCTCAGAATATATTTTTCCATGACAAGAATAGCACTTTCCTAAACTATTGTATTTATTAGCAACCTGTTACCCTCTGACACTACTGTCATTTTCATCAGCTTGATAAAGTGAGTATCATTTAAAATCTCTTTAAAAATTATTAAACCACTTCTAGTGGTTTCGGTTTTTTATTTATCTTTTTTTTTTTTTTTTAATTCTTATTGGATGGCAGTCAAAAAATCAGATGTTGTCCACCTCCAAGCCAAAGTATGAAGCTCTGTGCTGCTCTATTGCTTCAGCTTCAGGAAGAGCTGCTGCTTTTGCTTCTTTGCTCGTTTACTGCTTTTGCACATTCCTTTCATCTACTGCCTTTTTCTGGCCACTAAAGATGTGAAGTTATAGATCAAGATTATATATAGATGGGGAAGAAAAATTTGTTACTTAACTTTGTTCATGGCTAATGAATTTTACCTTGTTAGAGGGATACTGTCAAATCACAGAATGGTTTGGTTTGGAACAGACCTTAGAGACAATCCAGTTCCACCCCTGCCCTGCTGTGAGGAGGGACATCTTTGACTTGCTCAGAGCCCCATCCAGCCTGGCTTTGAACACTTCCAGGACTGGGCATGCACAGTTTCTCTGGACAGCCTGTTTCAGTGCCTCACCACCCTCACAGTACAGAATTTCTTCCTAATATTTAATCTAAACCTACACCCTTTCAGTGAAGCTCATGTCCCTTGTCCTGCCACTACCTGCTCTTGGGAATAGTCCTTCTCTATCTTTCTTGTAGGCTCCTAATGATGGCATCAGGGAATTTATCCTTTAAAAGAGGAAAAAAAACCCCATGAAAAACCTGATTCATACATTGCCTCTCTGTACCTTACAGTATCTCTGCCATAAGTAATCATTCCTAACTTAATAAACAAGTTTTTAAAACAGTTAAATAGTTACTGGTGGACAGAGCTGTGAATTAGTTACCACTGGCATCTCTTAGCTAGGCTGTGGAATTAAAGCCAAAGAGATTGAACTGCCTTTTGATCCAAAAGTCATCCTTCTGAAATATGCTCTTACATCTTTGGAGAAATCATGTGTGACCTAGTTGCAGTGGACAGGGGTATGATGCAAACTTCCGAAGAGGTCCTTTCAGTTCAATCCCCTGTAATGAGTGTCATTGTGAAAAGCCTCAACCACTGTGGAACTCAAAGGAGTCAGAAGAGTTGTGATCAAAATAATTTCATTTCTCTTATAGTTGCACAAAATTCTCAGAACAAACGATTTATTTTTTTAAACTCTGGCTTTATTGCCCATATCTTAATTCTGTCCTTGGAGCAGCAACCAGCAGTTCCACATTGAAAATCATCTGTAGCAAAAGCAGTCTGCAATTAGCCTGATAGCAAGTTTTGTCCATTTCTATTGTACCTCGATATTTTCATACTTTCTGCTGATGTCTCTCTCAGTTAATTCCTGCAATGGAAGGAAAAAAACCCAAACTTAGATTATTTCCTATCATTAAGAATCAAAGAATTATGAGAAAGAGAGAAAGAGAGAGAAAGAAAGAGAGAAAGAAAGAAAAAAAAAAAGAGAAAGAAAGAGAGAGAAAGAAAGAAAGTCAAGCTGTGTAGGTGGTTTCCCCATGTAAGTCAGAGACAAGGGGGATGTGAAAGCACTGGAGCATTCCAGGTCTACCAAAAAATATGAACTTGCTGAGTGGATGGTGCACATCAGCTGGAAATTAGCATCTCTAGAGACAAATAGGCCAGAACTGCAGGAAACAGCAGCTTTTTCACTTGCAGGGATGGAGGTAGCAAAGCTGAAACAGATTTCTATAAATCATAAATAAATATTATAATATCTGGGAGATGTGTGCATATTTCTAACCATTTTTTTTGAATGCTTTGTCAAAACTGGAACCAAACCAAAAATAACCCATTTCCTGGATATCAAATAGAGCCAGTCCAGCAAATGAGAAAATTGCTGAAATCCATCTGAAGGTTGTGGGCTTCAGCAAGGGGGTGATGGGAGGGAAAACTGATCCAGAAGGAAGGCTTAGTAGGAGTATCAAAATGGATCTGAGCACTTCTTCTCTATAATCATGACACAGCTATTCAAAGATGTTTTCTTTTTATTTCTGGGGCTTTTTTTCCAAAATGGAGTTGTATTTTTATTTTCCCTTTCTCTATGCTAAATTCCTTCCTTTCCCTAAATGAAGTACTTTTTTCACACTGCTTTTGATCCAGCATGGATCAGCACTTCTATGGTTTTTAATCTGTATTTAGTATCCTGAGTGCTTTGTCAAAAGTGCTTGACACTCCTCTGCAAATCATATGGTATCTAATACTGAATCCTCCCCCCTCATTTGTGACCTGAGTCCAGAGAAGCTCAACTGGAAACTAGAGAATATGAAGCCAATATTTCCATGTATTTCAAGTAAGACAAAGGTAAATTTCCATTTTAATGTAAATGTAACCTTGCCCTCCACCCTTCCCCCCCAAACCCTGGAACCAGCAAAGAATAAAATAACAGAGGAGTTGATCTGAAGAGTTACATCAGTCAAATGGTTCTCCAAAGCAAGGGAGCAGCTCAAATACAATTTTAGCACCTCTGCCTTTCAGAACTCAGTTGGATGTAATGTCTACATCAAGGAACTGACAGAATGAAGCTAACTGGTGTGAAAAAAATCCACTCCTTCTGAAGAAGCTTCTAAATACCAGTTGTCTAAATCTATTGATAAGCAGGGATGCATTATTAATGAAGCCTGCAGCCTGCCTAGTGCTGCTCAGATGGTTCAAGCATTTAGTAGGAAATATTTCTGTGAAGTGCTGCACGGAATAATGACAGTGTCTGTCTTAAATCGAACAAATGACTGTAGCAAGCTCTGGGGAGGCTCAGAGCAAGCAGATGCTTTCCAAGTGAAAGGCACTGGGGTACCACCTGCTGTAGGCAGGCAGGCAGGAACAGTCCACTAAATATTGACTTGTTAATAATTCAAGACAACAGGAACCCCTAGCTCTTCATGGATGGCACTGCCCCTTCATCGTGTGGCTTTTCATCACCCTAATGAGCTACTTGAAGAATCAGACACTGAAATGTCTTCCAGATATTCCCCAAAGACAGGGAATCAAGCTGCCATAATTCTGAGTAAGTTTTTGGCAGTACACAAAATCAAGAGAATTTTAAAAATGGCAGAATCAGTGCTTTAGCTAAATATTGCTGCTTGCTGTGTAGTGACTCAGTCTGCAGATTGTACAGCTCCTGGGGCAGAATGTCTGCCTTTTGTGACATTTCTGTGGTTAAGAATAATTGACATTCCAGTTTATTAAGGGTGTATCGATAGTTTTATTTGCAACAAAGAAAATCTACAAGAGATTATTTGCAACAGGGATTCTCAGTCAATACTCTCTAAAAATGTATTAGTATGTGTTTGAGACCTTCCACAATTCCTACCTTAACATGGATGTAAAAGCAGCATTTTCAAATGAAGACTCTTCAACTGAAATATTTGAAATTGAATAACATGTTAAAAATTAATAACCCCTCAAAAGTCAGCAAAGCTTCTATGCAGACTTTGTGGGCTTCTTGGTTTGCTATCAACAGCAGTTTGTCCTGCTGTAGCACTGTAGTTTAGGATGAAATGCAGGAGCTCCTGTGTTTGTAGTACATATCCTGGTGATTAGTGCTGTTGCTTCTCTTCAAGATGCAACATTAAAAGAACCTTCCCATTCATTCCCTGGTTTTGAGTCAAGATGTTTTTCACCCCCAAGTATCTAATTTATTTTTATTTTTAATTTTGAAATTATGTTTCTGTAGGGGGATACAGTATGGGTAAATGAAGGTGGTATAGAATGTAATCTTATCCCCAATGAGTTGCAGCTGAACCAATTACTAAAGATTAGGAGCAGGCCTAATGTTAACAGGCCACACCTGTAGCCAATAAGAACAGTGTTATAAAAGAGTGGATTGGTGGGATCTGGAGTCAGATGACTGCTGCAAGGGTTAGGCACAGTCAGTGCTTAGAGGAGCTGCCTACGAGAAACATTGAGGAGGTACAAAACTCTGGTGATATGGAATCCTTGCACTATCATGATAATAGAACTCTTGATATACAAGACAACATGTTTCTTATTTGCATGGTTTTTGCAGCTGTCAGAGGGCTACCACTTAGCTACCTGACTTAGCAAGCTTCACTGGATATTTTGTGGCACTTAATCAAGCTAAGCTTCACTTCATGAACAGTCTTAATAATTCCAAGTGAGATATGGTAGGCTCTTTCATAAAGCAAGTGATTGTCTATGAGGAACTTAACCCTGAGTAACTTAAAATTACATCATATTTACTAGTGTTGCTATGGTGTGCTTCCTCTGTGTCACAGCCAGTGAAAATGCCGTGTGGCTTTCCAGTACTGAGCACAAAGCTTTAGTTGGAAGGGGCAGGAGACTTTCTCTGCTGCACTGCCAAGCTTCTGCTTATGGCTTCCCAATTTCTTGGTTGCCTTTATGCATTCATAAAGTTCAGATTTGCCAGGACTTAGAAATTTATCTGTGCTGACTAGTGCAGCTGCCATTGCTACACTGAGGCAAATATTGTTCTTCCCTTCTGCTACATAAAACTCCTGCCCTTTGTATGCAAAGGGGAAGCAATATGAGCTTTTACTGAAGTTAGGTTTGTTTTTGGTTTTTTTTTTTTACTTAGACAAAACCTGTTTTACAATAAATCAGTTGTCTGATCGGACATAATTGCTAGAGAGTATAATTTCTTCTGCAGTTTAAACATCTCTTTATCCTGCTTGCTAGTTTTGGGATAAACTTGAAATGCCAGAGCATTGGCCTACTGCAGTGTCATAGATATCTGTTTCTGAATTTTGTGTAGTGGAGATTACTGGTAATTCTAAAAATGGTGCATGTTCCCTGTGACTTCAGATAAGATAAAGATTAAAAAATGTCAAAACTTCTCATGAACAGATACATGTAAAACCAGAAACAGATGAGTATTTGTATTATGAAGGAATCTGCAAAACTTGAAGATACTGGCAGATGAGAATACTAATTCTTATCTATTTACTTGCATGTTCATGTTGCATGCAGAATCTGGGGAGTATCTTTTAGAGGCGGCCACAGGTGCTAATGTTTTGTAATTTGATTTTAATTTTTTTTTTAATTTGCAAAAGCCAAGTATTTAAAAACCAAGATCAGGGTTTAGACTTCAAGGGAATACAACCAGGTTACAGTAGGCCACAGACCCATGTAAGAAAGGGAGTTAGCTGGTGTCTTTCTCAGAGCTTATTTTCTTTGTGGGAACAGCTGTTGCATCCCTGTCCTTTCTCCTCAAACATGAGCCAACAGGTAGGAATTAAAGCCCGTTAGTAGGGTGCTATATACCTAATTTTTATCCCAACCTCTTTCTCCCCTCCTGGGCAAGAAGAGAAGTTGTGTCTGTCATAATGGCAAGGACAAGTAATCATGTAGGTTCCATGGGCAATTTGAACATTTAGTGATGTTCAGCAATGGTGTTCAAACAGAGAGATAGAACAGCTTAGAACAGAATGCTTTTACTTTATGCTAATAAATCCAGATGTATAAAACACAGGTGAGGAGCTGTATGGCCAACTATCATTTATGGTGAACCAGCTGGCTCCAGCACAGAGCTGTCTGGATACATCCTCCCTTTGCAGACAGGAGAGCAAAGAAAAAAATGGCAAGACGTTTTCAAGTCAGAGACTGAAAATTTCGTCCCCAATTTTATTTTCAAATAGATGTTACTTTCAAGGTATATGACTACAAAGTGGCACCTCATGTTTTTCTTGCCTACAATGGTATTTCTAAACACTGATCACTTTTCTGCTTTCTAAATTAAGTGGTGGGATAAACAGCAATCTGGTTTTCTCAAAATATTGCTATGTGTTGTCACATCCTGAGATGTCAACAGAATATGTGACACTGTGGAGGAGCTCTGTGCATGCAGTTTGCATGTTTCAATATGCTGCACAAGTAGGAGCAGTAAATTGCCGAATTCCTCGCCAACACTGCCAAGCAGACAGGATTTAAGGAGGAGAACATAATAGTGTGATTCAGGAGCGCCTTTGATCATGAGAAGCTTAAGCTTTTGAAATATCTTGCAACTGGCTAGCTTAGAATGAAATTTTTAAAGGCTGCAATGATCTTAAAGCCTTCAAAGGTGTGCTTTCTGTCAAAAATGGCTGTGATTGCTCTGCTGTGTGAGGCTTTGCTAACAGGAGAAATGCTTGCCTGCTACATCAACATTAGCATCCCTGAATGCTAGAAAAGTGCTGTCAGTAAATGAGTTTTAATGGCCATTGAGCTCTGTAGCCCTGCCAGGGCCCCATCAGTGCAGCCACCAGACAATATGCTGGGGTAGATGCTGCAAAGGTCTGGGAGAAAGCGGAGTTGGCAGACAAGACTCTGGCCAGCGCTGAATATCTGTTTGGAATCAGGAATTCCATAGGCTGCACTATAATTAAGTCTGAACTAGATATTTCTTAAAATGTTTTCCTGTGCTCTTAACCAAGCAGAAAGTAAAGCCTTCATTTTCCAATTGCTTTAGTATGATCAGAAACAACACTCTGAAAATCTCTACCAAAACATCAGAGGAATCCCAACACACTCTTCGCAAAAGGCTGAAAAGGGAACAGCGTAAAATATGCCTTTTTATTAATTCAAACTTCTTCTGTGATTAAAATTGTAACTAGTTTTCCTCTACAAAACCAATTTTGCTTCATCTGCTGTTACTCTTGTGGGTGCTCCTTTGACAGAAGAGGAAAAAAATTGGTGGGAATTCTGCATTGTGGCAGCACATGAGATTGCATCTCCTTGGGTGACACTTGCTGCCCTGTTGGAGACTACAGTTGCTGCTCCATTTTAAAAGTTTCTATCTTGCCCTTCCTCACATCTCTGCTGATTTTATTACTTTTGTTTCTCTCTGAAGAGACACCAGTGCTACAGGATGCAGTAGGTTAGGAATGCATATATTCAGTGCCATCTCTTAATTTGATCTCATTTTTCTTTAATTATCTGGACTCTCCAACTCCAAAATCAAAAATATCATCAGAATTTATGCTATTAGTCATGCAAACAATTGTGCTGAGTTCTCAAATAGGTTGACTAACAGGCTGAGAGGCTTTTAAATGGAAAAGGTCTGAGCTGTTCCACTACCACAGCTGGAAGCAGAGCTCAACCTGTTGCTAATCTGCCCCTGTCCCAATCCTACTGCTGATTTGTTCTTATGGTCTTGGTCCCTTCCTCTCTCAGTCTTCCAGGCATAGGGCCTCATTTAAATTATTTCCATGGACTGAATTGTATAAGCTGAAATGCACAGTAAGATGAGAATCTGAATTGCTGGCTGAAGAAATTGATCACGAAGAGTGTAATGCAGTCCTGCTGTAATAACTCATTGGGAGGGTGTTTTGAACGGGTGCTTTGGGAGAGCTACTTTTGAATCACGACTCCTGACCAATGCAGATAAAACCACATAGATGGAAAGTTACAGTCTCAATTAAGTTAGAATATTTATGTTCAAATTCACTTTTTTTCCATATTTGTTAAACAGTAAGAGTTATTGGATCTCTTCTTTATTCAGGTAAGCAAAATGAAGCAAGGAAGTTATGTGGACTAAAATTCTTGGTACCTAGATGTTCTGTGTAACAACTTTTACAGGAATGAGGCTCTTAGCTTGTTCAGCCTTGCAAGAGTGTAACATGAGGAAAACATGCCAGACACTACTGCACCCATAAGGAAACATACCTCCAGAGTCTTTCAGCCTTGGTTTGCTGAACAGCAGAAGTATATGGATGTAGAGAGAGCAGGAAGGCATTTCAACACAGGTTTTGTCAAGGGAGCAAGAGTGGAAGGGGTGATGCAGTATAAACATCACACAGAATACATTAGCTCTGACTATTGGTACGTGGATTTTATCATCTGTGATGTTAGAGGTAATGGTCTAAAGACAGAAATGAGGCAATGCTTTAGGAAAAAGAAATGCTCCATGCAGAGCAGCTTTCAGGAGCATGGGTCTCTTCCTCATACTTCTATAACAAGGTAGAACCATTACCCACTGCAGCAAGGGCTGGAGCCCTGAGAGATGCTGGCTAGTGGGGAGCATCCTCCTCCAATGAGGCCACCTTTCATCCACAAACAGGAGGAAACAGCAAATGGACAGGATCAGGAGTCTTCCATGCAGAAGGAAACTAAAGCTCTCGGAAAGATGATAAATGCCAGGATGTAAACTTTATTAAAAATCATTTACATTTAAAATAACTTTAAAATCTTAGGAGATTTTTGTCTATAGTAACTATGCATTTTCGTGTAATTGGTTATTCCATCACCTCAAAGTCATGCTGGTTTGGTTTGAGAAATGCTGTTTCCTGTTTTAGAAAATGACTATTCTCTTTTCCAATCATTAGCAAATTGCTGCCTTACTGGCACCTCCCCCCTCTGGCTTTTCACCAGCTAGTTGTTGCAAACTACCTTATAATGCAGTGGGAAATGTGGGTACACAAAAACACATGGGGTACTCTTTTCATTATATGAGAGGGAAAATATTCTGAACCTGTTATCAATCTTGTTATTTTGGACCTGAGATCACATCATTATGTTAATTCTCTCTGTTTAATTTTCTTTTTTTTTTTCAGCCTTTGCTTGGGACTGTCGCTTGATGGCAACTTTCAGAAATTACTGGATGCTTCTTTCAATGAACTGGTCTTTCCAAATGATCTATTTTAGTATTAGTCTTCCTTTCCTTAGCAATATTCACTATTTGATACTGCCTTTAACAGTGTGCTGAGAAAGAAAGTTTTAATAATAAGGCAATTGGTCAGTTAAATACCATGGCCATGGTATTTAACCTGGTTCCATGTTCTGTTATAAAATGTTCTCACCAGAAGAAGTAACCTTATTCCTTTTTTTCTGATTTTCCTTTTAGAGAACTAGTGCATTTTTAAGTACATCTTAAATAAGTTTGTAATTTTTGGCATCTTAAGGTGCCAGAGCAGAGAAATGAACCATAAATGAGAAACATCAAAAGTAACTTAGAATTTTTTTAATATTAAAGCGATGAATCACAGGCCAAATTAACAAGTAAAGGAATCTGGCTATAATGAAATCTTTTTTTCTAACATAACACTTCATTATAAAGGGAGTTTTTCTATAATAGTAGCAAGTGTAATTACATTTTTATATATAATTAGGACATTATTATCATTTCACCATATCAAAGTTCATTATAAGACATCTCCAATGCATTTTTCATAGAGCAAAAATAAAAAGAGAACAGGGGTCCTTCAATTAAAGTGGTATAAGGACATCCACAGAGACTGAGGGAAGCTGATCAAACAGCTTAGCCCAAAAGGGACCAGGTGGAAACTCAATGCTTCTCTGGCACAGAGAAGTTGTATTTTTACATATCCTACTTGTTATTACTTATACTCTTCACCCCTCTCATCTAACACTACATTGTTTGAGAGACAAAAATTCTTTTAAAGTTGTAAACCAACTGAACTGAATATGGAAGATATGAAATACCTGTATTATGTGAATCTGAGTCTTGAGATCTCCTCTACCATCTTGTGCATGTGGTTGTTACGCCTAGGAAGGTACATCTCTGTCACTAGCAGGACATGCAGCTGGAATGGATGGGAAGTGATCCATTTTCTAGATTGGTTTTAAAGTGTTTAGGTTCTCTTAATTTTTTTTTGTTTGGAAAATAATTTGACCCTTTCCTCTTTCAAAAATCCCTTTCTTCCTGAGTAAGGTGAGGATTAAGGAGCTGGCACAAGAACAGTCAAATAGCGTGTTGGTTATTAGATTGTATATTCCTCAAACACTGACAAAACTATGCATTGTTCGATTACGCCCTGCTCACTTTCCTGCTCCTGTAGGATTTTGTTTGCTGATCCCCCAAATACGCAAATCCCTGTATGTTTTTTCATCAACATAAGTGGTGTGTTCTCTTCCACCTTCAAAATGCATATTAAATTTCTCTGGCAGAGCTGTGGGCTGGACAATGTTTAATTTTGAATTAGCATTAGGCCGAGGGTGTTACATGCCATTTACCTGTTGGTCTAGAAGCCAACAGGAAGGAGATAGGAAGGTTAAATCACAAACAGAGTAGGAAATGGAGGATTTTTGGTCTTGTTTCATGTAATACATTTCAGACCTGCATTTTGGAGAATACTTCCTACTCATTTCTGGATCTGGCAGAGGCTGGAGGTGAAACTCCATCGCACACTGCCAACAGCCCTGACTGCCCACAGCCCTTTGGATCACCTACCCCAGGCTGACAGGGAAAGGCACCAGCCCTGCAGGGCTGAGAACAAGCTCAGTCCTTTGGAGCAGCAGTGTAACACAGGAATAGCATCCCTAAATTAAAACAGATGGATGTTCTTACTTTTAATTTCTTCACTTTTTGACTATTTTCCTTTCTTTTCTCTCCTTGCAACTTCCATTAATTGTTTCCATTTAGTTTGGGACTATCTCCTGTTAGCTTGTTTTCCTCTTCTCACTTCCTCTGGACTTAAAATCCTTCTACACAACCATTTATAGGCAGCTATATTTTCCCCATGACTTTGCCAGATATCACCAGGATTTTTGTCCTGTCAGGACAAAAGTTAAATTAGTTCAATTGTTAAAAAATGGGAAAGCATTTTTAGGGATCTGCCAGTTCTCTCCCAAAAGGAGAAAAGACTGAGATGGCAAAAAAGGGATGATAAAATCTGCAGACTGCTTATGTACACACATAGGCAACTTCTATAAGTAACCACAGGTTTCCACTAATCTCACTGTTGTCTTTCAGGCTCTCTGTAATAGCATAAATGACTTTTGAAACAGGTCTAGCAGAGAAGAGAGATGTGGAGTCTCAGCTTCAGGTTATGTTGTGTCTTATAGTCTCTGATACAAGGGCCTCTGTAAAGCTTTTAATTCCTGCTGCAATTTAAAAATACAGAGAGACTCCCTTCCTTATTTACCAAATCAGCAAAAACACAATCATGAAAACATTGGCTGCTATGTAGTGCCATGTGAGTGGGGTCTGGATGATTTAGGAAATTAAAAACCAGTGAACTAAATAGACTGTATTTACTGAGGGACTTCTTTTAACTGCCCAAAAGAAGGAAAGCTGTCACTTTATCTTAGCAGTACCTGGTAAAAATCAGGTGAATTACTATTTTTAATGTGTCATAGCATATAGAGAGTCAGATGTTACGTGAATTTCCTATTAATAACATGGAGCTCAATTACTTCATTGCACTCACAGCCAGGAAAAAAATGGTGATATGGAAAACTCCCAAGCTTCCTAAAAGGCTGCTCTGCCTTTTCTCCACAGCATTCTTTGTCTTGTAGAGTGGCTTCATTCTTTGAAAAATTAAAATAATAATTTTTAGAGGAAAGAAAAGACATAAAAATGATTTTGTAAGGAGCAAAAACATATTAAACCAGCCATGAGAGGTGGAAGATGAAACTTCTCATCTTTATATTCTTTCATTTCTGAGAGAGTAAGGCAACAGGTGATGTTTATGACAAGCCTGTGAAGTGTTTGTAACTGGATGTCATGAGGCTCTGCTGAAGCTGGGCGGCTAAAGCCAAATAATCCCATTACTGTAAAGCTGGTCCTCACTGCAAGGCCCACTGCTCCAGATTCATCAAAGCACTGGCCATGGCTGCAGGATTTCAGCTTGGAGTGATCCATGCCTGGAAAGCCCGGAGAATGAACAAATCAGGCTCTTGTCTGTTTGAGAGACTGTAGAAATCCCCATAACCACTCACCACCGCAGAGCCTGACTTCCAAAGTATTTATTATGCAGCTGTTTGACCTTTGGCCTTCCCTGTATGAGATTTTTTTTGCACTCACATCGATACCTGGTGGCAGCAATGTGAATTCCTGGTGCAGGAGTGCTGAGCTAGAGGAAATCAAATCTCAAAGACCTCAGTAAGATGCTGAGAGTCCAGTTTCTTCCACTGAAACTTTTAAGACTTGGACTTCTACCTGATAAAATTTGAGTTTAGTTTTCTATGACAAAGAACATTGACACAACTCTTCTTAGCTGCATCTGGGGAGGCCAATATCTTACAGACAAAGGAGGAGCACAGGAGGAGAACAGAAAGAGAAAATATGGACCTGGGCATCCAAAATGCAAGGGGCCTAAAATGAAGACCTAAAAAAATGTTTAGGCAAAACTTCTGGTTTGGTTTTTTCTCTCTGTAAAGTAAGAATATTAACAGCTACATCCCTCAAAAACTGATTTTAGGAATTTTAGTATTTTTTCAAGTCCTGAAGAAATGTCTCTTTAATTAAGTTCTTGGGAAGAAAATTAATTTAGTCTTAACACGATTCTGTCTGCCTTTCTTTTTTCTAGAGAGATATTCCTGTCCCTAGTAAAAATTCCAAATTGCACTTGAAATGTGGCAGGTAGGAAAACAGGATGAAATATTGCCTATGGGAGCTTCTCACACACAAATATTAACACAGCTCTCTGCAAACCTAGGCAGGTATCCATGACTTTATTTATACTTATATCATATTCTGGAACTTTTCTTTATGACCAGGAGTGTTAGAAGAATTTTATTTCAGCAAAAGTGTAATTCTGTTGAGCTTGATGAACTTTTCATGAATCTTAACTGGGAGGTACTGGCCTCTAGTTGTTCCTACAGCCACAATTCCTGGTGTATCCATCCTCAGGAGCTACTCTGTGCAGGGAGGGTAGGATGGGTATGGGAAAGGAACAGCATAGACCACCCATCATTGTTTTGACCACTGGCTAAACCTTATTTCTGACATCAGTTTCAGTCAATTAAATTTCCATTGCATTTTTTCTTTTACTGGTCTTGATCTTTAGACAGTCTCAAGATCGTAGTGACTTCTGGTTTTGGGAGGAAAGAAGGTACCTTTTTAAATCATTAAGGCCAGATATCACTACTATTGGTGTTCTCCTTTCCTAGGAACATGTCTCAGTGTGAACTGATTCTTTTAAAGTTGACAATAATGTGTTTCTAGTGATTGTTTCCTTGGGGTGCCCACTTCTTTCTCTTGCTGCCTCATACAGCCAATCCACCAGTGCCCAGCAAATGAGGCATTTCTCAGAAGATTCCCAAACATGCTACAAATGCACTGGCAATGAATCCTCACCCTGGTTTTGACCAGCTGAATCACTATTCAAGTGCAGGGTACGCATTACCTCAATTATTATAATACGACATTTCCTCAATTATATATGACAACCCATAAAACAAACACAGAAGAAATACAATTGGTCAAAGTGAAATACTCACCATGGAACAAACTGAGAGATTACTGAGAGGTACTTCAAGGACTGTAATGTCCATCAGTTGTACTGAACTAAACAAAATGAGTACTAGAACTAAATAAAATTATTGTACTGAAACTAAATCAATAAATTATTCACCTGATGCATTCCATTTTATCAGTAAAAGCAAGTGGAAAAACTCAGTGAAGAGACACAGCCCTTGATTTGGATAAGCAGCATAATAATAAGCAGTATCTGGTGAAAAAATGACAAAATCCATTTGCATGGAGAAATTCATTTCAATAGGATGGTACTGAGATAAGCTGAGTTACAGATACCTGCAATTGAGGAAATCATATCTGAATTGACTGGAACAGCACAGACTGTCTCACAACCAGGAAATTTTGTATTAAGTAAGCAACTGTTTACCTTAATCGCCACACTGCAAATGGAAGGCTGAGAGACAACGTGGTTTAAATTTTCTGTAGAAGAATATCAATGCTGCCAGCCAAACGTGCTGAGAAGGCTCCTTGAGATAAATCTCCTGGTGATCAGCATGCTCAGGTCTAGAAACTTGAAGTTAGCAGAAACTCAAGGTAGGTCATGTCTGCAATATCCTTTTGCTTCTACGAGCAAGCTCAGGTAGCATGAAAAAGTAAGGGAAAAACAAAAGAAGCAATGACTGCCAGCAGTGTTATACAGGGGTCACTTGCTCTCTGTCATGAGGGTTCCCTAAACCTGGAAAGGCTAAAGGGACATAACAGCCACCCATACCTGAAGTATCCCTTCCTCCTAGTGAGGAAGGGCAGCCTGAGAGATTTTAATATCTGTAAGTTTTTCTGAACTGAATTGTTCCCAAGTATTTAAGGTGTCAGTGGAACAAAGATGCAATATGGACACAACTGCTTCATCTGGGTGCATGCTGTGTATCACCCTGGAGCAGATGACTGGCTGTTCCATGCACAAATGCAGGTTTCAGAAGGCAGAGACAGACAAAAGATGTGATGCCAATGAGAAAGTGTCTGGAACAATGCTGCTCCAAAAAGGACACCAAGCAGCATTCATATAAAAACTGCTGCTATCAACAGCATTCAAGTTATGAAAGTAATGAATTGGCTTTTATAATACAAAATCTGGTCAGTTCAATTTTGCCATTTGATAATTGCAATTCAGTTTGAATATAAGTATGACTAGCCAGAACTTTTCTTAAAACCAGTAGGAGGTGACATCAAAATGTTTTCAATGCATGCAGCTGAAATATCTATGTTAACTTTATGCCCCAATTTAGATTAATTGAACAAGGTAAAGATTATGGTTGAACCTTGAAAACAGCAGAGTTAAAATATAGTAGTAAAATATGTCCAAAATGTTCAACCTGCAAGAAATACCAAAGATGTGTAAAGTCTCCAAATCTATCAACAGACAATTTTAAAAGCAGATGGAAACATCCAAAGATGAGAACAGGAAACAACTAAATATTTGTTGATCTGACAGCTTGGCCAAACATCAGGAGCAAAGGACCCCATGTACACAGTGAGTTCAAAGAATAAGAATTATCCTGGTAACTCCTTCTAATACCCAGGCCATTGAAAACCTGATCTCTGAAAAACAAAGACAGCTCTCAGATAGAATTGTGAGTGCTCTGGAGTCAGCACATGCTGGCCAGACATCACCCAGGTTAGCAGGGACCTGAGAAGGGATTTTTCCCATTACTAAAGCAAAAGCTGCCAAATCTGTGTTTCTTTCAGGTGTCCAATGCATAAGAAAAATATCTGAGCAGAAAAAAAAAAAAAGAAAATCAAGCACAAAGTGCATGAGATGTTGTGTCTACAAAGGAGATCTGGACAGATTATTCCACTGTCTCTTTGCAGCCTTGCCTTCTGTAAGAAATGTTTGGTTCTCCACAGTAAAACTGTTTGTGTATATTTTATTGTAACTGTAGATTTGTAATTATCATCATCCATGGAGCCAAGCTGACATTTCCTAATTACACTTTTTTCCCCAGTTATCTGAACAAGTGTGTCAGTGCTGTTTAGATTAGGTTTGCTCTGTTTCACCAGGATATTTTAGAACAATGTGATTATGCATAGTTGCACCTAGCTACTACTATCATGACAAGTACAGAAGTTAAATTATGAAGCAAACGTAAGCTTTGAAGAAATTTTTATTTAATCTGTATTCCCCTGTTTCATCTGCTCATCCATCCAGCACAATCTGCATCATTATTAACCACACCATATTTCTAAAAAAGGAGTATAAAAAGTAAGACATCTGTGTTATAGCATTAATATATTCAAAGGTTTTTACTTTCATCTTCCAGGCATTAACACTATGTAAGTGCAATGTAGGCGCAACTTACAGCATCGATGAGATACCAGAGAAAAACGTACTAAGTGTCAGAAAAGAAGGAAAAGAAGATACAAGCAGACTGAGTATTATGTAAAAAGAGGACTTTTATTCATAAATAGAGCACTTTTGCCTATTGCTCCTATATACATTTATTTCTAATTGCTACCACAATTTTTAAGGCACTGAGGCAAGCCTCCAGCAGTGTGCTGAAGGTGTGTTTGTGCTGTTATGCCCTCTGGCTTTGCTGCCAGCCTATTCCCTTAGATCAGAGCCAGAAGGCAGACTGTTTTCGAATACCGATCACCTCACCCGGACCTAATCCTTTGAGTTCTCTTTGGCATCTATTCCTTCTGCCAGTTTCCTCTTCTGTTCCTCTCTTTTCTTCTGAAGTTGACAACAAAGACATCCTCAGGGCCCTCCTTGATGTAAGACCACTCTTGATGTTGTTACAGTGTGGTTTTTTTTTTGTACCCTAAAGTTGTGCTACTTTTATATTCAGCTAGCACAATATTTGCACACCAGAAGATAAAGAAAATGAGAATATGTTACACAGAATGATGGTTTCTTTTTTATTTGTACACCTTGGTCCTTTCAGTAGAAACCATTTTTTTCTTTTCCTGTCATTCATCTACATACCTGATCAAGAACCTAAAGGTATCTTTTTACAGGCTGTGCTGCTTATATACCTTAAATTGGCCTGACCTGCCACTTTTAATTTTAAAAAGATGGCTGTATGGGATGTGGATGAATATGGAATTTCTATGAAGCACAAAACTTTTGAACGGTTCCTGTCCTCTGTGATAGTGAGTTTTAAAAGGGAAATCTCCAAAGAGCTAATTAGTAGACAAGTAGAGCTCAGGCTGAACAAAGCTGAAAAGATAGCAGATAACTAAAAGGACCTGGCCATAGCTGACAAAAATCAAAGCACTGACAGAGAGCTGGCAGTAACCTTGGGCTGCTAACTGACAGGGACAATAAAAAAAGCCTCTGAGTGTGGCAGAGAGTGACAGCCACAACCAGAGGCTCTCTGAAGAGCCTGAAACCTCCACCAAAACGAAGATATAATCTTCTGCCTGGCAGCGCCATACATTTTCCCTCCCATTCCAAACTGGGGAAATTGGACCTCATCTAAATAATTCTGCTGCATGAATGTGAGCCAAGAATGGAAACATCCAAGAATGGTGTGCAAAGTTTAGTGGCAAACCTGTGGTCTGAGGGGACAAGTCTGCAAAAAATGTAAGTTTGACGGGGGGACAGTCAAGGTTTCTTTGCTTACTCTGACACTTTTGCTGGAGCAGCCACAGAGTTGCTTGTTTCTTTCTCTCTGCAAACCTTCATGAGATAAACATTTAGCACAAGCTAGGAAATAAATTTAGTCACCATATGCTCCCTGAAATGTAGTATAAAGTGAAAAAAAAATTAGCTTCTCTGCAGTTGGTGGGGCAGGGGAAATGCTCGTTGCTGCATTGTGTTCATAGAGGAAAATGTGCTTGATCAAATTCTAGAATTCACTTAATAAATGGTGGCAGTGCTTTGTATTTGTATGCCCTCAATGATTGTAAACATTTTCACACTCTGATCAATAACCTCGGAAACCCTGTTCAGTAAACAGTCCCTCAAAAATACTGAGGAAGGGCACACATTGGACCAGCAACCATTTAAATGAGTTGTGCAAAAAAGCCATGGAGGTCATTTCAAGAGACAAAAGAGATGGTAACTGCAGGGAAACTAAGGCTGCAGAGGGCAGAGAGCATTTGTTGCTTCTGGGCATATTAATTTTAAGACAGATTTAACTTTATTTTCATATCTTAGTGTTCTACCTGAAACCAATTGGTCTTTCATAGAGTGAAACAATGACAGACCATTTTCAAAAGTGGCCGGTTCCTTTTATCCTGAAAGTTACAGTGAGCCTACTAAATATCAACAATCCCTCTGAGTCACAGAATATTTTAACACAGTTGGGAAATGTCTTTTGTTTTTTGGAAGGGATAGAGATGATTTTGATGTTAAAGAAGCACTGAACTTTTCTTTATGGACTCCAGGAAATCTTGACAGCTCTTAACAGTCCTTGGTTTACCCAGTCCTAAACCCATCACTGAGGCCCACTCTTTTGGATGTGTGTGTTTAACTTGATCTTTCAGCTAAAGGCTCAGTTATGAAATGTCATGTGTGTATTTGAATCATTAAAGAAGGCTTGGAAGTATCTAAGTATCTATTTGCCCCAGATATGCAAGGACAACTCATATATCTCAGTATTATTATTTCAATTTGCCTAAAAGCTTGAAAACATCTCAGTCCTTTTTTTCAAAATTAAGACTGCAATTTAGTAGTTTCCATCTGTCTGCAAACCAAAGTAAATCCAAAATCTTATAGAAATTGGCTTGCAGCTTCTCAGCCTCATACAAGAGATAACTTTTTGCTTCATTTATACCTGTAATTTCATAACTTCAAGACTGGAAATTCTTTTATTTAGAATGGGTGAATGTTAATATTTTTGTGCATTTCACTCATCCTCCTTGTCATCTATTTTCATTCTCTGTTTCTTAAGACTGAAATAGCCTTTGGCTATGCTTCATTTCTTCTTATTCTAAACCATGTTCTTCCCTCTTAGTCTTTGTCCTGACCTGTTCCTGTAAGATTCCTTTTTCCCTTCTTTCATGCTACATGTCTTACAGTCTATTTCAAGCTTTTGAGTTCTACTTCATGGCTCCCCCTTTCTTCTCTGCAGGCGTTCCTCATTCCTTGCCTCCATATGTTTCACTTGCACCCTCCTGCACAGGATATGTTTCCCTTGCCTTTCCCTCAGAAAATGACTTTACTTTTCCAAGTTTTTATTCTTCATTCATTTTTAGACACAGCTCTGTAAACACACATGAACCAAAATGGCAAGGAAGGGCCAGCAGCAATAAGGCCATCTCCTTCCTTTCTCAAACTGTAGTGTTTTCCTCTCTTTTACTGCACTGTCTTGGCAACTGCTCTCCCCTTACAAAAAGGTTCACAGCTTCATCCTCTGTTCTTATTCTGGTACAGCTGAAGAGAAAAGCTTTTACAGCCTGGTTTTGTTAATCTTCATGCTTTAATTCCTCACTGGCTAAAGGGCTGGTACAGGTTAACATGCTAACACATATCTATACTAAAACCCTTGTAAATTGGTTTTGGAAGGTAACACTGCACTGCTTTATACTCAATGCATTCAAAATGAATACAGATTGTAAGGGTGACATTCATTTCTAGCAGCAACTGAAACAAAATTGGGCCAGTTTAACTGAGATTGACATTAATATATCACTGAGCAGTTAGTTATATCACATGAATTAGATATTAAAATTCAAGAATCATTTGTTACGCTTTTAATACAAATTTTCCTGACATAAGTGAGATAGAGATAAATAGCCACTCACAAAGATGTCATTTGGTCTCTTGGGTCTATATTGATGATTCCTGCTGAGAAAATGAAGCAGCAGTTTACCATGCAATAAAATCTGGAACAGGCATCCATGGTTTTTGTAGGGGTCTTTTATGATTATAGTTCCTCTATTTTTAGTATTGATTTTTATGAGTAGTACATGTGTGTGTGTTTGTGTATTGGCAGAAGAAAATCCATGGAGAAACTTTGGAGTCTCCTCCATTTACCTAACATTAAAAGAAATGTCATAATGTAATGATGAGTACTACTTTGCTGCTTCTTCCAGTGGCAGGTGAACAGCTCTAATGAGGTTTTATTTTGGATGTTAACTCAGATAAATCTCTACCTCCCTTTTCTCAGAATTACCTTGCACAGCCCCTCTGGATGTCAGTATATTCACTATTCCAGTAATTACCTTTAAACTGTGGATACCTAAAAAAAGCTAATGTTTATTATTTGCACATCACATTTTATTTATGTAGACAGCTTCATGTAGTGCTATGTATTATTACATTAGGTTGAACCGTTCAAAATCTTTTCTCCCCAAGGTTTGTGGGAAATTAGGAGGAAATTCGGAAACGCTGCCTTCTTGTTCTGCTTTGAAGCAGAAATTCAGAAATGACAAAATTTTCTCTTGGGTACATATTTAAGTGTCTTCTCATTCACCAAATGCTGACATTAACCTGTGCTCAAGCTGTGTCATCTTTCCCAAGTACAGCTTGGTGACTCTGGGTCTTGTGGGCAGCACTTGTGTCCAGGAGCACTCCTGGTACTTGGATGCAGCAGGCAGGGCCTGTTTGTCCACAGATGGAGACAGCAGCAGCAGTTGTTCTTGCAGCACACGGGCTTCATTTCCCTAACAAAAGTATCCACTACTCAAAAGATGCTCGCTGAACATCGTGCCCATTTAGAAACATGCAGATGGAGACGTGCATTGGAGATCAGCTCTTTTTATTTCTTGTATCTTTCCTGGCACGATGTGAGTCCTCCTGTCAGCATGTGAGTCCTTTTCCCCGGGTCTGCAGGGTGGCAGTGTGGCCTCTCCGAGGCTCTCTGAGCACACAGAACCCGTGTTCTGCACTGATGAATAACTCGATGCTGCTGTGAGCCTTCCAGAGCTCGAGGCCTCATGGGCCTCATCTGACTCCTGCAACTACTTCTACATTCCAGTGATGGAAATGAAAGTGCCCCTCTTACAGCAGCGAGAAGCTTGAAGTGCCTTTTCTTTTCATATGCACATTCCTTGAATGCTGCCTGAAATGACCAACAGCAGAATGTAAAAGAAATGAAAGCTGGAGCTCCTTCTGCCAATGAAATCCCAAATCATCTGTTATGGCAGGACTGAATATTTACTGAGGAGACATAGTCACAAAATTAAATTAATATGAGTGCCACCAACACAGCCTCACAGAGAAAATGTGGGGAAATCTAAAAATCTCTTTTCTCCCAGTCATACTACACTGCACATCCTTCTGTAGCTTTTTCTTTATACGCATGCTAAAGCTATCAGACACTGCATGCATACTTTGGTCCACCATACAGAGATTTTCCAGGGCTATCTTTAAGCAGCACTGACAAGGTATTATTTTGTGTACATCTGGTTTGTGAGAACTGTGTCTAAAAAATGAATACAAAATTTTCTCTTGTTATAATTTTGAATTAGTTATTGTGGCATTAGTCAAATAGGATCTTTTTCAGTCTTTTCACTAAAAGAATTTCCTTTCTTCTTTATCAAAATTTTTGTTTAAATAAAAATCTTTTATTTAAATGAAAATCAATAAAACCCATGTTGCAGCTATTGCTGTTAAGTGCATTTTAGGGAGACTCTAATGGTTGCTAGAGTTTTGCTTTTTATTATAAGGAAATGGCATCTGGTAAAATACACCTGATGGGAAAGACATACTTTTGTTTGAAATCTATGCAAAATATTTATTTCCCTACTTTTTAATGGACTAATAGTAATATTTGGAGCCAAGAGTGCTTTCTTCCTTCATTCATTTGGCAAAGAAAAACACAAATTCTCCTTTTAGAGATTCATCCCCACACTGTTTTGCATTCAAGCCGAGCTAAATCTGATGTCTCTTCATGTCACACAGGCTGTGCATGCCTGCTTGCTGTGGTGGAATTGCTCATAGGGAAGCTTGCAGTTGCTTCCAGATTGTTTCCAAACACAGGAGTTTTATGGTTCGAGTTACTGATTAAAGGTCACTTCTCTATTTGTATTCTACTTTGACAGTTCAGGTGAGATGAAATTCTTGAATTATAAAGATATTTAGGCTGCTATGAATTGTGCTGAGCAGTGAGAGCTCAGAGTTCAGCTCCCTGGTGACTGAAAAAGCCCCAGATTGTTCTCCTAGAAGCTTCAAGGGCTGATTTTTAGAAGAGACTTTGTTGAGACCAAAACCTGCAGCTCTGGAGCAGTCTTTTAATTGATAGGGCTCCACTAGTCTAATGTATTTTAATACCATACATGATTTTAATCTCATAAGCATATTTTATAAATCAAAAGGGAGATGTTCTGTTGTATTTAAAGCTGTTAAAAAGAATATTAACGTTATTTAAAAGAACCAAATAGCATATGGGGATAAGCATTAAATAAAAAATGGGATTACAAAATAACCTCTTCACACTAAAAATGTTACACATTCATGTGAAAAAATGTTAATTGCAATTAAGTGTAAACTACAATTAAGTATCAACATTCCCTACTCTTGTCTGTTCACTGATGGCAGTAAAATGATTCCTGAACTGAATTTGGCCTAGTGACACTCACCTACCTGTGCCTGAGGATTTTAAATGATGCTTCTGATCTCAGGTCAGCACAGCCTCCTGGGGCACTGGGCTGAATTATTCTGGGACTATCATAGCTCCCACTCGGCCAGGATGATAGCTCCTTCCTCCTTGGCATCCCCCAGGATCCATCAGATGAACATTGGTGGGAAGGTGACATGTAACTTAGCCAAAGTAATCTTCAAATCATGTAATTTCAATTCATTTTGTGAGTTTTCATTTTCATTTTTCATTTTCATTCAATTTCCAAAATATTACCTCATCACAAGTTTCTATATTTCATTTGAGGGGGGAAGCTGTGTGTGCACATCCAAAGAGCTGTCAGAAAGATATCTGCCCAAATTTCAGTGAGCACATTGGTTGTCCATAGAATATTCACCAACAAAGCTGCAGTTTAGCTTAACTGAAGTCCCAGTTGTCCTCCCTTTCTTTCCCCAAATTACCTCACATGTATAAAAAAACCCATGGGGGAAGTCTCACACACTAATTCAGGGAAATGCTTGCTTTACTCCAGTGCAAGGGAGACAAAAATACACCCTGAAGAGTCTAAGTCTGAACTTGGTTGGTGTTATGGCTTTTGGATGCACAAACCAGGTGCGTTAACTGGATTCCCTTGCTGTGTAATGCTAAAACATTGTGTTGGTTCTGCATAGAAATTCTCAGTGTGCACAGTCTTCTGGCACTGAGCACCAGTAAAATCTATAAGTACTTCCTAAATCAGATAGAAAAAGCAAACAGTTTCACAAAGCTGCATAGCACTATACGTGGCTTTTAGAAGTTATGTATTGTCTCTCTTTCTAACTGTAAAGAGCATGCTAAGGCCATTTGATTTTAGTTGCCTGTTGTTAACTGCTCCATATTAGTGGGGGGAAAAAAAGAAACCTGCTGCAGCTTTTTAATAATTTTGCAGGTCTACAAAGACAAGAAAACAACATATTTAGATTGTGCAGAAGCAGTAGGGAACATGGGAGTTGCAGTTCACTTTTTCTCTATGTTTTTCTTAACATCTATTATAAGGGTGATATATTTTTATATTCTGATCCTTGTGATCTTCAAAGTCAAGCTTTCAGTAGTTATAGGCCTATGAAGATTTTTTTTTAAAAGACACATGTTAGGGTGGGGTGGTTGGGTTTTTTTCATTTGCAAAGTGGCGGCTCTGTTTCAATTAGGCTAACTCAAAGAGTAACGTGAATTAAATGTGGAAAGGCACCCCAGCTAGGCAGAACACTTCTCAATCTTTAGGAGTGTATGAATTATGATAGCCTTTGGCTAATCATTTTGCAAGATTTATAGCCATTGCATATTCAGTTGCTGACTGTCAACCTTGTCAGGGTGTAGAAAGCCCAACATGATGAAAGAATCTCTTGCTGCCAGTGGCTTTTCCCCACTACCCTCAAAAACACTTTTCACAGCTAGAAGTCAGAAAAACACAGACAAGCACAGGCACCAAAAATCCTTTGAGTGAAAGTTGTTTGCATCTTTCTAGGAACCAGCCCAAAGACCTACTCCAAGTGACCCTGTCTAACATTTCAAACATCTTGGATGATACAGAAATCACACAATATAAAATCCAGACCACCAAGAGTTGATGGGTTGGTTCTCATCACAGGTGTGTTACAGTGCTCCTCTACCTCTCAGAAGAGATATGAGAGAATTCAAGGTGCAAGAGAATTCAGCCCAAAAGTTGTGGCAAAATGTTGACTCAAACATGCCTTCCACTGAGACAATAATAGTGACGTCCCTTTGATCTGACAGATAGAGGCACTAAAATATTATTTCACCAACAAAAAGAGGTGGTTATTTTGCACCAAGTTTGTTTATGTTTACCACAGGCAATGCATCAGCAGTTTAATGGTCAATAGGAAAACCTGGATTATAATTTGAATACTTGAATCAAAACCATGTTTCTTACAGAGGTGTAAAATTTGCCTGGGAGGACAAACATGCCAGTGAACTAATAAAAGAAATGTAAAACATGTAAATATTATTGTAAGCTGTAATGATTATGGCAACACTTTAATTCCCTAAAATTACAACTTTGCAGTCAGGCTATGCTTGTGTAGACTTAGCTTGATTATTTTGTTTGGTTTTTAATGACTACCTGTTTGTTATTTTAATTAGTCACAATCTCCTCTAGTGATTCACTAACAGCACTAGACAAGAGAAGCTTCTTTATATCCACAAATAAGCCAACAAAAATTGCTTCACAATCATCAAACACTATTTATTCATCTCCATCTTTTCAATATATCTACAAACCCTTAGTGATAGTTGCAAACAGGCAGTCAAAGCAGAGATACAATGGCACCTGCCACTCTCAAAGCTATTGAGTTGAAAATTTCTCTTCCATCAGTCCCTATGTATTCCAGAATCAGTCTCCCCAAAAGTCAACCCCAATATAGATACTCTAAAACATGCAATTTGAAGGAGACTTTTAAGACATAAACCAGAAGTTTAAAATTGAAATAAGACAGATTGTTGTAGGGGGATACAGTATGGGTAAATGAAGGTGGCATAGAATGTAATCTTATCCCCAACGAGTTGCAGCTGAACCAATTACTAAAGATTAGGAGCAGGCCTGAACTTAACAGGCCCCACCTGTAGCCAATAAGAACAAGTGGTATAAAGGAGTGGATTGGTGGCATCCAGAGTCAGATGATAACTACTGCAAGGACTGGGACCAGTACCAGTACGTGTTTCGAGGAGCTACTTATGAGAAACATTGAGGAGGTACAAAACTCTGGTGATATGGAATCCTTGTGCTATACTGATAATAGAACTCTTGATATATATGACAACAAAGATAATAGAGCTTTTTGATATATAAGACAATGGATTGTTCTTCTCATATCCATAATTGTAGAAGCATTATTAATTCCACAGCCAAGTTTATTTCTCTTTGGTCAATAATTATGTGTGATATGTTGTTTAAACATAAGAAGATCAGGAATTCAACCTTTCTCATAGTCCTATCACAATTCCTCAGTATGTGGTGGAGTAAATTGTCTTCTACTTCAGTTCTTTATCAATAAATGGGAAAAATAGTGCATTTCACAGCAAGCAAATGTTGGTGACAATGTATTGGTAAGCCTGATAGAAGCTCAAAGCAGGTGCTTTAAGAAACATCTCACTTCTTTGCTGGTATTGATCATTCTGGGAAAGTGTGAATTTTGAAAAAGGCTTCTTTTGTTTTTTTTAAACTTTCTGAGAGAGTTTTAGAAAATGTGGACTGGGGACTAGGGAGTTTCTAAGCTGCAAGTAAGACTTATAAAAACAATAATTATTAAAAAGTGGACATTAAATATAATTGTTTAACGGAAACTGAGGCCAGCTGTTTTCCTAAAATTAATCTCTACTCCTGTACTCTTCAATATCAATTACACATTGTTCTAAGCTATCTGAATTCAGATTAGCTTAGCTATAAGAGAAGGTTTCACTTACTAGAAGGCTGTTGCAATTAAACCTGCAATGGATAAGCAATTTTTAAAGACGGTGAATTGCACTCTTTCCTTGATACTGCTGCAAGCAATTCCCACTGGTGAAAAGGAATGTATGCTCCTTGGAATTATTTTCTGAGAAATCATTTATTCTTGTGAAAATAAATGCCGTCTCCTACAGCCAGGCATACTGAACATTGGCCAGTTCTATCTCAATGACTGAAGATAGAAACACTGGCAGAAAGTTGTGAAGATAAAGCAATTGCCTTTAAAAAATTCATTTAAGTGTTGATAAAAATAAAATGGCATATCTAAATAACACCGTTGATGCAACTAAAGATTACAGACACAGATAAAGTCACTCTTGGCACTGCTTTATTAGCAATACCTGGACAAGAGAAAGAAAAATTTTACAGGCTTTTGGAAAAAGATCAGCTCAGTATAGTGGACATGAATCTAATGAAGATGTCAGGGTTTCAGAGCTGTTTTCAGAAAGGAAGACTATTGAAACTGTTTCCATCAGTAACACTAGATGATGTACTCTCCTGTAAACCAGACAGATTACTTGCACATGTGCCAAGAATGCACTGAGACTAGCAAGTGAGCAAAACAGAATGAGGGGAGTTGGGTATTTCTTGTCTTGGATACTGCAGAGATGTTTGTGTGTGTGTGTTATTTATAAACAAATATATTCAACATGGTTACTTTAAATGGCTAAGCCTAGATCTTTTAAGCACAACAGGGCCAGGTGTGTCAACATTGGAGAAGGAAGAAAAAAAACTATATAAAAATAAGTATATTACATTAATTGCTTCGTTCAGAGATTCATATGTTCTGTCTAGCCTGGTGGCCTTTTTCATCCACTGAAAGGTGTTGCCTAGACTTGGGATTTCTTGGGATTCAGGCATAACTGATTGAAGTTAGAATAGTAACATCTATTTCTATGAAGTGTTCTTATGTATTTAAAAATAAAATGAGAGTTCTTATCCAAGTCCTATAGATAAGGAAACTAAGACACTGAATGCTTTGTGATTAGACTAAGTTTCTCCTGCAAGTTAAGGGACAGGGTCCACCAAACTCTGTGCTATTGACCCTGGGTCATGTTGATGTCCCTTAGGCAAGGACTGCATATATGAGGTGACAAATGTCATATTTTTTTAATATGTGGCATTGGCTGTTTAACAGAAATACTGATTTATGTTTTGGACACATCGAACAAAAGTGGGCACAAGGGCTTACTGACTCTCAAGTGAGTCAAGATCAAGCTATATAATAATAAAGTATTTATATATTACATGTCAAGAACTGTCCGCACCTCAGCTCTCAGAAATTTGGCTATTGAGAAAGATATTTGAAGTTATCAGTTGTTTCTCACTCGGTTATGTGCCTTTGCTTCTCATCCTCCATCTCAGCTCCAGTTCCATTTAAAACCTGCTGCCTGTGCCTTTATTATACTTCTCTCTGCACCAGATTCACAGCTCTGGGGCTCCACAGAACTCTTCTACTGAAAGACATAGCTCTGTGGTACAAAGGAAGCATTGCTGGGAAATGGGGATGGGAGGCAGAGAGCTTCATCCAGCTTCCAACCCTGTCCCTCTGCTCTCCTATGCTCCAATGCCAACCCACAGCTCTGCCTGGAGTTTGGAAAGGCAGACCCCGTGCCACAAGGTGTGCCATGGCTGCTCATTCTCTTCCTCACCCTTAAATGTTCATCTATGACAAAATTAGGGAAGGCTTAGATAGAACTGGATATACTCTGGTTCTCTTCCCATGCACTCTAGTAGGACAAGAAATTGTATGTGCAAGTGTTTGATTTAAAATGTGAAGGTTCCATGTGTTTTCTAGTCCCTTCTTACTTCATTGCACTACATCTGAAGGCTTACTTGAATATAACGCAGCACACATACTTCAGTGATCTCAGACCAGTCAAAATATTGCCAAATAATTGTTGATCGTAAGTGACCAGATAAAGAACACTTAAGTTCGACAATTTTGTGTAGTTATCACCTGAAAAAATGTGCTGAGGAAAAAGAGCTTAGGAAATTCAGCACGACAGTGGATGAAACTGGAAATTCCTCTAAGATTTTCATTGTTTTTAAACTAAGCAACTGTTTGAGCAGACATGAAATTATTCATTTGCAGTCCCCAAATTCCCATAAAAATGGTCCCATTTCCACTCTCCATTTGGATGACAGTGAAGTGCAGCAGAAACAAGACTGCTTGCCTGATGGGCTATATGTTTTTATTCACACATATCCAGAAATAATGGAACGAGTCCCTCCAACTTCCAAAAAATAATTTTCATCCAACAGAGACCTAAACTATGAAAAATTTCACCCAGCAGCCAGAAGTTTTCAGAAAGTTATGAGCTGGAAATGGGGATAGCATGGCAAGCGTCACACAGCCCGAGCAGTAGTAGTCATTTTCTCTCCTACTGTAATATGTAGCTGTATAATTTATTCATGTTCCGAAATACATTAGGTAAAAGAAATGAATTCCTAGTGCTGGTAGACTTAACTCAAATCCTCTAAAAGTCAATACAGCTTCTCATGAGTAAGATTAAAATGGGTGGGGTTTCCTCAATTAATTGTTCTCCAGTTGCACTAAATGAGCAAGATTCCATTTTGGTTGGAAATACAAAGTGCTTGTCAAAATGCCACTTCCCACTGAATTTCAGCTTCCTGCCCTAGGAAAACAATCCTTAATAGCTTCCCCCTCCCTCCATTGACTAGCTCTCTTCAATTTTTTTTCTGCTTTTTGAAAAAAATTACAGCAATCCCTAAGAATAAAAATGCTTGCCTGCAAAGTATATTGCTTTAATTTAATTCTTCAGAGAGAGCTCTTCAGAAATTAAAACATACTCTTTTCTAGCTCTTGAGCTACAGTGCCTCCTTCTGCTTTTTTTGTGATCATTTCCACTTTTCATACTGAAGTGAGTTCCTTTTGTTGTTTATTTCACAGAATTCCATGGCTTGAATTTTTGTTGGTTTACTTTTTTACATAGAAATTTGATTTTTTCCCCCCTATAAAAAAAAAATCTGTTTACATAGGATCAGAATCAGGGCAGGGTATGTATTTAATTGCCCATTAATGTCTTATCCTTGGAACATCAATGGGTAAAGACAAAGTTTATTTTCACCATCAAAAAAGTTAAGCCCCTAACGTATTTAAATCATTTTGAGTTAATAGGCAGCATTCGCTGCAAAGTTTGTTTTTGTATTACCTTTTTTTCTTGAAACCATCAGAAATTTCTGTTTTACAGTAAGAATTGCAGTGTGTTCTAAGCAGGCCAGGACTTCCAAAGCATTATTTAAATGCCTCAGCTGAATACCAGCATTCTTTCATCCTATTTCACACACTGAAGTACCAAAAGGGTAAATAACTTGCAATATCATTTTTGACTGACTTGACTTTGAAAAAAGGCACATCCTACACAAACAACTGAGCAGTTGTTAGGTGCTTAACTGGCTCTCTAAATGATCCCATATGCTAGTCAGCTAATGCTGATAATGATTATAAACACCTCAGTTCATCATATTAATGAGTTATAGCCAATAGAAAAGGACAAAATATATAACTTTTTCCACAAACTTAGTTAAATGTCAAGGTTTTTAAAGGCCTAGTTAGCAAGTATATTAGATGAGATATGTCAGTTTTCCAATTTACGACTCTGACTTGTCTCTTGTGATTCCTTATAGCCTCTAGCCATTCTCCTCTTACCTGAGGCATTCTCTGGCAAAAACCTGATGCTTCCAGTCATTCTGCATTCTTGTGTTCCTTCAAAAATAATTGGACAGGCACCTCTCCATAAACAATCATCATTAGTCACATAAGGTACACAGATAAGAATACCATACAAATAAGTTTCAATAGAATGTCTTGAGCTAAATAATAATAATAATTTGGCCAGCATGCTAAAAATGTGATTGACAGGGAGTTAATGCACTTAACACTTTTTTCCAGCAGGCTGTTAAAATTAGTTCCTTGATGCTCAAAAAGTCCTGCTCCCAGAAAAGTGACACCGACATTGACCAGTGAGTTTGTTGCTGTTCAGTAACCTGCTCCATTTCCAGACTATATGATTAAAGTCATTATGGAAACTGTCAGGAGGAGGGAAAAAAATGAAAACTGTCATAAGAAGCAACTGTTGGAAGTCTTGGGATTTTTTTTTTAATGCTAAACTATTTTAAAATATTTTCTGTAATTTTAATATCACAATATTCAGCAATTTAATAAAGATCCATGTAATAAGTCCGTTGAGGTTATACATAAAAATGGTATATATGAGCATCTTTATTACATACATAGTAGGAAGAAAATGAATCATAAATTTCCTCCTACATGAAAGGAATGAATTAGCTTACAAAAAAAAAAGGATCCTTATTTAAAAACTTACTAGCAGAATTAAATTTCTCTAAATTAAATAAATTAAATAGACAGTGGTGGGAGAATAAAAAGGATTTGTAATTGAAAGAATTTTGGTTTTTAAAAAAAAGCCTGTTGACGATGTAATGCTTTCTAACATCAGTCCTACAGAGCCAATAAGATGCCTCCTGAGAATGCACTAAATTAGAAAATTAAAAGTGTCTTAATTTCAACTTTCAACTTTTGTAAATTTATTTTAATCTTTGATGCAATTATATATTAAAAAATTTACAGAATATTTTACACTCTTAATACCCATTAAGTTCTGGTTTTGCCAACACACAAATTGCACAGTAAATTGTTGTTATATAGAGATTGCAATATATGTCATATGCTGCTCAGACATAAATTATAGCATTTGTCTTGGATTGAAAATTGATTCAACAAATTCACAAATACTTAAAATGTTTAAATAACAGGAGGTTTTACATTTCAACATAAAGATCTGACCCTTTACTTACTTACGTTTAAAATATTTTTGTAGATGCACGAAGGTGCTAGGAGGATGGTGTCTTTTATACAATAATATCAACACTATAATTATCTTCTATTTATTTTTCTTTTCTCACCTGCTACGCCTAGGTTTTGACATTAAGAATATTGCTTTTGATATTTTCAGCATTAAAAATCACTTTATGCTTTGGTTCCATTTTACTCCCAGTCAGAAAGATCAGAAAAAGCTCAAGTCACACAGTGAGAAACTTTATCCACTGAATGAGACATTATCCATTCCACCAGACTACAAATCAAAGAGTATCTCTTAGGCTGCTTAAAAATTCATTTTAAAATCTGATCCTGATTGTACTTTTATGGTAATTTCATACCATCAATCATCCTTTTACCTTTAGTCTCTAGGTCCACTGCTTTCCCCATAGATCTCATTCTCTCTACCTCATTATAATTCTTTAGGTGAGAAAACAGGGTAAGAAACCTTAACAGAAAATGAGAGAAAGATGTAAATTTCTTGAGAAAAGTCAGGTTCACTAAGAAGCACAGCTAATGATATGTTCTGATCTAGGATTTTTTTTAAATTAAAAGATGGAGGGGGATAGAATAGAGTGAAAAACACATTTGCCATGCAAATAATATGTTTGTAATCTGCATTCTAACTCAACAATATCATTTGTGCCATCAAGCTGTCAAAATAGCTTCTTAGATGGAGCTCCTTAAAAAAAAAGGAAAAATAATAAAGTAAAAATTTTTGGATCTCCACAGAACTTTTCCTAATTAAGTGCAGAACTTCCTAGAATTCTGTACTTTCCATTACTGATGAGGCTAAGCCATCTTTGCTAATACTATAGATTATGTGAATTGCAGTAATTAGGAAATGGAACTAACTGAGGAGAGCTAGAAACATACTGATCAAAACTCCTTTCTTACAACTAAATTTAAACTTCAAAATTATGTAAAATGATTTTTTGGTGCGTTCAGCAGTGGTGGTGCCTTCATCAGGCTGGCTGATCACAGGAAGGGAAAGCTGCTCTGTGTTGTTCCACCAGTGCTTTGTGGCAGATAGAATTCTTGGAAATCATCAAAATCTGGTCTACTTGTGGTGGGTTCTACAAGAGCTGTATTTTCCCAGAAGTCAGTATTGTATTTTCACTCCTTTCATTTGAATCCTGGCCATAATGAAAAGCCTTTTTTACAGCTTTGGTTTCATTATTTCTCATATCTCCCACTGTTTGAGACATCTGGGCTGGAAGAAAAACTATTGTTAATCACAAGGGAAAAGAAGGATTTTTCCAGTACTTTGGGCTCATCCGTGTTACAGCTCCTGATGTCTTTAACAACAAAATGTAGCCATAAACCACTGAATTCTGGTAATAGCAATAATCCCTCCAAAATGGTTTGTTACCAGCAGTTAGTGACCAGTTTCTTAGTTAATGGCCTGAGGGGAAAGGCTTTAAAAAAGCTGTATGCACTGTTTCCTCTCAGGCAATTTAACTGGCTGCATTAAACTGTATTTTCATTGAGCTTCCTAACATTTGTACTCTGATAAAATTCTAGTCAGGGAAGGGAATGAGGTGGTGGTGGAGTATGTCATCACTCTACTTTGTAAGAGAAACACTAAAAAAAAAACCTATCTAGTGTCTTCCTAATCTGAATAATGTTAAGACTTGGTTCTGATGGTAATAATAAATGCTAAAGTCTTCAAATATCATGTAAAATTAGGAGTAATTAGCAACTTTATCTGAAGAAAGATGAAAGAGTCTTCAGCTTTATGATATGATACAATGCCCTTGAAACAATCAGGGAATAAAAGAAAAAACATCATGTGCTTTCATGCAAAATCAAAATGCTAATCTGAAATGCTCATTTATTTTCATAAACCGAGCAAAAATAGTGCCTTATTTGGAGGGGTATCATAGTCTAGCATGATACTTGATAATATTAAAAAGTTAATAAAACATGAGTATAGGAGGGCACATAAAGCAATTAATATACAGTTTTCATTTGTATTTTACTGAGTTAATACATTGTTTCATAAAGTGTTTTCAACTATGTCACTAATTTGCTGACTTACACAAGTGGGATTTTTTTTTAAATGCATGCTTTATCCATACTTTATAAAAATTGTCAGTAGATGAAAATATTGTACAGCAGTCTCTATTAAAAGGTAAAACAAGAATATTCATTCACTATTTTAGTTGTGTAACAAGCTGAAAGTCAGTCAAATCCATAAACAAGCCTATGCTAATTCCTCTGCCTGCTCCACAACTCACTGGGCTTAAATAGCATCTTCTCGTTTTTTGCTCACATGGGTAAAAAAAATCATTAATCAGAAAGTTTTTCCCAAGTATGGCAATAAAGTCAAAGGAATGATTGGCATTACACAGAACACTCTGTAACATACACACAGGAATATAGGCTCTCATTAGGCACAGCATATTAAAAAAAAATCCAAAACAAAATACTGTACATCTTTGCTTGTGCTATGTGGGATGCAGGAAAGGCAGGGAAAAGAGCCACATGTAGGGAAGCGGGGGTGAATAGAGACAATTTAAGGGTTCTGGAATCTCAGCAGGAATAGAAGGAATCAGCTCTGGGAACTCTGACACTCTGCCTCACTGCTGTGGGGAAGGGCTGTAGATGGCAGAATCCCAAGGGAAGCTGCTTTTGTGCAGGACACTGATGCAAGGGATTGTTGGGACAGAATTACTCCATTTCTGCACAGCCTGTGTGAGGCCCTTGAGCAGCTAGTGCCAGTACCCAGCCACATCATATCTGGTTCAGACTTAGTGAAACTGGCTTTTTCATGAATATTGCTTTTATCAAAGTGATACTGGAGCATTTTTACTGTCAGATCCCAGTTCAAGTCTCTCCACCACCCACCACAAAAGGAATCCTATTCCCAGTAATTTGGGATATACCATAGCTATTATAAGGACTCGACTAATTTCACAAAACTATCAGTAGTTTAAAACAGCATTCTTGTGCTGAGGTGGACTCATTCTAACTGTGTCATCTAACTAGAAAGTCAACTGAATTATGGAGAGTAGAATGAAGTATACCACAGCCAAATATTTAGAAATAAACAGACATGGTGCACATTGGAAACACACCACTCATGCAGTTATATCACTCATAGGGCATCTTAAGTAAATAAATAGTGGCAATAAACAGCATTAAAAATTATCACTATATCCAATTATAATTGGAACAATTCGGTAGCAACCCTGGAATTTTAGCACAGTTATGTGGAAACAGGAAAGGACAAAGAAAACTAGCAAGTGGAGAGATGTGATTTGAGAGCTGAGACAAAGGTCGTTCTGTGAAGGAAAGGCTGAATACATGTGGGAAAGTGTAATCAAGAAAAATACTTATTTTAATGAGCAGACATAATGTCACACAATTTAAAATTACAAGCTGAAGCATTGTTCTTTAATAACAAAATAGTAACTACCCTTTTTTGTTTGTTTTCTGTGCACGTGATATATAAAGGGAGCTTGAAAACATTTTGTTTTTTGTGGTTTTTATGGCCTTCTTAATCATCAAAATATCAGATGTTAACTCCAGTTTTGCTGGAGGACATTTTTGCATTTTTCCTGTACTTTAATTGAACTGATAAGAGAGAAGGGACTGAACATTTAATAATACATTCTTCCTTCAAAAAATTAATGAAACAAGAGTATGAAACATTAATGGAATTACTTCATGTTAAACTATCCAGAGAAAGTGCTAAACATAAAGGGCCTCGTCATTGGGGTGACGGTGTAGGTTAAGTGCTCTGTTTGCATGGATGGGGATTGGAGGAATCTGGGCTCCCCTGGACATTCTTTCATCTCTCATCCCTACAAGGTGCTGGGCTGTTATATCCACTTGTCTGAGGCCAGGCAAGGTTTCAAAACATCAAACTGAAGACAAGTTCCTTTGTGCTGAGGGACACCTCAGTTCAAAAGCTGAGCAGAGGAAGGAAAAGAGAGTGGACTGAAAACAAGTGAAAGGGATGAGAGAGAAGAAAGGGACTTTCTTGGCATCAGAGCTGACTTGGTGCTGTCTGATTTGAATATTTTGAAAGCAGAATTACTTCAATTTGGATGACCTCTGTTAAAAATAAAACAGTTGGTGTTCATGTTGAGTACAAAGACACCCAGAAGCTGGGGCATTTCTCTTTTGGCTGTAGAAATCTTAGAGCCATTGTAAAATCCTGATTCTGCTATGACTTGGAATGCAGCAGCATTCATTTCACACTGAGTTGACAACAGAAGACATTCCATGTAGGAAAGGTTCCTATCTCTGAAAGCCTCCACAGAAAGAGTTGGACTGTCAATAGCAACTTGATTTCTAGACAATTTTCTTACACTGATAATGAAGAAACAGCTGATGACTGAAGTTGGAATTTGAAGAAATTGCAGCTGGTGGCTTTTTTGTTTAACAGTATTGCGGTAATTTACAAACTGCCAGGTACAAAACTAACCATTTTAAGGTTACTTCTTCAGAGCATTTTGTCATTAGGATGACTGTATTCTCTACCAGTTGTTTTGCAGGAAGTTGTTAGCTCAGGAAAACTGGCAGACAAGTGCCCTGCTGGTGCCAAAGCAGTGATTCTTTGCTTACTTGGTTTGTTCCTGTCATTCTCCAAAGAACTCTCAACTTGTTTCACTTCCCAATGTTTTATTTAAATCTCAGTGATATAATGGATCATGGGAAAATATCTCCTATTTCATGGCTGAGCCTGCTTTCAAATCTGCAGGCTCAAACAGAATTGCACAGTGTTATGTGACCCTTTGCACTGCCTGCTCTGTCAAAGCTTTGGCCACATCCTGCCCAGGTGGTCAGTGATGAAGAGATCTCTGCCATGATTTCTGGATTAGAAATGGTGTGAAAATACAGCTCTTCCATTTAAAAAAATGAAACAGAGAAATACACAAGTTGGTTTTGTTTAAAATCTTTTTCTGCTTTACTTCTCATGATAATACATTTGTGACAAATATTATTTTCCAGGATGACATTTGTACAGTCGGTCTATAGGAAATGTCAGCCAGAGAAAAAAAATCCTGCATTAATCTGCATGCTGAAAGACTCCTCATTATTTCTTATCCAAACTAGGAGCTTACTAAATAACAAAATAGAATGCAAATAATTAAATAATGCAATTAAGCTCATATAAAGTTAGAGCTGTCCAGAAATAGCAGGGAAAAATTGCACACCATATTTATAGGTTTATATATGATTTATAACAGAAAAAATGATGGCGTATTGATTTTATGCACACCTTATATTCTTATCACTCAAAAATATCTAAATTAAGGTGGTACTGTGCCATGGAACAACTTACAGTGATGAAATCAATGGAATCTGTCACGGGTCATCTTCATGGATCCTTGCAAAACAAATTTCTGCATGGGAACTGCAATGGGGACAAAAAGGAAAGTTCAAAAATATCATCAATGTGTGAGATTTAAAAAATTAATGAGAGTAATTTCTCCATCTGTTTAGCAGATTTGATAACACCTAATGTCAGCAAGAAATTATTTCCCAAATTTTTGTCCTGAAAAGTGAGCAATCATTCCTTGATGACTTTCTTCATACTCGTAAAGATTATAGCAGCCTCCAGTTACTCCTGTTTTATCAACTCTTTCTAGTTTGTCAGCCTTTCTCTTACAGAAACTCTTCCCTACCCTCAATTGTCTCAATGATTATGCACAGATCCAGGGATGGACCCTCAGGGGGAATGTCATGGAGAACATGGGAACTCTATATACAGTCCTAGTCCCCTAAGACATGAGGAATGCCCACTATGCCTGTCCAGTCCAGCCTTGCCTTAGGAATATAAAACTGTGCAGTTTCGTAAATGTGCTGGTCCAGAAACTGAGGCACAGTCTGACACATGTCTCTGTGCCTCTCTGATTCTCTGTGCAATTTTCTTTAACAGGGAAAATTACTGTAATTAAAGGGATTTTTCTTCATATTTTATTTTAACAAGGAAGGTTTAGAAAGTTCCTGATACCAAAATCAAAAAGGGCCCTAGGGCAAGAAGAAAGATTCCTTTGACTATCTTAAAAACAATCCAATTTAAGCTTAGAGCAGAGAACAGAAGATACCTGGTTCAAGAGGTTGAACTCATCCCCTTGGGGACAAGGAAATGTGCGACCTGCATGGCCACATAGAGGGAAGAGTCTTCATAGTTTGGAAACTAGGAAAAAAAACCCAATTGCACAGCAGCTATTGCCAGAACATAAAAAGTAATAACTTTGTGTAAATAATTTCAAATAGATTCAAAAACATCTGTTTGTGGACAAGTGGCCTTTATCTAAATATTACAGGCCCTTTTTTGATTCAGGTTGTGAAGTTCATGCATAAAACACTAAGAAATTAGTCTGAGGCAAAAGCCTTTCATATAGCTGAGAATTTAAAATTATTTTTAAGTTAATGAAATCAGTCAAACTTAGAATTCAGATAATTTTTTATTTCATCTTTAGTCTATTAAACAAGTAAACATAAATGAAACTCAATACAATTGCAAGAATTAGTAACAGAGAATATCTAAGGAAGGAGAAACCAGCTCTTTTGCTAACATGCTATGGATGATGAGAAATAGTCTTAATTTTAAATAATTTGAAGGGTGTTTGACACTATAGTAGGGAGCAATCAAGTAACAAGACACAATTTTCTCTGCCTTCCAAAGGGTCCCTCTTTATCTTCAGTACCCTGCTCAGATTTGTTAATCAGATCTGACTACTGCATCCTATTTTCAGCCAATCCTTTATACCCTGTTACTCTTCAGCCTCCTGAGAGTATTTTTATTCTATCCTAAATTTAGGGACTTTAGAGAGAGCATTTGGGAAGTTGTATTGAATTGTAATTTGTTTCTTCCTAATTTTTTATATTGTTGACATGCCAAAAAAGTTGGAAGTTGCTAAGGGGTATTGATAAAGTGAATTATCCTTTAAACATACAAATAGGCACCACTAGCAATGAAAACTTCTCCCTTATGTACTAAATCACGAGCAACACGCCCAGGACATTTTAGACATCTCAGGAAATTGCTTCGAAAGTCTCTGTTCTACAAAGACTATGAGAGTCTGACATAAAGAGTGATCTCTGCTGAGAAGAGCAGCAAAAGCGCTGCTCATAATCGTGAGGGCAACTTGGCTCACAAAACCCAGGAAAGCAGAAGGCACTGAAGTCACTCCCATGGAGTTGCAAAGGTTCAGGTGTGCGTGTGATGCCCGCCCCCAGTAGCTCCTCTGCTCCACAGCCATGGCAGCAATGTCAATAACAGACAGCCCGTCCTACATGTCTGAGAATCCACAGAAGAGAATGCTCTGAAGAGTCTTGACAAGCAGTGCCCTGGGAGTTACTTTGCTTTCAAGAGGCTGACTGCATTCTTTGTGCTTTTGGCAGCATCACTAAAAAAAAAAAAAAAAAAAAAAAAGGCATTCTTCGATCTCAATTTTATTTTCTATTGTTGAAAATTATTTCTGAAACCAAAAGAATACAGCCTTGCATCTGCTAGACTGGAACTACAATGTTAAAAAATCAAAAACTTATTTGGGCTGGTAAACTGAGCAAACACAGTATTGAAGTTAAAGAGAAAACATCTACAGAAATGATGTTTTTAGACATTAGGTTTTTTGAGAGAGGGCATGTCTTAGTGTAAGAGAAATTTAAGAAATTTAACATACTTTTCCATCAATTTTTTTAAAATAAATTTTAAATTCTCTGTGCATATTTTTGGGTAAATTCAAAATTTAACTCAAATTTGAAAAAAAACAGATAGCTTGTTTCTGTGCTATGTCTCCTCCCTCCTTGTTTTTCTTTTTATCTGTTTCTCCTGTTGACAAAAAGTCAACAACTTTCAGTGTAGTATTTTCTAGTGTCACAAATGTGACCTTGATCACCCTTTCTCCTGTTAAGTCTTCATAACATTCTTGTCACAGCCAGCCATACTTTTCCAGAATAATACTAAACAGCTTGAGAATTTATTCAGTCTTCAGTTCTACCTATATCTTTTTCTGTTCCCTCTGATCAATCTGTCTTGAGTGCTGCTTTACCCTGGTGTATTGTTTTCTTTCCTGCCCATATTTCTGAACAAGTCTATTTAGATAGTCTGTTTCATCAATTTTAACATCAAACTCTATCATTATCTGTTTTGCCTAAAAAAAATAAACTTTGTGGAATCCCATAACATCTTAACTTCAGAGCAGCTGTCTACCTAGTAAATTAAAGACACAACTTCGTTATCATGTGTCGGCATCCCTGGTTAGCTAAACCCAGCTAGCTCTGGAAACAATAGCCCAACAAAGGAGGGTGCAGCACAGCCTTGTGAGGCAGGAGTGCAGAGGATCCTTTTCCCAGGATCCTTGGAAACACTGCACTTGGCTGTGCAAAGCCAGCACAGCCCTTGGTTTGACCACAGAAAATAAGGAACTGCTCTTTCATGAGGGCCTTATTCAGTGTTCTAGGCTGGAAACTTCTTTCTTCCTAACTGTATTTCATTCATTCATTCATTCATTCATTCATTCACTGTCTCTGCCACTGCACATCCCACCTATTGTCCTGAAACAAAAGCACAAGCTGGTCAAATACTTTGTTAATATATTTTTTTATCCCAAAATAGCACAGTGCAGTATCATAATTTTTTACTAAAACATTTTCTGTACTGTTAAGTAACATCACTTATTTATCCTCACAAGAGGATAAATACACCTGCCAAATCAGGCAGAAACAAATGTTCTCTCTTTATGATAATTTTTCTCTCACCTATACAAAGGCATATGACATCTCAGTGCAAATATGACACAGTCTTTGCTGTCTGGATGTTTTCTTCTCACTCTTCTATCCACTGGTTTACACTTGGAAATAGCTCTATGAGGTCTTTGCCCCTTTTCAAAACCAGACACAATTCTATGGTTGAGTACTAAACTTTTTCCTTTTTTTCTTGTTCTATTTTTTTTCTAGTTGACTATTTGTTGCTGCATTTTAAAGTGCTATTCAAATCTGGAACACAATACATTGATGAGCTGCTAGACTTAATATGTGCATATAAAACCACATATATATTTATATATGCTAATCCATTTAGAACACCCTTTATTTAGGAAATGTATTATTAATTATGATCTCAATAACAGCAAAACAACTAAAAATCAATGCACTATGAATAATTCTGAAAGTAAAATTATTCCATTCCCGAAAAATATTTGTTAACAGGTATGAACTCTGAAACATGTTTTCCTGACTTTTCTTATTTAGAGAATATTTCTGAAAATCTCATTGGTTTAATTTTTTTTCTATTTCTAACACATGATACAATAAGTGAAAGGAGGTCATAGGCCATTGTGAAAAATGGCATGGCTAAGTGAGAGATCCTTTATGCTAGCTGAGAATCTTGCCCCACATTTCTAAATGTTACTCATTGGCAATTTAAAACATATTGTCGATTTAAAGAGAAATTAAGAGATCCAATAAAATTTGATATATATACACAAGAAGTGAAGCATACTGCCTACAATTACAAAAATGAAGGTCAGATTAATATATAATATTTGTTTTTGCTAGGATAATTTATGTTCCTTTTAGACAAAAGAAACACAAACAATTTCTTATCTGCACTTTAGAATGGAGCCAGGTACAATCTACATGGGAGTTATTTTTACAGTGGAATTTTTAAAAGAAAGTATGTAGGGAATTCACTGAAAAGGAGATGCTGCCGTACTGTGTTGAAGGCTGAAATAGTCAAGCTAAGAAGAAGTTATGTGTAGAGTTCATAAAGTAGTGGTGAGGGGACAAATCACAAGAAATACATTTAAAAAATGTCTTGGCAATTGGGAATAAGTCAAAGCTGAGAGGAAGTTTTAAACAAAGAGAAGCATCCAAATATGCAGAGATGAAAATCACACTGAAGGCTGGACTGATTTCAGTGACACAAAATGTAAAACTGCAGAAAACAAAATAACCTATTTAGGGACTAAATATGGAGAATGTTTATGCAAGACCAAGTTAAACTTCTCAGCAGGTTCCATTTTCAGAATTACTGTTAATTAAATATCTATAGCCTGCAGAAGGAAGTTTCAGTACATGGGTATGTCAAGTTTTAGGGACAACTTTGGAGCCATGAGGTCCAAGGTGTGTTATACAAGAGCAAAATTTCTTTCCACACAGAACAGAATTCTAACTGGGATCTCATTCAAGATCTTGGACTAAAAGGGTTAAATTATGTAGGGGGATACAATATAAGAAAATAAAGGTAGTAGAGAAAGTAGTCTTACCCCCTAAAGAGTTGCGGCTGGGTTAATTATTAGGGATTGGCAACAGGCCTGATGTTAACAGGCCACACCTGTAGCCAATAAGAACAGTGTTATAAAAGAGTGGATTGGTGGGAACTGGAGTTAGTTGGCTACCATGAGGACAAGGAAGAGTCTGCTTAGAGGAGATGCCTACAAGAAACATCAAGGAGGTACAAAACTCTGGCAGTATGGGATCCTTGCAATGTAATGACGATAGAACTCTTGCACTATAATGACAACACTTCTAGTGTCACATTATTACATTTTTCTAAGTCACCTTCAGCTTAGCTAATCTCATCCCTGGCACAAAGAGACTCTGCGTTTGCTATCTTGTCCCATTTCCTCTGATGCTCCTGCAGTTAATACCACACCAAGGCATGGGATTTGTAGGGCTTTATCTCTGGCAAAACAGGTCTGAAGGACTGGTCTGAGCAGTCACTGCTTTTCAGCTTCAAATCTGGCTAGCAGGTTTGTGTGTTTTGCTGGAATGTGTTATACCAGTGTCATAATTTTAAAATTTTAAATCTAATTACTCTACCAGACATAACTGATTGAATTCTATAGCAAATAACTTATTTGGGAGCTTGAAGTTTTTTGCCACACCAAAATCTTATGGGGATTCTTAAACATAAATCTTCTGTTCTCCCGTAAGTCTGTGTGCTCTGCTGGAATTTTCTTCTCAGAAAAAATTCCTTTTTCCAGCATCAGTCAGTCCTTTATCTCAGCTCTGGCAATACTCTACAGAAAAGGTCAGCTCCAAGCAACACTACTGTGTGTCATTCTCTTGACCTAGTACTGGATCTCTCTTCTCATCTCTGCTGGATGCAGCAGTGCTGGTTTCTCTTCTTTCAGAAGTGGCTTAGGAAGAGCACTCTTCTCCATTTCAGAGTCTGCTGCTTTCTTCCCTTTTTATTTAGGAAAGTATAAAGCAAAAAGATCAGCATCTCCTTCCAACATGGCACCAATTCCCTGGTACCCAAACAGAAAAAAATCAAAGCCACCACTATTAATGTGGTTTTTGCAACTGAGATAATATGCTAAAAGGACACTTTGTGTTCCCCTCCTTAAGAGAAATGCCAGATAGAACTGTTACTCTGTTTAAATGGTGCCTGACTGAAGATCTTTAACATGTGCAATAGAAAAAGCAGTGAGAAAACACTTCCTTTATCAGGACATTCCCACCTGGCAGTTCAAACCTATCCTACTAAAATTAGCTGAGAATGGAAATGTCATATCTGCCCTGGACATCTCACCTACCCTTCATAAATGCCAGGCACTGTACTTGGCATCTCTGAGATTGGTCCACAGCATATCCCGTTGTATTTAACTGCATTTTCACTCTCCTTTTCTCACACAACTGCCAGCCTGACAGTGTTTTTCCTGTCTTTTCTCTCCGGAGATGTATTCAACAGGTTTCTAATAATTTACCCTTTCCCACTAATATTAGTTATTCTTCTTTTTCACATTCTAATATCTTTAAACCTTTCATCCTCCTCCACACTTCCTGGTGTTTCTTCACTAACCATTCATATTTCTTTGAACTCCTACTTTCCTGTCAGAAGTTTATACTCCTTCTCTTTCAATGTTTTTCTCAATGTCAGTCTTTATTTCAATCTTTATCTTTTTCTGAAAAATCATCCTGAGTTTCCACATACGTCATTTTCCAAAAAAATTTTAATTCTTAAAGTGATATCCTTGGTCTTCCTAATGGTAAGTCTCAGGTCAGCTCAAAACAATGATGGATGAATGTCTACAAATTTGCACTAAAATACAGTTTGTTACAGTAGATCTTTCCAGGGTTTTAAGTCCCTTCTCACTTTAAAAGTCCTTTTACTGTATTTCACTGCATCACTGTGGAGAGGCTTAGCATGAACTGATAACAGTGGATGTAAAGGCAAATTACGGAGTGCACCAGCAATGGTTGCATGTCTCACACAGCCCTGTCCAAGATTATTTTACACAAAGCAATCTGGGCATTTTCTCCTCACTAATAACTAGCAGCATCTAACCTGTATAAATAGAGAACAATATAATCACTTTAGATTTCACCACTTAACATTTCATTTACTAACCATGAGTATCTATTTTGTTTTTTAAGATTAGATAAGTCAGTTTTATAGTTGGTGGTTTTGTAATACAACAAAATTCTAGTCAAAATAAGTACAGAAAGAGGTAAAGACACTGCATTACAGAAGAAGGAGCCTTCTGCCTCAATTAATAATTCATTCGTGAGCCATGGAGGCCATAAAAATTGGAGAACAATAAATAAACATAATCTGCACCACAAAGCTTGGGAGTGCTGAGTGGGGGTTACTCACTTGAGCCCAAAGACAGTGATAACAGTTTGGTTCTGGCTGCCCTGCCGAAAGCTCCAGGACTGTGTTAATATAATAAAAGCTCTGATTAGATCCCTTCAACCTTAGGTGCAAAGAAAACGTGCAGCAGAAAAGCAGCTGTCAATTGTTTCTAAAATAACTGAAGAAAATAAGTAGAACATGTTGCTAATCCAAGCTGATGAGAAGAATGTAGAAAATTAAGAGACCTTTACTCCAAAAAGATCTTCAGTGGCTGGAGGCAACGAGTGTAGGAAATTTACTGTGGGCTATAATAATTGCTGCCTGCCCTGGGAAACAGCATCAAGGCCAGAGCAGTCATGGCTCCATGCAAGCACATCCTCTAATTATTGAAAAACCTGTGTGGAGTCTCAATGTTAATCAGTCTCTCAGAGACTTCAGCTTTATGTAGTTAGTGCAGATTTATGGCATTTTCTTTTCTTGTTATTAAAACTGATATTTCACAAAGAAGAAACTATCTCCAGACAACTGTTAAAATGCAAAGTTTCAGCCATAAAAGAGAGCTGCAGAATTATTCTGAGACTGTTCCACAGAGAACCCAAACAAGAATGCTAAGAAACAAAACATCAAAGACACACGGAAAAATGGAAAAAGATAAGACTTTAAAATATTAACTAAAGGCGCAACAGTTGGCCTATAGATTCAAGAGGTTATAGTGTAATTAATTAAGTGCTTGTTACAATTAGGGAAGTAAACAGTGCATATGCTAATGCAACATGAATAATGCATAACTATAAAAAAGTAAAACAAATTGAGAGGTTTGCACAGTCTCATTACCAGAGTCATTTGCATTATTGTATCAATGATGTACTTAAAAAACAAACACAGAACTTCAAAAATCTATTGCAAGGCTGGAGTTTGCTTCCTTTTATGATTGCTGCAATAATAGTATAATGTACAAATTCTGATTATTCCACTGAGATGATTTTATAATATATTTTGGTCCCTAATGCTGGAGCAACTTAGAAACATTATACACAGTGGTCTTGAACAAATAATATGTTTAGTCAATGTTTCAGATTTTCTAGCTGGGTCTGCAGATTTCTGGAAAATAAAGTGGGAAAAGTGGTGTGTCTTAAGATCTTTTCTCTTACTCTTGCATATTACATCAATCCCTACTTTCCAGAAGTACCTGCCACTTCATAAATAGATGAACCCTGGGAGAGTTCACAGAAAAGAAACCATAAAAATTGTGAACTTCTATGTCACTGACAGGATTGGAGAAGTGTTTGGGGGTGGGGAGGGCAATAGACGTGTTATTCACACCTCATTTGATTGTCATCGTTCTGAAAAATATGAAATAATACATCTGATTTGTCTACAGGTTTTAATTTACTGGTGATGGCTCACTGTGCTCTTCAGTGGCCTAAATTAGCCTCAAAATAATCTTTCTGGAAAGATGTGCATAAATTCTGCATAAAAACTGACCGTAGATTATACTCATAACCCTAAAGTGGTACATTTATTCTTGTCTAGAAAAAGACTGTGAAAGATACCCAATTATCTATATGGGAACAGGAAGTTCAAAAGATGTAACTGGAATAAGCAGTGGGAATGCTTGAATCAGAAAAGGAGATGCAAACTGACACCTGACATCAGCTCTTTATTCCACTTAAGATGCTAACACTTGAAAAGAAAATAAGGACTAATATACCGTGGCCATATGAGCAGAAAAGATGCAGAATCATTTGAAGTACAAGAAATGTTATGCAAAAGCAAGCAATGTGTTCAAGAATTCTCTTATCAGCATAGAAAGCTCTTAGATGTAAAGACATCTGGGACATTATTTTAGACTAACTTGCAGCTGTAACCTTAACTGTGATCATATGATAACTTAAATCATATCGTGCACTCAAATGCGAATCACTGCAGATTTTACTGCCTGATTTACTCTGAAGGTGCCACCAATTACAACAATGAAAATACATTAAAGCATTCAATGTTTTATCTTCTGTAAAGATTATGACTTAGTCCTACTCACCACCAGGATAAACATTTCTCATTTCAAGACTGAGCTTAAACAAACACCAGCTAATCCTGGGAGGGAAAACATGCAGTGGGATTGGTATTTTAGTCCCAGAATGGCATTTGGAAAATGTATCCCCATGTGAAGTTGGCTGTTACCAACAAATGCAACAAATACTGCAATAATTTTGGTAATAGCAAATAGAAATAACAGGGGCAGGGTAGAAAGCTGTGTGTGCTGCTGTGTTTGGGAGCCAGGCTCTGCTGGCTTTGGCTGCAGCAGAGTTTATATTCTTCCCAGTGGCTGCTATGGATCTGTGCTTTGGATTTGTGCTGAACATGGGGCTGATAATGTGGAGATGTTTTCTACTGCCACGCTGGCAAGGGAGTGTGGGAAGTGGGAAGAGACACAGCCAGGACAGGTGACCCCAGCTGACCAAAGAGATGTTCCAGACCGTGTGACATCATGCTCAGCATATAAACGGGGGGGAAAAACAAGGAAGTGGGGCATGTTTGAAGTGATGTTTGTCTCCCCAAGTCACCTGTGATGGGTCCCTGCTCTCCTGGAGATGACTGAACCTGCCTGTCCATGAAAGCAGAAAATTAATTCCTTATTTTGCTTTTTGCGGGTTTTGCTTTCCCTGTTGAACTGTCTTTATCTCAACCCATGAGTTTTCCAGCTTTTACCTTTCCAATTCTCTCCTCAGTCCTGCTGGTGGGGGTGTGAGCAAGGGGATGCCAGAGGCTGGGTTGCTGGCTGGGGTTAAACAGTGGCACAGGCAAAAGTAGTTAGACCAATGATTGCTAATTACAAATTATAACTCAGATATCTATCAAAGAATAAAGCCACTGCGTAATACTCAATATGTTGCATTGAGCACTTTAGATCCACATATTCTTACTGGTGTGAAGTTCTGTTTTGCATCATTAGCTACCATTTTCTGCCTTAGTAATAAGATCCACATCCAGAAAAATCTGATGTCTTCCTCACCCTTTTATAATAACAACATGCTGAAATGCAACTGTATGCAGATTATATCAATACAGACAGGGAAGTCTAGATTTTTGCACTTGTTTCTCTATCTGCATAATTGTATCTTTGCACTTTATTATTTACCTGTTTACCTCACAGCACATTAATTTTAAAACATGAATAACTGAGTTTCACTGGGTGAAATATGAAATGCCACCTTTATAAAATACCATATTCTATAGTAATTACTGCAAGCTGCAGTATCGCTCTTATTGCTTAGAGTGTCTGAAATCATTGCTACAGAAATCCTGTAGTATTTTTAAAGGAGGAGAAATGCTTGGTTTGTGTAGGTACATGGCATTTTCAATCCCAAAACTTTTTTAACCCACAGGAAAATTAACAATACTTAATCAATTTTACTTTCAAATTATAAATACAATTATATTTATTCTCTGCTTCAACTTTTATGCAAACATAAAAAAGTATAGCGGTCTATTTATTCAACAATATATTATTGTAAATTACTGAAAATACAGCTGGCAACTTTGAAGATATAAACAGAATGTAGATTTTTCTGAAGACTTACTTCACTGCTTTTCTAACCTACCAGTTATTGGCAGTATAATAATGAGAGATTATCTCACCTTCTAAATAAGTACAAAATTTTTTGGATAAGAAACTGTTTGAATGAACAGAATCTTTTAAGACTGAGTGGCAGATTTGACTAGACCTTCTTCACTTACAAATGAAACAGATACGCTGCAAAGACTTAAAAATTTTAAATCAAAATTGTTCCATTAAGTGATCAGTGACTGTATAAGAACAGATGTGTGATTTTAATTTTATTTCATTATTTAATGGATCTTCCTTAATTTCAATTTATAAACTACCTAAAATATTATGTTGATATCCTACCTTTGCCACTACTTTTACTAGACATTGGATGTGGTGTCATGAGGTGTCGTCATGTATGTAAATAAGTGATCTGCGATGAATCTATGTTTCTTGACTAAATCTTTCCTGGGAAGAACAAAATATGTAATTTTTGCCTACCTTCTTCGTGCATGTGACTGTGTCATAAGCTGTATGACCTGCTTTTCTGGGCATGCCTGCCAGTGTTTCTGTATGATGTGCTGCCCTGTTTGCCTACTCCCTATCTGTATGGACACAGAATCATGTCCCTCTTCAAAAGACACCGTAAAAATACTGAGAAAAATATAGTAAGATAAAGACAGCAAAAACAAAGGACTGCTCTTTTAGGGAGAAGGTCCATGTTGCTGTGAGTTCTAGAAAAACAAAAAATTTAGCTGTAATGAGGGAAAGAAACACCAATACTTGAAGGGAAACACAAGACACAAGGAAGGAGAATCACCAACTCATCAGAAACATGACAGGCAGCTGCCTGTATCTCACAACATTTTCTTCAGCTCTTTATATTGTTAAAATCTAGGTAGGATCTCTACAATGTCTGTATTTCGTACACTGCAGTCACCTTATTTCTCTGCTGTAATACTTTAAGAACATTGGCCAATTAATTTGCAACTGAGAAAAGAAAGAAATTCCTGATGGCTCCTGTGGAGCTTGTCTTTGTAAAGTCTTTCCTGGTTGAGAGCAGGGACCCAGCTGCCAGGGAATGTGCAGAGAAAGTGCACACTGAGGCTGAGTGCAGAGGCCAAAAGGCAGTGCCTGAGCTCTGCTCAGGTTAAAGAGGGCAATGATTCGCTGTGAGGCCTTGAGGAGAGTTCAGAGGCAAAGTTCACAGGGAGGACAAGAAGGCAGTTGTTAAAATTACAAAATTAGATGATTATAAGATTATAAAGTAGGTCTTTATAAACCTATATTATGCAAGATTCTTAACCCTGACTTTATGTAAATTGTTATGGCAGACAAGACTGGTTCTGCAAAGCAGAGGTATCTTGGCTGTATCTTCCATACTGGGTTCTAGAAACCAGAAATTCCTCTCAACAAATCTAACACCAAGGACAGATGGATGCCTGACATTACAGTGTATCATTCAGGAGGAGGTAATGTTGAATTTCATTATGGACATTAGTTTCCAATCTTTCTAGCTGTAAACTCAAATTATTATCTTTACTACTGCCATAATTAATCTCCCAGCTGGGCCATGTTACTAAAATACAATTTCAGTTCAACTTGTTCCCATGTACTTAGCTCAAACTATTTAATGAACATTGTTTAAAGAAATTATCATTAATCACACTGTAAGAACATCTATCTGGCAACACTTAAGACAAAGCTGAATTGATGTTGTTACAACACAAAGGTAATGAGTTGTTATAGAATGATAGAACCATAGAATGTTAAGGTTTGGAATGGACTTTAGAGATCACCTAGTTCCATGCCACAGCCATGGGCTGGGACATCTTGCACTGGACCAGGTTGCCCAAGGCCTTATCCAGCCTGGCCTTGAACACTTCCAGGGATGGGGCATTCACAGCTTCTCTGGACAACCTGTGTCAGTGTATCGCTACCCTCACAGTAAAGAATTTCTTCCTAAGATCTAACCTAAATTTCCTTAAATTTTCTAAATTTCCTACCACTGCAGTTTCTACCAACGAGTCCCTCTCTGGCTTCCCTGCAGCCCTGCTGTAGCCTGAAAAGTTGCTACAAGGTGTCCACACAACCTTCTCCTCTGCAGACTGAATAGCCCAAATTTTCTCAGCCTGTCTTCCTTCATAGGGGAGGTGCTCCAGCCCTCTTATCAACTTCATTCCTTCCTCTGGACTTGCTCCAACAGTTCCATGTCCTTCTTATGTTAGCAGGACCAGAACTATGCTCAGTACTCCAGGTTATAAAGGTTTTGAGTTCATGGTCAAGTGCCAAGACACCTTTAATATCATCCTTTCCAGAGCTGAGAAATTTAAAATTCAGAGCACCTGTAAATTTGTGGCAAATGATGGTCAGGATAGAGCAAGATAGACAACATGCCTAAATTCTCTGCATCCTAAGGAAGCTGTAGTGTAAAGAGGCTACACAGATGTGTACTACAATTACAATAGTGTGAAGCTTGTCCATGGAAGAATGCCAAAGCCATCTGTTTTCAATGAACATGCTCTCCCAAAGCCTAATTCATGAGAAACACACACAAACGTCTGTTTCACATTTAGGGCAGAATGTGACTCAACACTTTGTGCCTTGCAGCCGCCGCAAGACAAAGGCGTTTACGTCAAAGCCGACTGCGACTGCACGTAGATCCAAGTTCTGCTCCTAGCGTAGTGATAATGCTTTTCTCAGGATTTATGGCCCTCAACTGGCATTTCCAGCTGCTGTCTTCTGCTTTTAAATCTTTCCAAAAGATTTAACTTTGACCAGATAAGCAAGCAAAATAAGGGTAGGGTTAGACTGGACCAGTATTAACTGGAGCTACACTTGGACATCCCTGCAAACTGAGGGACAATAAATATCACCTTCATCTGTGAATACTGTTTTGAGGCAGATCCATAAAGAATGAGTGAAGCCAGTGGCTTTTGCTGGGAAACTCCTGCTTCCCTGTTCTGGACATCTTGCAGGCAGCTAAAAATCTTCCTCTTCCTTGTGTGGTAGTGAAGGAAATCAAGCAAATGCTTCTGATTCCAGTAAAGGATCCTTCCAACAGCAGCACTTTGCTGAATTCTCTGGCTTCATCAGTTCAGTTATTATTTTTGTATTATCTGGTAATTTTGATACAGTTATTGTAGATTCTTCAGCCTGTGTTAGATATTCTCTGTACTCCCCAGAGTTTTGTATCCTGTTTTATACTTCTTCTCTTGTTTTTATCAGTTGTCACCTACTGTGCCTCAGCATTTTACTCTCGGGTACTTCAATTATATATGAATGTGATGTTCACAGCAGCTACTTTCCATTTGCCATCTAAATATCTTTGTAGATGAATGCAGTAACCTAAATTTAACTTCACAGTTAGTTGTGCAAATCTACTGCATTTCAGCTTTTGTGTTTTGGTGTGGTTCTTTTGTCTGCTTGCTTTTATTTGATAATTGATTTCTAGATGTTTTGGGGTTTTTTAATCCTCTTTTTCCAAATCAAAAATAAAATGGGGAAAGAGAAAAAAAGCAACTGCTTAGGAAAGTCAGAGAGCCTATTCCTAAATCTGAATGGAAAGAGGCTAGCTTGGGATATTAGAGAGCTCATATCTAAGGTTTAATCATATTGGCTCCCTTGGTGGTGCTCATTTCCTTAAGTTCAGCAACTTTTTAAGAAAAGTTCTATGACAAGGCAAGGTAGCTTGTCTGGTTTCAATGTCTTAGCAGAAGAAGTAATTATTTGCAAAGCATTGATAATACCTCACCAGACTGATTTTCAGAAGTGCTTTTATCTCACAATTAAGCAGAATCTGTTTTCACTGTACTCCTATAAATAAGACACTTTGAAAACAGAGAGGCAAGATCCCTGCTCTAGTATTGCCTACAGAGATAAAAGTCAGGTAAAGAAGGTGGCAGGCATGTGAGCTGGCATTAACATTCATAGGAATATCTTTTGACTTAGTTCCAGAAAATATCTGTAATCTCTGAGACACAAATATTTGTATGATAAATTTGCAATTTTTAATGTAAATAAAAACACACTGAAGGAAAATCAAGTATACCTCACATCATGCTTCCCTATGCTCCTTAAAAACTATCACAGGATAGTGAAATAGAATTTAGTATCAAGCTCTTATAACTTTGAGGTTGGGCTCTATGTCTTATTAATTACATGAAATAAGAATCAGTGCACTACATTATAGAAACCATTTTTATTTTTATCAGTTTTTTTTTTCCCTTGGCTACTTGTAAGATGTCTTTGCCTCAGTCTACAATATTTAGAAAATGTTCCGGGTAGAAAACATATGCTAAAAAAAAAATATCTGCTAACAAAGCTTATGGCTGACCCACAAATGTTTTAAGGGTGTTCTCAGTTCTTAAAGTCACTTCACAGAGCAGATAATGATCTTCTCAAACTCATGAAAAGTAGGGGGCTTTTGTGGAAAACTGAATTTTAGACTAATATAACAGTTTCTTAAGCAGTCATCTTGCTGCCTGAATCTAAAAATACTTTTAATATAATATGCCAGTATTCAGGAAAACATATAAAACAATAAGCATATATTCTTTCAGGAAAAAAAATCCCAGTGCTAGAAGAACAGAAAATAACTGCATTGGACAAAAATAAATCAAAAGAGAAGCCTTCAATTTATAGCAATAATACATCACATTTGTTTGGATTTTTGCATTTCTAAATCCCATGAGCACCTAACATATCTCTTAGACTATATTGAAATAATTTAAAAAGTAAATAATTTGGTAGGAATTTTTAAACCAATTGTTAACCCATGATTTGAATGGCAGTCTGACTAATCAGGAAAACAGCATGAACAAATGGTAAGTAAATACAAATCAAAACACATCCAGAAATAAATGTCTGAAAAAAAACCCCAGCAATGCACTAGGGAATTCTCTGACTTCAAATCCTGTGCAAATACAGATTGAACTTTAGATGTGTTATTATTGGTTAAACAATTTTTAATGAAATATAAGGACCTATGTGCTCTTAAATGGATAATTTATGTGCAATGTTATTGTCTCCCAAGGTTTAATTAAATGTTTGCCTTGTGGCTAATCAGCTACAATTAATAAATGAAGCCTATATTCATGTCACTGATAGGGAATGTAAAAATGGCCTCCATTGTAATTTCAGTATCCCTTTTGTGTCTGGTTGATAACAACAATCTAATGTATGAGAAACTTTCACAAAATAATTTGGTGCAGACACTATGACAAAGTTCCAGTAGTATAATGGACAGGTTTATCACAATGCCTAATTTCAAGTTTGGAGGTAAGTACTCAGTGGTACTGGATGTGGAAGTGTTTGCATACAAAGTGCTTTTCACCCCCAAAGTTTCCAAAATTCAATTTAAACACCTATTCTACCAAAAAAGGAGCAACATTTCTTAGCCTTATGGATAGAAAGGAGTTTGCACAGTGGAGCATAAACATCCATTAATCACCAGAACTACTGAACCCAAATGATGTGAACTATCTCTGGCATGACACACCTAAATGTTGCCTTAGACTATGTAAGAACACATTATCTTCCTAGATGTGACCTTTCCATGCCTTTTCACTCCTGCTGCTTTAAGTTATACACCTCTATAGATAAGCCTTTTAAATGTAGGTGAGCCTCTACTGGTATTCTCCCATCTGAGCCCATCCTATAAATCGTGGGCTAACAGAGAACAGGCCAAAGGCAATGCTGGCTGTCACTGACAGTGCTCCAGAAGTCATCTAGAAAGAGAATTTTAGATCTGCCAACCTCAAAAGACATCTGTTCTCTGTAGTTAGCATGTTGTTATTTGTTAGTGATCATTTACGCTGCACTAGTGCACACAGGTCTCAGGGCTGGGCTCCATCACAAAAAGGGATCTGTTGCCTGGATCAGTGTTTTAGATGAGATGCAATCAATGGGTATGACCAGAAATAGAAAATTATAATGAAAGTAGAGTTTAATAGCAATTAAGAGCAAACAATCTTCAAGGACCAAGTGCAAAACTTTTGAGTTTCAGCTTATTGGGGAAAAAAAAATTCATCTGCCAGCTCAATATGAGCATGTTCTTGCTGGCAGTCTTTCTTATTATCTCAAACCATTTTTTTCACCAATTTAAGCATAATTTATCATACAAGGAACAGAACTGTACAGGATAAATCTACTGTCATCACTTAAGTCATTCATTTTGATTGCACCTCCCCTGATTTAGTTAGATTCTCATTCAGACACAAGCCATACCATGTACAGCATCATGAAATTCACTCAGAGGAGTGTGAAAGGCTGTAAATACTGCTGTCTTCCATTAGGATAAAGAAAGGCATAATTAATTGCTGTACAGTAAGAATATTGGCTGCATATTTTGTCTCAGGAAATGAAAACTTATTTAAGAATAACTTATTTCTCTTGGGGTTGTGAAGACATCTTTATCTGTACATCACTGTTCTTTTACCCAGGCTTCCATTTATTACAGAATGAAGACTATACAAATTAATGTTTTAGAACTATTTAGCTCAGTTTTTCATGGAACAGCTTGTCCCAACATACACCAGAATAAACAGATCATTTCAGACTGAATACTGAAAATACAGTGGAGTTTTCCAAATGTGATTACAGTGGCTTTTTCCTTTCAGTTACTAATATCAGTTCTACACATAAAACATTTTTTAAAATGCTCTATAGGATAAACAGTCATAACCTAATTCTAATTACAATTTCCCATTCAATCATGAAGGAGACCTTCAAACTCACTTGCCTGAGGCACTGAGAAGCTCCAGGTCTTTGACGCTCATGAAAGAAAGATAACAATCACTCTTCAGGGGAGAGAGATTTTATTATACATACCCCGTGGGTTTTTTTTATTCTTTATCAAACTGCACCTTTGTGGGCGTTTAATTTCTTAATGGTTTGTTTATCCTTTCCCCCATAATTCATGATGATAAGCTAGATGTCACAAAGATATTGTTGTGGTGATGAAAAAGTTGTTCTGATGAGCTGAGTCAGTGATGTAGTTTGATTAACTTTTTATATAAATCTTTCTAGACAGCCTTCAAAAGAAGGCCAAACAAGTCAGTTGACATTGTAACAAATTTTTCAGTAGGTGAAAATCCATCTGATGCAGACCTATAAAAATACCTGAAATAAATAAGCAGAACCAGGAGAACATATTGATGGCATAAATTTTATTTTATCATAAAATATACAGTGCATGCTGGGCCATTTTTGTCTGTAATGCATGTAGAATTGTAGGGGGATCCAGTATGGGTAAATGAAGGTGGTATAGAATGGAATCTTATCCCCCAGCAAGTTGCAGCTGAACCAATTACTAAAGATTAGAAGCAGGCCTGATGTTAACAGGCCACACCTGTAGCCAATAAGAACAGTGTTATAAAAGAGTGGATTGGTGGGAACAGGAGTCAGATGACTACTGCAAAGACTAGGAAGAGTCAGTGCTTAGAGGAGCTGCCTATGAGAAACATTGAGGAGGTACGAAACTCTGGCAATATGGAACCTCTGCATAGAACTCTTGATATATAAGAACATAGACTATAGAGCTTACATTGGCATGATATAAAGACTTAAGAGCGTGATTTTTGGAAGCTGTGTTATTTGCATTCCCAAGGTTCATGACGAAGTTTATTAGGTGCTCTCAGGAAAATGCCAAGAAAATCTATGTACACTGATTGCTACCTGGTAGCATGCTCAGTGTTGCCCCCCTCCCTCCAGTTCCCTGGTTTTGTGTTTTTAACAGTTTGGCCTTTCCTACTTTTTTTTTCCTTCATACTTTTCACCATGATACTTTAGTTTTCACCAAGCCTCTCCTTCTTCCTTCCCTTCTAAAGTGAAGGACTGGGGATGATTCACGTTTGAAGCGTTTTTTTGTGTAATGGACAGGTGGATATGTAACAGAAAAATCAGAACTACCAGGGACCAAAGATGAACAGGTAGGCAGGAATCAAAACACTTTTTTTTTAATCAGGAGTATCCAGATATGTCCTGGTAAGTTTTGGGCATTGCCACATTTAAGCACAGCAATTTGTTTTCCATGTAACATTAAAGATGCACAAACATATTTCCAAAGGATAGAAACTACTCATAGTGATCAATACATTGCCCTTTTTGCCTTGCTAGGTTACGTTTTTGAATATGCTGATGTCTGAAATCAATTTTTTTTTCCAAACAAATTAATTCTTCACATAGTTTTTGCAAAGAGCATCTGCTATAAAATACTGTCATTCCTTGGACATTATCATTGCTTACAGAATTGAGAGAAAATCCACTCTAATGATAGGAACAAAAAAGTGCTAGCAACTGAATTTTTTTCTATAGACCGACATCCTTTCTCTTCAGGACTTGCAGGCCAAACATTTCTAGGCAAATTAAACTGGTGCTAGAACACAGCATTGTAATAGGAGTTGGTTTCATCCTTAACCACAGAAAGGCTGCTGCCTCTTCATATTACTATAGAGATGTAGACTGCCTTTGATTCTCTGCTAAAGAGTGCTCTCTCTAACTTACATATTGTTTGGCATGCAGGATCCTTTGAACGCATCTCCATAAAAAAAATTCTTACTTTGCTTCCAAGTAAAATGAATTATATATGTTTAACACAGGAGATGTAGCCATGGTGTAAATGTCTGCTTGTGAAGTACTCCAGATATCATTCCAGAATATTAAGAGTAATTTTAAATCTGCTGGTTTATCTTTTCTGTTTTTACAAGTTTTCTCTGTAAGTTTATGTACAGGATACAAATAATTGTGTTGTTGAAGTGTTTAATCCAAAAAGCCAAATGATAATAAGTCAAATGCTTTCCGAAGTCGAATTAAATTACATGAATAAGCAAAACCTGCAGCCTCATTAAGACAGTAAAGTCTGATTGCCAGGCTCTACTTTTCTGCCAGGATATAAAGATTTTTTAGCAGGAGCCCACAGTAATTGGGAATGTCTTTCTTTGAAATTATTTGTTAACTGAGTTAACAATATTGTCTATTCTGTATTTTGCCTGATCAATGTCACACTGGTAAACTATTATTATCCCATTTATTCTTTTAATGTATTAGAGCAACACTAGCTTCACCTTCCTTAAAAAAGTCTTAGTGTTTCAAGAACTTCTGAATATGAACATTGATAGACATGTTCATTTCAAAAGCTTTTTCTTTCACTAACTTAACCATTCTCCCTCATCTTTGAATAGAAAACAACTCTTCAACATATTTACATCAGTTGCCATCTTCCTGAAGGACAGAACGAGTATGTGTATCTTTAACATTTGAAGTTTGTCACTGATTAAGGTTTAAGCTCTCGCCTTCAGGTCTTAATAGGGTCTTCTTGCTATTGAGATAACTTTCTGTATTCTATACTTGCAAAACTCCTCCAATTTCCTCATTTTAACTCCGTTGACCATATGTATATTTCCCTCATAACCTTTTACTTGCCACAGCAATTTTCTCCAATTCCTACCTTTCAGTATACGTGAATGACACCACATTCTTTCTCCAGGTTTGCGGATCTTTGCCTTGTAAACCACCGTGGCTTTTCAGCAAACGTATTCCTTAGTTGTGGCATTCTGGCTGAATGGGTATCTGCACTACCACCCTTAAACCACTTCCAATTATTATTCTCCCACTTTAAATTTCTTCTCCCAACAGACTTACCTTATAATAATATTCACCTTTATAAAATTAGCCCTTCCGAAGGATTAAGTATATGTATTATTGGCTTGGACTTAATTCTGTTTGCACCTATCAAATGTGATCAAATCATTATCAGTTATACCTAAGCTATGGCTCATTTTTAGTTCTGTGATCAATTCCTTTTCATCTGACAAGATGAGGTCTAATATAAAATTCCTCTGTGTTGGATGCAACATTTTTTGAGTTAGGAAAATGACATTTTAAATATTTTGAAATTCCAAGTACATTTTAACACTGGCAGCATGAGACCTTCAGCATATGTCACTCAGCCTGAAATTCACTCAGTGCTTTCCCTATGTGTTGTAGGTGGGTAAGGCATAGGTCATGCTGTTCTCTAGTGTGATTTGGTATCAGCTAAGTACCCTGTCAGCTTCTGACTTATCCACTAGAACATTGACCCATAAACATGCAAGATCCTTTGTTTTCAATTGCCATCAACTCAGAAACAGGTAATGACATTTTTAAGTGCTTTCTGTCCACTTGATCCTTCCAAAATAGATTATAGCAATTGATTCTGACATTCCTGTTTTCCAAACACTTGTAGCAATAAAAACTAGGTCAAAGCTGTACTAAAAAAAAATTATCTCCTGCCAGTGTCAAGTTTCCAACACGAAAAGAGAAGTCGCTGAAAAATCTCTACTCTTTATATTCTGTGACATCCCAATTGGGTTTCTCCTACAGTTTTCATTTGCACTTAGCAAAAGCTCATTGATTCCATCTCAATATTTCCATTTCTGACCAGCCCCCAGACAGCCAAGCAGGCCAGCCTCTTAGAACAGCTCCTTTGTGATGGTATGTGTATCTTTAACACTAAATTTAAATTAAGCAGCCAACCCTCATTAACAGAAAGTGAGGACATTTTCCACAAACCATATGCCTTCATGTTGTCACTTACTCAGAGATTCAGTCTAATGTTTTTTTCTACTTGCTCTTTTGCTTACTCAGGAGTCCTGACGGACTTCAGGAAGGTTCAGAGGTCCTCAAAGGATGGAGGGCAACAAAGATCATTCAGGGACTGGAGCATTGGCCTTACAAGTAAAGGCTGAGGGAGGTGATCCTGTTCAGGCTTGAGATGACTGTGAGGGGACCTCATGAAGGTCTGTCAGTATCTATAGGAGGGATGCCAAGAGGATGGACCAGGCTCTGCTTGGTTGGTGCCCTGCTGAGCAATAGGACAAGAGGCAACAGCAGAAACTGATGCACAGGAAGTTCCACCTGAATAGGAGGAAGAACTTCTTAACTGTGCAGTGACCACACACTGGAACTGATAGTGCAGAGAGATTGTGGCCTCCCTCACTGAGACATTCATGGACCATCTGGGCACAATCCAGTGCCGTGTGCCCTGGGACAGCCCTGCTTAACCAGGGAGGTTGGACCAGATGACCCACTGTGGTCCCTTCCAACCCTAACCGTTCCGTGAAAGAAGAAAACATGCTTGCTGCTAGTGACCCTTTAGCATCTGAGACACTGCCCAAACTTCCTAGGTGTCCACACGATCCTGGCTCTTTGCTTGCCAGCTGCAGAAACTCGCTCAGCTTTCAGGGACGCTCCCGTTTGAGGCAGCTCGTTCGGAGCCCACCTGAGCTCCTGGGAAGCGCACCAACACCTCGGGCCGTGCCGATTCCTCACAGCCCCCGCGCTTCCCAGGCTCTAACCCGGCTTCAGCGCCTCCCGAGCCCGCCGGGAAGGGGTGGGATGGTCCGGGAGGGCTCCTGGAGCCCGGCCCTCAGCGCCGCCCGGCCCCGTCGCCATGGCGAGGCCGCGGCGTCCCGTGAAGGGCCGGGCTGGGCCGGGCCGGGCCAGCGGAGAGAGCTCGTCCTGCGGCCGCGCCATGAGCCCAGGTGTGTCCGCCGGGGAGCTCCGGCCGTGGGGGTGCATTTTTATCGGTACCGGAGCCAAGGGCCGGGGGGTGTAGCGGGGACAGGTGTAGGCACACGCCGGGGTGTCCCTGGGCGGTGGTTGGTGACAGCCAGGCAGCGGCGGATGGCGGCTGAATTCCCAGCGCCGCAGGGACGGAGGGCACTGAGGATACGGGTCAGGCTGAGGCCGTGACCGCCTCCAGGTCACTTGGAACAAACAGCATCTATCACGCTGGCTGTAGATTTCAAAAATGGTTTGTTCGTTATTTTTTAAATCAATTTACACTATTACTCTCAGTGTAGTTAAGCAGCGTGCCAGTAAGTCTGTCCTGTCACTTCCTGATGTCCCTTTGTCTTACGAGGTGCCAATAGCAGCAGATATGCCCACAAAGGCAGCCGTGTGGTGTATCCATCCATCCCTGCTTCCTCTCCTCCTTCCCGGGGAGGGAAATCCTCAGCCTCCAGTTAATACCCCAGAAAACGTGTAGGAAGAGCAAAGGGGCAGCCAGCTGGTTTCCCAAAAGGTGCTGCAAAAGGCACCATTGCTCTCAGCTATCAGCTGGTGTTTCAGCTTCAGTGCACCTTGGAGCCATTACATCCAGGGGGAGATTCCCTCCATTGTGGGATTAAGTGGAGCACTTCTTTAGAAACAAACTGCACCACCTCGTGTTTCGCTGAATTCTGTGCGTGTTTGATGTCGTAAATGAGACATGGCTTGGACTTTATGATAAAGGAGCAAGATGTAAAGTGGTCTTTAAATGACCAGCAATGAAATTTGCAAGACTGAAATACCATGGATTTCAGAAGGATGTGGTGCCTTCTGTCATGTATCTGTGGCTGTAATTTACTTGTAAGAATTAGTTACCTTGGAAATAAGAGAAATACACCCTCCATTTCACTCTGAAAGCAATCTCCCACATCTAGAGTAAAAGCTCAGTTAGCATTATTATGAAGCAGCTTGGTGGTTTTTTTCCTCTCCCAAGCTTTGGGTTTAAAATAGGAGCCAAGGCAGTATTTTAGTCCTTGTGAGGCAGAAACATGATAAGAAAAATGTCTGCATACATGTCTCATGTGAGACCTGTGTGCCTGACAGCCTCTTTTCCCACAGATTTGATTTCTGTGGGTTGGGAATGTGGAGCATGTGAACCAGCAAGGACTTGTTGTGTGCTCCAGCCAGGTGCTTTGTGGCAGTCCCCAAATTAGAGCTCCCTATCAATAGCTTTCCATGGCTGCAGTGGCTCTGTGGGGACCTCCTTGCAGCTGCTTCCCCCCCTTTTCTGCCCCATAGGTGCAGTCAGCCCCTCTGGCTTGCCAAATTCCTCAGCCTCCACTAGGGCATGGCTGCGTTCATTTTCCCACCTAATACCTTAGAGCAAAGAAGCTTGCAGGAAGCTTTGCATCTTCTCTGGGCTTCAATATTGTTGTTCCAAAATCAAATTACTATTTCTCACCGAATAGCATCTTCCTAAAAGGGGGTTTTCCTTTCTATATAGTTTTTGTGTACAAATGTGTTATTCTCTGTGAGAAGTGTAATCTTTTATAGTTACGAATTACCCATATGTTTTTTGTCCTATTGATTTTTTTTCTTTTCTAGGACACACTTCTGTTAAATTTTGCTGCCTCTAATTGCAGACGAGCTTATCTATAACTAATATCTATTTTCTTTCTGTTAAAAATGTTATCATTAGTACAAGGCCCCAAAAGAATGACTTAGGAGAAATATCCTATCCTGTCATCCTTTCAAACTATAATTCTCCTTATTATTCAGTTCTCAGTAACACAATTTAAAAAAACTACTTCAGTATAACCACAGCAGAATACTGCATCAATGAAATGGCTTTTGATCCCAGAAAGGCTAATATTTAAAATATCTGCTAATCTGATGCTGATCATTCAGTAACAAATTGATTCATATCTAATACCTATTTCCCCAGAAAAATTTCCTTTCACTAAATGTAGCAAATAGTTAAATTCTTTTCCCCCTCTTATTATATTCTGTTTTTCCATCCCTATTAAAAGTTTATGCCTTCAGGCCTACCAGCAGGGCATGCAATACCTACATTAAACCAAATTTAAAAGTAAGGGTGCTCCTGCTGCTAACGTCCTCAGATCACAGACATGCAAAATGAAGGAACTGGCAGCTGAAACTTTAATGGTAGGAAGTGTAGACTGAATACTTGGGGAAAAAACACAGTAGCTCTATATGACAAAAAAGTCCTATTAGCATTTATGTACTTCAAGATGACAAGCCAGAAGATTCTAAATAACTGTGAGGCTTTTGGCTTTTGTTGTAAGTAAAACCCTGTGTTGTAAGTATAGCATTACTTATATTTTTTTTTTCCTTCAAAAGCTTGTTTGTAGTATGATTATGTAGGATTTTGAACATTAACACAGTGCCTGTCGTTGCTTTGCACCCTGTATATTCCATCATCTGTCCATGTTGTGTATTAACTTATCACTACTTGGACCTAGATAGCTTGAGGTAGTAAATGAGATAGCTCAGATGAATCCCATGCAGGTATTGGTTCCTGAATCAGCTGTCCCTGTGGAAATCACAAGCACCTCAGTGAAAGATAGAAATCCATGGAAAGTTAAATAATGACCAGTCCTTTGTGCTGTGTCCTACTGAAGTAATGCTGTGATTTGTGTGGAACTGGAGTTGGGTTTTAATGCACTGGAAATAACAGAGAGTGGCCTGGGAAGCAGCATTAGAATGAAAAGAAACCACATTGCTGTGAAGGGGCTGTTTCAAGTAATGTTGGTTTTGTTTGTTTTAGTGCAAATGAAGGTGTTGCCTCAAGCAGTCCTCCAAACTCCAGGGGAACATCCCAAGTTCATGGAGCAGCCTCTTTGCCCCCCATTAGAGTTTGCAAGGTAGGTGCCACTTCTCTTTCAAAGCATCATTTTTGCTGTGAACAGCTTCAATCAGCTGTGCCATGGTGACAAATCATGTTTGCTTTTTTGCAATATTTAAAACTACAAAAATCATAGGCAAGGAAATTCTGTCTTAGGAAAGTTCCACAACTGAAAGAAAAAAAAAAAGGCGTCCATTGAATTAAAATTAATTTCTTGTTAAAAACTGAGTGATTTAAAATTAAATAGGTGCCAACTTACAGGTGAAGCAGACTCTTTTTGTGCACTTTATGAAGTACTGTGAGTCATTATGGGAACACCAGAGAAAAAAGGATAAAGTAGCTTGAAAAAGGCAAATGACAAGCTCTGGAAGAAAAGAAATGGTGTCTTTTAGCAAATGCCATCCACATCTCAATTCTGTAAAAAGAAACAAAGTCCATTCCAAGTCACAGTTTCTTTTCTCCACATTGATTAATTAATTTTAATGTTTTTAATTCACATTGCATATAGGAAGCCATAATGATTTTCTTGAGCTGATGGGATTTCCTAGTGTATTTTTTCCTAAGTATCACTGCCCATCTTTTCTGTGTTATTGCTACGCTAGCATCATCCATAATAACAGCCTGGGTGAGATGAGTATTTGTTATTTTTAGGAAGTTCAGCTCTTTATGATGGATGACCATGTTTGTAGTTGCATCAGTCCAATACAGGTTATTACAGAACTTCTGTAATACAGCAATAAGTTTGCAAGTTTTTGCTTATGGCTTTTCCCCCCCTTGACTGTAGTTTTCTTTATGTTTGAAGATGTTACCAGTCAGAAGTCAGAAATTCTTACTTAGGCTATAAGGCAGGTGGCATTTTAAATTGTGTATGATTCTAAGGGCTTTCCCTCTGATGTTTTTAAAATTTATTTATTAAGATACCTTTGTAAAGACAATGGAAAGGCATCAGGCTTTCCTTTGTTTCATTTTGAGATGCTTTTTAACTGCAATGAGGATTGAATTGCAGTAAGCTGATAGGAATTTGCCTGCTGTAGTTCACTGTTTCTCTTTGGGGGTTTTGACTTTCCCTCCCTTCTTCCAAAGGTCTTCCTAGATGTTGATTATTCTGGTGTGAAAATTTTGATATTGAAAATGTTTTGGTGTTGATTATAAGTGACTTTTCACAGCAATATCAGTAAGGTGTACATCAGCAGCAACTCCTGTGGATTGTGTTAAGTGCAGCCTTGAAGCACAAGCCTCTGCTGGTGCCACTCAGCAGCAGCAAATTCTGGAACAAATTTAAAGGCACAATTTGTGAGAGAAGTTTTCACTGTTACATTGTTTTAAAATCAGATATGTCAAAATATCTCTGCTTAGCTATTTTGTTTTCATTTAAATGAACTTTGTGAAGTGTCTTCAGTATTCTCAGAGCAATAAGGAGTGTGATGCTTATAATAGCTAACATTATGAAAAGAGTTTACTCTCATCACTGTAATGAAAGACAGCAGTGTAATACAGACAAAGAGCAAAGTAATGGATTTATGTGGAACACTAATGCTGAATTTCTTTTATCTTTGAGTGATTAACCAGACTATCTTTGTGCTCCTTCTCAGAAGGATAAAAATAAATTCACATTACTTTTATAAAGATAACATCCTCTACATTTGGGATATCAGATTCTGTTTATATACACCTTATGGCCAGTAAGTGCATATTACCCTTTCCAGGCATCTCCTGTGTATCAGAGTGGAGATGCAGAGATATGGTGGCTGAAGTGAACGGTGAAATGGTGCACAGTTCACATTTTAAACCTACATCCATGCATCCTGAAATTTGCTCTTTATTTTGGTGACCTTCAAATTATCCCCTCAGTGGAGCACCCTTTGCACCATGCTACTCAAACTGGAAAGCCAGGAGCAGTATTAAAAGATTGCATTGCACCAAGGAAAACATTTTGACTTGAATTTGGGAATTCTTTTATTGTTTTGCCTTTGTTTTTAATTTTGGAGAAACTTAATATGCAATAGATTGTACCTCTCTGGTCCATACTGATAATACAAAAATGTAACAGTTCTGATTTAGGAAACAGTTTAAATATGGATAGCTTAATCAATTATTACTGATTTAGCTAATACACAATTTCTTTTAGTTTAGACAAAAATATCAGATAACCAGATCCCCTGAAAGCTTATATCCCCCTGTTTTCTTTCAGAAATGAAGATTTGAACTAACTACAGACCAAAAAATTAAAAAGATATTTGTATGTACTTATAGAATGTCTGATATATTACTTTGTCAATATTTCAGTGTTTAGCTCTACTTGGCAATGATAATATATTATACATGCTGCAGAAGTCTATGCTAGCACCTTACAGTCTTTCTTTTAATTTTTTTCATTTAAATTTAGGATTCATTTGATCAAAGACAAAGATGCCATAGATGATTATTTGGCGAAGAATATCAAAGGGGTGTCAACACAAGAAGCTGCTGCGTAAGTTGGCTTTTTTGAGGCATTTTAACATCCAGAAGTTTGTTTCCTTTGTTTCTAGTCATCATAGTAATTTAAATTTAAGTTCCCTAGGCCCTACCCTTTTTAGTGGAACTTGGCATTTAAAAATTGAAGTTGATATTAAATAATGATGTTTCATTTCTCCTGATGTTAAATATATCAAAGCATTTATCTCCTTGGTTTTACTAATTTGTATATTTACCAATTAGATCAGATTTGTAATGTTATTGTTAAGGTTGTGTCAGTAATTATATTGTGCTGCCTTTTTTTTCTTTTCCCTTCCCTTTTTTTTTTTTCTGAGCCTTTGTGAAATATCTCCTCTGGGGTGGGAGCCGAGTGTACCGACATACACGTTCTTGTAATTTGGAATTACTGTTTAGCCAAGCCCAAGTGCTGACTTCTGTGGTGAAGCATTTAATACTTCATTAGTTATTTAAAAACCCAGTGAATGAAAGAAATCTAGATAACTTTTGATTTCTTACAGCTGAGGTATTTACATTCAGAAGTTACAAGAGACTATGACTGACTTATTCTTCTAGAGTATTTTAGCAGATCTGGGGTTCAGCACCATCAAAATTAATGAAAGAATTCTAACAAGCTGGATTGCTGGTTGCTTAAGTGAGCTGATTTATTTATTTCAATATTTGAATAATAAAAGGATGCATATGCAAGGGCTCTAGGCACCTTAACAATTAATATTGCAAGATCACCCTTGCAGCATAAAACATTCTATCAGTCAGACAGGAATTCCACCAGCTAGTTTCTTGCAAAATATGCTTCTTTTCTCCTTCCTAGCCTAAGAATGTGCCTGCAAAGCTTCCCTAAAAACTTCCAAGTTGAAATCTAGAAAATTACTGCAAGTATCAGAGCTCAGGGAGCAAGCACAGAAGTGAGCACCTTCCCTTACTGTCCCCCTGGTTCCACACCAGCTGTGGAACTGCTGCTCTGCTCATTACACTCCAACAATTGTCACAGGCTGAGTTGCCTTCCCAGGGAGCTGTTTCAGCCCTCGGCCCCAGTGGATTTCCCCACCATGCCAAGGACACAAGTGTTCTCCCTGAGATGATTACACAGGAGGTCACTGCTATTTTAGGAAGGCCTTGGGGCTTCAAAGTGCATTTTGGAAACAAAAAAACAATGCAAAAAATCCTCTTATGTGATGTTTTTATGTCCAAACCTTGAGTCTGAACATTGTGGCAAAGGAAACCAGTGAGGATATCCACAATGGAGTAAGAATTTTATCATCTGTTCTGCAATACCTATGCAAAGTGGAGTTCCCTTACAGTTTTGTAAGAGGCTGTTTTTCCAAAGTTACCAATGCCTCTTAGAAGATTAAACTGAAATATCATATGTATTCTGATGTATTTCTGTGGAGATTTTAAAAGTACCTACTTTAAAAGGTTACATTCATGTTCTGTGCATTTAATTCTCTTAGAATTTTAGCTTTTGATAATAAATCACCAGTTAAGAAATTTCTTTCTCTATATATAATTTACTAATGCTCTTCCATAACCTTGATAAAATCATTTGAGAGCAAAGAAAAGGTAGCAAACTAACTACATAGTTACATTATGCTAATCTACTTAGAAAAAACTAAATGCATCAAATGTAATCTAAAACAAATTTCTTAAATAAGGCAATGCGATATCTATAAATGCTCTTACTGAAATCAATACAATGCTTGGTATGTCTCAGCAGGCAATGGGTATTATTATTTTAACAATGAGAGATGGCTTGTAATATGCTGTGTAGTTTTTCAATATTGTTTCCATTCCAGAAGCAGATTATTACAGTTCTTTATAAAAGGACAGAATTTCCTTCCTCTGACATATCTGTACTTTTGTTTAATATTGAGGTTAACTTTATATGCCAGTGATTATTGCACCAAGACAAATTCTTGTAGCCACACTTCTGCTTAATATTAAACACCAGGGTTTTTTAAGTGTACATTAGGCAAACAACAAATTTATTATCTTCTAAATAAAGGAGTGTATAGGTAGTATCACATTTATGGAAAGAAGCTATATTCTTTAAAATTTTCCCCTAAAATCCTATCCTTCACAATATTCCTTAAAATTGGGATGGATTATTGAAGGAAAAAGGTTGCAGTTACTCTTGTATTGTAAAATATTGTCCTGTGTTCTAAACTTCAGCAAAAGAGAAGAATTCCATTAAGTGTCTTCATTATATAATCTTTCTTTTCTTGTGGAAAAATGAGGAGATGGTTTTCATTCTTTTTCTTTGTAATAATTTTTTGTCCCAGGTTGATATGATAGACGAGAGAGAAAAATAGTGCTTAAGAAAGATAGTACTTTAATTATATTAAAACAGGATATTGCTTTGTTTTTTCATTGATTTTGTTTTGCTTCCTTCTCAAAGACTTTAGCTTGAAATAAGAAGTAAATGTGGTGCAAGGACCTGGAAATGGAAAAGAAGTAAAAGTTCATTAATGCAGAATGTGGGTGCTTTCTTGCCACTGAAGCAGGTTTTAGTATGCGGAGGTTGGCCGGCTCCTGTGGCCTTCAGTGTGCTTTCCTTGATACCTTCTGTTCTTAGTCCTGACTCACCAAGTCATTAACAGCTCAAAATCAAATTGCAGTAAAAATTAAAAATAGTTCATATGACTGAACTAAGAGTCAAAAAGTTCATAATGAACTGTGAAGTAAAGCATTTTTCATCAAGAGATGGATTTCAGGATTGAATCTTCAGATTAGTTTAGAGCCTAAAATGGGCCACAATTGGATATTATCATTCTTGTTTCCTAATCTTTTTGTCAGGGCCAGAAAGATCAAGTAACAGCTCTCTCCTCTTCATACAAATGAAAATTGTCCAAAGAGGAGCACGTCATCAAAAAAGATTTGAAGACTAGAAAGAGAAACTTTGAAATGTATTTGATTAGAGGAATAGCTTTTCTTAGCTGTAACTAAAAAAATAATTACATTAGTGATGCTACTACCTGTATTTTAAATACATTTGAGTTGGATGATGAAGTTCTACAGTCCTCAAGGCTCTGGTGGTCAAAAGAAATCCAAATTGTTATACAGAGGTGGTGAAGGCTTACCTATGTATGCAGAAAATTTGTATTTGTGTTTTCTGTCTCATGAGTGGTGGATCAGTGTGTTATGGAAACTTGCTTGATAAATCTGTGTCAGTAAAGACAGGCTGTGAGATGAATTTTTTCAGGCAGGAGACAACATTCTCTTACACACATTCTGTCAGATGTTTTTGAGATACAGTGGGCTGTTCTGCTTAGAATTCTCCAATGACTGGCCCACTTTAGGATTAGCTGAAACAGAAAAAGGCTTTAATTCTCAGGTGTTCTGTGTCCTCCAGAGCAGTTATTGGCCATCTCTGCCAATACTGAGAAGGTGGATCATTAAACTGTTTTTCAGATTGTTGGCTGCAAAATGGAACATAAAATTTCTGCTCTAGCAGTGAAGAGTGATGAATGTAGTGAAGCATAGCTTCTGTAAACTCCCTGCAAAAAGAGCAGAGGGACTTTCACCCAAGCTTGACTGCTGCAGGTTAATAACCCCAGCCTTGTGATTAGTTGAGCCCCATCTTTCAGGATCCAAACAAGTGCTTTAGAATAAGGTGAATTATACTTTCAAAGCACCTGTTTCTCTCCATTGCTTATAGAGAGATCATAGGGTGATGAGCTCAGACATAGACACATAATTTACCACTCAATCCCACTCTGCAGAACTATGGAATTTTGAAAGCTGTAAAAAGGATGAGGTAGAGAGGTCTTAGAGACTGATTTCTGAGGCAACATTTTTACAGGAAGCTGTCAAATGCAGAACTGAAGTGACCTGGCATCCATTTTAAAACTTCTGTTGGTGGCATCTGAAAAAAAAATTATTTTTCCGTTCTTCAGTCAGAGACAAATTATTTACTACCCTCCCCAAGTTTCAGCTCTTTTCAGTGTCAGCATCAGCTAAGTAGAGTTAAAGAAAAAAGGTGTGGGAAAATTTGTGAGGGATTAAGTGTTAGAGGAGTTTGTGGAAGTAAACTATTTCCTTCCTACATCCGTGTGTCTTCTACCAGTGCTCTCTGAATACTCAGCCCTATCTGTCCTCCAGGACTAAAGAGGGAGAAACTTCCTCACCTGACTAGAGGCCAGGATGATCTGGAGAGTTCACTGAGGGAGAAATATGGCATTTGTGGGCTGATGGAGGAAAGACCTACTATGAAGGTTTGTTCCATATTTTCATCGTAGCCATGATGACTAGTAAGCCTTAGTTTTAGACTGGGATTTTTCTGACCTTCTCCTTTGTTTGTAATTTATTTCAGTCGTGAGAGTTGTTTCAGCTCTCAGTTTTTGATTTATTTGCTTCTTTATCTCTTTATCTCTCTTTATCTCTTTGTATTGAAGGACCAGTGCTTTAAGGAAGCTGAACAGAAATAACTGGTTGGGGATTTGATTAACCCATACTTTTAGGTAGCTGTCACCTCTACTACATAAATTAATATGGTGACTTCTTAGGTTACTAAAAAATAGACGGGGACCTTTTTTTTCATTGACATTATATTGCCACGTTGTGTTTTTTCACTACCTGAAATTTTTACTGGGGCTTCCCAATTTGAAGGGGCCTGGTCTAGGCATGGGGGTTTTATGTTGTAGGGTAGATTGACCATTTCTCTGTTAGTAAGTGAGGATCTTGAGGAAGAGAAGCACTACCAGAAAAAAAGTGAGGAAAATTTCTTGTTGGTGTGGGTTAAGGCAAGGAAGCACAAGGTGCATCTACTATTACTAGCAAGCTTGCAAAAGGCAATTTGAGATCAGACAGATGATGTGTAGGAGCAGATTCTGCTTTTCCCTTGTATTTCAGCCCTTGATTGGACAGTATTTGGTTCCAGTGGTGCACTGCTGTGAGCTGCTTCCATTTCTTCTGTGTACAACACTGTGGAGACAGAGGGAGGGAGGCAAGCTCAAGGAGATAGCAGCAAACAGAGAAAGAAGTAAAGTTCTTTCCCTTTTATGTTCAGTCCTAGCCAGAATTTGCTGGTTTTCCTGATATCAGTCTTTGGACAGGACCTGTAAGCGCCTTATGGCCCTCTTTGTTCACATTACTCTGTTTGAAAACTGGTGGAATGTTGTGTAAACGCATTTACATTTTATGAGGGTATTTCTTCACTTTTAGATACTGAAAACTATGGAAGAGGGTAAATCAGAACCAGAGAAATTTATCCTTTCATGGTAAAAGAAATTTTAAATTAAGGCACTCTGTCCCAAACTCCCTGCTGGTTGTGGAAAGGGAGATGGCACAAGTCACTTAGTGAGCTAGATGATAAATTTTAAATTCCTTTCACAATATTATTTAAATATGTATTTTTTTCAGTCTGAATAATTCCTAACAATCTCGCTTGCCATGGCCAGGATTCAATGTTTATTAAACAACTTTCAAAAAGAGATTTTAGAACTTGGAGGCACACATTCTTTTTGGTCAACTGAATGATCTCTGTGAATTTTGGGCCTGATAAGCATATTATTTAGTGCAATTAGGCAGTGATCTGAGGAACAGAGCTGTGTAGGAAGTGAATGGTTTGCCTTTCCTTAAGAAACTTCTCTGTGCATTTGTGTAATGTGCAAGATTTTTCTTGAAAAGGTTAAAAAAAGTTCTAATCAACTTCTGTACATTATGTAGAACTTCATTTTCTAAACTCTGCAAAAGAAAGTTTCATATTTAATGGGAAATCATGAATTATTCCATTTATTATCTACTTCCTCCTTTCAAAGACATGATCTGGATAAAAGGCGGGGTGAATAATTTCAAAAAATACAATACATTTTTAATGGGAAGGTGCAAACTACAGATTCTCATGACTATTAGCAAGTATAGAGGAAACAGAATTTTACTTGCAAAAACTCATCAAACTCTTGCAAAGATAAAATACATGACATACTTTAATAAAGAAGAACACAGTGAGCTGAAGTTTTTCTTTTTTTATGTAACTTGTTGTTTTTACTAAGTTTGGTCTTACGATTTTTTAGTGCTTTCATTTCTCAGTAGTTCAACAATATTTACTACTGAAGATCATGTACAAGCAGTACACAACTGACTTCTATTTTTAAAACACTCCATAAAGGTGAAGCATCTCTAACACACAAAAAGAAGCTGAGATGAAGAAAGATTGTCTAATCTGCCTTGGTACAGTCATGACTTCCTAATATTTTTTGCAGTGGATCCTGCATTGTGTAAAATCCTCACCTTTCCTTTCTTATCAGTCTCTTTGTGGACTATTTGTCCTTATCCTACTGAGTAAATTCAGCTGGGCACTTGAATAAGAGATCTCCCAAACAAAAGCAAAAGTACTGTGTGAATTGTTCGTGTCAATACTGCAAAAAATGCAGAGCCTTGTATAGGGTTTTATGAAATTTTGTGACAGCAGCTGGAGAGGATACAGAAAGTAAATAATTATGTTTATCTGTTCTGCACACTGTAAAATAAACATGCAGAGAAATTTAGTGCTTTGATATCATGCAATTCAAATGGAAAGGATTCCAAACCCACGTTTCCAGCTCTCAGACCATCAGGTCAGCTCTGAAATAAAAGTGGGAAGTTGAGAAACACTTCATTTTGATAAACAGTAGTCAACAAAATATTGTTGGAATTGCTTTTGGTTAAGGAACGTCATTAATTTGGAAAGAAAAGTGGAAAGATTAATGAAGATAATGGTTTTTTCTGCTTATTCTGGAAATAATCACAGGTGTGTTTACTTATGTAAGATGAACGTTTTTATAAGGGTAGAATTTTTATCTTTTGTTTTAATGTTTCCTTTACACTTATGTTTAGGGACAGGATGTTTCAAAAGTTCATTCCTAAATTTATATTTCCATTTTCTGGGTTAATGAGGATTCTTAATTATTACAGTGCTTACATTCATTTTAAAACACTTTTTATGTGTCATCCTTTGATGTTTATAATTGATTAATTTTTCATTTTATGTAGCTTTGAACAAAAGGAAGTGAGTTCAATATATGTGTTCTTTGTGGGATCCTGCTGACAGGGTGTGCATCTCCCTTTGATTGCATGATTTAGGTTAAAGTATGGTTTGACAACAATCCAGTGACTCAGGCAGCAGATGGAAAACACTGCATTGCTAAAGCAAAAAGTTCCTGTACATAAAAAAAAAATACACAGTATAAAGTACCTGCACCTCATTTTTAAAATATATGCTTTATTTTCATCTTTCTGTTACAGTTCTGGATGCATAGCTTCATAAAGTTTTTCTTTTTTAAAAGATCTCTATTGTTACAAGTCAATTCCAGGTGCTGTTTTTCCCTCCCATGATGTGTACTAATCATCGTGCAGTATTTTTTATTTATAGTTAGAATAGGGAATCCTTTTTATAACATTTTGGGAGTTTGTGGATTTTATTATTTTTCTGTAATACTATATTAGCTATTTCAAATTTGTAATTTAGAATTAAAAAGCAGGCACCCCACCCCAATGTAATTTAACACTCAGCCTTAGTAGTAAAATATTCTGAAGTGTAAGCTGTCTATTACTGCTTAATGGCATTTACTGTACTGTCATATCTTTTTTTAATGAGATTACTATAGTCTACAATTTAACATATTACCATGCAGTAAATATTTCATTAAAAGAAAAGTATTTAAACGGACAGTCTTTAAAGCAGGATTAAAGAGGCTGTGCCCTGATGCAGTTAAATAGCTTTGTATCTGTAGCAGTACGTGGTACTGAAATGTGCTGAGTGCCTGGACCATACAAGGGCTTGACTTACCAAAATGCTTGTGTGGATAAATTTTCCCAGAGAACTGGGATAGCACAGGGCTTGGATGTGTTTTGAGTTAGCTGTGTGCTCACCTTTGGTGGGTTGCAGCCCAGTAGACAGCAGCAGTGTGAGTACAGGGGCTGACACCACTGGAACCTGGGTGCTAAAGGCACCTCACCTTCCATATTTGCCAAGTGTTTGCACGAGCATTTTCTGTGTTCAACAATTCCCTGCACAAAATTTAGCTCATTTTGGGCATGGGTCACCAATGGTGTGGCAAAACTGTTCTTGGTTTTTGGCTGTCCAGCTATAATTAAATAATAATTCCTCTTTCAATCCCTAGGCAGAGCAGCCTGAATGTATAAATTCTTACAGTATATTTGGGGGTTTTTTTGTATTTTATGTACTATATTTGTTTTCACTTAATGCATATATTTTTCAAATTTTAGGGAGTAAATTTTGGTATTCCCATGTTTATTATGTGTTTTTTTTGCATATAGGTTAAGCAAAAAGTAGCTAAGTATTCACATACTTTATGTAATTTTAATTTTCTTGTAGATTTATAGACAGGAAATGGGGGGAAATTAAAATAAATTTGTTTAAATAAGCATAAGCAAAAATATCTTTATGATTTTTTCATAATTTTGTGATGCTTATCTAAGGCATTTGTATCAGTCATTGGCTTGCCAACTGCAGACGGAAATCCCAAGTGGATGAAACCTATTTGAATACAGTTTTTAAACATTATAATAATTGGTAGAGTAATTATTTTACACTGGAAGTACACTTTAATATTTTATATACTATCGTTGTTTAATCCATGCCATTTTGTTCTTTACAAAATGGAATTGCTACAGTACAATACAACAACTTGTAATCAGCAGCTGGAATTAACTGGAAGTACTAATTAAGCCCTACAAAATCAAAATATATGAAACCTAATATTAAATATATATAGCTATAAATATATAAAGCTACCATCTGAAAGTAGTAGTCTTCTGGACTTATTTTACATGTCTGTAATTGACCACATCAGACAGGAGGCATAGAGAATTAAGCTCCTGATAAATGATTCTGTGATGCTATGCTGGCTGTTTTGATTATTTCTAACACCAGTTCCTGCCTCTTGGCTTCTTAATTTCCTTTTTCTGTCCTCTCTTTCAGTTTAAAGGGTAGAATGCAAATGGCCTTATTGTGGATGATTTTAAGTTGGAGGGAATGTTGTGAGGTGCTGTGCTGATCTCCCAGCATTGCTTAAGAGTCTTGTAAAAGTGTAGTACCATAATATAGGAAAGTCCTTCAGACTGGAACAACAGTGTAATTTCATTAATCTCACTGAACATTGCTATTTATTATTCTTCCACTGGTAAAGACAAATTAGAACCAGGTTTCCGTGATTTCTCAGCGTGATTCAAGATTGTTTTGTAATAGCAATGATAATGTAAAAAGAAATCCATGTCAGAAAATTACTGAAGTAGCTGTATAGTTTAAGAAAAAATCTAAATGTCTGTAGAAGTATCTGAGTACACTTAAATTAAGCACAGTGTTAACAGCAGTGTCTTTTCAAGCTCACAGATCCGCATTCAATAAGTAGCTCCTTCCACCCATGTGGTATTTATTACATGGCAAAAATTTGTCACCTGTACCAAGATGCCAGTAAAATGGCAACTTTAACTTTTGGTTATTTAATTGGTGCTGGAAACTCTTGTGACACACAACCTCCATTACACAGAGACTCTCAGAAGCTCACAGAATATTTCAGCACTTTCTGATGCAGCGCTGCATCACAGTAACTGCTGGTGTAGGATCCGATCCACCTGGAGCTCAGTGCCCTGCCCTGGTTATTTATGTGTAAATAAACATTTAGCAACATCACGGGGTAGCAGCAATGACAGAAATGAGTGCACAGGCAGAGGATCGGGGGATTCTTAGAATCACCTGGCTCTGTGATAAGTGTTGTGGTTACTCATCTGTTGAGTTTCATGGATGAGAAAAGCAAACCGATTCTCCTTTAAATTAAAACCGGATTAATTGGTATCTTTATTTTAACCATAAATACATAGAGATGCTCCAAATTAAACTTAAAAATAGTTTGCTTTAAAAAAAAAGTCCATCTGAAACCTTTTTCTCTGGCATGATCTCACGATCACCTAGGGGAGGGAGGGAGGACTTTGGGTTCGCAGTCACATCACATTCCGTTTCAAAACGAAACCCGGCTGACCTTACAGAGCTGTCTGCTCTCTCTGGTCTGACACGTTCCGTGGCTTGCAGCGGCCGTGCGAGCCGTGGCGGCCCCTGTGCCCTGGCCGGGGCACGGCCCGGCCCTTTGTTCTGCGCCGGGATCCGCGCATCCTGCCTGCAGTTTCCCACATTTCCAGTAGATGCCCCCAGAGACCATTAAACCCCGAGAACGGCTCCGCTCCGGGCACCGCAAAGGGCAGGCAGTCTTCTCTCATTTCGCTCCTGGAAGGAACTTAATTGATCAAAGCAAACCTGAAGCCAGCGCGGACGAATGCAGAAAACAAACTCGCTTGTTTAACAATAAATCATAATTTATTAGGTACCAAGGTTCGAAAGTGTTTAGTGTAAGGTTGCTTATCAATGTAGAAACATACTACACTAATGCTAACAGTGGGATTTTATAAAATAAATCACAGAATCATAGAATATCCTGAGTTGAAAGGAACCTTAGGTATGATGTTTTGCTATTGATATTAGAAATCAAGTAATCTTTAGTTATCTAAAACATTAGTTGTTCTGCTTAACCTCAGATTTTACATGCTGCATGACATCATAAAAAGCAGGATGGAAAGTGTGTTGAGGATTTATAGTTTATCTGAAGGTATCATGAAAAGTTTGCTGTTCTCACCTACACCATGCCTCTGTTCAAAAGGAGTGTTTGATGGGGGGAAAGGAGGACCCTGGAATTTTCATCTGGAAACACTGATTACTGTAACTATCTTAGATTTCATTACAGTGTCAAGCTCTTTTAGGTGATACAAATACCATTTATCCCCATAATACCATTAATCTCTTGCCCAATTTCACTGTGTGTGATCAGTCACTTGTAGCTTATATATTATAGAAACTTAAGGAATAGTACTATCATATAGTATTACAATAGTGTTGTAATTATATAATAATACAATAGTATTGTTATTGTGTGCTTTGTGCATAATAACTGACATGACTTTCATTTTTATGCCACTAAATTTGAAGGGTTTTACAATAGATAGCTTCATTGCTTGCGTGCTAAAATCAGTCCTCTTTGCCTCAGAAAAAAAAAATGTGCTCTGCACAGTAGGATTATCTCAGCATTATTTCAATTTCTCCATTAATTGGGATAGGATTTATTAAAACACTCTTGACTTTTAAAAACACTGGTTTTTAAAAATTACATGTTTTACTATATGCTTTGTTTTACTGTACTGGTTTGCTAATAATGCTTTCTTGTCGGAAAAATGTGCTTCTACTTCAAGTAAAATACATCAGTCTACAGAAAATAACATGGACACAGTTTTTCTGTTTGTAAGAATACTGGTTCTGTGCCCAGTGAGTGTTAAAAATTACCTGAATGACATTTGGGTTAGTGACTGCTGAGATCTTTTAGCACTACTTCCTTGTTTACTTCCAATACATCTCCTGATCTAATGCATGTACACACACAAACATATATAGATCCCATTGTATAAATAAACAGGCATGTGTGTGCCTCTATCCAGATTGTTATTCCACTTCTCTGAGTAAAATTACTCTAGGATTCAGTCCTAGGCCTTTGGAAGTTGGTAGGAATATTTTACCTATGCTCTTCAGGGTTTGTTTTTTTTTGATTACATAGAATTTTTAAACAGTAAAGAAAAAGGTATTTCATATAAAAAATAGAAAATACATTGCATGGTATTAGCATAGTATCTTTACAGTATTTTGAAGCTATATACTGTACGTTTAGTATATGTTAAATATAGCATATTCTAGCAAATGAAACTCAAATGTTTAAACGTATTTTTCATATACTTTTATAAGACAAATGTTGCAAATTTTTATGGTACAGAATAGTTATACCTTTTCCCTTATTTGTGTGAGAAATGTGTGATTTTCAGTCTCAAAAAGCATCCATTTATATATTAAACATAAATTCAGTACTGTCTGGTCTAAATTGTATCAGGATTATTTAATATTTTTATGCTCACTTCTGCAAGTGAAATGTGAAAAGTATATGTGAAGGAATAATGTGTGTCTGTGTAGTAAGAGATTTTATTTTAATTATGTCAAATATGAAATAATGCAGATTATTTGCTTCCTGCATCTTACATTGCTGTCTATTTTATTGATACCTAGCTATGAAGTTTTTCTCATCACTTCCATCTTATCAATATTGGCTAAGAATTGCAGTAGCTGTTTTTAAGATCAAAGTATTAGTCTCATTGGGCTATTATTATTACACCTGAATTTATTACATACACTATAAATCTAATTTTTCAGAATTCCATACTTATTTTAAAGCTGAGATAATTTGAATTTAAATGGTTTTTAATCAAAAAGGACAGTCTTGAAAACAGTCTTGAAAACATAACTTCATGGAATATACAAGGTAAAGGTAACACATCTGTGTCCTTGCCATTTTACTGAGGTGAAGGTTGGTTTTCCCAGACTGGACAACCATCCCTGCAAGCCTTTACATTTGTACCTTGTGTTGCAGTCCCATTGGACTCATAGTTTTTTCCAGTATAGGACACAATATGATTGTTTCATGCCATATAAAAGAAATGTTTTTATTATTTCCATAAATAATACCTCCAAAGGTGTATTACCAATTCAGAATATTTGATTCTACAACTTTTTGGTATGAATATCTTATCAGAGTTTATGAAGGCACTAAAATCAATAAAAATTCATCGTAGCATCACTTATTTGTAAAATATGGGAGAAATTATCAAACTTTTGCATCACTAAACCAGCTGAAGTTATGTGCTAAACAGAAGGAAAATAATATCTAATTATTCTGGCATATCATATGTTTCTGGCGTAGCATTTGTTTGACATTTTTAAGCCAAGCCATCCTGTCCTACAGCAAAACTATTTAATGTATATATTTAACAACATATAACATATAGCAATATGTATATATAACATATAATAACTTTATATGTAACAACATATATGTTGTTTTGACATGAGCCTCAATTTTCCCTGTGCACTGTCTTAAAGCAAACTAAGGGTTCATTGTGTTTTCATGGACTAACGTAAACATGGGGGGGTTTCCATCTGTCAGCCTTTTCTACCAAATATCAGCTAAAGAATGCCAGTGTATTTTTGACTGTGTTTTCAATGAACATATTGGTATTTATTGATTATTGCCATGTTTGCTTCCCTAGGGTATGGCATTTGCAAGCAGATTTTAGCAGATCTCTTTTTGAGCGGGAGAAATAATACCCACTCCCTGCTGCTGAACTGCAGAGGTCTCTTCCTGAAAGCTGTTGTAGTTATCTACACTTATTTGGTAAGGTGGAGAGCAGAATTCAAGTTTAAAGGCTTAAAATCTCCCTTTCTTATTCCCAGTTACAGGAATTCATACAAGAAGAACATCTGCATAGACATGCTGCGCCGGGGTTATCACAAGTCCTTCTCTGAGCTCCTCACTCTGATCCAGAAGTGGAATGCCTTCAGGGAGGCTGCAGGGCCTGGGTCAGCCATATGGCATGAGAAGTCCCTGGAGGAGCAGCCTGATAAGCTGGATCAGCTTTACCACTTCCTGACCGGGGCTGAGGCAGCCCGGCGAGCAGGTAAATGGGGGGATTGTGGGTAGCGGAGCAGCGGGAGCCGCAGCCGCCAGTGCCTGGGGGAAGCTTCCAAATTGTTTCATGTATGAATTTGAAACGCTACTGCATCTTAGCACATTGCAGCCTTAGTCAACTGAGCTGTATTTATAGAATAAATGATTAGGAGCTGCAGATATCAGGAGAGGTTTTGTGAAGGAAGGGGAAAACATGTAGAGTGAATTTCGATAACATCAGAAATGTTTGATGTATTTATAGCTTTGATAACATCTCAATTATTTTCTCATAGTTTCATTATTTATTGTTTTTCTTCCTCTATTGATTTGAGAAGCTGGTTTTGTATTAGAAAAATTTAATAGGTGAAATGCTGTTTCACACAGTGATACCTTTATAAATCTGTTTTTATTAAATACCCTGCTAACTGTGTTTGGATTTGTGACTGACTTAAAAAGGATTGTGAACATGTCAAATAAAATACAGCACACAGCTGTAACATGCCACCTGTGAATTACTAGATATTAGTGAAGACATAACTCCAAATTACTGTATTTTCTCTATTGCCTACTATTTACTAAGCACTCATATTTATAATTTCCTTTTACTATAAATAGTAACATAACTTACTCAATCTTTCTCCACTGGAATAATTGCAGGAATGGAGGCAGATAAAGCTGTACCTGCAATGTTGTTTCATAGCTGAGTTGATATCAGTGTAGTTGTCTTGTTTCAAGTTGCGTTTTGATCGTTACAGATATGAAAAGCTACAGTAAATTTTGTGACTTTGGAATCTAAGCTTTTTAACTGAAATTTAGAAACAGGCAACTTCATTTCTAAAAAAGGAACAGCAAAATAAACCGTTTTGGCACTTCCAAAAAATGCTGATTTTAAATGTTTTGTTTGATGTTTGCCATGAAAGCCAAAAGTTGTGTTTCTTTATTTAATTCACTGTAATTCTTAACAGGAAGCCCAGCCAACCATAATTGGAAGGAATTTTTAGCTCTGCCTGAAATATGACTAAAACTTGAATAGGCACCCCTGTATCTTGTAGAATATGAGAGAGAAGTTTGGGGCTTGGACTGGCCTGGCAGAAGCATTCTGCCAATATCTGATGGTGAGAAAGTACTGGACATGGCTTATCTCAATGGGCCTGCTCCCTGCAGCCACTTGAGAACAGTTTGCCTGCCTTCAGTGCATGATATTTTTCTGTGTTACAGGCTGATGTGTGACAACAGAGGTGGCAAACTTGCTCCCAGAGAGGCAAGGCATCTCCAAATGTGCAGCTCCTGTCCTTCTCTCACTGAACCTGGCATTTCTTGTGTGCTGGGCTCTGTAAGTCTGTCACCTCTCCCAGAGACAGTACCACTACCAGCTGCTTGATTGCACCTTCCCTCTAGGAGAGAGTATCTCCCAATTTTGCCTGCTGATTAAAATGAGAGAAGAAAAAAAATAATGAGGACTTATGAGTTGGCAAGCACTGTTACTGAATTGCTGGATTAGGGCATAATTTGTTTTGATTTTTTTCACCTGTTTCAGTGCAAATCTTTGCACAAATGTCTTGTTTGTATAAAATGAGGTTTGAGTTCCCTGACACATGAAGGAGTGGATGGTAATTCCTGTTGCAGGTCTGAGAACCAGCAGTGCTGTGAAGATTCACATGAATTGTGCAGCTCATCAAACACTAATTCAGTAGCTCTGCTAATCCAGTTACTCTCTGATTCTAATCAAATTGCTTGGGGCTCTGGCTTATGATCTCCTGACAACTCCAGTTGACACCATTTAAGAATCATTCAGCAGTTCACCTCAGCTAGAACTTACCATGATGTAGCAGCCACAACAGCAGCTGACCTGCATTTGCTCTTCAGCTGCCACAGTTCAAGCTTAAAAGGGTGAAGGTAATATTTGGGTCAGCAAATGGTGAGAGTTTCATAGTGTAGTTGATGTTGCTAATATTAAGTTGGCTGAAATTTTACCTATCTCAGGTAACAATTGTGCTAAAAAAGAGATAGGAGCTATAAATTATGACAATAAAAAATTCATTACTTGTAAGTTTTTTTATTAATTGAAACTTCACAAAATATTGGGGTTTGAACCTCGAGTGGTATGTGGAAAACAAAACCCTTAATTAGTTAGTAAATAATTTTCTTATTTGTTATTTAATTTTTCTCATCTGTTATTTTTGGATAATAGGGTATTACTGTATTAATTTTGAATATAACTTAGAGCTTCTAATTTTAGAGTTTTATGGTACTTACCATGGTGTACAAAGCAAGCTATGTACACATTCAGTTTTCATATTTATTGGTGGAAAGTGTTAATATTGTAATGGTTTCTACAGTTTATAGTTCTAGGACACTACCATTCTGGACATAAATAATTTGCTTGAACTGAACCAGAGCCATCCATCACAATGTACAGGCTGATATCTTTCTTTACTGCTGGGTTTGAAAATAGTAACATTTTGTTTGCCAGCATTACACTGATTGCCTTTACACACCAGTAAAGGTTCTCTCTGTTTTAATTTTTAATAGAATATTTTGGTTGAACTTCAAATTATACAGGAGTTGTCTTATTTTTTAATTGCCTGTTACCAGTACTTTACTGTGTGCAAAGAAAACAGCTTTTCTGGCCAACTTAAACTCATTTTTGTTATATTTGAATGTATCCCAAGTATTTAAAAATAGAGAGGGAACTTTAATCTTTGCAGCTTTTCAGAAAAATGACTGATGGAGTTATTTTGCCCTGAGTTCAGCATTATTCTAAAGCACTGGCAGAAATATTGCTAATGCTTAACTATATTTTTGTCTTGCCTTCTTTATGCAAGTAAAGTAAATGTTTCTGACTTCAAAATTGATGGAGTTTTAATTATTCTTTGATGTTCCTTTATACTGGCCTAACCTCTTTTTTTGCTAGTTCTGGTTTCAGGAGCTTAGGGGGGAAAAAGGAGGTAGTTGGAACTGTTTAAATATGTATATAGTTGTAGGTCTTTTTACAGAAGAATGCAGGATAAATGCCAGAGTAATGGAGCTGCACAGCTCAGCATTTGATGTATACAGTGATTTCTTGGCACATATATGGAAATACTGGTGTTTCCTTCAAAAGGAAGCTGTATTTTGTATTTACCAGTACTGATAGTACTCTATCAGTATAGAGTGAACTGGTTTGCTTGTAGCCATTGAAAGGAGTGCAAAGCAAGTTCCAGCTCAAGAACAATTAAAGGAAGAGCTGTCCCAGCTGTTAACTCTGCTTTGCCAGAGCAGCAATGCAAAACCAGGGAAAGTGCCACAGTTCAGTGGCTGCAGCTTGTTCTGGGCACTCAGCACTGTAGTGGCAGATCACTGTGCCAAAGCCAGAGGATGGAATTCTCAGTATGAACGTGCCTTCAGAAGGGCAAGACACTGCTTATTAGCTGATCACTGGAGCAGCTGCTGGCAACCAGGAGTTAAAACCTGGGAGCTGTTGCCCTTCTGAGATTCCACCTGCTCCTGGTTCCTGACCCCACTCAACCTCTGTGCTATGCTGTGTGCTAAATGCTGAATCTGTGCATGTGCTGCAGGCTGCTGACCCTCGTTCTAGACAGCACCAGACACACAATTAGAAAGAAGTGACAACTTGGCTTTCTTTCCTTCACTTCAGTGTAGAGAAAAATTTTGACAGTATGAGTTAACATTAGTTTTTGTTGTAAAAGATATCTTTTCATAAAGTGTATGAAAAAAGCATGAGTATTTGATGTGCATGCACTGGAAAATCTTTGTCTAGTATACTCAAGGTCGAAAACAGAGTTTAGCATTTTACAGTAGAAAGCTTTTCTGTAAGGTTATGCCTTAGGCTTGGCTAGAAACATTGCAAAAACCACATTGCTCATGCTATTTTGAAAAAAAAAATGGAAATACGTTATGCCTTAAAAGAAAAAAGGTATAACAAACCCTCTTTTAATATTTGCTTGAATGAGGTATAGTTTTGTTTGCTTTTGAGGGGCTGGGCAAGGGAATGCTGTTTTATTTTCTAAGCAGGTTTGTCACTCCCTACTTAATATTTTATCACAGGAAAAAATGTTGCAGTTGCTGGAGACCAGTGGAGAATTTTATTATTTTTGTAGTTATCTTAGAAAAAGTTGAAGTGATTCTGTCCAGGAAAGAAACCAAACCATCTCAAAATACAGCCACTTTTAAAACTACCATTGACTTCAACAGAAGCAGCACTTTTTAGAAAATTTCTGTAGTATATTTTTGTTGCAACAGCTTGGAGTTCCCTTTTAGCATTCCAGATTACCAGTTAATTGACTCATATTACTATCATTAGCTGGTTTTATCCTTTACCCAGTAAAATTATACCCTGACCATTTCCTTAGCATTATTTTTTATAGACTGTGCATTGATTAAGCATTTTCCCCATATGTACCTGGCAGTTCTGGGAGTGGTGTGCTCTGTGCACACTCTAGGAAACGGTCTTTGCCTGTAACTTGGTGTCATCGTGCTCACAACTCACATTTTCACTTTCTTCATTTGTGGACTTACAGCTAAACATTCAGGAAAAAAGTTTATCCATTTATGAATAAACTCTCTGGAACAAGGAGTGATTGAGGAGTTTTCTACCTATAGATGTAGAGGCATCCTTTTTCTGAACAAGCAAAAGGGACTGATTCTTCGCCATGTATAGATCCAGGTGGAAATAACTGATTGCAGCACCATATTCAGCTGCAGTTGGTGCTTCTTTTTGGTGCAACATCGTCCATCCTGGATCGTTCTCTGTGTGAATTCTTCACAGCATCAGCTGTCTTGCTACTAAGTCACTGATTTTGATCTTTCTGGCAAAAGAAAAATTAGTCTTCCAGCACTGTGTCTCATTCTGACATAAAAAATTACTCCTAGTGATGTAATTGACCTTAGGCCACACCTTTATGTGCCTTCAAGAGTGAAGGGTCAGTTATAATCCAGTCATACCCACTTTAAACAGCTAACTGGAGGATGAGTGTTATCACCTGTTGAAAAGTTTCCATATGGCCATTGTCTGGCAGGAACAAAGCACTGACTGGTGCTTTTTGAGTGGGAAAGAAGGACTCGTAGATGGATGTTGAAAGATTTCTTTCTGATACCTGTAGTTTAAAAAATCAGTGCAGGTTCTTGTTAATGGAAAATGGAACCCCTGCCTATTTTATTCTTCAAAAGAAACACCAAGCCAGGATCTCTTCCTGATGTTTTCATCTGTTCTCTAAAGACCATTCCTGTACTTCTTTCCCTTTCTTCCACTGCATGCTGTCATAAAGGAGATCATAGAGATATGGCAGCAAGTTGTACTTGAGTCACACTAGGATGGCTTGCTGGCTTTTTGTGTGTTTCCTTTCTCTCATGTTAGCCCTGTTAGGGTTCTCAATCTGCACCTCACTATCCCTTGCATTACACTACTTAGTAGTTGTCCAGCTGAGCACAGCAAACATACAGATATGGATTTGAGTGATCCTCTGTTCTGTGCACAGCCTTGCAGTTCTTGAAAAGAGCCCAGGGACAAAGGTGTTGTTCAGTGGGCTGGTAGGGCCTATGGCTTGAGCGCAAGGGGAGATGTTACTTGGCAGCCGAGGTGCACCTAAAGAGGTCCTGATACACAGCAGGGAATACCCTGTGTGTTTAATATATGGGGTTTAATGTTTAAGCTCAAGTTGAAGGTTGTTTTTTTCACTAATTTCTGTTTAACAGAAAGATCTCAGGAAGGTTTGATAGGCCAACTCTGCTTTTGTACATAAACACTCAGTTAGGGAGTTGGGTTTTTTTGATCAATGGATACCTAAAGATGACTTGTCTCGTGTATTTTATGATCAGTTGTAGAGAATATACTCTACAAAACCAGAGAGTTCAAAGTTTTAATATCTGAACTACTTGAAGATTTTATAGAAGAGAATATTTACCTATTCCTACATTCCTCTCCTGGAGATGTAAAAGTTCACTTTCACTAAGTCTGACACAGTAGCTTTGCCACTGTCAGAATAACATCAGTTAACTTCTTGATCAGTAACTCAGACTTTGGATCCGAACCTAAATGTCTTGTAAAAGTCTGGGGTTTGTTTTATGGCCTGTGTATCGGGTCAGCCTCTGCCCAAGACAGTGCCAGAGACAAGGTTGTCTTTGTGCACCTCTCATTGTTATGCACCGGCAGGATCCTCAGCAGAGGTCACATTAAAGTTCATTCAATCAAAGCCGTGGCAGTAGCTGGAGTCTGCCTCGGGTCACTTCCATCCCTTGGGTTTTGTAGGGTACTACCTGAAGTTATTTGTGTAATTTTATGTCACATAAGTGCCTTGATATTTTGTAGCAATGATTTCAGAGGACCAAATCTGTATCCAGAGTGTCTGTATCCTATGATGATCCAATTATCTCTTCTCTTTCTGGCTTATTGCAGCCATTTGTATGCATCCTCTGGTATCTTTGAGTTCATTTTCAGTTAGCTGTGATCTAATGTGTGTTATTATCTTTATGTTAGTGGTTATAATTAGGTTTTGTATTTCACTGGTCATGTTGTTGTGTGCTTGTAATCATGGGAAGCTCTGCCTCTACTTCTGAGATAATCTCTAAAAGCATTCCCTTGTGCTGCAAGCATTGTTCAAGTCAGGGTGAGATAAATCTCATCCAAGAAGTATCTGCTTTTCTTCACTGAGAGGAAAAGAATCCTAGGTAACTCCTATCCATATCTAAATTGGTTAGTTTGGATGAATCCCAACTGGGTGTTGACTTTATTTCTGTGTCCTGGTTTTGGCTAGGATAGAATGCATTTTCTTCTTAGTGGCTGGTACAGTGCAGCATCTTGGATTTAGTATAATGTTGATATGTGTGATAGATAATGATGTTGCACAGATATATAAATATACATTATGCACATATACAAATACAGGCCTATATGTATATGTGCGTGTGCATGTACACAGGTAAATACAGGGATATTAAACCCAACCTAGTTTTGTTATTTCCATTCCAGAATCATATGAAGATATTTTTATGAGGCTGTTGTACCAAAATAGTCTTAATTTTTAATGTATAAATATGTTTTATGTGATGGAGACTCCAGGATATTCTGAAAAAGAGGCACCCAAGAGGTGCTTTTTCAGTCCTGAGGAGAAACAAAAGGCATGAAAATTCACAGCCATGAAGAATATTCAGATTAGGAATACATGAAGTCTTTATATTGATAATTATTCCTCTCAAAGCTGAATTTCAAAACTTAAGCTGATGTTTTGATTTAAAAACTTAGATGCAAATGATGAGATGATAATCTAAATGTAATTTCTGAGCTATTTCTTTTTTGGTGATTTTAAAGAGATTGTGAATCACTCATATATTGGAAGGGATGTTATATCTTTTAAAATACTAGAAATAGAAATGCATATAATAATGATACACATTGCTTCAAAATCATAATTTTATATATTTTAATGGGAATTATTAGAAAGGCAGGAATCTGAGGTTACAACTTCATGGAAGGCAAAATTCTGAGAAAATAAATAAGAAAGCAAAATAATAAATAAAATTTAAAAAATAACACAGGCAGTAAAAAAAAAAGTATTGTTTACCATTAGAGGAATGAATTTTTAAATCAAAAGATAAAAAGAATATTCAAGAATGGGGAAGAGGTTTGGTTTCAGCTTGATTTCAAACAACTTTGTGCAGGAAGAATTCAGATAATGTTCTCTGAAATTACCAAGAAGGAGAAAAAAGGGGGAGAAACATGTAGTAGATGAACATCTTGAAGACTGCAGACATGATTAGGTGGTAGCCCTTTTTCTCAAAAGAATGAAGTCCTTACTGTGTTGTGCAACACACTGAAGACCTTTATCAAGATAGTCAGAAGTCAAATAACAGTTATGACAACAGAGAATGAGAGATTTACATTTCTTCAGTTAGACCATATGTAATTTGTAATTTTAAGACAGAACATACTAGAGATGATGCTGAAAAACCCCTCTTGTGTGGTTTAGTGATGAATTTAAAGTACTTGTTTGAGTAATTGCTGCTGCATGTTCCAAATAGTGCAAGTGACTTGCGTAGGTCGCTCAATTTTGAGTCATTTATCTCATCCTTTTGGAAGTTGGATTTCCCCCAATTCTTCTTGTAGATAACAGAAGAAGAGAATTTAACTGCATCTTTTGATTGAAGTGTTTTAGTAGGTTTGTCATAGTTTTAAAATACTTGAGAAAGATCTGGACTTCAAGATCTTGCCTATGCTGAAAAGATTTATTTTTTCCCAGTTGATTTCTGTGTGGTGCTCCATACACAGAATTAAGAGGGATTTTTCTTTTCTCCATTTTCTCTCTTTTTGAGCAAAGCTTACAAGTTGCAGAGCTCCTGAAAACAAAGTAGTTCTGTTCACACAGCCAGCTTAACCAAAAAGTCTTACTTGCTGCCAGACCTGTGCTTCTTAACTCCTTCTTTAGCTACCCAAGTACGTGGAAATTCCTTTTAGAGCTGGCTGGTTGGCTCATATTCATTTAACAGCCACAAACACACTAAGTGGCCCACCAAAACTACAGTGGAATTTTAACTAATTATTCAATTTCACATCTGGCAGGAGTAGAGTTTGTACAGAAAATTAATTTATATTAGCCATGAAACATACAGGTTCATGCTCTACTTTATTATTTCATAGATTTTTCAGTATCATATAAGAAATAGATCTTTCAAATTCACTTTAGGGTGGGACAGTATGATGAGATTTGTCAGGAAAGTTTTAGATTCCTACTCCAAATTAGTAAAGTTTTGGAAAAATTCAAGGCTGATATCTTGTGGGGGTTTTTTGAAGGTGCTTTTCCAAGGGCAATCAGTAGTTATTCTGTAACATTAACTTGTGAATAATTTTGTATTGCTAGTTAGATTTAGGAATTGCAGATTTTTTGTAAAGTTTAGGGATGTGTTCATTCAGCTGTCTGAGATGATAAAGAGTAGAATCCAAACTTCGGGCCATGGAAAAAATCTGTGACTTAGAATCCACTACTTTCCACATTTGTTCTGAGAACAATTCCTTGGTGAACTGGGTGGGGGGTTCCTAGGGAAATGGGTGCAATTTCAGTTTGTCTTTAATTTCTAAGAGTGCTAAGGTATTAAACGTGGGAATATACATGAAAACTCAAAGCCCCCCTTGTAAGTCATACTTTGAACATGTAGAATTATATGAATTAATGGATTGTGTTTACAGTGTGTTCTTTTTGATTCTTAATCTCCATCAGTACAGTTGCTACCTTAGAGGCCCAAAGTTTGGAAAGCTCTTAGGCTTTTTCAGGGCCCAGAGGCTCAAATGATTCTCCAATCTCACTCTGACTTCTCTTTTGACTAGCCAGTGTTTTATCCGGGTTCTGTGTGTTTTATTGAACTGAATTCTGGTTTCGCACACAGACATGAGAACAAAAACGTTTCCAATTGTGCTTAATTTCTAAGGTTATAATTTTCCTCTTCAATTTCTCTGAGTGAAAGTGTAGCAGAATTGATGGCATTTGAATGGAAGAAATAGAAATAGCTCTTAACTTTAATTGTGATTATTGCTATAACATGCAAAATTTCTGAACACTGATGATAATATAACATTTTTATTTTGATTTTTGTTTTTAAAGGGCACTATGAGAAGGTGTATGATAACCAGCTTAGCTTGGCCTGCTGTTTCAATGACCCTGAGGACAAATGGTTAAGTAACTACTTCTATGAGCAAAGCTATAACACTGCTCAATTAGTAGAAATTGATGGTGGGAAGAGAAAGGCACAAGGATATCTAAACATGGGCCTCATCGAAGAGGAAGAAGGTAAGGCACTGACATCACAAAGCTGCTTTGGATGGCATCTCTAGTTACACAAACTGGGCTGAATTTAAAGAGCTGGGGGCATGTAGTTCTGTAATGTTTAATCCTGCTTCTAATTTACACTTAGATAAACATCCTATATTTTTGTTCTTTTTAAAATGATCTTCTGGTTCTCTTGGCCACAAGTGACACCCTCTTTGTTCCTGACTGCCACATTGGTGTTTGCTTCAGACTTAGACCTCACCACCAGCTCCCCTTCTCCATGTACATCCTTAAACTGTGAGTCTCTGAAGTCAGAAGATGTTAATAGAAGTAACTAGAATGGTAGAACAGCCGAGGCTCTGAGGGACCTTGGCAGATGATCCGATCCAACCTTTCATGGGAAAGGGAGCCTAAATGAGGTTATTTTAGCACCCTGTCAACTGCATCTTAAAAACCTCCATGATGGGGACTCTACCACACCCCTGGGGAGCCTGTTGCACTGAACAGTTGTTCTCACTGTGAACAATATTGCTTTCTTATATCAAGGTGAACCTTGCTTCTGTATTTAAGAGCAGATATTACCTTTCATGGCAGAGGGGTTTGTGTGTGGATAGCAGTCCGAGTATAAAAAAGGCATTTTCCTTTGTTTGCCTAAAATCATTTTATGGTGTGGGAGGGCAAGCAATAAGTAAGCCTCAAGTAATTGAATAAAGCCTGTCTTCCAGTTCTAATTTGTAAGTGTACTGCATGACTAACTATTGCTTAAAATATGTGATTTGTGTAGCCACAATGGTTTTGTTTCTGAATTTGAATGTGGGTTGAAACAATTCCAACTCTGAACTCAACTTGTGGCTGGTTTCTCATATAAAGTGGCTTCTCTTAAAAAAAAAAATGACAGAAATTGAAATATTTTGGGGAAATAGTCTAATTCCATTAAATGTCTGGTGGAATGGGTGTGTTTTGAAAGATGGCTCCATTTCCCAGCAAAAGCCTGGACATAAAACAAGAAGTCTGCAGCCCTTTTTGTTTTTTTTTAACTGAAAGCGTTATCCTATTTTTTCCTCTTGTTCTCTTCCAGCTGACACATGGCACTTTTTTTTTATATTTCCTCACCTCTTTCTAGACTGATGGTCATTCACACTGTTTTCCTGTGAACTGTTGTCTTATCTTTCTTGCCTGTCACACTCAGACCTGGATTCAGTTTTAAAATTTAAGCACGTACCAATAATCAGTAAAATGGAAGGATTACTTTTCCTACTCCTGGTATCATCCAGTTTTCTAGTTGATAAGATAGCAATTGCTTAAAGCCCAGCCAGTCACAACCAAGCCATTTTCATTTTGAATGAAAAATGCTTAGGTGGGTTATCTGTCTCTTACTCAGTAGAATAAAATTACTGAAAAATTGATGGATTTTAATTTTTTTTTGCAACCTTTTTACTTCGTCCTTTAGTTACTAAAAAATAAAATTTTAAGGTGCAGACAAGCAAACATTCATATCTACTTGTAACTTCAAAGGCTCTTACTGAGTGTGACTCACTGCTGTTACCCAAGCACTGCCTAAAAAAGAAATTAACGTTTTCTACTTTAGGATATCTTAAGCAAAAGTTGTTGAATACTTAAATATCTTGAGGCCCATTATAAAAGCACATAGGTAAAGTTATGAAATAGCCTGGGATGATCAGAGAAGCAGAAATTTTATTTTCCTGCTGAAGAGTATTAAGAACTTCTAGAAGAGAAGCTTCTTATTAACCTTATTAACAAGAAATAAAGTGGATTTTCAGTGCCCAGGGTAAAACTCCCCTGAATCTGTGGGCTCTGTCTGTTGAAAGTATTTTATTTCCAGAGAGAGAGGGGTAAAAAAAATAAAGAAGCTGAGAGAGTAAGCATAGAATTTGCTTTGAGGGACCACTGAGAAAAAAGACAGCAGATGTATTCCATGCACTTTGTATTTTCAAGGGTGAAAAATTGATTCAAGGACAAGTTCTGATTGGAGAAAAAGTGTAAGAGGACATACTGGGTTGACATTATATAATATTCCATCAGTTTTAATGGTGTTATAAGTATAATTTTAATTCTGCTTTTTCTTTTGTTCAGTTATTTGTAATTTGATAATTAATTTGTGAAACAACTTAGTCAGATTGTCTCTTCTCTGGAGGTGTAGCTACAGGAATAAATGTAAACATCTGGTCCCAGTTATTTTCATTTCTCTTATCCAATAGTGAATTTTTCATTACTTAGGAAAGGAAGCTGTCTGTATATGCTTAGGACTGATTGCTTGGGAGTATAAAGTTAAACATGGACTTGTAAAGATTGCTGTTTGCCTTGGAAGAAAATCGATAAATTTGCTGGGTAATTTTTGTGTAATCAAATTTAAAGTTCTTTGACTTTCAGCCTGGTCCCTGTCCTAAAGGCTGGATATAACCTGATGATCATTAATCTTCAAAGCTAAATATTTGAGGTGTTGGTGGTGTAGACTTCAGTCATGATATTTGGATGCAGGCCATTAGTAGCTGCCAGTAAGGGAAAGAAAATAATAAGTGAGTAGCCTGCTGCAGAAACAAATGGAATGTTCTGCTTGGAGCAAACATTATTTTAATGGCATTTCTTCACAGAATGAGATTTTTAACCTCTTCCCTAAAATACTCTGCCTGTAAAATAAAGTCTGAAGCATTCACTGATTATTGTAGGAGTGTTCAGATTTTGATGCTGTTCTACCCCCCCTCCCATTTGTCTTTCCTCAGAGGGCTGATAATAAGTCATTTTATTACTTTAGTTACTCATTATTTTACTTTATTTACTCATTTATTACTTATTTTTTCTCATAGCTCTTTAATGTGCTGATGTTACTTTACAGACACTGAAAATGCAATGACCTAACACATTTTTTCTCATGTTAAATCCAGAATTACTTGTTGACTAAGTAAGCACAGGCTTTGTGATAGAATCTCTTAAGAAGTTTTAAAAAAAAAACTTTTCTTCCTGTGTTTTCAATGCATTTTCAGAAGTACTATCAGTCATTAAAAGCGTATCAGAGAGTAAGATTATAATCATAGTTTATGGTAGATTATATTACTGTGCTTTCTGCTGAAGTTAATTGTGAACTTGAGGTTTACATTGTTGTATTTTGCAGAAGAAACAGTTGGAGTCCACTGAAAAACACAATGTCTAGTATTGTTTTGTATAGGTTCTTACCTCATTGCAATATTTGAGTGCTTTCTGTTTTGTGCTAAATGCTTGCTACCTATCATGCATGAAGTGATATGCATCTTAAATATATGCATCCCAAAGTTTAAGATTAACTTAATAAAAAGAGCACTCTGGGGGAAAACAAGGAGTTTGTACTTGTAGGAGCTCTTTGCTTCAAATATGTTTCAACAAGACCAGATAAATTTCTGTTATTCAAAAGCATAGCACAACCAGGCATCTGAACTTAGGGTACCTGTCAGTTGTAGTGCTTAAGAACTTTTCTGGATACATTTAAATAACTGTTTGAGAAAGCACATAAGTATCACAGTAGAGTCCAATGAATAAAACTTTCACAATTAATGACAAATGTGTATCAGTGCCACACCAGAGCCTGGATCTCCCCTGCTATGAGAGCTGTAAGATGTGTTGAAATGATGCCATTATTCTCAAGGCAGTGGTGACTTTGAATTAGTCATCAGATTTCTATTCTGCTAGCATGTAGGGATCAACAAAAGTGGAGGTAATACTTTATCTGAAGTCTTTACAGGCTGAAAACATTAAAGCCAGGCAAAACTGGTGAGAGAAAGGGAGCAAGTGCAAAGCAATGTTGGGAATCTCAGAGTTGATTCCCACGACATACAGCTAATCCAGAAACCCAGTTTTGTCCATGTAGGTGTGGTTTTTAGATTGCAAGCCTTACAAGATCTCAATAAGGAATTCCTTTAGTCCTTTCTAAAATAGCTTAGATATTTCAAAAATCTGCCATATTCTGCAAATTAATGAAGGGTTTATTAGTGTTCAGTCCTAATCCAGCTTTGCCTTGATTATAAGTAATGTGAAGGTCTGATTTCTTTTCAAACAGAGCAATGTTATGCCAGAGTTCATCACTTCTGATCATTTTGTACCTACCCCAAAAATTTTAATTAATTGCACTTGATTTATTTGAAAATGTTTAATTGTTTTATCAGTGATCATGGATAAAATATGGTCTATTACATATGTTGGAGTTTGATAGAAACTTTTCTGGTTGAAAGACCTACTGAATGGGAGAGACTTTGAAGTGTAATTAATTTGTTAGGGGAAAAAAGCATCACAGGATTCTTGCAGATTTTAACAATCTTGATTGAAACTGAGGTGTAGGATTTTCCCTGTCACTTTGCCATTGTATTGAAATTGAAGTTTTTATTAAGGCATTGCAGAAATTGATGGAAAGGTTCTGATTGTGTTTAAGGGGCATTTCACAGAATGGCTGGTTGGAAGGAACCTCTGAAGATCACCTAGTCCAATTGCCCTGCTAAAGCAGGTACACCTGAAACAAGTTGCACAGGATAGCTTTGAGTTATGAAGCTTAACTATTAATTACTGTGTATATTTGCTGAACAATGACTTAAAGATGGATCATGACATCTTTTGGTTTTGGAACATAAAAAGTCTGTTTATTTTCTTGTTCTTAGTCAAGAAATTCTTGCTAATAATCCATTCTTACTAAGAAATTGTTGATTTTGTATTTTGAATTGTTTATGGCAAGTGCTTTTTAATTGAAAACTGTAATGTATAAATAATTGAGAGAAACTCAGCATAAATTCATGAGTATCTATGCAGAGGAAATATGCACGTTTAAGCAGAATTTCCCCAATTGGTTTGCCTTCAGGCAGAAATAATTTATATTCAGATATAAAAAAGAGTATGTTAATATTGCAAAATGAAGTACTAAAAAGGTTTAAAAAGGCAAAATTTAAAATTGCTTGTGAAATTTCATATGCTTTTGTGCGTACACAATTTGCAGCTTTATTTTAATTATATAAAAATATAGTTTCCTTTAGGAGATTGCTAAGTATAGCCAGAATAAAATTCACCTGTGGGATGGGTGGCCCACATGCACTTTCTACATTAATAGAGCTTTATGTTGTTATCTGTGCTGCAAGTCTGCCAAGCCCACTTAAATAGCAAATCCTCCATAGTATAATGTAGAAACATTCTGCTTTACAATCTGATTACATAATTGCAAACAGCTGGTAAATAAAACAAACCAGGGGGACAGCATTTGTGAAGAGAGATTAATTTCTTCCTCACTACCTGTGGAGTGCAGAGCTGTCACTGAGAACAGAATTGCTGCATTTGAACAATCCAGCCTGTCTATTTAACTGTGTTATGTTTCCCCCATAAGGCTATGCCCAGTATCTGAGGTCTCCATACCATTGTATCCATAAGCCCAGGTTACACACTGGAAGAAGGCAACCTAAAATGAATCCAATCTCTTCATTTGGGAGCAAAACCAACTCAAATTATCAGCTAAAAGACAGGTTTTTCTATATTTTTGTGTTGGAGATTCTGTTCTGTAAGCAACTTGTCTTGGTACCCAGTTACCTTTGTGATTTTTGATAAAACATGAAGCTCATTATCTTTCTCCTTTTGATAATGACATTTGTCATTTTGTGGACCAAAACCAGGAAAAGTATTCAAAGATATATATTTCTATGTAATTTTTTAGAGGAAGCTTGTGTGCTAGTTAAAATGTGACAGTGGCCTAAAGGAGAGCCATATTTCTAGAGATTTAGAGATTATCTATCCTCTCAGACAGGAACCAGAGGTTTGTTCTGCATTTGTACAGTATCCTTTCCTCTATGCTTCTCCAGCACTTGTACCAGGTGAGGTTTGGTGTGTGCTGTGGTAAACTAAAGCTGGATGAGAACATGCTGCTCCCTGACCAAACAGAGTGCTGCTGTCTCAACATGTACAACAAGTTCTGCCTGCCTTTCTGTCTGTCTGGAGTTTGGATCAATGTCTATCCTCAAGATACTAATTTTCTAAAAAAGTGGTGGGAACTTACTGTCCTATTGACTTCTTACCAAATTTGGTTGAAACTCACTCCAAATGTAGTTGAAGAACAGGATGATCATATAGATTTGTTCCCTGTGGAGACTACCCTAAAAGTGTCTCTTTGTACTGTTCATTGTCTGGAGAGAACATACATATTTATATAACAGACCAAATCCAGTAGTAACCAAATACCATTGGTTTATTCTGGTATTCCCCCCTCCTTGCCCCAGGTTGCATATCCCAAACTACAAATTTCTCAGATTTGTTCCTAGTTGTGATTTTTTTTTTTTCCAAACAGCTTATTCAGGAAAAGGCATGTAGGAATAGTTTAGACCTAGGAACATACTCACTTGTTTCCAAATCCTTTGTCTTTAACTACATAAACCTGTTCCTTAATTTTAAGTTATAAAGAGTCTCCGCATCAGGCAACTTTAAAGACAGAAAGAAGCTTTCAGTTAATGGGACATTAAATTCTGCATACCCAGTTTGACCATTTAAGGTACTTCCAGTCACTGATTTTCACCGTATCAACTGAAGCTAATTCTGCTTTGTTATTCTGCATTTACTCTATCTCACAAAATGGTTATATTGTTTTCTGATTGCTTAAGAATTGAATATATGAGTTGGCTGGGAAAAACTTAATTGTAGAGCATAATCTAAAGAATTTATGCAGCAAGTTGCTAGGAGTTACTCTTTGGATATTCTGCTTTTCTCTGTCAGTCAGAAGCAGCCATAAATCCTTCTAGATTCTTGGCAGGACAGATTGAACATGTTTATTAAATAATTGAGCTCATCCTCCTGCAAGTGCACAAAATAGTTCCCCAGCAAATGACATCTTATTATTACAGGGCTGTTACTGGTATTGAAGTAACAAGTACTGTCTTGAATTGATGTTATAGAAATTAGGAATACTTTCAGCTCAAATTAGTCTTAAAGTCTGAAAAAAGCTTCTGAACATGCAACATGAAAGAAAGAGGGGCCTGTTAAGTTCATAAAAATATTCTTCATAAAATTATTTTTTATTCTTATTTTTAAAAGGCTTTGGTTGGTAATGAAGGTATTTTGAATAAGAGAACTCAGGAAAAATTCTGTAGTGATCCTACTTCTGAAAAGAAATCTATGAAAATGTAATACTTTCTACATGATTTGACTTCACTTGATTTAAATCAAGGTTTATTACACAAGGAAGTAACAATATTCTTTACACTAAGGAAACGTAAGTTTCCTTAATCCTTTTGTGGTCACTCCCGCTTTCCTGGCCTAACTCTTCAAATTAAGAATCTTTTAGTTCTGCTATACACCTGGAGACCATTCTGAATTCTTGCTTTCTAATAAGCTCTTCTAAAAACATTCACAGCAGTGCACAGGTGCTGATTCTAAACTGTCATTTACATTGTCATTAAAAGTTTTGACATATGAAAAAAAGATCCTAAATTAATTTACATTCCTATGTGTTCAGTGATTGTAAGGTTCATTTTCAAGTCATGAAACTACTGTAAAATAGCTATGGCTGTTTACTTGAAATGTGAAAGATGTATCAGGAATATTTGAGAAAAAACATTTGGTGTGTGCTTGAATATCGTATGTTGCACTCAGGTGAACTGTTTATATAGGTACTTCTGTACAAATCATATTCTAAATGTTTTTGGTATCCAATATTGCTCTGTTTGCTTTATGTGCATGTTCATAAGACTATGACATTTAATGAAGAGATCTTTTTAAAGTATTGATAGCCATGAGTAAATTATACTGTGTTTGATCTGTGTTAAAGATTCAAAGTCCAAGATATTTGAATAGAACTTAGAATAAAAATGTAATTAGGTTACATCCCTAAAGTCTGATATATCTTTAAACAAGACTGCAAATGAAACTTTATTAAAACTTCAAATGAATTATTTCTTTGCTTTTTTAAATTCTTTTTCCCTCTCTTCTCTTTCATGTCTATTACTGACACTGCTGCTTGTATTTTACCTGTCTTTTCCAGGGTATTTTAATTATTTACTGCTTAATGACTAGTACTGAGATGAAGCTGCCCTGTCACTGAGTTTTTTTCTTTGCTTCAAAGCTTTGAGAGGTCTTGGAATGCTGTAGCTGGACCAGCAGTTGTCATCATAAACTTTCCTGGAGGCAGTGTTTCCTTTCAGTAATTGATAAAGGAGGCTGTTTCCAGAGGTGCATTTCCAGTGTCACTGAGAGCTGCCAGGGTTGCATGTCCTCAGCCATCACCAATAATCTGGAGAAGCCATAGGTAAAGCAAAAACAAAGCTGTTAATAAAAATGTATCTTGCTCTTCAGAGAATCCTTCAGATTGGCTAGGATCTTAGCAGGTCATTAATCCAGCTGCACTTCTGAAGTGAATCATCTGCACCACAGAACAGCTCCAGTGCTGGAGCGCTGCATCTGATAATAAATTTATTATTGGAAGCTATGGAAAGTAATGGGAACTGGGTGGAACCTGAATAAAATGTAAACACTGACAAAAAAAAAAAAGTATTTAAACCAAGGCAAGCATTTGACACAACTTAGCAAAAAAATTAATTTAGTGAAACTAATCTGCTTCAGTGTTACTGTCTCTATTTAAAAGGTAATGATAATATTAATCTTTGAGGTTGAATACTAATATAACTTGTTTTCATTATTTGTGTTGAACTTAAAAAATTCCTAAACCCTGAAAAGCAGAGTTGCAAAGTATGTGCCATTCATCCCTGAGTTTTCTGCTCCCTTCCCTTTCTGCGCTTAGGTACCCACCCATAGACACTGAAATACTTGTGAAACCTGAAATGGGAGCATCCCACTGAGTGTGGGCCTGCTCTTATCCAGAGCCTGGAGTCTTACAGTGTGAGCTTCTTGAATTCATTTTGCATCTTGGGTAGCCTTTGCATATTGAAAGCACTTTGATGCTCTGCAAGCGTGAAAGAAAGCTTGAATAATACTGTGAAGCAGGAATTCCATTCTCTCTAAAATAGGTGTGTGATCATTCAACTGATGTTCAACATTGTTTGCAGTGTTGACCTCCAGATTAAAATGGATATATATGAAAAAGTGTTTATTTATATATAATCAGAAGGCAGCATGTGACAAATGCTGCTTTCATAAAATGTGTTAACCTTAAAAGATAAAGGAATTTTAATTGTAAACCAGAATTTTGCATGTTGGTTCATTTGAATATGAATGTAAGACAGACAAGTTAGTGGAATTTTCATTTGGGACCGGTTTGGTTGTCTTTTCTTTTCCCCTTGCTGGTCCACAGTACACCATTCCCAAAGCAGCTGTCATTTCAGCTGCCTGTGGGAAAACCCTCCTGTTTGCAGCTCAGGAGTGCTGGCAGCAGAAGGGGAAGGGATTAGAGAGCAGCCAGGCAGCCAGAAAAGCCAGTATTATCCCTACCTTGTGAGGTGTCTCTGGGAGAACCCTTTAAGTAAGCCCTTTTTAGAACAGGTTTGATATCCCAGTGTGCTGGTGGTGTGATACAGAACCTGTGAACTGTCCTGCTGTGGGTTCTACAGTCTGTGCTGCCCTCTAGGTTTGTGTAGGTGTATTTTGAGTGCTTGAGCTTTAAGGCAAGTAATATAGGTCCTCAGAGGACACGACTACATATGCTCTAATGCTCACTGGATTACTACAGTTATGATTTTCTTTTCAGACAACACACATTTGTTTAAGTAATGTAAACAGAAATAATGTATCATCCTCTAAGGTGCGGTACCTAAGACTAGCTTGGCAGTCCTTCACCCAGAGAAGGGAAGATAAAATCCTGTCCTTTTCCACTGCAGTCAGTCAGTCCACCAATGCTACATCTCAGGTTGTGGGAAGCTCAACTTTCCTTTTCTCTCTTCCTCTCTCCTTTGCATCCTCAAGTGCTCTACTTCTCAGGCATGGCTTTGGCTGGCCGTAGGCAGCTTGGACTCCAGGTAAGATCTACTGGTGTATTGTCAGACTGGAGGAATGGTCAGAATAACCCATGATGAGCCAGCGTGTTCATTGCAATATTCTTACGAACTGCCTATGTCATTTTGCTAAAGCTCATATGGAATCTTACTGAAAAAAAGAAAAAAAAATCAATTTCTCTAAAGTAAATTCATATAAGGTTTTACCCATTATCTTAAAAATACTCACTTTGATTGTTGGGTGATGATTGGTTTTGTTTAAGATGGATCTTGGAGAGTTCCGAAACCACAAAATTTTATCTTTAATCCTTTCTGCAATTTTTTTCTTGTTTTTTCATCTGGCACATGAATTCAGGTTATTGCATGTAAGAGCTGTCCCAGTGGCTTCTTTACAATTCATTTTACCTCAGGAGTCCAAGGTGGTTCAACTAAATGAGAGTTGTTTGCTGAATGAGAGCCTTGTTTTATGTTTCTTGTGAACCCATCTCTGTTAAACACTTTTGTAACAATCTCTGTGGCAGACTTAAGTATTTCAGCATGAGTAGTGCTGTCAAAATTGAACAGAGAAACTGAGCTTAATACAAGTAGTTCAAGCAGTTAGACTGAAATGTAATCATTTATCTTGGGAAAGACAATAGCATTTTTGGGTTTTGATACCATTAGCTGATGCTTCAACCAGATTTTGTGTTCTCGTTGTGTAGTGAAATAACTGATGGCAAAAGATGCTCTAGATTAAAATATACCTAAAAATACACAAAGTTTATTTTACCTTTAAGTTGTTTTAATCTACAGCGAAATATTTTCTGAAGCCCTCAACAACTGTTTGCAATTTAGAATTAAATGTGCTTCCTGCTTCTAGTGGTGCTGCTGGGGCAGGTTACCTAACAGACCTGTCACTTTTCTTGTGCAGTTGTATCTGTGGCATTATTTTCATTGGCAAATATATGAGCTGATAGAAAAGGAAATCATTAGGTGCTCTCAGTATTGCTGAGGCATGGAGCTAGAGCAGGTCAGTCACTGCATTTTGCAGATTGTGACATTTTAAATTACCTGTACACTACTGGAAGCAATCTGTGGACCTAATTAACATCTCACCTAATTAAAGTCAGGAATGTATGTAGAGAATGCCAGATAGTTTTGCACTGCCTTTATTTGTTAAATACCACATTATTCAAATTTGAGTCTCTAATTTCAGTATTGAAAACTTCAGGTTTGTGTGCTGTTTTCTTAAGTGGGAGTAACTTTTTTTTTCTCCTTCAAGTAATCAATGCACTGCTGAATGAGTTCATTTTAATGCACTCAATCATGCCTCTAATGTTTGTAGCTTACGGGCGCAAGCATCAGTAATGCAGGAATGTTATATGGCTTTAGTTTGGGCCATTTCATAAAATATTCATGGAATCAAAAATGTGCATCAAAATAGCGGCTGGGAGAATTACATTTATGTGCCTGCTTTTATGGCAGCTTCACATTTAAACCCATTTGTGTTAATATCTAGTCAATCTTTCTACTTAAAAAAAAGGCAAAATAGTAGTCTCCATATATACCCCTTTTGGTTTGGTATCTATTTTCATATAAGAAATCTGTATTTTTGGATTGGGTTTTAAGAAGGAGAATTATAAACGAACTTTTAGATGATCTAAAAATATTTCTATATTGACAAAATTGCATTGAATTATTTTGCTTGAATGAATATATTTAATTTTTTAATTTTGAAGCATTTCAGTGAAAACTGTAGCACAAATCTGTCAGAATTTCTGATATTCATATATAATTATTTAAAACTGATTTTCTACTCCCAAAATTATATTGTGACAATGTTAGCCTCCCATATTTAAGATTAAGCTGTTGCTGATGGGATTTCCTTTGTTATGCCCCGAGTTATATTAAACTATAAAAAATTATTAAAGTGTAAAATTTTGGTAGTGGTAGTACATATGTTGTAAGAGTTACCACTCTGGTTTTTGATTCCTTTTATAAGAAGAGAAGAGAGACATCAGAGATTCTCCAAGTCCTTTTGGTATCCACTGAGATAAATTCTGTGCCGCAGTGTGAAAATAAATATGCAATTGCTATTAATGTTGCCAACTGAAAGTAGCTTTACTGCTTTGTGTAACATTCTGCAAAAGATTTTTCAAACATGGATTTCCTAGAAACACTTCCTTGATTTTCTCTTTGAATTCCTAGACCTATAAAAATGTATTTCTGCAAGCTGTTTCAAGTGATTTTCTTACTCCATTGTTTTTTTCTTCTTTGCTTTTTTTAGTCTTTGTCTTTTTTCAGTTCATAATAAAAGTAATTTAAAACTCTTCCTTTTCACTGCCTAAGTAAGATAAAAATGCTCTTATTCTCAGCAATATTCTGCAATTGGCTAATTGCTTTCTTTTAATGTTTTTTCAAGATTTTCAAATAATGTTCTATGAATGTCTGCAGCCAACACTTGCAGCAGTTCAGTGTTTAAAAATTAGAATGCGCTGGCCTGATCAGTTCCAGCTGAACTGACTCATGGCCGGGAGTAAACTCATCACCCCCCCCCCCCCCCCCCCCCCCCCGAAAATATAACTTTCCCACACATTTGAGTTTCACAGAAGCATTATAGATTAAATAAATAGCTGATGTGTCATTTGCCAGTGGCAACAAAGAATTTCAGTTTATTTTCATGGAAGAATAAAGTCTTAATGTTTTACCTTCCATGAATTTGAGAAGTCTCAAATTTTGTTTGAAAGAGTCTTCAGTAAGGAAATTCCCAGCCAGGTGAGGGCTTTCATGTCAGGAAATGACCAGGTGTTTTGGCTTTCTGTGAATCACTTTCTTTTTAGTATTTCTATGAACAGATTGTTTTATATTTTACCATGTAATCTTTCTTGGTAATTCATTGAGGCCAAATGTAATATAGGTCCATTTGAATATTACCAGAACAATCATATTAGTTTATCATTTTGAAGCTTGATGTAGATGGCTTGTTTCCAAAAAGGTTTCACTGAGATCTGGCATAAGGAGTGTCAGGTCACAGCTCTTGGGGTTAGGTCAGCTCCTGAGAACTATGGGGGGTATGGAATGTATGAGTTCCATTTCTAGTCTGATAGAAACTTCTCAGGGGGATACCTGCAAGAAGGGAGCTTGGGTAAGAATCACCACACCTGATAGTTCTAACAACCTGAACCTTAAGATTGCAAGTTTTATTTACCTAAACAATGTGTCCTATTAGGTGATCATGTTACAGTGTCAGAAACTCAGATACTGTGCAGCTTCATGGTGATACCACTCGTTTGTTTGCTGCTTCCCATTCGTACTGAAAGTTTTTGAGTAACACATGAATCAAATTCTAGTAAAGGAATCCATTGCACATGTAGTTTGTCCCAATGACTCAAATGTATGATAATACCCTTTCAAAAGAACAATCTATTTATTAATGAACTTTGGGGAGAAGTCCAAGGAAGACTCTGTGTGCTTATGAGAAACCAAGTGAAAAAAAATGCTGGCTTTACCTATTAATGTTACATTTTAACTCAACTTTCAATCATTTGTCACAAACCAAACATGAGCTTCTTCAATATCTTAAATCTGCCTTTAGCAACTTGGATAGCTGGAATTCTGTTGACTTCAGTGTTGACTGTGCCCTAAGAAGTTAGCTGAACTGGATAGACAGAAACTCGGACTGGAAGCCTCTTGAGAATGGACAAGGGTTTTCACCAGGCTCTGGCAAATCTCCATGTCTATTTTCTGTTTACGTCTACTGTCAGGGAGTCTGTTAACAGCTTGTACTGGTTGTGATAATTTCCTTTGCCTTTCTATTTGTGCAGTCTGATGTCAAATGTCTGATATTTTGGAAAGAATGTATAAAATTTTTCTGTTTTCCCAGTGTTTTGGGCCATCTCTCCAGTACCTGTCCCTAGGTAGAATGGAACAGAATAAAGCCTGATGACTCCTCTTTACCTGGCACTGAACTCTTCAGCACCTGTTGTATCCTCTGGGATTCTTACATGAATTTTAGGCTGTAGAGCCATAAAATTATTTCTATGACACTCATTTAATTCATTGCATCTTTGAAAGAGGAGTTTCTTGTGCTTGTCAGTTTTAGTTGAACTCGTTTTAATCATCAGAGAAACTTAATATGAAAATAAATTTAATTCTAATAAAGATGAGTTATGTTTTATATTGCAAAGTTGAAAAGCATGGTTATAAAGGGGTAACATATGCAAAAGACAAATCTAAATTGAGTTAATAAGAGAAATCTGTCATAGCTGTTCTGCTGCCTCTAGGTTGGCTGGAGGCCTGGGGAGATAACCTCATTTTCTCAAGGAATGCTTAAAGAAGATACATCTCCAGCTTTTCTCCTTTCCTATGACTGGGAAAGAACTTTTCTTCTTCCTGGTTCTTTTTGCAGTTTGAATTCAGCACTGCAAAAAAAAAAACGACTGCCAAAGAGCAATAGTTCCTTGTGAATCACATCTCAGAAGAGGTGCAAACTACAAACATATAAAGAACCTATTTTATGGGTTTTTTTTCAGCTGTTAATAGAAATACAGTTAATATATTGATGATCTATAGGACAAGATTCCTCCATCACATACACACTTATGAAGGCAGGGTCACATTCACAGTTCTCCCTGCTACAGAAGAGTCCTTGCTAAACAAGATATTGTGACTAGAATGCTTTCTTTAAAATTATTTTTACTATAAATAGTCTTATCTTACCTGCTTCCCAGCAATACCCATTACGTATGAGAAAAAGCTTTTCTGTTCTTTCCAAGAGCTTGAATTTTCATTGTCCAGCAGGTATGGAAATCTCCTAGATTGATTTTTATGCACAGAGGTAAATCCAGCTGAAGGTAGAGGAAAAACTATTTGAATGTGAAAATGAATTGAATTCTATCTTCAAACTTTCCTTTGCCTTAAAAGTGTTTGAGTAACTTACATTTGAAGACCTTGGAGTATATTACTTCAGGCTCAATAATTAATCTATCAATGGTTAATGCTCTTGCAGTAAATCTACTAGATAAACTCACCATAGTTGGCCTTGAAATAACTGCTGAATAAATTACTTTGCATGATAATTCCTTTTTTCATTGATTAATTTGTTTGAATGAGGTTTTTAGTTTTTCCCCACAGTCTGATACCTTTATCCCCCACACTTCAAATCTTTCACCACAGGTTTTCATTATGGAAAAAGAAACTTGAGGAATGTTTCAGTTGTGATTATTTATGCATAGATGCAATTTTAATGTATGAGAACCACAAAGGTTTTATGAATCTAGAGTAAATTTATTTTCTAGAAGATCCTGACTTTGCATCCATGGAATCACACCCCTTCAACACTGGGAATTTACAAAGGAAACCTAATGAAAAATATGATAAATTTAAATTAGAGCGTTACTGGGTACTGTGAAATTTGATTGTATTTTCCAGTGATCTGTGGGTTAGGTATTGGAGAGTCTTGAAAAATCTGTGGAATGTTTGGCTGCAACTTACTTATAATGATAAAATTATTATAGAACTACAAAGTTTAACAATTTCTGATGATTGCACTGATTTTAATTGTGAATGACATTTTTCAGGTCATGTCACGAAGGCTGCTGAGCATTTTGAAACATTTTATGAGCTAACAGAGGGCACATCCTGGAAGGATGAGACAGGCCACACTTACACTTCACTGGCATGTCAGCATCTCTGGAGAATTTATACATTGCTAGCAGACAAAATGCTGGAAAATAAACAACACCAAGAGGCCATCAAAATGCTAATAAAAGCTTTAAAGATGGCCAAAGAAGGTAGGTGGGAAACAATGCTTTCCCATTCTTTCATTCAATATGCAGGCGATGATTTTCCCAAGAGTAAAGTAGAAATTGTCAGGGGTTTGAATGGGTGATTATTTCCTATGAAACTCAAAGGCAAATGCTATCCATACTCTTGCAGATCTCACTGAAGTAGAAATGCCTTCTTGCTGACTACAAAGAAACTTTTAGGTTTCTCAAAGCTTTATCTCCAAAAAAAAACCTGACAACCTTGTGGGAACAATAATATAAAACTGTGAACCACAATCAGAAAGTGAAGTCACTGGTGGAGAGCTGAGATCACTGATTTTGATTAGCTAGTCACGGCTGATTTGGCAATTTTTGACTGATTTTATCTGCTGAAAAAGTTACCTTTTCACTCTACATAGTTACTTTATAGTTGAAAAAACCAGGTTTTTATCATAAGCAAACAAAATTTTCTCCCTTAATATACATAAATACTTCTAAACCTAAAGTAAAAAAACTACAGAATCGCAGAATAGAGGTAGGAAGAGAAACAGGAGAATAAGAAAGATGAAAATGGTCAACTGGTGTTTCTCTCTTGGTGTTTCACCAAGATTCACATTAGCAAAATGTGTTGGTCGAGATACATTTTGTGTTTATATATATATAAACACAAAATGTATCTCGACATATATATATATATATATATATATATATATATATATATGCAGGTTTATTACCTATTTGTAGCCACTTTTATGTTGAGTATATATAGAGAGACTAGTATAATTTTCTAATGTGAAGACACTAGGACCATGATTAAACAATCAGTGACAGAGAACTTACACTTGTTAATTTGATTGTACTTTATTACTGGAAGATATTTTCTCGACAACTGCTAAACTTCCTTGGTGAACTCCATTGCCTGTATTTTTAATTGCTACTGTATGTTTTCAGAAAGAGATACATGGGGGGGGGGGGAGGGGGGTGGGGTAAGGAGAGGGAAAAATTTACTACAGTATTTTGACATCTGTGTCTTGTTTAAGAACCTGCACAAGCTGTCTGTACCAATGTCATTTTGTTCAGATCATGCTGGTAACTCTACTTTTTACCCTTCCTTTAGGAGGTGATATAAAGATGCACGGAGAAGCAGCCTATTGCTTAAGTCTAGCATATCATTTTTCTGGAGAAAATGAGACAGCACTAGCAGTAAGTTTATTCTTTGCTTTAGCTTTCTCAATTTCTTCCTCTGCCTCCTCAGTTTGTTTGGCATTTGCAGAGTGGAAAAAAAACTTGGAGAGATTTGGCTCATGGACCTTTCATAACTTTATCTAGTTCTCTAGGCAGGGATCCATGTAGCTCAAGCATTTGTGGTTCCAGTAAATACTAGAAGTGATTGAGTCCAGGTTTTCATGCTTGGATCTGTAGAAATAATATAAATTGACAGCTGAGGTTATGTGTGACTAGCTTGCCATTTCTTGCATATCTGCAAATATCAAACAGTCTCTATTTACTAGATTTTTAAAACACCGGTTTTGCAAATTAGTTTGGTACAGTGTATTTGTGAGAAACAATGAAAAATATATCAGTTCACACACTTAAATTGTTAGAACATCAGTAATTTAGAAGAAATACGAATTGCCTTTGAAAAGCTATAATGCTGATGCAATTTCTGCTGTGAATACTTGAGCTCAAACTCCTCTTCTGATGTTTCCCTTGAGCTTTAATAATTCTAAGACAATGAGAGTTCTGCATGTGGAATTCTGTTCTAGAAGGAAGGTTTCCTTGCTTCCTCATAGGTCAGTGTGAGAGGAAAGATAAGCAATAACTTGATTTTTTTTGTGCCAGTCATCAGTCAGAGTCCTCCATGGTCCTTTTAGAAATGTTCTGTGGAAAATAAATCTGAATATGTTGTTCATGATTATTGCAATTAATCAGGTGGATAGTTTCTCTTTCTGTTTGTTCTTGTAACTGCAGAATGACTCAGTATTCAATTAATGAACTTGTTTTATAGAGGTAATTCATTGTGGGTATTTGTTGAGCTGGTTTTTATTTTGTTTGTTTTTCTCAGAAGCAGACCAATAGAAGTCCCAGAATGAATTCAGCATGTGTATCAATATTACTTGCTTGGTTCTTGCAGTGTTCTAGATTTCTGTCTGATTTGATTTTTGTTACGATTCTTTTAGAAGTTATTGACCACCTTTATACATTATTCTTCAATGCTGAAAGTCCTATCTTCTGCATCAATCATTTGAATGATGGAAAGGGGGAGCTTGTTCTCAGTAAATTCCAGTTAAACCTGTAGCTGAATGTAAAAATATTTCAAAACTAAAAAACTCCAAATAATTTTATAGAATTGTATTTAATATTTGCAACAGCAATGAGAATATGATATTTGATCTTCTACAAGAAGGCAGTGTGATAGATTAGAGAAGAATTTTTTGTACTTCAGTTTACCTGCAATTATTTTTTGCCTGACAAGTATGCTGGCATTCTTACCTGAGCAACTTTTCCCAGACTCTCAGAAACTTAATTTAACTTTTCATTTCACATAATATACTGTGTGAATTCTGAAGAGCAGCAAGATAAAAAATGTGCTAAATGAAGAAGCCTGCATCTTAATCTCTCCAGAATACACAAAGGATCAAACTACCCTTGAAAATGTCAAAAATATTAGTTGTCCTGGCATTGGTTCCTCAGAATCAATTTTGACTACATTTTGTAGCTATTCCCTTCCCTTCATTGCTCCCCCATGTCTCTTGTCAAAAAGTTACAGCAATCATTAGGAAGTTGCATTTCTTTTTGTTGCATGCAGATTTTTTTTTAAGGAAGCTTTTGAAACCCTGGATTTTTAACATACTCATTTTAAATATGTAACCAATAGGTAGTACCTAATGTTTTCAGTCCTACAAAAACACCTGACAGTTAAGGAAAGCAATGTGCAAGGGCAAGAAGGTCTCTGTATACAAAAACAAGTTACACATTATGTTAAAAGTATAAAATGTTATTTTAACAGTAATGGAAATACCAATACTTTTCAGTGGTAATAATACAGTGGCATTTTCTAATATAATGGCATTGTCAATAATATTACATGAAAAACTTTTAAAGTACTTTTGTTCAAAAAAATACAGTGTTCTCTGGGATGAAGAAAAAGGGGTACAGTTTTAGCTCCTTTTGTCCTTTGCACTGATCAATATAGACAGCAGTAAAATATCCGTGGTTGATAGTACTGTGGAGCAGAAGTTGTCTTCACTCTGCAGTTGGAAATCATTGCCTAAAATTTCCCCTTCTGTTCTCAGTTTAATGGTCTCTGTATCCAAGGGGAGCTCAGATGCTTACGGAGATGAAATCATTGCCTCGTGTTCCCAGGGGCCCACTGGTTATCATTACACATAACATGCAGACAATACTGCTAGGAGCCAGTTTGCCTCATGGTAATATGTAGTTCATCACCACCTTCTGTAGCATGCTAAAGAGGTCTTGCCACACAGCTTGGGACTATTCGGATGTAGACTCAGGGGTCTCAGCAGTTATTTCCCTGCTTTGCATCAGTTTTCATCTTCTTTATCCCTTTGTGCCGTGGTCCACCTCAGGCAGTCTCCTTCTAGGGGAATCTGAAAGGAGCAGCTGTTACAGGCACCATTTCCTCCAATTGTTGCCACTTGGTTCCTTTTGCTCTTTAGCCTCCCTCCCCCAACATGCACACTCAGGATCATGCATATGAACTTGTTTCTCTCTCATTCATGTCTTCTAGCAGGGCAGAGAAGCATATGTTCAAAATAGTCATTATCTGATGCAGTAATTAAAGACTGAAATTATTAAACTGCAGCCTGTTCTATAAAAAATTGCAGTCACTTTGTATCAAATGGGCTGGTTTTATTAGAGAAGGTTTTTTATTTACTAGGGACTTGGTGTTTAACATTATTTGATTTGGTGTATAATTTTTATAAATAAGTTTAATTTTATTTGATATATATGATTTATTTCAGTGGAGCTACTTAGATGTAAAAATATAAGTGTGTGCAAGTTTAAAAGCCTGAGAACTAATTACGTTCAATAACAGTGGGGTATGTTCATAATATTTTTCATATCATCTGGTTACTGATTTTATAATCAAGCCTAATGGTTTTACAACAAAATATTAATAGTTCATATTAGATAGATTTCATCTTAAACATTATAGATTTTTGTCATGGAGAGTTCTCCATCTGGGCTAATTTTAAAGTAAAAGTTATTGTTTATTTGTTTTTTCCCCATTATACAAGCAGAATATTAAGTGAAATATTTCTGTGTCATTAGAAATCTTGCATAAAGTATTATAATCTAATTCTTGATGTGAATTTTTTTTCTTAGACTGGGCTTTCAAGAATTCTTCTAAGTGTGGAGTATCGGATTTTTTCTCTTTCAATTGGAGTCGCATCCCAAATCATTAGGAAAAATCCAGTCATTGTTCCTCATCTAAGTGTTAGGGTTTTATCTAAGTGTTCCTTTATTTTGGATATTGAATCCCATGCTTCAAATATGTTACACATGTAAATAATAGAGGCAATGTTCATGAGTACTGAGACTCATGCCAAGCTAAATGTGGTAATTTATGACATAATGCTCTCTGCACGAATTGTCAGAATTACGATACAAAAGCCATAGGCATAAAATTATCAAGAAAATTTATGAACTTGCAAAGACATCTTCACATTCAAAATGACCCTGAAACAGCAATCAGAGGTGATTAATGGCCATAAACTTAATTTCTGAAAAAGTCTGTGTCAAAACAACTGGGAATTTTGTCTCCTCTCATGCAGCTGAGGAGAACATGTGTGGGTGCAGATATTCTGAATTTGGTATGTACAGTCTATTTTATCTGATTTTATCTCATTGTATGGATTATGCCCATATGGATGGATGGATGGATAAATTTGGTAAATCAAGGAGGATCTTAGCAAGTAAAAGAACTCCAAAAGGTAGAGTGAATGTTACTCTCTTTTCTCTCAAATATTGAGTAAGGTTGTTGAGAAGAATGAGCATGTGAAGTTAGAGGGCTGAACTTCAAGTCAGTGGTGTCTGATTAGACCACTGAGTTTGGGTTTAAGCTTTCATTATTGTTACCTCAAAAAAAAAACCTCTCAAATGGGGACTCACAATACACATCCAATGATACTCTTCAATGGAAATTATTTCAAACTTCCTTCTTTTAAATCAGACATACTGCCCTTTATTCATGTCTAAGTGATCTTTAGCCATTAGTAATGAAGAGTAACATTTTCAGCTTAGCAAATGGCATTACATGCTTGGAAAAACATTTTAGCATACCAGTTTAAGAAGTCTCATCCTTCCACTTTCATTGAAGTGACTTTTAAACTCTTTTAAAAACTCTATTAATATAGGAATGAATTTAGTGGTTTTCATATCTGAGAAATAAAATCCCAAAACTTTGAGCCTTCTTAGAAGGTAGTCACTTCTGATTGATCTTGCAACTGGCAATAGATTATGTACAGAGAAATGAATGGCCCAGTTTTGAAACTGGTTGAATTTCGTGTTCCTGAAGGGTCCTACTGCTGCTAGACACTGGTGAAGATAATAACAAAATTATGTGAGAGGATTAATATTGGGAGTGAACTTTGTCCTGTAAAAATATACTGACTCAAATGCTGAGGGAATTAAGAAATTAAAAATTATTTATGTTGACAGTGTTAAAGATGACCTAGAACTTCAGGCAAGAGATTAATGTCTGATCATTCAGCTAATTTTTTGTAGTTAATTTAGCACTTAATTCTTAAAGTGAAGGACAGTTCTAACTTTTAATTTGGACATGAAAGTTAACGGTCTCTTAGTGAAGGAAGGAGTACTCTTGTGGGTTTAAGGTAAATAAGATTTTTTCTATCTTAACCAGTTTCTTGAAAACCTGTGGGGAAAAGGATTCTAATTATGAGAAGCAGCAATACTACTTTCCTTCAATACTTTTCTGTACACCACACAGTTTTGCACCTTGGTGTTATGGTGTCCACTATGTTTGCCTTGAAACATGGTGTCATTTTCCTTTTCAGTCTGTGGTTCAGACTGAGTTTTGCTTGGTTAATGGCAGCACAAGAACTCCCTTCAGTTATGTGGATTTATGTCAAGATAAATGTGCCACAAGAATATCATCTGTAAGAAAACACTCTTAAATGCAGTCCTGCTGCAGAATTACAGTAGTCTAGTTATACAAAATTATAGAGCAGAAGAAACAAAAAATATTAAATACATAAAAAATCTATTACCTGATGATAAGAAAAATCACAATACCATGTTTTCCCACAGCAACAATGAACGCTCTGGCAGCTTGTTGATACTGACTCTACACTTCAGGAGTCTCATGTCCCATAAGAACAGCTACCAAAACACCATGAATGGCTGGATTTCCATCTCATCCATTACAGTTTTCAGTTTATTCATTCATACACCCCAAAAGAGTAGGACTACTGCAGTGAGTTGAAAGTTTGAGTGCTCAATCCATTAGATAAAGCTATAGCACCTTTTCAGAATGTTAGAATTATCTGACCACTCGTGTTCTCAATACTCTGACTACAAATTGGTGACAAAAAGTTTAAAACCTCAATTTTAAATAGTGTTATGCCAGGTTAGGATTAGGACGTTGGCGACTAGGGTTCAGAATAGAACTTGCGATAGAGGGCGGAATGTTATTGATCGCAGTTTTGATGTATGCAGTAGTGGTATGAGGAATAGTACTAGGATTGAAGCGGCTAGGGCTAATACTCCTCCTAGCTTGTTTGGGATGGATCGTAGGATAGCGTAGGCGAATAGGAAGTATCATTCGGGTTTAATGTGGGGTGGGGTGACTAGTGGGTTAGCTGGTGTGAAGTTTTCTGGGTCTCCTAGTAGGTTGGGGGAGAATAGGGCTAGTGAGACGAGTAGTGAAAGTATTAGGGCGAATCCTAGGACATCTTTGATGGTGTAGTATGGGTGGAAAGGGATTTTGTCGCAGTCCGAGGGGATGCCTAGTGGGTTGTTTGAGCCTGTTTCGTGAAGGAAGGTGAGGTGCACGAGTGTGAGGCCTACGATGACAAATGGGAGGAGGAAGTGAAGGGCGAAGAATCGGGTTAATGTGGGGTTGTCTACGGAGAAGCCGCCTCAGGCCCATTCTACTAGTGTTTGTCCAATATAGGGGATGGCTGAGAATAGGTTTGTGATTACGGTAGCTCCTCAGAATGATATTTGGCCTCATGGTAGGACGTAGCCTACGAAAGCGGTTGCTATGAGGGTTAAGAGGAGAATTACTCCGATGTTTCAGGTTTCTTTGTATAGGTATGAACCGTAGTAAATTCCTCGTCCGATGTGGAGGTTTCTACTTCTGAAATGTATGAAAGTTTCTTCACATATATATTTATAAGATTATGTAGCCTTACTTAAAATATATATATTAAACATCTTGCATTTAGAAGTTCTGCTATTTAACATATCAAATGTGGTTTCCCAAACTTCAAAATCTATTTTTGGTAATATTTTGACTCTACTTAAAAATGATAAATTGTAATATTTTATCATTTTTATTATTTTATTATTGCTGTACACACACATGCAGGCACTTAGACACACTTTCTGTATGAGTATGGAAAAGAACTGGAGGGAAGTGCAGTGCAGCACTAGTTAAAGTATGTTTACATCATAGTAGAGATCCTAAGATCAAGAGAATTTTTTGCATAACTCTGAATTATTTCTGAGAAATTGTTCCTAACTGTTATGTTTGAACTCAGAAGAAGCAAAGTGCCCTTACTGGGGGTTTGCTCAGCTCTAATATCTTGAAAAATTGAGGACAAAGCCATAAAAATTCCTTGAGCTGCTCTGATAGGGAATAAGAATATCTTTAAATCTCATTTACACAAGGTATGGCGGGCAGAGCACTTGGCAGTCATGGAGCCTCAACTCAGGTCTCACCTTTTTGGTGTTGCTGCTGGGATGGAGCAGCCTCTGTGTGCTCTCCCTTGGTGTGCCCAGGGCAGGTGGCTCTTCCTTGTGCTTTCCCAGGCAGTTTGGCATCCAGACTGGGGACACAACTAGACAGGGTCTGCTTCTGAGAAAGAAGGTTATGGTTAGCTTGTCCTGAGATTTCTGAAACTCCAATAACTGTCTTCTCTCAGTTACAGGGTAGGGTTTAGGTATTTGCTCTGGAATCTATTGAAATGTTTTTTAGAGTAGCTAATAAAATATGCTCCATTTTTTCTTGTTACTCCATTTTTCCTTTTTTTTTTTTAAGCACCTGCTAATGTCAAGTTTTCCTTCATTTCATTCCCATATTGGATTTCTAGCTTAGGTGTGCTATACCTCAGAACCTAAATGCTGTACATAATTGAGGGAAAGGTGTAGCTACAGCCTAAGTCCATAGTTTGTTATCTGATAACAATAACATACAAGATCTTAGGAACTGCCTGCCCATTAGTGCACTTCCATTAGTGAAGCTGCACATTCTATACCCAGGGCTGTAGAAAATGGCTGAGGAACTGCAATAGAAATTTTCTAATTTTGTTAGATAATCTACTTACAGAAGTCAGACTCTTAATGTGTTGTGAGAAAGGAAACATTTGTACCCACACTGTACAAATTCAGGAATTTTAGTACTTAAATGTAAATGTATTCATAATCTGGGAGGTTTTGTTTTCCATTGTATCATTAATTCTAATGAACAGGTTATAAAAAAATCTGTAAAGTAAGGCTTTTAAAATTAGATTGGTTACTCAAATTGGTACAGTTCAAGCTACAGCAATTCATTGATTAAATATGTGTTTAAATTTCAATTCAGTTATTCTCAACGACTTTGGAGGGACAAGTCATATGTTCAGGTATTCACAAATGCTTAACAACTTTGCTGGATCAGAATCATCCATGGCTAAATTGGAGTGTAGGTCTTGATTCAGGTATTAGATCTTGAGGAATTTAAAATTTATCATTTGATAGATAAATAACCTGAGAAGTTAAAACACTGAGGCATGTCTGTGTAAAACTGGGAGCTTGGTGCCTCCTTGCTAGAAGCAATTTGTTTTGCTGTTTTGCTTTCAGCTTATGTATTATTTCAGAGCTGATCAAAAGAATTGGTAGCAAAGTGTGAAATAAATTGTACTTCTAAAGAAATCGATTTCACATTCCTTGGTGCTTTAAATGATTTTAGTAATATTAATATTTAAAATATTTCTGTCTGCAATCTTTTTATGACTGCATGTACAGTAAAGGTCCCCATTTCATTCAGCTGTTTTTCATACTAGTATATTACACAGTCAACATTGTAGAAATACTACATTTTAGCACTGAAATGAATGCAAAAGATCTCAAGTGTCTATTTGCATCTAAATGACTCAAGTTTTATTCAGTCAATAAGAACAGTCTGTTAATCTTTTTACTGCATTACATGGGTTAAAACTTGAAGATTATAAGGTTTTCTGCTAAATGAGATCCCTTTTTGAACTTCTATATTGGTTTACAGAAAAGTACCCACTACATTATCTAATTTAAATTGGTTTTATACTTTACTAGTTTATCTCTGCAGTTTTTATAATTGCTTTGCAAATTTAACTGTTTGTTTGTTTACTTGCTTGCTTGCTTCATTTTAGCTAGGAAAACTTTGTGTAGTTAAAAATATCTGTTCAATATATTAGTAAGTATGAAGCAGAATATTTATAGTTGCTTTGTCTAAGAAGTAATGGGCATTTAAGCATGCAGGTATATATATTATGGTACTATTAGCTTAGCAGGCTACAGTGATCTGACAGCCAGGTACATTCATGTAAACACAACAATCTGATAAAAGCAGTCCAGACATCTGGATCACAGTCCTGCTATACAAAAACATTTCTTAACAATTCACATTATTGCACTTACCCCAATTTCCAGTCCCGTCCACCCTTTTCTTCTTGTTTCTTCCCCCGGCTCTGCCTTTGTCTTTTATGTGCTTGCAGAATCTCGCTTTTCCTTTACAAGTCACCTCCATCTGCTTATGTGTCAGAGTGGCCCTGGTGCCACACATCACATAGAGGAATTCTCAAGATGAAGGGCTGTATTCACATCACTACTTCTGTCTCAGCACTGTTTCATGCTTGTCACTGCTCAGCACTCAGCGCCACACTGCCTTGTTTTGTCAATAACCATTTATTTGTTGCTGGAATAGTAGCAACCATTACATCTGACCTCCCTGTTTCATCAATTATGAATAGATTATTGGATGTGAACATCTGCAAAAGCTTGCTGTTGAACTTACCTCCTGGCTGGGATTAGATAAAGTATTAAACTGTTGTTTATTGTCAGGCCAAAACTCTACTGGGAAGCCAGGGAATTCCAGGACTAGCAGACTCCCATCAGCAAGCACCAAAAATTGTTTAGTATTGCCACCGTTTCCCATAAGATCGTAGCCATTTATTATTTACACTTATTACTAGTTGTTATAACATACTTGATAAAAGCTCTTGGCAGGCACAGTGTTCCCAGCTATTGTCACATCTGTCAGGATGGAAAAGATACATAAACTGTTTTTTCCTCTTATATTGCTGTTAAAGGGTAACAGATGAAGCTTCTTCACTCCAGACTGTTGAGCCATGCTTTATTTTGAAGAAATATGTCAACAATGGCTGGCTTGGAAAACATTACATTCCTGTCCTAAATATAGCTTGCAGTAACCTTCACTAGGGCAATGTCTTTTGCAGTGGAAATTTCAAACTGAGCAATAATACTAAATGAAAATACTTGGATTTGATGTTTGCATAGTTTTTTGTTCTGAAGGACCTGGATGACTTTTTGAACATTTTTCAAATATGAATTAATGATAAAACCCTTTATTAGGTATAAGAAATGAGAAAATAATTATTTCGTTCCTGCAAAGTTGTTATTTAAAGAATTAGAATTAATATGGTTATTGGTGGCACAGAAGTGCAGAATTAAGGACAGTAAGGCAGAAACAGAAATTAACCTTTATTCAATCATCTGTACATTTCATCTCTTTAAGCTTTCTGTGCAGCAAAATGAAGCATACAGGGTGAACTCCTGACCTTTTGGAAGCCAATAGAAGTTTGAAATTACTCTAGGGAAAGGAACCTTTTCAATTAGTTACTTGTATTTACATATCATCCATTCAGAATCAAAGCAAAATGTGCATGCCTTGAGTATTATATGAGGCAGACAAGACTTGATACAGGCAAAGAGCCTTAGGTCTGATCTTGATAGACTGTTAAGGAATGAGTGAAATGTTTGTCTTCCTCCCTTAATCCTTCAAGCAGATGCACACACAAGTAACCTGAAGCATGTATTGCTGAGTGTTTGTAGAGCATGAGGGTAAACACTGCTCTTGATAGCCCAGTAGATCAGGGGAGGAGGAATGGATTAGTTACCCACAGGGAGAATGGAGCCAAGCAGCACCTCAATGATAACCATGTCCTAACTCTGGAAAGTCTTCAACAAGGGTGTTCCTCTTTGACGTTTGGCTTGGACAGACTTCTGGCTGGCTTCTTCTACTTCCCTCCCCTGTCCCTGAGCCCTTCCTGCAAGATGTGTCCTTATGCATTATCCAAATAAAGTCCCTGGAATAGGAGTTCTGGAACAGACCAGTTTGACCAATTCCAGCTGAATTCTTCCTGTCTCTGTAAGAAGATTGACAACATTTGTGGATTTCTAGTAATTTATCCAAGACTATAGCCTGTGTAAGTGGATATGGCTGAGGGCAAGGAGTTAACATTCACAGGCCTGAGTTGGTGAATTTTAGTTACAAGTAAAGAGGGGGAAGTAACAGTTCGGTCAAATCAGGGAGGGCTGTCTCTTTCCTGGGAGTGGCACCCAGTTTCTGTATCCTGAGCTGTGAGCATGGAGATGGAATATGTGCAGCTTCTACCCTGGCTGCTCACTATGCCTGAACACATTTAGCATTGCATGAGGTGTGGCCTGCCATTCAGTTACTGGTGTGTAATATTCCTGGGATCAATGAGCTCTGCACATTGTGATCAATACATTTCATGAACAATATCCTTTTCTTTTTCTATCCAACCTCTCCCACGCTGTGTTTTGGCAAAAAATAAGAATACATCTGGGTTTGTATTGTGAAACTTTTCTTTGATCTTACTCAGCATGGCCACAGGTATGTAACCACTCAAATTATGGCAATAAAGACTGCACTTTTTTGTAAATTTTAAATATGCATTTCTGGAGCAGCTACTGGTCAGAGTTCATTGAACTGCAGAGTGTCTATGCATACAATTGTATGGTCTCTTATTTTTGCTGGACTGCATCAGAGTGATTGTTTAGTAACCATCAGAACTACGTGTTTTTTTCTGTAAGTATTTAAGAGGTATGAAGTGCTATGAGTCCTGTACTCTCACTCGACTGCATTGTCTGTCTACCAACAACCATTGTGGGCTTCAGAAAAATACTGTCAGATGCTGCTAGCCAGGCTGGGCCTTAGCCTGCCACTGCAGTGCCTGTCAGGAATCATTAGCTACTGATCTCCTTGACTAATGGTCCAGTTGATTGTCTGATTCATGTTCAAGATCTGTAAATGAGGCAGAAGCATCTTTCCTGCTCACCAGCTGTGAAATGGCTAAACACAGCTAGATTTGCAGAAATCAAAATAAATGTATTTCCAATAAAGTTTGGCAACAATATCAAATCTAAAGCTGAAAGCAGAACTATGTTTTTGTGGTTTTTAAAGTTACAGTATTATAAATCAATGTTATCTCATGATGTGCTTGTCAGAGAAATGTATTTTACCAAAACAGTGAAATGCTGGTAGTAGCATCAATCTTGTGTTGAGTTGGATAGATGTTCTTTATTCAACATAAATTCATACTTTCAATATTTTCTCTTTTGTCCATTATCCCCAGATGTATCAGTGTTCAGCAGAGCCTCTGTGCTTTTGTTTGAGTCCTGTGTATGCTAATGGGGTGTGTGTTTTTGTTTACATATAAAAGAATTACAGATGTGACAAGAATAAAAAAGAAAGGGTGGGATTTTGGATGGAGGGGGTTCTTGGGGGAGGAGCTCCTTGTATCTGTTTTATATTGATGGAATAAACCCTGGAGGGTCAGCCTGGCTAATGCTGAGATAACTGAGAAGTAAATCTGGGTCTGAGAGCTCACTAATATTTTTCTTGGAAAAGGAGGTAAATATGACATTCACCACGAGCTAGAGAATTAGTGTGAGAGCCATACCACAAACAGGCTCTACTTTGTGGATTTAAGCAGAGCTTAAGACTTTATTTTTACACTGTAATTGTAGACACAACAGACTTACAAAGACACTGAAGGAGAGTTGATTTTGTGAATGGATGTTCCCACAGGAGCTATCCTGTGGTCTGTTATGTGGAAGACAAAGTTGAAGTCCATCTTCCATTTCTACCTTCCCACATGCTGCACAAAGGAGGAAGAGTGATTGAAACATGCTGTTCATTTCTGTATTAGACTTTGACTTTCATATTATTTGGGGTTTTTAAGCTAGTGTTTCCACAGACCCATAGAAGTAAAAATTTTGGGATAGTCAAAGTTCTTGGTCATATTGATCCAAAAATAGTCTGTGATCAGAATCAGTGTGTTTTTTGTAATTTTTATGTTGTTAAGCTTACATTTTTATATAGAGGTAGAAAGAACTGTACATTATTCTAATCTGTTCAGCCTCATATACAACAATCTTTTCCCGCTAGTTGCTAAGAGTATCAAACTGTCTTTGAAGAATATGGAAATTTTATAATTTTGTAATGGAGTCTAGCATGATCAAGATAAATCTATTGTAACAACTTCCTTCCTCAGAACTCTTTGTACATGGCTGATTCTAAAAAACCAACCATACAAACAAAAATGTAAAGGAAAAACCAGACATTTTACCCCTTCAGTAACTCTAAATCTCTAGAAACTTTGTCTAACTTTAGAGAAGGATATTTAGCTAAATAGTGTAATACCCAAAGTGGTTTTAATTATACATTACCAGTATAGATTCTTACATAGTCCCATTCAATATCTATTTACACATTGTTTTATATTTCCATTAATGAATAAAAGAATTAATGAATAATTACAAAGGAAATTACCAAGATGACATTTTCAAACACAATATTTGCTATAGAATACTGCAACAGAAGCATCTTGCCTTAATAAGATGGTTTTTCTTTTGTTGTCTGAATTTTTCCCATCCAGTAAAACTTCACATCTGTGTAGGAGTTTTCAGCATTAATTATTAATTATTCCACCTCTTCCTGGGATGTCATTTTTCCCTCCACAGAATGGCCAATATGTATGTACATAAAAAATACCATTTTCTGGCTATGCTTCTTTCTAAAGGGAAACTTTTCATTGGGAACCAGTAAATTCCATTAGATCCAAATGGTAACCAGTGTTCCCAATATTTATCCATTCCCAAAGAACTGATAGATGACTGGCAGAGCCCTGCCCATTCAATACTCTCTGCCACATGTATGTCTTTTCCTATGTGGTATCCACAGGAAGCCAGTTAGATGGATTGGTTGTTCCTATCCCATAAAAATAATCAGGAAAGTTTTCATGCTCATTTGTTGGTTTTTTACAGATTCTGGCAGGCATCAGTGTGTTGATTCCACTTGATTTTCCAGCATGTAAACTTTATATTTTTCTTGTTCGTAATGAAAATTTAAAATGTGCTGTAATTTCAAGAGACTCTGGGTGAAATCCTGTAATGCTTATGTGTTTAACCATCATTTTAACCTGTTCTATCTGGTCCTATTTTTCTGTCCTGGAATGTTTCTATCCTGAGTGTTGAAGGTTGGGCATACATCACAGAAGAGAAGAACCCTCTTCACTTCTTTTACATAAATGGATACTGAGCAGTTGTGGCATCCAGGGATGCACAGCTCCTTTCCATCAAGCCCCTGTGTCCCTTTCTGTGTCCCCATGTGTTACCTGAAGCTGGAGGAGTCATTTGAAATACAGATATAAAGAGTACATTTTTAATGGTAATTTATTGAGATTTCCGCCCTTTTATGAAGCTGATTTAATTAATGTTATTTCCTCATTATTTAGAATGAAATATCTGATTTGTGTAGAGCAGTAGTAACCTGGGACCAAAATGAACACTTTTCATCAATATGAATGAGGGGCTTTATTTATTTACTTCCTTCTTTCTCGCAGCTGTTGCAGCAACGCAATGAACAAACTTTTTACTTCAGCTCTGCTTTGTATGATTTTTTCCTTGGGTTTATCTGTACTTTTCAGGCTTTTTGATGTCTTTAATAGAAAAAAAATGTACAGTAGCCAAAGCCTTAGGTTTCTAAGCAACCTTTCTGTGCCAGATAGTAATGATTGCAGGCATTGTATCCAAGTTTAATATTGTAGAGGCCAGTTTAAAGTAGGAACTATTTCAGTCCAGCACATAACATTTGTGACACCTCCTGACACTCTAATAGCAGGTTTTCTAATATGGGCATGATTATTACAACAAATGCTGTAGGTTCTCTGAGTGAAATGCAATACCAGGAATTATTTTTCAGACACCTGTATGTTTCTGCTACCATCCTGGATTACTAGAAGGATGTACTGCAGGCACTGACAACATCATGTATGTATTCAGTTTAGGGAGGCTTCTGAGCTGATGTGACAACTTCCTAACAGAGGTGCCTTTGTACTCTTTCTGTCACACCTAATGCATTGATAACTCAATTGGCGGTGACCTGCAGTGATAGGATGCAACATTAGAACACCTCTGATAAGAAAGTACTTGAGGGATGATAAATAGGGCAGTGCACATTAATAAAAGCTACTTTTGGTGCACACAGAGCTTGTGTAGCTAAAGAATAAGAGCCATGTCCAGGGATGCTGCTGCATGTAGTAAAACTCTTTCAAGAGCTAGGAAATCTGAGTGGTGGAAGCAGCAATGGAAATGGTGTCACCCACAGCATTAGCACAGACAGGTTGTCTTCTCCTGAACCATGCACTTTGTCAGTGACAGGGATGCACTCTGAGTAGAAAATGCCCAATCTTTTACCTCAGTATAAACAGGCATCCTGGGGCATGCGGGATACTGTCATATGTCCCTGGGCATCTCCCATCCTCCTTCAGAACTGGTAAATGACATTCACTACTCCTTTCTTGGAAATGTGCAAAAAGGATTTCCATAGAGGGTCTTTGGAGATTTCCTGTTTTCTCATGTGTGTAATAGATTGGGTCAAGCAACAAAGAGGAGGGATGAAAGAATAAGATTTAATTTTATATGCACTCTCCTGTCATCACCATTGGAAAAAAATGGATGAAAAGAGGAATTCTGCAATACAGGTGATGTCAATGTTAAATTAAATTACGATCATATGATTTTATGCAGCAGCTGTAAGCCTTCAGTTATGGCAGAGTTCATAATAATAGAGTAGATTCCAAGCTACTGTTTAACAAACTTCTCATGTGTGAATAATTAATCAGAAAAATAGCAGCATTATCTACAGTACTTTAAGCCAACATAGATTAAACATATAACATGTAATTTATTCCATTTTGTAGCATCTGAATTGTACTAAGATAAGTTGTGACAAATTAGAGAAACAAAAATAATACTGAGTTGTATTTCAGCATATCATTCTAAAACAGCATGGATGCAAAGGACACCATCTTAAGTCATTGATTATCAGAAACTCATAAAAGCACAGGCTCTTAAAATCTTTTAAATTATGGATAAGGAAATTTATACTGCAAATTAGGGAGTACTTCTTTGCTTTTTTGAAAATTGCAAAACACAGAGATATAATTGCAAGTTACAATTTTTGATTTGTAATTATTGAGTAGTTTCAAACAACTATAAATAATGATCAAAACCCTAGTTCCATCATGGTTAATAGAGAACAGTGGTAGAAGTGGGAAAGCTTTAATTTTGTGTTCTGTGTGGGCAGAGAGATTAGGAAGGGAAGAAAAAGTGGAAATTCCTACTGGCATATTTACTGGTTTTATCTTCCTGTTTCAGGTTTTGAACACCTCTATAGAAATCTTCACAAGCCTTTGTGATTCTGCTGGCCTGGGCAGAGCATATGCAGCAGTAGCCAAGATCCTGGCAAGGTAGGTTAGCACATCCTTGTCTGACTGTCAGTGCAGATTCACTCAGCTGTGAAAGACTTAAATTGTTAGAGGTCTGTCACTTTCCATTACTGACTGCTTAAATTTTAAGCAGTGCCCTTTTTGCAGTAAGTGACCCTTTCATCGAAAGTTATTTTAAACTGTTACATATTTTTTAAAGTGTCGGGTTCTAGTTTTTCTTTGCCTGTAAACTATAACATGTCCTTTTTCTTCCACATTTTGAGGGCTTTTTAAATGTTGGAGTTTGTTTTTTGGGTTTTTTTTTTTGGTTTGTCAGGGACCTTACCTTCCTGGAAAATAGAAATGCAGACCTATTTTCCAGGTTAACAAAGAAAGAAAATCTGGAAGAATGTAGCAAGCTCCAGTAGGTGTCTCAGTGTAATATTTTCTGAAAAGTAAGTTTCCATTTCTTGCACTCACTTCTTCTGTGGAGGCATTTCTGGTTTGTGTATGTGTAACTAGGTTCAAATTTATTACAAATATGATGCTTGTGTTCAATATTTTTATTTCAGCATCTGGCATTAAAATCTTCCTCCAGGTGAATTCGTTCAGGTAAAAATAATTTTGACATAAAGTCGCCTAATGAAATTATTATATGAGATAGGGAAAAAGATATTAAAGTGAAAGTTGCTTGTTCTTGACTTCTCCTATGTTTGAAGGCCTCAGTGCATATGATGCATGATAGAGCTTGGCAATTGTTTATCGAGAGGGACTTGTCACCTGGTTTATTTCAGTGTGCAGAGCAAATTCTCCTCTTTGAGTCAGATCCCTTGTCTCTTGGCCTTATCCAAGCACGTAGGATCAGCCACAACCACAGTCTTCTTCAGCTCTCTGATGCATAATTCATGTCTACATGTATTCTGAGCATCCTAAATAAGGACATGGGAAAAAATATTCAAAAAGACACAGAACAGACTAAGAATACCAGGTCCCATTTTTAAAACCATATATGTTAATTTCCTTTCTGTGATTTAGGCATTCTGGAATGAGGGCACATGCATTTATTTTCTCAGAAGTTTCAGATTTTGAGATCTTTATGCAGTTAGTTTGCTAAACCCTTCATCTGAAAGATCATGCCAATGCAATTCTTTTCTTAAAAGCAGACCTAAAGATGGAATGGCTTTTCTTCTGTATCAAATCTGTATTCTACACCTTCTGGGGGCATTCTTTAGCTATCCAGGAATGGATAATCCCACTGCTATCCAGTTGTTGCAATTTGAAAAAGAAGGAAAATAGGAGATGAGGAGCAGTGGGAGCAGATACTAGGATCAGTAAGACTCCTCAGTTTAGTATTTAAGGCATTCTAATGGAAGAGGAATATTCTGATTAATTTAGGTGAAGGAGTAATTCAATCTCATGTGTAGGATCAGGGATTTAATCTATTGAAGAACAGATTAGAGAATAGATTGAGTCTTCTTGGTGAAGACCCAGCCATAAACCCTTTCTCTGGAAAATGGCTGTTGTTTTACTTTTTATAAAACCCATCTGGTAGTTATGCCATGAGAGCATTTACCAAATTAAACACCTTACATATATACCTGCTCTGAAGAGCTTTGGGTATGTGATAGGCATTAACTATTCAACCCTGTCAACTGTCATGATAGTTCTCAGCAACTTTCTGTTATTTGAGAAACTTACATGTGGAAAAGTCTGGGCACCTATGAATCATAGAGTGATAGAATCATAAAATAGTTTGAGTTGGAAGTGATCTTTACAGGTCAGCTAGTGCACCCCCTGCAGTGAGTAGGAACATCTTCAACTAGACCAAGTTGCTCAAAGCCCCATCCTGGCTGGCCTTGAATATTTCCAGGGATGGGGCACCAACCACCTCTCTGGGCAACCTGTTCCAGTGTTTTGCCACTCTCATTGTAAAGCATTTTTTCCATACATCTAATGTAAATCGACCCTCCTTCACTTTAGAGCCCTTGCCCCTTGTCCTGTTGCAGCAGGCCCAGCATTTGCTCAATAATTTGTCTCTGTCTTTATTATAAGCTCACATTAGAGCTGTAAGGTCTCCCTGGTGACTTCGCCAGGCTGTACAACCCCAGCTCTCTCAGCCTGTCTTCATAGGAGAGGTGCTTCAGCCCTCTGAGATCTTGGTGGCCTCCTCTGCATCCTCTCTAACATATCCATACTGTGCTGAGGATGCCAGAGCTGGACACAGAACACTTTGGATAAATGCACCAACAATTGCTGCTAGTGACAGAATCCCCATATTCAGCTTGTTCAATTTTCCTGTACTTGTATTGTTACCTGATCTAGGCTAGATTTGTGTAAATAATTTTAAATTTGATGGATAACATCTTCACAGGAAGATGACTGTTTCCCAAAAATAATGCATTGCAACCATAATGTCTGTGAGAATTTGCATTTTCTCGTGACAGATTGGAGAAAGTGCCTGAGCCCTCCTGAATGGCTCAGAACCTGTCTATGGCTTTGGAATATTTTGTGAAATCTTTGCTGCAGATGATGCAGACTGTGGGAAACTGAAAATCTTTATCATGTGCATTTAGTCATACCATTTTCCAGGGGAAAGAATCTGACATAATAGCATCATGTTCTTGACTTATTCTGCCAGTGTCCACCATGGTAATAACTTCTTGTGGACACATGATTTATACATCCAATTCCATCACATGAGCAATCCTATAAAAGGTGCATATTTTCATAAAAGTCTAATAGGGGTAAAAATCTCATAGGGCATTTTAGCATGAAACTGGAAAATGAGTTGCTGTAGATGTGTAATCTCTTCTGCTGAAGTCATCATAACTGTTCTGTGGGATCATGAATGACTATATCTTCAGGAAATTGCATTTTATGCATTTAGGAAGGTGATGTCTAAGGAGACAGAAAGTGTATGGCTGTATAAAATAACATGTAGATTTTTGAAGGAACTATAAAATATTAGCCCTTTGAGTGGGAAAGACCTGTTTATCATGTTATCAGGTCTTGTGCAGGATAAAGTGTTCAGTAATACTTCTAGCATACTTTAAATATCTCAAGCTGTAGTGCTTTTAAAAGTACTTCCTTTGAAAAATTGTTAAACTGTTCCAACTGATTTCTAGCTGGCATAAGTGAAGTCCTAACAGTGAGAAATATCTTCCTGATATGTATCAAATTGATTCCTGTTTTCCTCAAAGAGGTTATATGCCCTAGCAATTTTCATATTTTCTATATGTGGAACAGAAGTTTTGATGTGAAAAGTAAAAAATGGCCAAAAATACATCAAAACATTTCTATTAATTCATGAAATTAAGAAAACCTTTTTACATTTTCTCCTGTCACTGATTCCATTTGCTTTATTACTTTCAGCCTCTAGCCCACAAACTTGGTGGTACAATCAACAAACCCCTTAGTGGCTGTTTAATCTCTGCTCTATTTGATTTCTCCACTCTGAGTAAATGATTAAGTTTTCATGCATTGGTTCAACCAAAATCTATGTTCACTCAACCACATCCTTTATTGATTACTTCTACTGCAAACAGTAGGCCAAGTGTGATATACATAATTGGACAGTTGTCAGGGGATGTGGGTGTTAACAGTCCTGTTTTCCCAATTGGAAACTGGAATCACCTTGATACACAAATATTCTGCACTGTTTCATTCTCATTCCTTGGACCAAGGAGTCCTTTTCCTCAGAATATATGTTTTTAACTCTCAAAGGTCTGGTTGAATGGATTTAATGATTATACCATATAATATGCTCTTCAAGTTGCACCTGTGCACTGCATATAGAAAACTAGAAAAACTGGAATTAATATTTGTCTAACACTTTAACCTTGTCCTTTAACTTATATAAATCATATGCTGTATTTCTTTAGGGAAGATTTGATTTTCTTTTCTTTGGAAAAAAGAAAACAGGTTAAAAAAATATGTGCTTCTAATTCTAAAATTTAGAAGCCTTTTAACATTTGGTAAATGTTTACATCCAGTATGTTTTGTATTCTCATGGTAATAAAATACTTAGGAAAGTTTAGTAAATCCAAGTCTGCTAATTGACCTCTAAGCTTTAGAGTAGCATATACTTGAGCATTTCAAAAATGTTAGTTTGCAGTGATTTAGCATCCTTTTGTAGTAATCTTACCCTCTTAGTCACATACAGATAATCACCGCAATATTTTAAATTTGCAGCTAAGCTTTGCTGTGTTTCCTGTTTCATGGTAGGCTGTTATAATTACTCCAACAGCACAAAAGAGAGAAATTCAGAGTTCTGCCAGATTTTGAAAGCATGTATCCCTAATATAGTTTATAATAAAAACTGTATTGTAAATAAATGCCAGGCCATCATTTGCTGCAGGAATATAACTTGAAGGTAGTTTAAGATGGTGAGAAAATAAATCACAATTATTTATTGCTTACAGAAACTCCTATTTTTGTGAATTTCTTAATTAAGACTGGATTTTCTGTCTTGGTGCCTTGACATTTAGCATGCTACACTCCTACATTAGTGACTCAAGTTCATGGCTAATATTGAGGTCAGCTGGAATAACACTCCAGCCTTAAAGGGAAAAAGGGCACCAAGCCTTATTCACAAGCAAGCTCAGATGTCTGTCTTATATCTTGCAATCACACTGCTGAGGTCTTATATTGTTAATATGACTGGCTTTATTAAAAAAAAAAAAAAAAGGAAATCTGCAAATGTTATTGTCAAAGTATGTTAGCCAATTTTCAAGTTAGATGCAGCTGTGACCTCAGGTTGCTCTGAGCTCACTGGGATTTAGGGGTGGCACCCGCAATCCATGGTTTATAGGTTTGCCTGTGTGACCCTGGCCACCTTTGATCCAGCCAGCCAAAAGGCAGTGTTGTGTTCAGGGAAAGGCTGTCAGCCCACAACTGAGATACAGCACTTTTATGGAGCTGCTGCTGCACCACCAGGTTCTAGAGCAGCTCTGAATGACAGAAAGCCTTACTGAAACAAACACCTTCATATCTCCATCCCCTATTTTGTCAGGATGTGAGGTCCAGCTGAATTAAAGATATTATCAACAGCTCAGTAGAAAGAAAAAATTAAATTATGGAAAGTCCAAAATCCCTCTTAAATCATCCACCTGTGTTTTTATTCATGGCCTTAAAATATGGCACAATATTCTGAAAGAAAGTTTTGTTCTATTTTGCTGAAAGGATCCAATTTTGCCCTCAGACATTCTGTGTGAAGTAGTCTCACTGGGCTCAGCACAGGTAGTGCTGGAGGCCATTTGGAAATAAAATCCAGTCATGGATGAGTCATCACAAAGTAAAGTTGCTTCAGAGCAAGGGGGCAGATCTTCAGCATTTGAAGAAGCCATCTGAGTAAATATTTCATTTTGTCCCTGTCCTTTGCTTCAGTCAGGGAAAATCAAGTGAGGCTGTGAAGTACTTGGGAGAGTTTGTGAAGGATGCTGAGAGTGCTAATCTAAGCCAAAGCCTGGTGGATGCAAATCTCCTACTTGGAAAAGTTCACAATGAAAGAGTAAGTACTGTTTGTAGTAATGATCTCAAACAACTTGATTTACTTCTTGGTAAAATCTGGTTTTGCCTAGGAGAAACACAGGAGCTTTTGATCCAGGTGTTGCGTGTTGCAGGAGCTACCCATCAGTGTATGACTAAGTGCAATGTGCCTTAATTTTCTGAGAAAGGAAAAATTTCACATCATATTTAGCACAGAGAATTGTGTTATAAAATAGATGAATAAAAAACTCCAAATTCAGATCAGGACAAACTTTACATGTTGTGAAAAATCCACATCCAGATCACCATTGGGGCCATATATGCCTATAAAGAGTCATCAATTAATGCAAATGAAATTTAATTGCACTATACATGAATGTATACTGCATTGCATACTAATGGGCTGTTTATAATCTTAGCTACATTTCTTCTCTACATTCTCTCAGCCAAATTTATGAAATGGGTTTTAGCAGCAAGTAGTTTTCAAAGGTCTGTTAGCAGTGGAAGGACTTCCTCTTGTCTCCACTTGCACTGCAGTGACACTTGGGTTTTGAAATCGAGAGGGTTAAAGACATTGCTGAAAATGTGAAAGATTCGTGCTTTAACACCTATTTTAGAGCTGAATTGCTACACAAAATTATTTAGACCCAATAAGTAATAAAAAGAATTTGTTCTGTATGCTGGATAATATGGAACTTAGGAAACACTTCCACTACAAATAAAAGAAAACTAGAAATACTCTTTCTATCTTCTGTTGCATTTTTTTTGTCAGTTCTGTGTGTAATATATTGAACAGAGTACTTTCCCCTTTTCACTTACACTATCCCTAAGTACCCCTTTTTTTGTTTCCTGGGTTCCTCTTACAGCGAACTCCTACTACCGAAATTGCTGTCCTGTTTGTCCTGGTTTTATTTCATAAGCAGTAGAAATTTTTTTACTCTATAATCTCTAAATTATCCTGAGAGTTTTCTGTTTACATGTGTTCTTAATATAAATGCTGAATTTCCCATTGAAAACTAAGTTTTAAGGTTTTTGACAACTTGATGAAGTAACTGTAAAATGGGTCTGAAACTTAAAAGAAGGGTCATATGACACTGTGCTGAATTATTCTCCTCCAAATCTGAAAAATAATTAAATAAATTCTATTTAACTACGTCTGTATTTCATTCTTTCTTCCACCATTGCTAATAATCAATTCAATACTACTGGTATTTTAATAACTGATCTCTATTTGATTATTCTTCAAATTCTCTTTCTCAGTTCAGAATTTTCTGCCTTGAGCTGAGGCAGTGGTGTAGAAGGGCACAAGTGCAGTAATTTAATCATATTATTGTATATAAAATATTTAGTTTAAACATAAATTTAAAAATCTTGAAGCTTGTAATTCCCTGATTTCTATATAATTTTTTTTCTGCAAGGTCAGCAGTGTTTATTAACATTTCTTCTTTTGGATCACTGCCTGCTGGTGTCAGCTATCATCACCAGTATTCTCTAAGTCATTCTCAGGGTCTTTTTATTCAACTCTGTACATCCCCCAGTGATAAAATTTGCAGAATTACTGTCGTCAAATTAAAGATATTTCTGTTTATATCCAGATCTATCCATGGGGACCTTTAGTAATCCTGGGATATAACTCTTCCTGTTCTTCCAAACACAAATCACTTTGACCAAATTTACTTTGCTCTGTCCATAGTGTTGCTGTACTTTCCAGTTCTCTCATCTCACTATTCCCTCACCAGCACTGTCTTTCTTTAAGTACACACAGTTTGCTTTTGAGTCACAATTGTTTTACCCAGATGCTTCTTGTTTCCTGACATGCCTGGGTTTGTGTTGTGCAGGAGTAGTGGGTCTCATTTCCCCCAGTTCAATAAGCAGGTTGCTTACTTAATATGTACACTCTGAAGTTTGCTCTGTCATTTCTCATTTCACTTTTTCTGAGTTTCTTAGTCTGATTTGCTACATTCCTCTCACTAATTGCATCACTTAACCTGCTATAGTTCTCATGAGTATGGTAAGTAATGTTTCTGCTTTTTATTATATTACAGCTTATCATTCTTTATTCATTGCCGTGTCCTCATAGGCCTAATTCTGCTCTTCTGCTGTATTAAACAAAGCTGAAAGACTACCAGAATTGCTATTACTCTTTTTTTTCCGTTTTTAATCATAAGCACATTTTAGCAGTTATAGGAGTTTTCATCCCAAGAAGTGGTATCAAGTGAAACAGGTACTAGTTGGAGTCTCACCTCCCAGTCTCCATACAGAAGAGAATTTCAATCTTATTAAATCAAGGTGAGAGGGAAAGGATAAAACAGGTCTGAAAATGTTTTCAGTCAGGAAGTTTCTGCCATCAGAGCAGCAGAATTCCATGTCAGTGGTAGGATAGATAAATTATTTGAGTTTTCAATTCAGCAATAGTTGGGGTACATTTCTCCTACTTTTTCTCTTTTGTGATTAGGAATATCCCTGGTGTTTGTATACCCCTTTCTTCCCCCATAAATGAGTAAAATTAAATTTTTGTTCTTTTCTGTGCTTTAAGTTTATCCTCTTTTTTCCTTTTTTAGGATTTATTTTTTTAAGATTTAATGCTACCATAAATTAGGATCTTTTCTCCCACAGATATGTTGAATGCAGGGAAACAATAATTTCTAAACAGCCTGGCTGCAATCTGTATTAATACTTAGTGTTGATATACTTGGATTTGTATGCTCCAAATGCTATAGAAATAACCAAAAAGCTATTCAATTCAAAGATGTGAGCAGTGTTGGCTGGATTTTAGAGGTTAGAAAACAGCAAGGGAGAGTGATTTCCTTAACGCCCTGCCATGAGTCACTCCGTGGGCTGCCACATCTCTGAGGTGGCAGAGGAGCAGGCTCTGATGTCAAAATAAAATACAGGTGACTACAAGTAGCTTTTAACATTATTTTCTTTTCTTCTCTCTTCTTTACTAGGGGAACTATAACGAAGCTCTGGAATATTTCAGTCAGGCCTCTGAGGCAGCGAAAGCTTTGAACAATTTGCCCTTGGTGGCTGAAACAGAGAGTTACTGTGGCATTGCCAAGGCTCATCAGCTGATGGTGCCGTTCAACAGCCACATAGCAGCAGCAGCCGATCCCCTCAGCCTGCAGTGCCTGCTGGCATGGAAGCAAAACAGAAGTGACATGTGCACTGACCCTCTTCCAGCCGGTAAGGCAGTGCTTATGAAACACATTAGTGCTGCATTGTCCTCAACACTTAAGTCATTTCTCTTGTAGAGTTTTATTAAATTATTTCCCGGGTTTAATCCTTGTATGGAACGGCGGTTGGGCTTTACCTCTTTGTGCGCTTGTTTTAGAGGCTGAATTAAACAGGTTAAAATACAATATAACTGGGAGAAATGGATACTGGTAGTTGCTCTGGATGGTAACTTACATTTTTTCAGTGCTGCTTGCCAGAACATCACAGTTATGTGTTTTAGTCAAAACATAATTGTTTCAATCTTTAAAGAAAATAATAATAATCTCCATTTGCAGTGCACTTTTCAAGTGCATCCAAAAATAAGATCCCTGTTACTAAAAGTGAGAAGTAATTTCTGCTTGACATAGTTTTGAATCCATAAAAAAACACTGCTTTATTTTTGGTCTCCTTGTACTTCACATTAGAGAGAAAGGGAAAAAATAAAAGCAAGTCTGCTTACTTTATTATGTTTCCTTATCTCAGAAAGAGCAGAGGAGGACTGTGTGGAGTAGCCCTCTTTCTTCATGGGTTAAATTTTCTTTGCTCTTTTTCCCTTGTACAATACATTAATACAAGACAAACTGAATTATGCATTATCTCCAAGTACTGATAGTAGTAAACTGTATTGTACTGAGGAAGGGGGAGGTATATGTCTACTCTACCTTAAAACTTCCTGCTCTGCATTCCTGTGAAGAGTATAAATCTGGACTGCAGTGGAAATAAATGGTAACTGGGGCAGTCACAATATGGAGCTTCAGGGTTACTTTGTAATTCCCTCAATTGCCCTACTCCTAAAGACAAAGAACTGCCTGGCTGCTGCTTTCTTGTGTATTTCACCCTCTCGCATAAGTGGAAAATTAAGTATAACTTCAGTGGTAAATTTTGTATATAAAATAAGTGGTAATTGAAGATATTAGCAGTTTAACGGGAGCCAGGGTGCCAGAGGCAACACTGGAAGCTACTGAGAATTATGGAACAAGGGCATTCATTTGGAGGCTGAAGAGATAAATTAGATAGCATTCTGTTAAAGTTCTAGTGATGGTAACACTTCTTCAATAGCTATACTTATCTATATTTGTGATTTGTGTTTCAATAAATGAACATCTAGCACACTGACAGATTTTGTTGACTGTCAGAGTTATTTGGGTGTATGTGTCCTCTCTAGACCTGTAGTGCAAATGCTGAGAATTCCAACAGAGATGGACAGAAAAATACTTCATAATAGAATTTTATATACATTTCATATAAGGATCGCTATAAGGTAGCTGATAAAAATAGGAGGCAAACAAAAATCAACAACGGCAACAGCAAAAAAACCCCACAGGAACCTCAAAGTCATAGAATGAGCTTTGTATCTCCAATATGAATTTTAGTTCTTGCACCTAAAGGGGTTTTCTGTTCAACTTTTATACATGGCTTTTCCCAGTCAATTGTGAAACTCATTTATATCCTGAAATTATATGTGCCCCTTTAAGCTCAAAAATCCTGCTCCTCTTTAACAGTACTTCAGGGATAAACAGAGTATGATTAGAAAAGCCCTTTATGTCCTGGCAAGCGTGGTACCACAAACAAGTTTTGCCTGCTGAGATTCTCTTCCTTCTGTATTTCTGCCTAGTTTACCCTCTGTTACTTTCAGTATTGCAGTTTTCATTTCAGTTCCAGTTCACTCCAGGAACCCTGTGGCTACTGCATATTTAGCAGCTCTTCCAGTTCAATATCATTCTTCTCATTAGTGCTCCAAGCTTACTCTCATGATACCCAGATTACATCCAGGAAAACATAGTGTCACACTGTCAGCACAATCTGTAACATTTCTCATGTTTCGTGTGCCAAATCTCTCGTTAGTACTGGCATTACATTTTTAATATCTTTGTCTGGCAAAACATGACCTGGCACCAATTCAAGATTAGGATTTGCTGGCTTTGAGTTTCAGGTACAGCCTTTATTCTACCTTCCAGGAGAATGTCTGTGCATCCTATGATGAACTTGTCACTTAGGAAATTCCTGCTGTGATAATAGAGCAGTATTTCTAGCTCTTTCAAACAGCTCAGTGTTGATAATCTACTAGATTTTTCTCAGTCTTTTTGAGGACAGAACAGAGAAAGACAAGATACAATGGTAGTTCTTAATCCGCAGGGAAATTTTATGAAAGGGAGAAGAAAGGCAGTAAGTTTTTATTTCTAACTCTTCTGACTGAAAAATTTCTCTGTGTCAAAAAAATAAGAGTAGTTTCTGTATTCATAGGCAAAAGAAATACTTAAGCTAATGGGGGAACAATTACATTTAAATTCAAGTACTGCCATATTACCTTATGTCTTTCAACCAAGACTTATTTTATAAATCAATCATTTCAGTAACCAGGCAGGAAGAACCATTAATTACTCGATTTACCTCAACATTTATTAATGTTAAAATAGATGTTTTGACCAGAGTTGTCATGTACAAAAGGGATGGGATTTTCAGAAGGCAATGTTTAGAAATGCAAAGGAGAATCTGCTGTCTTTGACTCAGTCACCTGACTTCACTTACAGGAGAGTTATTTATATCATTGTGAGATGCCACTGCAAAAACAAATATGGTTTTATTGTTCTTTTTATGTTTAGTAAAATGGATAAAAAACATTATCAGCAGAATCAGTAGGCAAAAAGGATTGTGACTCCACATAAAATCCTAAGAAGGAGCCTACAGCCTAACATTGTCTGATGAGAAAACGTTTCACAGGTCTTTCAATAAATAATCACCTGACTTGCAGCCTTCTAGAGGAAAGAAGAATAATTAAAGGTGCTGAAGGCAGGAAATTTTGGAATCAGATTTTGCATGTTGATTACATGAAATGCTGACCAGAAATTGTTTTCTGTGAGTCTGGCAAGGTCTGTGAGTCCAGGTTTTTGTGTCTGGCAGGGCTGTGCCTCAGCAAGAGCCCTTGTATGCTTGAAATCCTCTGAACACTTTAAAGAGTAGACTTAAAATGCATTGTTTTCCCCATCCCACAAAGTCTTCAGTTGTTTTCTTGAGAAATAGTATGTGCTTTTGACAATAATTTAGATTTACATTCTTTGACTTTGGAGAACTTGGCAAAATTGGCACATTTTACCATAGATTTCTAGCCTTTACTTTGTTGGAGTTTTTTTTATGATACCTTTAAATACTAAATATTGTCATCAATTCTGAAGTCTTACATCAATGGGATTATCTGGTACTATCAACTTCAGCATGATCAGGACTATTTCTAGTATTCCACCTGAGCAGCCTTCAATATAATTTAAAATGCATGCACCAGCTAAGCCTATAGCTTGGAAAATACAATCCAATGAGCTTTTGTTCTTATTCCCAAATAATGTAGTCCTTCAATACTCTTTCTCCAGCCTCCTTTCATGGATGTAAGGAATGGTACATTCCATAGTGTGACTGTGTCCTTTTGTGTTGTGTAAAAAATTGCATTTCCATTCTGCTGATTCACATTTTTGAAAGGTCTTTAAGATGTTTTATAGTCATTTTTCTGTCAAAGATGGGACTAGCACAAGATTTCTAATGTTTTGGAAAACAACAATCTGACCTGGTGCATTTTAGATTGAACGTGTGTACCTTTGTTATTCATTAATAAAAGGATTGTCCATAAAGGATGGCAGAGTCAGAAGTGAGGTGTGAGATCAAGGATTATGCTAAACAAACTCAGTTAACGTTTTTCCACTGTAACTTACCAGAGCTGTGTAATTTATGGGCCATTTTGGTAATCGTGTCCAACAGCAGACTGCTTCATAATGTGATAAACTGCTTTTTTTTACTGTCTCTTTTGCCTAAAGTATACTAACTCCAGGAAAACTTCTAATGCTACCTCTTCCCTTTCAGCAGCCTGTGCCCTGTGTGCTCCTCTGGAGATAGGGAGAAACTGAAAGGATTTTAGAGACAGATTTTGGGGTTTCCTCAAAAAATGCAACTGAACATGAAGTAAGGGAATTATGCACACTATTGTTCATCATATATAGTGTGTATATAATTACAGACATTATTGCTCACACTGGTAAATAAGAACTATGACTTTAAATTATATAAAGGAGGTGTGTGACCAAGTACAGATTCCAAGGCTGTCCCTGTGCCAGAGGCACAAAGGCTCACTTCTTAATAAGCCTGTTTTGAATGTAGTTCAAGTGCATCAGTCCCCTACTGAAATTCACAGGATGGCTTCTGTACCTTTCTGTGTGGTTTCCAAACATAATCATTTTCTCCCTTCTGGAAAAATACAGTAGCTAAAAAATCTGAAATATATGCATTTAGGAAAATTATTAGGAAAAAGAAAAGTTGAGAGGTGATTCTGTATTTTTTTTTAATGTGGTAAACTTGTGCTGCCTCTTCTTTATTCATATCACCTAGCACTAATCGCTTTTTAAATTTTATCTTGTCTCACCTTTAGCTTTTAAAAACATCAATCTTTTTTTATATTAATGCTAGATACACTCTTAAAATATTCTTAACTAAGTCTTAATGCAGCCTTAACTAAGTGTTGAAAGAGACCATGCTTGTGTATAGATGTTTATGGCTGGGAACAGGAGTGTTTCTGAAAATCAGCTTAAGTGGTTCATATATATGTTATATTATTTATTATTAGTTGAGATTTGTTTTCTTAAGTATGTGTTAAGTGTGCTTGGAGATACACTGAAATTTTTAGCAAGTGAGATTAATTACTGCTAGGACCACAGGAAGAATCAAGTGTGAAGAGAAGAGCTGAGAGTGACACGGAGGGTTTTCAGCACATTGTGGTCAGTGGCTGGATGCACCAGATTCTCAGTGAAGAGCCTGATAACATGTTATAAACATCTGTGTCAGTTTTGCCAAAGTTACAGTAGCTTGCTCTGTTTTCTGTTGATGGCTGAAGTTAGTCTGAAAAGAGGAGAATGCTGATATTCAGTGTTCTCGTGCTTTGTACAAATGCAATGTCCAGGGCGGTTTACAGTGATTTCTTTTAAATACCAATGTAAGTAATTGGGAATTGCTAGACAGGATCAAATCTAGGTCGGGGTGTGGATTGCCTGTACCATATTTAAGAGGAGGGTTCATGGAACATTTTCATGTTTAACCATGGATTAATGTTTCTTCATAGTTTTTGCTGAGAGCTGGCAGTTTTTTATGACTAAGTGATGTTATAGGTTCAAAAAAATCCCTATCACCCTGACTATGATTGTGAGTGTTCTTGTCATCAATAGTTATATAAAAACATTTTACCCAGAGGAGAATTTGGATCTTATCTAGGCTTTTTGCCATCTGATGTTTCATTTGGAACCATCTAAATCTTGCCACACGTTTCCTTTAGACACATCCTGTGCTAAATATTGTTGGCATCCAGCTGTGTTTTCTCAGACAAGCTCCCTAGATCAGCAGAAAATGGTTTACTAAATAAGGTGAATTGTTCTTTCTTGTGGAAAAAAAAAAGTGGGAAGTGATGTTCAAACTGCAGTATATTGTCAGACCCTTTAGTGTAGCTTTATGCACTGAACTAGCATAGTTTTGTGCACTGCACTGTCAGTACTTCTTCATAAGTGGAGTTCCTTTCCAGTTTAAAAAGCAAAAATTCTCAGGGTAGAAGTTCAGTGCTGCTTGATTTTATAGAATGGTGCCAAAGAAATTGAATCTCTTGCCCAGCCTTGTTAGGCCACTTCTGGAGAAATCTTTGATTTGAGGCACCTAGAAGTTTTTGGTTTGACTGCAGCATTGATGAAGTCACAAAACGAAACAGCTGGCAGGAGTTGTGATCTGGCAGTGCCCTGATGGTGGCAGGGCCAAAGTAGGAACAGCCCCTAGGGCCTCTCCACGTGCCCATCCTTTCCTTACCTTTGCTGCATACATAAACAGAGGTCTATCTAGTGGGTTTATGCTCAAAAAGGAGAATGGATCCTCATAAAGAGCCAAAGATAAGATTTTTGTGGGTTTGTTTAATATTGAAATGGTTGGCGTCATTAGACTTTGAAAAGAATCTTTCATTGTTGCTGTCTGCAAACATGCCAACCAGTCTAGACCTCAGGCCAACGTGAAAACAGCTCTCTGCTGCAAACCCATCCTTACCCAAAGCTCCCCAACAATCTTTGGACACAGAAAATCAAAGCCAAGACAAAGAAACTGTGTTCAGTGCATATGTTCTGTAACAGAGCCCTTAGGTCATCTCAGGAGTCACAGGCAGTGTATCAAACAGCTTCCTTCTCCTGGGTTTCCCAAGCCAGCTTTCTTTTCTGCATCCTTGAGAGGTTTTTTCTGAGATCCTTTTCCCTGCCTAGGTACATTCTTTTATGTTCCTATCATAAGTAACAAATTGCTGGTTTTATTAAGACTCTGTGGTCTGAAGATAGTTCAAGATTTAAATGATTTACATTTATAATAAGCCAATCTATTTTGAAAAGTGAAGTGTTGTACTTCCACAATTTTATGTATTTATGAAACCATGTTTCTTTCACCCACAAATCCACATTTCTTTATTCTTTTCTGTAATCACCAGAGATATTTTCTGATTTTTTTGAACTGTTTTTGAAACATTATGTTTTTGTTTCTCTTCATTCCTTGTCTGTTCTCTTGTGTTTTCTTTCCTGTTCTTCACCATTATACTGAAAATTATTCTTTCTCCTTTTTTAGCCTTACACCTTCATTCCGAATTCCAATTTTATAGATGTTTATGCCAATGTTCAAGGAGTGTAAGTCAGTTACCTCTATACCCAGTAGCTGGCATCTCAACATACATCTTCTTAGGTATATCTTTTGTGCTTGTATTTGTGGTTTTGAGAGTTTTTTCAGTGTTTTCCTACTGTTTCCACACTGTTCTTCATGCTCAGTGTTTTTATTACATTGGGATCAGGGAATGGAGTGGAAAGAATCACACTTCCTATTGAGTATCTTGACAAGTTGGTTAATAGAAAATTGTGAAGTATCAAAATGGCCTTTAAATAGATCTTAATCACCTGTGGGAATGGATTGATGAAGTTTAAGTACACAACTGGGTGATTAATTAGCTTGAAGATCCAAATGCATGCTTAAGTAGATGACCATGCCTCCAGGCTCATCCACTTATTCCTACTCAGTTAAGCATTCAGTATTATCTATAATACAGAATATTCCCATGGAAGGTCTCATACAGGTCTTGCCATAGAGCCAAGTAGTTATTCAGTATTTTTCATGTGTGTCATACAGGTATATAATTTTGAACGTGGAGCTACTATCCTACAATATTGACATTAATAAGTATTCAATAGAGTAATTGATATAGAGAGGGTGATTTGAAATGGTTCTTGTTCAAAGGTTTTTTTTTTATTTTTTCCATGTTTGCTACAGTGGTTTAATATAGTTCATTTTTCTTAAAATTCTGGCTTATTTTTAATTTTGGGGATGTTGAGCTGCTGTGGATATTAGTCAAACATAATGTAGCTGATGTCAGCTCCTGTGGGGAATTAATCTTCCACAGCAGATTTTGAAATGGGAGCTGCAAGTGCCCAACACCCCTCAATAAGTAAACCTTGTGTTTATTTATCTGCTAATGCAAATGTCTATGAAAGCCAACGCTCAAGCCCTGTCTTTCTTGCAAAGGTGGGTTTCACTCTCTGGTAATTATAGGTCACATGAATAAAGACTGGAGCTGCCTGACTGGGTCTGTGCATCCCAACTGGGCATCTGCTGGCACTGTGCATTCCCATCACTGCTGATAGAAAATCTGAAAAATGGAGGATGCCTGTGCTCTAGAGTAATCTTGCTCAACTCATGTTGGGCACACAAGGAATTTGATGAATAGGAACTTCAGACCATACCCAGGTGTCAAGGAAAACCAGTTTTAGGAACCAAGAGGGGAGGGGGACGTGTGCTGTACAGAATCCACTGACTTCTTATCCTGGGTGCAGCACTTGCAGCCCTCTGTTTACCTCACACTTCTGGCCCCTCCTGGAAAATGTCACTTCAGGGTTTTATAGTGCCAGGGTTTTTTTCTGTGACTCCAGGACCTTTCAGCCTGCCAAACAGTGCCTTGAAATGTGAAATTCTCCTAGAGAGAGCTTGTTCTCACTGGTACCTTTAGCTCAGTTCTAAGAATAGTATTAAATCAAATTAAATTTCATTTTGTTGATATTCATACAAGTACACACATGCTGCAGTAAGAGAATTGAGATGAAGCATTGACAATTTCAAGCATTAAGAAATCAACTGTATATTGAAGGATAACTGGATTTCTGTTCTTGTAATCTCTTATAGATCTTGAAAAGGCTCATTGTTCATACAAGGAAAAAATAATACTTCAGTTGCTGTATTAAAAGTGTCAGTAATGACTGCAACAAGTTAACTGTGGTTACCAAAAGCAGATAGCTCAGACTAATGACACAGAATTTTATTTAGATACATTTAATTTTGGTTTAGTTCAAAATAAAATATTTCTTTCTCTCACATCCTTTGATAAGTTTTTAATGATTGTAGTGCAATCCAAATGCCATTTGTAAGGTGGATGTGCATTTGGAGTACATGAACATGTACTTGTGTACCTACGGAGAGAGAAACTGTATGGCAAAGAGAGGAGAGTGTTGCATATCTGTTAAAAATTGTGGACCAAATACTGCTTTTTTATTCCCATAAAATATTACTGTTTTGAGGAGGGTGGCACAACTGTAACTAAACTAACTGATTTTGCCCCTTTGAACTGCATTATTAAAAACTTCAAGACAAGCAGAGGTTCAAATAATTGGGGGAGTTGCTAGGTATGATATTTATGCTGGAGAACATAACCTAAATAAGAAGGAGGTTCTGACTGAGGCTGTTCTAATATCTGCATTTTAGTACGTTATATTTTGTATTTCTAAAGAATATTTTTGCTGGGAAATGCTGAAAAATATGTTACTCACTAATCATAGTTGTAGTACATTTAAGGGATGATCATGCAACTAAAATGTGGAAGATGCAGGAGGAGTCCTAATACATCGTAGGAAAATATGGGGTTAAAGTGGACTATATTTTAAGCAGTGTTCAGTTGACTTGCTGTGTGGGGAGAGACTGAGCAGTCCTGGCTAATGACTTGTAGGTACTGAATCCTCAGGTCTCTCAGGTGGTTTCACTCGACCAGTTTCAGCAGGATGATGAAAAGGTTGAGATAAAATAAACTGACAGTTGCTACTCATCGCAGGCAGCAAGCTGTACCCTGGCAGATGAGACCCTGGGAGCCCTCTTTTTTAAACAAAGGCTTTCACTGCAGTGAGCAATGAACTCCACACAAAAAAGGAAAAGGAGAGAGAGATTGGCAGCTGGTGACCGACAGGAGGAGGGAAGGGAGGGAAACTGAGAAACACAGCAATTGTTGGCTAATTAGAAGCTATTCCCACCTACTTAATACCAACCCATTAAGCAGAAAACACTTTTCATCTTACTCTCGCTGCTACACATGACATTATACTCCAATCAATACCCTCCCACTGGCTGCCCCACTGCCCACAAATGAATACATTGCAGTTCAAGAATGCAGTAATTGAGTTGGGGCAGTGAAACTGCAGCTCACAGTCAAGATCTTTTTCTGAAGATATGAATGTAATGTTTGATGCTTGGATAAAGAAATCAAATCCCTGTATTGACAGCTGTCAACAATTGGCTAACGGATGAAGTCAGCAATGGATCCATTTTGTATTGAAGTGACAATAAGAGTTTATTTTCAAAGTGGGGTTTTTCTCCTCATTTGAATAAGAAATCTAGAGGGTTTGCACCCAGGTGTATAGATTTTTAAGGGCATTTTGAACTCTCTTCTTCAGTTATACCTACAAAATGTATAGATACATACATCATTATGTGCGTGCAGCAGTGCATCTCATATTTACAGCTGCTGGTTTTTTATTTGTTTTTAGTTTTGTAAGCTACATTTACTCAGGCTACTTTTTCGTTTCATTTCATTAGGTCTCCCTATGATTTTTAGGCATCATCTTAAATTTTACAATTTGGTCCACAATAGTACCTTGTGCAGTAGATCTAGGCCTTACATTTCAATCATTAGAACCTCATATTTAAGTTCTGCATTTAGATCCTTGCAACATGTATCTTTCAAATTAAATCCCTTGGTCCCTGAGCCATCTGGAATTGGTAATACCATGCACAATCTGCAGCATAAAGTAATACTGTGCAAACTGCAGTATAAGTCTTTCTTCATATCAGTTATGTTACCACAGAATCAAAACAGCAGGACGCTTACTCTCCACCTTGGCTGGACTGAAGACATCAGTGTCAGTCTTTTGGAACTGCTAGAAGAAGGTTCCAATACAAGATATGACATCTCTCCATCCCTTTCAATTCCCTAGAGAATTGAGTATCAGTTCAGGAACTAAGATTCCTTACAGTGCAAGTTTGAAAACATTTTTTGGATGCAGATAAATTGCATGCTGTGACATCTGATATTTGCAGAAAGAGGCAGCCATGACTATTGATGCTATTCATTGTCATAGTGCTACTGTGGCATTTTCAACATGCCATTTCTTCCGATGCTGTTTGCTCAAGTGCTTCTTACTTGCAAAATCATGGAACATGCTGTTACCTTGCCAGCCTGAGCTTGAACCCTCGAGTCAGACTTTATGTACATGAAATAACCTACTGGCTCTCACCATATAACAGCCTCTCTATATCCAAGTAGGAACAGTGAAAGCTGAAGGAAGTCAGTAAGGCTGACAGAACAAATGTTTTGCATCTTTTGAAATTGGAAGCCAAATAACCACAATCTGCTCTTTTGTTGCTTCTTTACAGTTGTATTGTAATATTTTAAGCTTATTAGTTAAATTATTATCAATGTTAACTCATCTAATTTGCTTCCCAGTATTGTAAAGCACCTCTCAGTTATTTGGGTATACTCCCTGGCTTCTTTTAATATATGTTAATGGCACCATTAAAAAGAGATTTGTCCTCAATGAAGTCTGGAAAAGGGAAATAATTGTCTTCTCATGGAGAAATTTGGGATCTTCACCACTTGTGAAGATGCAAGTGCCTCAGACATAGAAGTTGAATCTGATTAGACGTGGAGACAGAGGTTTTCTTTACTTAGGGATACTTGGATAGGACAATCAAACCTACATATAGTTTCCATATAGGTATAATCTGCTATTTAAAATAATCTGGTTCTAACATTTGTCTCTGTAAACTCTGGGACTTTGGTTCCTTTCAACACAGAAGTGTACAAGTTCAGTCTTACTTTGACCAGATGCCAGTTAGGAGGATCAGAGGCAGGCTAGGGAAAAAGCGGAGAGCAGTTGGCAATCTTTGTGTTTCTCAGTGCCAAAGCCTGTGGGGTTAATTTGAAGATGCCCAAATCACCTTGGCAGCATCATCTCAAGTCTTTTCCAAAACTGTGGAATTTAATGAGCCAGGACAATATGCATAGGATCATAGAAAAATAGTAGTGGAAAGGACTTTAGGAAGTCTTCTTCTTCAGCCCCTATACAGCAGCAATGATACAAAGTATTTTTGTAATTTCCAAGGGAAGTTTGTCTAGTCTGTTCTTAGAAAAATCTGGCAATTTATTTTCCACAGCATCCACAAGCATCTGTTCTAAAGGTTAAAATTATGCAGAAAAAAGGAATAAACCAGGACATTTTTCACTTGTCTAAAGTTGTCTGTAATTGTAACTCTGTGTCTGTTCTTCAAATTCATCCCTTCCATATTTGCAGTAAAATCAGAGACAGGAATTATCTGGCACATACTGGTCTTTAGAATAAAATTTTCTAGTGATTTCTGAAGAGGATGGTTATAAGGATTACTTAGTCTAAGTATAAATTATGTATGATGGAATTTAGTTCTTCCTTATGAGCACGACTGATGGAAGGAGAGTGAATGCAAGGGTCCTGTTTCCCTTTTTGTTGGTTTTCCAGTTATAGTGCCCAGTAGGACTAGTCCATATCACTCAGCTGAGCACAGTAGGTTGGTATCCACTCTGAAAGGGCAGGAAGAACCAGGGCCTCACACCCAACAAATAAACCAGTGCAAGGGAAAGGGTTGCTCCGTATTCTTAAATGATCTCCCTAAGTGCTGTGAAGCTTTGTTATTCAAAGTCTCCTACATAATTCAGGACTCTTCTCTTTACCCAAGTTTCTGAAGCAGGAAAGCAGCGAGATTTCTCCATTCATTTTATCGAGTTAATCCACTCATACTTCAACTCTTCCTAGAGATGCAACTGATATTAAAAAAAAACCTTTAGATCCTTATTTATGATTGAGGATTTTTTTCTATAAACACAAATAGGAGAACTGAACAGACTCCTTATCCATTCTAGATTGGATGTTTTGATACTTCAAAACCCCAGGCTGATTTTTGTCTAGTTTCAGAGTTCATTATTTCAATCCATATCCTCAAAAACTAAAATTAAGGTACTACTGTGTGCCTTCACAACTTTGGATTCTCATAAAACTATACCAAGTCCTGTTTGCCAATCTTCTGCAATGAAAAATCAAAAAATTTACAAGTCAGATAGCTGACTTTTTGAGCCCTTGTCAAATGCTTTTATTCCCTTTTCATTAATTCTTTTTTTCCCATTCCATAGCAACTTAATTAAGAGTTTGGGGTTTTTTCTCATCTTGGAATCTTTTAAAACTACCTGCCATAGTTCCCTTGCTCCAGTTTCTCAACTCACATTCATTTCTAAATGTTGCTCCTTTTTCTGACCTAAGATCTAACAATAGCTGCCTTCATTAGTAAAAGTTTCCTACAGAGACACTTCAACCTAAGTTAGAAGCTGGCAAGGCTCTTGTTTGCTTAGGATTCATTCATGGAAAAGAAAATCTGAGGCTGTGTTTGTCTTTTGCAGAAGCTATAACTAAGGGAAGAGAGTACAAAAAGCATCAATCTTCAACTAGATCAAATGATCAATAAAACCCACTCAAATTGCAACCAGCAAACATTCTGCTCAAGGAGACTCTGCTTCAGAAAAATGACTTCATCATAGCTGAACAGAAAGTGTATCCTGTAGAAATAGTTATGGCCAGGCAGTGAACTGATCTTCCATACATTCTTTCACTCTGTGAAATAGAGGTGTGTTTGATTTTCTTCTACCAATTTCAGTTGTCTCACTGTGCTCTGAAATCCCCAGATTGATTAATGGAGCTTCTCTGGAGAAAAAAGATGTTTCTCTCCCCTACTTACACATACACTGTGTGCTGCAGAGGCACACACTGGTTTGGTTGTTAAATTGTGTTTGGGGACATGTGTTCTTAATGGAAAAAAAGAAGAAAATTTTGTCAGACTTAAAATGAAATATGTTCTCCATCATTGATTTCCATAAACTTGTTCAACTTTCATAACCATTGAGTCTCTAATGCCTTTCTATCTGTAAACATTTTCAAGTATTTGTCTCTGAGGATGCATGTGTGGGATCTGCTCATGTCTGACACAAACAGTCTCAGTTAAAGGGAAAACTTTTTTTTCTCCTGACCTTGTGAGCACTGTGTACACAGAATTTTGTGGCCTAGATATTAAGGAGGCTGTTGCATTTCATTTTACTAGACTGAGGTTTCCTATGTGCTTGAGAATCTCAGTTTCCATGGATAAAGCAAGGGCTTAAGAGCTTTTGAAGTAATCATTACTTAGAAGACTGAAGGATTGTGCTCCTACAGCACCTCTTACCTTGTTTTCCTGGATACAGATGAAAAAAGTTTTCCTCCATCAGTGTTGTTTTAATTGTGGTTCTGATGTGTCTGCAGCTGGTAGGTTTGGTTGCTGCAGGAGTTAGCTGAAACTTTATATTTTATTTAATATTTTAAATAATAGTTTTGATTTTAAAAGGGATTATTCACAGACACACTCCCCAGTAAATTCAATTTTTTGTTTTGTTTTGTTTTAATAATCCTAGGTCTTCCTAGATCTTTCCTTATTTCAAAGCTGTCTCCACTGGCTGATTTTGGTGGAGTGCTCTACCCCGTACGTCCTGACTGCAGGAAATACATATAACACGCCACGTCTCTGCATGCTGTAACTCCAGTGTGTGCTTCTCCACACTGGCACAGTGTGAGACAAAAGTGAGCAACACTCCCCTGTTGCAAAGTCACTCTTTATCCTCATTTTCCTGTCATATGAGCAGCACTGTAAGCAGAAATACTTGATACTACAAAGTGCCTTCCTTAAATCAGTTTTAACTGAAACTGCAGCCACTAATGGTAATTTTTTATGTATTGCATGTCACTACAAGGAAAGTGAGAGTGTTTCTGAACCTTCAACAGCAGTGTCTCTGTGCATGGGAGATTCTTTTCAATTTAAACTTAAGGTAATTCAGAATTTCATGGCTTTATTATGCTCACTAGGGGGATAATTGCTGTTATCATTTAACTGCATTTACACACAAAATCCTGACACAAGCTCAGTCTTGTTTACAACAATGCAGTTATACACATGTGGAATTCCAAACTTTTACCTAAAAATTTGGTCTGTTTTGATGACCAGAGGAAACCATGAAACAATTTAACATGTGGCTACCAATACAATGGTATAATTTTAAGAAATCACAATTTTTATTAATCATTGTGAAAAATAAGATCTTTAATAGAAAATTGTTTCTTAATGAACAGAGTTCTGTGTTGGAGAGCACAGTGTAAGAGATTTAACATGACAGTATTGTTCTGAGGGGCATTTTGGTGCTTTTAGGTGAATTCTTGAAGTAATTTATATAGGAAAAATAGCTTAATACTGTTCTTGCCCCCAATTAATGAAATTGGTATTCTTTCACACAGGTGCTTGATTTAGCAGGATGTGAAATATGAGAAAAGAAGCAATAATTTCATTGCAAGCTGAAGAAAAAGGTCCACAAGCATGAGCCTTTACAAGTATCTTTGTCTTACTTAAATGACATTTACAGAACAGTTAATTTCCATTCAGCAGTGGCTCTCCATCATTTAATTGGAAATATTCTATACTAAGAAACTGTCTTTCAGTAAGGACCACAGATTATTGCTTTCAGGTCTGGGGTCCTCAGCACAGGGAAGGTATGGATCTGTTGGAGGGAGTCCAGAGGATGGTCACAAACGTGACCAGGGGGCTGGAGCACTTCTCCAGTGCTGAGATAGGGGAAGGGCTGAGATAACTGGGTTTTTCAGCCTAGAAAAGAGAAGGCTCCAGGAGACCTCATTGCAGTCTTTTAGCCCTTGAAGGGAACCTCTAAGAAAGGTGAGGACAAACTGTTCAGCAGAACCTGCTGTGATGAGTTGTAGGGGGATACAGTATGGGTAAGTGAAGGTGGTATAGAATGTCATCTTACTCCCAAAGGGTTGCAGCTGAACCAATTACTAAAGATTAGGAACAGGCCACACCTGTAGCCAATAAGAACAGTGTTATAAAAGAGTGGATTGGTGGGATGTGGAGTCACATTGCTACTGTAAGGACCAGGAAGAGTCAGTGCTTAGAAGAGCTGCCTACAAAAAACATTGAGGAGGTATGAAATGGTGATATGGAATCCTTGCACTATAATGATAATAGAACTCTTGATATATAAGACAACAATGAGTGGCAGTGGTTTTTAAATGGAAATAAAAATAGGTTTAGACTGGATATAAATAGGAAGGTTTTTATAATAAAAGTGGTGAAGCTCTGGGGCAGGTTGCTCAGAGAGGTAGTGGATGCCCCATCCTTGGAACATCCAAAGTCGGGTTGGATGGGCCTCTGAGCAACTTGATCTGGTCAGAGAAGTCCCTGCTTATTGGACTGGATGACCTTTAAAGGTCCCCTCAAACCCAAACCACTCTGTGACTCTCTGATTATTGCATTTAGTACCCTTTTCCATGAAACTGGGGGAATGTGTCTTTTGACTGCACTTCACTTCCTCTACGTTTCCTTGAAGTTGTGATGAGCTTCATGATAGAGTCTAGCCTGAGCAAGGCATGACCCTTTTACTGGAGGCGTGACTAAAAAAAATTTCACTCTTCAATGAATTTCCCCCCCCCTCTAGTGTCCTGGACAGCAATGCCATGCAGGGTGCACTCCCGAAAGAGCACTCCTTCCCTTCTAGCATTTTACGCCGAGACACCAAGGCAAAGCTGGTATTTTTAATACCCTCTGATGACTGACTGTGGTGTTTCTGTTTGCAAGTGGTGAGGAGAGAGCCCCCGGGTGCGGGTGGAGGAGCGTGGGTGCCGTGCGGGGCCGGGGCTTGTGTTCAGCCTCTAGAGGGTGCGCTTTGATCCCTCTTGATCACACAACAATTTGCTGTGACAAAAGCGACGAGCGAGCGGGTGAGTGCGGGCGCTTATGCGTGAGCAGCAGCATCGCCCAGCAGCGCACGCTGCCGAGGCTCGGCTCCCGGCTCCTGCAATAAACCATTCCAGCCCGTGTGTGCCCGGCAGAGATGGAACCTGCCTCTTTTTTTTTGTCACAGAACGGGGTGTTAGATATTCAATCAGCATTCAGATTTATGCTTCAGACGCTCATAAAAGAGGATGCTCTTCTCGGCGTGCCTGTCAGCGTTGATGCCTGTGTGCAGGTTTTTGTGTTTTGGAGGTTTTTTCTGAAAATATTAACACAAGAATCCTGCCACATAAACAGATCTAGGGAGATCTGAAGAGTTAACAGATTTGCAATATTTTATTTTACCCTTTGACTTCCTCATAAAAACTTTTTTTTCTTTAATGTGAAAGGTGTCTTCAGGAACATAGCTCATCATCTTCCTGTGATATATGTGAGCTTTAAAATGTAGTCTAAATTTGCTGGGAGAAAATAGTATTCAGGATCCAGTAATATAGTTGGATTCAAGACAGAATAAAAGGCTTATATTGCTACATTTGATTCAAAACAATGGCTTAATTGGCCAGGAAAATGTAGTTATCAGATGATAAAGATATGAAGTCAAGGGCAAGATATGCCTGAAAACAAGCTTTTTCCTGCCTAAAATTAGGCAAAGTTAATAGGTTAAATTTTGTTTATTGAATAAGAGAACCCAAAGTTGATTGATATAGTAATTTCAGTGTTTGCTATGGCAAATATTTAGCTCATTATCAGTTTTAATAGCATTTTGCAGAACAAGCCTTTTCTTGACATGCAGAAAATACTATTAAATTTCCCTGCATAGATACATTGTTATGACATGCAATAACTACTTGAATATAAAGGGGATTAATAATTTAAAAGGTGTTAACAAATTAGGGCCATCATTAAAAATAGACTTTGAACCATTTTGTAGAAAAATCAGATTGAGGTAATGCTCTGCTCTTATGATAAAGAATTACAGCATTAATTCTGCAAAGTGAACTTATTGCTCCTATTCGTCTCCAAAACCCTGGAGCATTAAAAGACAGGAAGAATGAAATGATCACTGCGTTTTTTCAGGCACAACAGCTCTAATATTTCCATCACAGTTTCACAGCTCAGCTTGCGTGGTTGTGCTGGAGGAAAAACCCATAAACGTCATGCTTCCCTTTGTTTTGTTTTTGCTGGTCTTATGGAATCGGGTCGAATTTTTTCAGACAGTTTATATTAATATACTGGGAATTTTGCTTGTACAGCATCTGTGCAGAGTATAAAGCAAACATTTCTTCTGTATAGAAGCTGTTCTTTTCTTGGTTTTTAAATGTAATCCCCATGTTCCTTTTGCATTTTGTTTTTCCTTTCTTGCAACAATTGATGACCAGAGGCATTTCAAGGTTGAATTCTTGTTGCTTTGCAAATTATTAATTTGTTTTCTTTCCAACTTGAGATAAACAGAAATAAGATCGCTTTTGAAGCCTTTTCTTCATTGTTTCAGATTGCATCTATGAAATATGCAGGAAAATGGACTCTTTTTTTTTTTGGGTGCAAGTGTATTAGGAAATACATTTGTGATTCTTACTCATGTGAGCAATCCCTGTCCATGTAGTTTCACTGCAGTGAGGGTCAGGTGTGGACCGTTATTTTAGAAATAGCTCAGTCAAAAGATTTAAATAAGATTTAAAATGCTAACTTTGATTAGTGCTCATTTGCTTGTTGTTTACTTGCATATGCAAGTTGGAGAAGGAAAAAAAAGTAATTTATGGGATTTAAGTAATAAATTTCACATTTGAAAGGCAGAGATACCAGGAGTATCTGTTAGGCCCCCAAAGGAAGCAAAACATTTGTTTTCCCCCTCTCTCTTATTCTCACTTGCCATGGCAGTCGTCTCCCTTCATAATATTTCCCTCTCATCCCCCTTCCTGAGTTTTCCCTCCCCTTCCTCTTGCACTTTCTGAGACCACAGAACCCAGATGGTGCCCTTACTGTTGCCAGACCCTGGGGGAACTGCTTCTGTTATACCCACCTCTCAGTAGCTGTATTAAGAAGCATGCCAAAAGTCCGGTGCTGAGATAAGTTTAATTTTGATATTATTCCCTTTCCAGTGAATTTGTTTGTCAACACCAATTTTTATCTCTAAGCTCAAGTCTCTGATATTGGCAGTGGTGCAACATCGAGTTTAAATAAAACAATGAGTTTCTAGACATCTGGTTGTGGTTTTAGCAGAGTCAGATGTTGTTAAAGCACCAATCAATAAATGGTTAAAGCATTGTTTATATAGCACCTCTATTCCTGCTAATACTGAAAAATTCATAACATCAGGACATTTTTCAGGCAGGCGTGTGTGTTTTGGTGCATTCAAGAAGTACATCTCCTTTTATATACCAACTTAATGTTTGGGAGTTTTTAATTACACAGAATGAAGAAATGGATGGAGAAAGTAGAATATGTGGCAGAGGAGAAAATATTTGTGTTTTGATAAAATATAAAATAAGAGTAGCTGTGCTAGAGATACAGTTAACAAGGACCATCAGTGATAACAAACTATTAGCATGTTATTAGCCAGTGAAAATCAAGGACAGTATTAGTCTTCTCTATGACAGAGAGGAGAAACTCTTAATAGATGACCTAGGGGAGGCCAGTGTGTTTTAATGCTTTTTTGGCTTTAGTCTTCACTGAAGAGGTCAGCTGAGAGATCATATGGCAAATGGAGTTTATGTGTGCAACAAGAAAAAAAAATCAGCAAGATCCTCAGCCAGAACAGGAGAAAGTAGGCTAGAGAGTACTTAGAGGAGATAGATCTTCAGATCAGATGGGCCGCAGAAACTTGATCCTGCAACCCTTAAAGAACTGGCTGGAACAATCTCGAGGTCATTAGCCATTTCTGAAAACTGATGAAGTTCAAGTCAGGTTCCAGGGCAGTGGAAAAAAGCAAACCTGATGCCTGTTTTTAGAAAGGGAAAAAGGAGGAGCCACCATGGAATTCTGGATAGATCAAATTAAGATCCAGTCTTGGTAAAATACCAGAACCTACAACCAGATGTTTTATAGATATCTAGAAGAAAAAGAGGAAATCTGCAACAGCTAAAATGGGTTTGCTAATGGTAATTGTGTCAAGCCAAAATAATTATCAAGCAACAGCCCTGCCAGGTAAAGTTAAAATAAGGAGAATATATCTGATATAATCTATCTAGAGCTTTTGATATGGTGTTATATGCAACATTTATAAACAAGAAAGGAAGCTTAAACTGCATTAATCTACTATCAAGTGGGTGAATAATGATTATTAAAAATACCTCTGACAAATAAAAGCTATCTGTGCCTGTTGTTAGAAATGGAAATCTGTTTAGCTTGCTATTCTACAAGGATCTGAGTCTGTACTATTCCTTATCTAGAGACTGGAATAGTAAGTATGCTTTACCTTGGAAGAAAACACAAACTAGGGAAGGAACATAAGCATCCTGTTCATAGTGGTGCAATTCTAAAAGATCTTGGCAAATTGAGAAACACATGTAATGTTTTCAACCTTATGTGTATGTTTGTGTGAGTATAGATAATCAGGAGTAATCAAAGGCAGATTTATAGAAAAGGAGTTCTGTAGAGGGTGGGAAAAAATCAGGACTAGCAGTAAATCACAAGCTGAACCTGAATAAACAGTGTTAAGCTGTTATGAAATGTGCAGACATCTTCCTGGGGTATTAAAAAATGATGACTCCTCGAGTAATCCTTCCGCTCTACTCAACACCAGTAAGGTTTCAGCTTAGTATCATAGCAGTGCTGGGTGTAATGCTTTATGGAGTATGCAGAGCAACTGGAGAAGGTGCAGGAAGGATGAAAAGGAGCTAAGAATTATGACCAAAAGAAAGTATGGATTTAGTTGTAGATTTGAGCATTTGTGTCTACAGAAGAGACTCAGGGTAGAACAAAATGGCAGGTCTGAACTTTGCAGAATTTGAAGAGGAGCATAAAGTAATTAATGATTTTTCTTTTTGTCCACGATAGGTTGAACTAAAAGTAGTGGACTGAAAAATTGCAGGATGCTTCTGATTAGCCACCAGGAAAAACTTTACAACATTGTAGGAACTTTTTTCCAGTGGTTTATGAGTTATCATTATGATGAGAGTGATTTATATATGTATTTGACATTCATATCAGAATACAGGCAGATGCTGTAATTCAGGAGATAAGCGTGTAAAATGCCCATGACAGGATCTCATGGCCTAGAAAAGATAAAAAGGAATGATTTTCTGTGAACAAAAAACTGCATTTTATTTTGCAATAAAGACTTATTTGCTAAAAAAGATGGGTAATAGATTTCATTTCTGTGTGTCTCACTTTGCCCATCTGTGAAGTCAGCTTTAAGATGCTGATATTTCTTGTAAAACAGTTTTCCAAAATACTCCTTGGCTTAAGGATATTGAAAGATATTCCATACCTACTCAGTTCATCCCCTCATCCTTTCCTTTCTGGAAGTTTTCCAGCTCTTTCATCTATTCTTATCCATGCTCTTCTCTGCAGAAATCGTTCCAAGACTACCAAAGCATCAAATTTTTCCATCCCATTGATTCTGATGGCAACAATATTCATTTTTGCTGGTTGTTGGAAAGCCTGCAATCAGTTTCCTATTCAGGTTTAATGTGAGGGAGAGCTATGAAGACTGAGTGAAATCCACTTATTGGAGCAAAGTATTGTGCAGTTTTAACTCTTCCCTCCTTCCATTGCCTGTTTCTTCTCTCTCTGGCTAAAATAACAGACCAGCCTTTTTCACCTCCACTTTCCAGCCCAGGACCATTTCATCTCTTCCCATTGTTGGAGCCTTAGAACCTCTGGTAATTAGCATTCAAAGATGAGCACATGCTGCAAATGAAATGCCTGTTTCCCCCCTACCTGGGGTCAGCCAAGGGATCCATTTTCTCATTCAACATTTTGTGTGAAATGAAACTCACAAGATTGTTTCTCTTGCTGCCAAGTCCTCCAATATAGCATGATGTTCATTAAATTTTGTTTTTTCAATTTGTTTCCATGTAAACTCGAGGTTAGCCATAGGTAGCTAACAAGTAAGATGAATTTGACAGAAATTCTATTGGGTCTGTAGTGTTTTCTTCCTCTACTCATTATTAAGGAATCTACAAGCCAAGAAAGGGCTTTTCAAGGGAAACTAAGCAAATAGAAAATTGGGGCATAGGGTGTATATTGTAACATATTAAATATTTGAGTATTTTTCCATGTCTTTTGGCCTCTAGAAATTACAAATATTTATAGATTTGAAATTCAGACAACTATTTGAAAAATGAATTGTGTGCAATGCCTTATGGTTAAACTCCATCTATAATTTCAGCAGTTTCCTACAAGCTTTTAAATTATTTGCTTACATTTTGGAGGAAGATGAGAAAGAGAAAAGGGCTGCAGATTGATGGAAGTTTTTTCAGAGTCTGACTTAATAAATGTGACAATCAAATATGAGGATTTTTGGAAAGAGAGATAAGCGACGGTAGCCTGAAGGCTGAACTTAATGTCAAAGAGGGTGTTCATGCAAAGCAAAACAGTGTATCTAGTAAACTAGAGAAATACCATCTTTGGAGGAAAAAATCTCTAAAGATTTTATGCCACTTCTAACAGGCAACAACAAAAAAGCCCTAGCTGTACCTCAGGATATGATCAGTCTTTTTGAACTGGATTTGTTCAGTGCTTTTTTGTTCTTCAGCACTGTCTGCAAGCATTCCCTGTCTCAGTCATAATGCTCAGAGTTTGGCAGTTTTATTTCTTTGTTATATTTTCATCATGTGAGATAAAAAGTCACGGATGAGTGATATAATGGAAACAAATGTTACCTGTGTCTGAGCAGGAGAAAAAAGCCCTCAGTTGCACTGAATCCATGCTCTTATTCTTTCATTAAATTGTTTGAAATTTTTTGAAAATGATAGGTGATTTTTTTTTCCTTCTCTGCTCAGCCAAACTGCCTCTGTATGAGAAGGGGAGCTCAGTAACCACCTTAGGAAAAGCATTTCTCAGGATAGCTGAGGTTGAGACTGTTGTAGGCATGATGTGTTCAGACTCTGTAGGAGGGGATGAAGGCTGCATCACTCTCGAGTAGCCCCTGGAGGTTAGCTCAGAGCAGCAGTACAGCTTTGGAGGGAGCTGTCAGCCCTCTGGGCTACAGAGATGTGCTCTTTTTAATAAGTACATTGCACAAGACAGTGTCTATGAGGTAAAGGGCATTAAAGGGCATTTTTTTCACAAGAAAGTCTTTTTTAAAATAATAAGTCCAAATTTGCACAGTTAATTTGTGAAAAATACAGTGTGTTCAAAATACCAAGCACTCCTGCATGTTTTACATGTGAATGGAGCCTAAACAAAGTACATTCTACAGAGGGGAAGTTTGGTGCATCCCTTGCTCAGAGATATGAATTTAAGCTCTATTTGTTTTCACCAGTTGTGAAGAAGGGGATTAGTAATATGAAGATCATTTAATTCAATAGTGTCTCTTCAGGTAAACAGTATTTAATTTGATTAGTCAGCATATTCATTTTTGTGGTGGAGGAATTGTAGAACTCCTTGTTTAAAAATAGAGAATAATAGTAGGTATGCATTTGCTAGGTATCACAATGCCATGTATCTTCCAATCAATTGCTTTTCAGAATGTGGGATGCAGCAGATTTTGAGGGTATTGTATGTAATTTACATTTTCATTTGTTTTTTTTTTTTTTAATACATGGTTATGGCAAATACTTCATATATATCATGTTTTTTTCAAGTTTAGCTACTTCATTTAGTCTCTTTCCTTGGACACATATTAGGCAAACACATCAAGAAGTTGCTCAAAAATTAAAATGGAGCATAATGTTATCAACACATTGAGCAAAACTCAAATGTTCATGACCAGAAATTGAGTGAGCTAAATCAGACAATACTTTAAATACAAAATGACATTACAAGGAGTCCCTTAGATTTTCTTTTACGTATTTTTCATTAATATAAAATTTTGAAGTCTGGTGTTTCTGAACATGATTCACTGACTTGCTCACTGAATTTGGGCAGTGGTAATCAAAACATCACTGATGAACTGGTCTCAAATAAAACTGCAAGATTGCCTAGTTTTTTATTTGCAGAAAAATGCATGTGTGCCAGAAATGAAGGATGAGGTTCTGGTAGTCCTGGACTTATTACGAGTGGGAGATTATACGGACATATATGGTAGTGATGAACAGAGATCAGAGAGACCGGAACATCAAGGGGAAGGAGAAATGGGAATTAAGAGATCAAAGACTGTAGAGGAACTGGAGGGAGAGTTGGCTTTGTCTTCTCTGCCAAAAAAGGTGCATTTTTTGTGTGAAAAAACTAACAGTAGCTGTATTTATTTTGCTGTGGAAGACAACAAAAGCCTTGTAGCTTTTACTGTGATCTGGCTGAACAAGTTCAATTGCAGAAGTGAACTGTAACACCTCTGTCCTTTGTATCTGTTTTACTTAACAGTGAGGTAATTTTTAATGAATAAATAGGGAATAAAATTACTCTGCTTTATTTCATTGAACACTATTCAGAGAGGAAATGCATAACAATAAGGAGCAGCATAAATTGGACAAAAGTCTGATTTTCATAGTAAGCAAAATTTGTCACCACAAGAAGGACTCAGACTACCAGAAAAGCACATGGAGAGTAATGTCTGGAGAAGATAAGGCATTGAGAGTGTGCACTATAAGACAGGAATTTATTTCACTCCATGCCACTGATTTGCTTTGCAAATGTTGGCTCACCTTTTCTCTCTGATGCATCTTTTTCTCTTGTTTCTTCAATAATCACAGAAAAGCACAGCTATTCATTAAATCTTCTCTTAATCTTTCAGGAAAGAGATCACTGAAACCTAAGGTCATATCTCTTTAATACTGGCTATTTATAATTAGGCAGTGAAAACCATACCTAAATATTTAAAGCAGTTTGAGATGTTGATTACCCAGAACTCCCAATGGAAATATACATTTTATTTATAAGAAGCCTAGGGAGAGAAGGAAATGTGTGTGATTTTTGCAAGTTTTGAAAGTCTATGTTAAAAAATTGTCTGACCAAAATGCTCCAGGTACAGTTGACTCTGATTCTGAACAGCAGTATTATACCAGGACCATTCTTTATTATCTTGCACTTCTTGGATTTCAGTCAAAGATGTGGAATTAAATGCTTAAACGGAGCAATCCAATTTAAAAGACACTTTCCATAAATTATAGCTTTTCATATACTTTCTCATACAAAATTAATTGAGACTTTTAGGAAACTTGTCTACAATTTCCTGCACCTCCTCAGTAGCAGACAAGACTTTGACAGAATGCTTTGTATAAAGAAGAACCTGTGAGAGCACAGTTATGCTGGGTCATATCCTAAGTTTCCTTTATCATAGAAGATTCTCTGGGAAGAATTTGCACAATAAGAATACTTTCATGACAGTAAATCCGCCAGAAGTAGAATTTATCATGCTTGAGTTATGTTGGAAGCAGTTGTTTCAGTTTGGGAAGTATTTTAGCTCTGTTAAATTTCCATCTACAAATGCATACTGGAAGGCAACGTATCTACCACCAGAGAGTATAGTGTATAATTCTCATTTTTAGTACCTGAAAATGATTAAGATAAAAATATCCTTATCCCTAGTATTAAAAAGCAATAGTAATACAGCTAAGTTGTAATAACTTTGTCTTCTGTTCTTCAGGATAGACCTCTGAGTAGCATCCTCTTGAATTCACAGCAAAATAATAAGTTTTTTAATAGAGTAAATTTTCCTCTAGGATTATGTGCTTATGTCTACTGCCTACCTTAGCAAGGGACTTGATTCTTTGTTTAGTATAAGTAGCATTGGGATCACAATAAAAGAGAAGGCTGGTCTCCTTTGCTGTCTGCAGACTAGATTGCCTTAAGAGACATTGAGACCAGTAGAGAAAAAAGAAATTACACTGATCCAATAGATATACTGCTGAGAGGTTTCTATTATATTCTTACCTCAGACATTGTACCACCATTAAATTCACACTTTCAGGCCCTGGGAATCAGGTCAGCATGACAGAGAAGTTTGGCTAAAATGAATCTGCTATATTAGTTTTTGTGAAAATGATTAAGCTCCACAGGTTCAAGATCAGGACTATTTTTCAAGCAGTCATTGTTTCAAAGCTAGGCAAATAAACCCTGATAGAAAAAAGAAAATCATAGGGAGTCAGACCAAGATGAAATTGAGTATCAGAGTAAACAAACTACCTGAATACATGATCTCGAGTCAGAAAGCAACACCGAATCATTCATTTGGCACAGTTAAAAATCAGCTGGCAGGCAATTTTTTTTTAAGTATTTTAAGTAGACTGCCCATCAAATAAGCATAATTATAATCAAAATTCTTACAACGTTCTCAAAATTCCTAAAGGCAATCAGCTCCACTCAAATTAGTAACTTGGATAAATCACCATTAATTAGCTAATATAAGCCAGCAGGTGGTTTTGAGCCCAGAGAGATTCCCTGGTTATTTAAATTATGTATACTATACTACACCAAAGATAGAATAAGTGAAATGCAAAAAACAGGCACAAGTCTGCTAAAAAATAAACAACAACAACAAAACGCTCGGTAGGGAGGGTGCCTACCTAAGGTCTTCTCCAACTCCTACACCCCACCCAAAGCAAGACAAGATGTCTTTGACCCTCAGCTCAGATAGTGTCATCTAGGAATGTTCTGTATGGTTCCTATTTCAGCTCTGAAATATATGCAGGAAACAAAATCTGCAGTGGAAGCTTGCTTGGAAAGGTTAGTTCTGAAGAATTTGTGATTACTAGGACAGAGAGAGCAGTGACTCTGTTTTACAGAAATGCACCACTGAAACCACAGGGATAGCCTGTCCCACACACACTCATCCCAAAAACAGTGGGAGACTTTTTTTGAGAGCTTTGTAGGCATTTCCTATGAATAAATAAAATTACATATTTTTAAAAGTTTAATGTCCAAGTCTTCTGTGACCAATGCTGTTGTGATCAGTTGTGGACAATAACTGTTAGGAATCAAACCAAACACTTTCATATTAGTACGTCAGAAGAAAATCAGCCTTTTTTTCAAAATACTGGTATACAAATAGCATCATGGAATCCAAAAATTCTGTGAGAAGTCTGGCTCAACCCTTCCTACAAAACTATTGTCTTTCAATAACTCTGCATGGTGTTTATCCTAAAAATCTCAGGGATTGCCATAAATTGTCATAATTTACTGCCACGCTTATGCTTGGCAGTCATGCAAAATTGAGGCTCAACTGTATTTTAGAGTCTCTGATTGAAGAAGATGACATAGTGTAGGAAGAAACAGCATGATCAGTCCAGATACTTGGATTTGTCCCACTGAAAATCTGGACAGTGAGGCAGTAACAATACTTTAAAGGATTAAGACCCCTGCCAGCTTTTACTGAATGATCTACAGGTCTGGTAGTAATATTTAATCCCAAAGCATGCTCTGGGATCACCTGTGCCTTTCACATCAATCAGCTCAGTGTGATGTTCTGTTTACAAAGAACTGAGATTGTGTATCTCATTGTATTCCTGCCTCTGTGTCTGCCAGATCCTCTGTGTTGCTGGTATTTTCTTCAGGCTGAGGGATGTATTTTGATGAACTTCTTTTCATACATTTATGCGGGTTTCTGGTCTATCCAACTTTTTTTCAATGTAAATGATAAATGTATTATAAACCTGTTATCCAATAACTGTTTAGCATTTCCATTCAAACACAAGTTACAGTAAATTGAGTCTGTTCAATGTGACAAATAGCAGAAGAAGAAGGTTTTTCATTGCCATATTACAACCCAAATCCTAAAGTTATTATTTTTCTAAGCAGAGAAAACATGAAGGCTGTACCTACCTAAGCCTTCCCACCTCAGCAGTAAACACATAGGAATTGGGCTTGTTCCCACATCAATGGGGAGTTCCTGAGTTACTTGAAAAAGCCTTAAGACGTGTTAGCAAAGTATGTAAAAATGGTAACAACCATAACTAATTGTGTAGGTAGAATTAATTCCATGTGTACACAAAAGTAATATCACTGGTTTTTAAAAAATGTGTATTGCATTTTGTTTTAAAGTACCTTAAAAATTCTGTTTTTCTGGGCACAGAACAGAAATATACAGCTGTTCAGGGGGGAAAAAAAAACCTGCAGACTTGTTGTTCAACACATGCAACACTGCCCTTTGATATCTTTTTTTGGACTTTGTAATAATGCTGTAACTACCACTGTTCCCAAATATTTTATTTATAAAAACTGTCCTCCCACAGGGCGACTGCAGATGATCTGCAAGCTGAAGACCAGCCTGCAAACTCCTCTCACTCTAGGAAATGGTGCTCCTATTTGTAAATATCAGTGCTTGCCTTGGGATTTTTAACAACTGGTCTGCTCCCAGTTTCAGTCTATACAGCACAAGATCCAGCTCTTGGGTAAAGAGTGGAGGTGACAGTTCAGCATCCTGTCTTTCCATGGCAATGCTGATATGTTCTGTTGTTGCTAAAACCATAGAAAAACAGTTTGAGTGCCTTTATGTTAGCACAGGCAGAATTTTGGTGTTATTCTCTCAAGAAAAGAGTCATCATATCTTGGAGGGATCAGCACTCACAAACCATATTTGTTAGTAGCTTTTGAATTAAAGTCTAATAGGTGTTAATGTTCAGAAAATGTCAAGTTTGATAGGATAAGTTTTAGTCACCAAAAAGATGAAATTGAGAGAGTGATGAAAACCCCTGGTAGTGTTTAGCAGAGGTCATTTAAGTCTTGTTGCCTACATGGAACAATTGGAAGAGTTTTCTCTGTGGGTTTTTTATGCTAACCCTTCTCTAATCTCCATGATTAAAGATCATGCTTTTCTAACACTAACATGATATATGGAAAAAAGACTGTAGTAAGCTGAATCAAAGGCCTATTTAGCCTGTCCAGCAGTGGTTAATAGATTAGGGGAAAATATAAACCCAGGAAATTTGGAAGGAAGACCTCTGTGTGGTATTCTCTCCATATCTTCAGCAAGAAGTCAGGGACTTCTTCAAGAAGTTTAATCTAGATCCCAGTATATTTAATAGGCTTTCCTGTGTTTGTTCATTAACTTATCCAGTGCATTTCTGTTACATAACTGGCAGCCAAGGCACCCCGTTGAATTTGGCAGCTAAAATGCAGCTTCCTTGGATCTGCCCTTAGCCCGTTTTCCACAGATTCAGCTGTTACCTCTCAACTTCTGCTCTGTAAGAAAATAAGTTATCATTTCTCACTCTTTTTCTTCATGGCACTCATGAAAATAGATATATCTCTTTATATCCTGCTGTCAATCATCTTTCTATCAAGCTGCAGCTTCCAATCCCCCTGTGCATAAAAGACATTTTACATACATGCATCAATTTGCATTTATCAACACTGAATTTTATCTGATGCTTTATTGCCCAGTCATAAACTCTTTTGTAAGTTCTTTAAAGTTTTGATTTTATTCACCCAGTACAATTTTTTTTGTCAGCTGTGGGTTCTGTCACTTTGCTGTTCACTAATATTTTGAGTTGTTTGGTTCATTTAAATGTTTACAGAACAAATTCTGCCTTAGATCCCTGTTGAATTCACTACTGGTGTTTCTCCAAACTGAAAATCAATCCATCTATTTTTATCTTTATTTTCTGCCTTTAACTAGTTGTTAATCCAAGGAAGATATCTGAAGCATTCTGGGAATCTAATCAACCAGGTAAAAGTCATCCAGATCACTTGTATTCCTCAAAAGAAAACAACCTTAAGAGACCTCTACAGAAGTGATCTTTATTTCTTTTCTTCATTATAGCATTTTAATTTACTTATCTATCATTATATCCTTTATTAGAGTTGTAGCTAATTTGCCTGCTATGAAAGTCAGATTTTTGCTGGTCTCTCCTCCCATGGCACGTTCTCAGTTTTAATTAATGTCTTGTTTAGCACTTCATGTCACTCTTGTACTGAGTCTGATTTCAGCAATACCTTTGTACCTGTCCTTTAAACCTCTTGAGCAAATACTACTTTCTTGCCTGATTGATTTCTCAGCTTGTTCTAATCCTACTCTAACAGTGTTTTGGTTTGAGACTGTTCCTCTCTTATCTAGAAAATAAAAATGCTGATATCTGCTAGAGGTCTTCCTTAGTCACTACCATCCCAAGAATACATTTCACCTTTCTGCTGTTATCTTCTATTCTATGAGTTCTCATTCAACTTTTTTGTGTGTGTGTGTGTTTCTGGGGGGGAAAAATGTAATTGTGCTTTTCCTCACTATTTTGTTCTTAGGGACACAAATAGAAATAGCAGAACAATGCAATCTGTGGAGATGTGATGCTTGATATCAGTGCTCTGTTGTTTTTGTGTGGTCATCATAAAATAAACCACTGGGTTAAGTTGTACTTTTATGCCCATACCCTGAAAACTTCCAGCTGTTGTATTTTAAAAAATTCCCTCTGATATCGTGGCACCATGAAAGTTCACACTGGAGTTCAGTTTAAAGCCAGGCAGTCATCAGCTGGTCCTGGGTGCAGTGAGGGGATCGAGTTGCTGTTCATGTGCTACAGCAGAGAGCAGCTTTCTGTGTCAGAGGCAAATGAGCAGGATACAGTGATTGCAAAACAGCTTCAACCTCCAGGGCTATCCAGGAGAATTTCTGACAGCTGTGTCAACCTACAGAGGCCCTGATTCTGCTTTTAATTGAGTTATATATTAGAGACACCTGTACCTTTTTTCTTGTATTTTCAAAGTTCAAGGGAAGCTTCCCCACCCATCAGTGTCAGAATACAACATCATGTGGTTACTAAACTTTTTGTCACTTAAAGGTTTTCCTTGTATTGGCTTCTTCATTACTTTTTTGGAAAATAAAAATCTGTATTGTTAATGACTATTTCAGCTCTTTTTTTCTTCATCATTTTTTCCCATTTTTGCTGTCTTCAGGGTTTTCTTTCATCCTTTCCCTGCAATGCTTTCCTGATTGGGACTTCACTCCTTTTTCTCTCCTCACAGCACTGGTTAAATGATCAGAGATAAAGTTTGATTTGATAGTGAAGTCCTGTTATTTGAATTTAGAGATAACATCCTAATTGAAATGGGAGTGGAAAAAGATGCTTATTCAAGGATATTGCTTTAACTTGTCTGCAGAATCAGGCAAATACCACTGCATTAAATATTGGAAGAACATTCAAACCTCTTTGGGAAGCAAATGGAAGGAATAGTTCAGTGAAAGTGTCCTGGAAAGTTTTGGGTACTTGAGAGAAAGGGAGAGACAGAAATAGTTTGGAATGCATAAATGTGGTGAGACAGTAGAAAGCGGCAGCACTCAGAAGGAAAGAGCTGTATCTTCTGAAAATTTTACCTGGTGGCCCAAAACGTAGGGGCAGGGATTTGAAAGAAACAAAAAAATTCAGTTTATGATCCTTTGTGGGTCATTTTTGCCTGGTCTTCAGTTTGTACAGGAGTTCTGAAGGGTTCTAGGCTTGCTGGCTTGTTTTGGAAATTTCAGAAGATGCAATGTGTGCTCTGTGGTGTCTTGTGTGAGCTTCTCAAAATTAGCTTTACAGCAAGCATATTACATTTTTGCCAAGTCATATTTTCTCACAAGTGTGTGACATATGCTTGAATTAAGATGGCATGATTTATTTAAATGTCTGGAAAAAAAAAAAAAAAAAAAAAAAATTCATGTCCTTTTTCAACAGCTTACCTTTTAACCATTTGTTTCACAGTGTCCTAAAACTGCTGTTTTTTTCTATTTACTTTCTGCATATAGTGATGACCTACATTTATTTTAAAAAATACATAAGAATACCTAGGTATAAATGTAAACTTTGATGTTATACCCCCTATGGTTAATGAAGTGACTTGGGAAGCTTTACAAAGTCAGGATTTAGTCCAGACCTGAACCAGTAGTTTGGCTTGTATTAGGTTGTTTGTTTACACTTATTTTTGGTGAATAGGTATGTCCTTAGCAAATATATTATATACAAAACCATGAATTAGCATTGTCTTACTAAATTTAGTTGTCCATTAACAAATCCAGAACTCTTCAAAATAAATCTCGTTTCATAATTTAAGCTTCTCTACTAAAACTACTTTTAAGATATCAGTAACTGTTGTTTGTATTGAATTGTAAATCATTTGTGTGTGAGATTAAACTGTAAATGAAGTTATAAAAAATATTTTGTTTTGCTGAAGCATTACTTAAAAGCTCATAAGGGAACTGTGTTGTAGCTATTTCTAACTGTGACATGTTGTTCCTATAAAATCAGACAAAAAAATTTCATAGTAAACTTACCTTTTCACATAATTGTTAATTGTGAAGCTACTTTGCCATTACAAATAATAATTTGAATTTAAATACATAAAGGAAATGTGTGTTTGAGATGTCTATACTTTTGATATAGGTGAACTTAGTCATCTCTAAACTAACAGTGTCCTAGAAGACAGTGATTCCTCTTTCTGAATGCCATAGTACACCAACTCTTGAAAGAAAAGTACAAATAATGGATGCAAGATTGAGATCTTTAGTGTCAGCAAAAAAGTAGGAGAGAATATTCCTTTTTTTGAAGTGGTATCGCTTCTCACTCAGGAAGGAGTAAAAGCATACAGAACTAAATACTCATCACAATTGGTGAGTATTGGTTTGCATATGGATAAGGTGCAAAAATTAACACTTAGATTTGGATTAGTATTTGAAAACTAAGCTGAAAGTTATTTTATTAGCATATTGAACAATTATATTAAGAAATAGCACTACTGGTAAACAAACATGCAGTTTGAACTTCTTACCCAGAAGTAGAATGCACAAAAACTGACTTCTCTCTTCTTTCAAGTAAGCAAACTTGCACATGGGTTCAAAATGTCTAATTTAATTACTATTACAATTGAAGTCAATGGCTAGAAAGAGAATCTAGAGCAAACATGCATTGCAGCTTACTCTAAAGGAAGAAATATTGGGCCAATGAAAGCGACCTATAGAGAATGGGAAATAACAGGCATGTGCTGGCATATTAGGAATGTCTCTTCATAGATGTGCAAGTTTTATTTCACATTGTCTTCACCCTTCTCAATAAGAATGACTGATAGCTTCACTTTGTGATTTCCCAGCTTTTAAGAGTCTATTTTTATTTATTTTTTATGACCAACCTTGCACTTGTTAAATGTAATTTTTGCTTTATGTAACATAGAAAAAAGCACATCTGCAGTATGCTGTCCCATGAATTAACAAGAATGACTGGACATAAGACAAGAAATCCTTTAAAAACATATGTTCACATTAAATATCTGGGCTAGCTCAGTAGAGGAGGTCTTATGGGGTCATTTTTGATGCAGTGCAAGTAAACCATTTCTGCTCTTGTGAAATAGTTTCTTTCAGGTTTATATTGAGCTTGTATAATGACACATTACATAAATAAGGGCTTAGTTTATACATTAGTCTTTTACATCTTGGATTCTTACTAAATCCTTGCTTTTACTAACTTGATGCTTAAGAGATATTGATTTCTGCTCCGCATGCCTGTGGTGTTTATTTTGATATGTCTGGGATTAAAAACTAAATTAACACGCATAATCAGTTTTCTTAGAATTAAAAAGGGTGCTTTGATACCTTTGGTTACATTCTTCTGAAGAAAAAGGAGAGCAGAAGAGATGTGATAAAAAAGGGATCAATTTATTCAATCACTGGGTATAAAAACATTAGCCCTGGGAAAGGCCCTTCCTCCAAGAGCTTTAGCTGCCCAGTCTCACTTGTGTGGCACAAAATAATTTGCATTTTTAGAGAAAATTAACGTCTTCTGCGAGCTCTAGTGAAACATGAATAAATTGCTTTCTTTTCCTCTTTTTCTGATTTTATAAAGCTGAATCCATTAGGGGCTGAGTCAAACTGTAATGAAAGAAAGGCAACAACTGAGATGATGGAAACCCTGGATTAGATTTCTTAGTAGTCCAAGCCCAGCTGTCATGGCCTACGTGTCAAGTTAGTACTCTTTGGGGAGGCCTGGCAGTACATGTGAATATTTTTTTTTTAACTGCTGTGTTACAACAGGTCTCTAAAGCAGCTAGGAATTAAACAGAGATGCAGAGATTAAGAATTAAATAGAGCCACAGCAAACATTCCACCAGGGAGACTTGCAGTGGGGCAAGTACACCTTCCCAGGGCTATTCCCCACTGCATGCCTGGCAGGCTCACCTGTGACCTAGAGACTCTGAAACCTCACGTGGGGCTTTCTTAGTCCAATTTATAGCAATGGATTATGTCTATTACACCTTGTGAGCTTTGCTATGAGGTAGGACTGTGTTTAGATCAGAACATACAGATCCCGGCATGGAATTTAAACCAGTTACTGTTTTTATAAGGAAAACCTGGTGTCAAAGCACCAGACATTCACCTGAATACAGACTGATGTTAAATTATCAAATTACTGGTACCCAGAGTCTTCTACCTAGTGCTTGGAATTTATCCAGCTTCCAAAGAGACTCTCACATCCTCCCACGAGGGGCATGATGGCACAGTCAAGTGCACAGTCAAGTGCCCCAGTCTGTAAAAGATTCAGACACCTGAAATGATCTCAAGTTCACCTTTCACTTTGTGAATTTGGGGAAATCATTATCTTTTCAAACCTAAGATAATCTTATAGCAGATTTCCTCAATTGTGGAAACAGTCTATAAAAAAAATAAAATCTGCCAGAATCCCTATCAAACTTGTGCCCTAGGGGAAAATTCCTTTCTTATTTCTCAGCTGGTGGCTTTGCATGATTTCTCTCATCTTAGGAAAGCATTTCAAACCAGCAGCAGCTGCTGTCTGCCTGCACTTCCACTGGTGCCTTTGTGAGGGACAGAACCGAGCAGCAACACCTAAATAATCCTGTTTCCTTTTCTCCCCTTGCATTGTGGTTGTGGAAAAGATCCAAAAGAAGCCATTGCTGCTCTCCTTCCCATGCCTCCCCTCAGCCCTGTTAAGTGTCTGCCATGCTGGGAGTACTGCTGGTGACTCTCATCACTATGGTCAAGGAGTGGAATGGGAGGGTGACATTTTTTACTTCATGAAGACATTTTGCTTTTCTGCTGCATACTTCTGATCTCTGCTGTTCCTTGAGCAAAACAGTGTGACTGGTATAGCATAATTCAAAGTGAATTTAAAATTTCTGAAGTCAAATGTTTTTTAAAAAGATCTGTTTTGAAGCAATTTGGCAAAGCTGACATAACCATGCTAACTTCAGTGAACCTGCATTGGCTGCATCAGTTGAGAATTGGACCCAGACTAGCCAGAGCATTTATTTTTAAATTCTAGCTTCTGCTGGCTTTTTCTAAAAAGTCTCTGTAGTTCTTTAACTTTCTAAAGTAGCTCACAAGTCTTGTGCTACTGCTAATAAAACAGAAAATCCATTTCCATTTTTCAGTGTAATCTTTTTTTCATGTGAATCTATTTCTCATCAAAAGAAGCGAGTGACTGGCGTGAAAGCTGGAGCTCTCTACTTAGCTGAAAAGACAAGTCTTGGTCTTTCAAGTTGTCGCACATTGTCTGGGAGAGCCTGGCCATAAATTCAAAAACTAGGAGGGAGAAACTAAGCACTCTGTGTTGCTGTGGCCAGCAAAAGTATTGTTCCCAATGCCTGATGAAGAGAATTAGGTCTGATTTCTGATTCTATATTCTCAATCTGTTGGTAAAATCAGCAAAAAAGCTGAAACAAAGAGGATTCTCCCAAGTGCCCATGGGAGAGGTATGTCCTATAGGACACCAGTGTCAGCATGGTCACTGCAAGGACCCTGCATAAACCAGGACTTTCATTTCCAGCAGCTATTTTTGTTGGTTATTTTTAAAAGATAAGTAGGAGCACTTTTCTTCTCAGTCACAAGAAAATTGATACTTCCATAAGGGATTCCATACCTTCTTTTTAAAGAACATAGTCTTCCAGACACTTCCCTACATCTCCTCAGGCAGAGAGGACACACTCATGCCTGGGGTGCCTTAGAAGATGTAAAGCTAAAGTCAAGTAAGGAGAAAAAAATCTCCATGGCATTCCTTTTTTTTCTTGTAGCAGATGCATTGCTGGGATTTCTCTGCTTCACTGTCTTCTGCTTCTGTACCCAGATGATACCTTTGGCTAAGCTCATGGAAGACAGTTTCCCAGGCAAAAAAACCCCGCATTATAGAGACCTTAGATGATAAACATTTTGCAAGCCACCAGGCAGAGAGATGGAAATCACTGGAGATGCTGAAAGTCTCAGCCAAGAAAAAGTGCTCTTACAAGGGTAATTCCAGAAAGGCAGGTAAACTTTTAGAGACCAGAAAACAGCAGAGCCAAACCAAAACATAAAGAATGAGAGCTGCAGAACAAGAAACTCTCAACAAAATTACACAGGCTGCTCATGTCAAAATACAGAAGTAAAGCAGAAAGAACTAAAATCAGAGATATTTTGAGTCAGAGCAGTCTGATACTGTAGTTGAGCCTTGGTATGATGACGGTATATGGTTAAGCAGGAGGACGTGTTTAAGTAATCTGTGTTTCCCAGCTTCCCTCCCCTGGGACACCTTTAAGGAACCTGAATTTCAGAGAAAGGAGTGCTAACCACTCTGTGACAGCCAGGTCCTTTGAAGACACATCAAGCTGCATATTCAGAAATAAATACTACACACTGCCAGTGAGCAGCTCTTCTGCTCAGTGTTTTGCTCAGTGGGTAGAAGATGGTGTTCACAAAAAGCAGGAACATGAACTGTCCTGCTATGCTGTCTTGCAGGTTTTAATTGTGTTTTTATACCAAATATTTAACAGACAAAATGCAGTATGTCTGAGTAAAGGGGAAAGAATGAGAGTTTTATGTGTAGTCATACACAAAAGTTGCACAGTAAATGCAGAAAGTAAATTCTCCAGCAGAGTATTTAAATCTACAGTACAAAGACTGTAGTGAACTGGGGGAAGACAACAAGAATTTTTCAGTGTAGTGGCTTTGTTATGAATTGGTGTCAAAACTGTCACTGTGCCTGAAATCTGCGTTTTCACACCCACTGTCCTTTATTTATTTACTGAGTACCCAATATACCTGGCTTTATTTTTTTTTTTTAAAGTGAAGTAGCCATGATAATTCTGCACACAATTTAGGAACAAATAATGCTGCTTCTGTTATGATCAATAAGTTTTCAGAAACATCAGCCACTTACTGCTTCTTTGAGAGTAGATTTCATTCATAACTCTAAAGATGTGTGTTAAAACTTTGATGCAATATCATTGAGATAGACACATTTCTGTAAAAGTCTATAAGAATGCCTCTAAAATACTGGTAGATGTTCTTTGAGACAATAAACTGCCTTCTGTGAGCAAGGTAAGGGTTTCCTTTCATATGGCTTTCTGAGTAGATTTCAGGCTTGGTCTTTAGTGATAGGCAAAGGTGGAAGTAATAGAAGTGTTTTTATACTCCTTGTGTATTCTCACCAACTCCTTAGGGTAACCAAGAGCAATTCTGGCTTCTACCACAAGAGTAAGCAGACACCCTTTGCTCAGAAGTTTGCTCAGCAGGTCTCCCCAGGACTTGTCCTGTCTTTAGGAGACAGCAAGTAGGTTGCAGTTGTGATCATTCTGCATCTGGATGGGGACTGAAAGAAAAGAAACCCTTCTCTAGGCCATTTGGGAATTCTACTTTGCGCTGTGGAAACTTTGATTAACCAGCTGGGCAGATGCTCACCTGCTTTGTGCTGCTGGAAAACTTTGACTGAGAATGTTTCAAGATACTAAATGGCAAATACAAAGTTGAGCCAGAGACAAGATGCTGCCCTGAAATTTTAGGCTAATAGTTTGGATTTATTGTAGAATTTGTTGACAGTAAAGGTAAAACTATGAGCTTAAAACTGGCAGCAATTTTGTCCAGGTTTCTTCATGTTTGAAGTGATCTTCTTGATTGTTTTCCAAAGCTGATTTCCTGTGTCACCAATATTTGTGTAGAATTTTTGTGATCTCTAATTTCCAGATACACAAGATATACACAGTGTCATATTTTGGCCTTGAGAAAAATCCCTGGTTTTCTATCTACAGTCAACAATTTGGCCTAATAGAACTGTTATTTAAAATTGATATTCAACAAATGGTTTGAGCAAAAGATATCACAGATGAATGTATAACAATGCACAGAACTGAAAAAGGTAAGATCAAGAGAGATTTCCATTGTTATAACAATGTCTGGAACATGCCTAAACTATGTAAGAAAGGAAGATTAATTTGTCTGAGAACTGTTGAACATGAGTAAGTAAATAATGGAAGTTATTAGTCAGGGAAAAATTCATATTCCTGTTAGGTTTTCTCACCCAAACTAGAAAAACCCTTCACTTTCATTATAGGGCCATAGTCTGAGTAGGCTCTTCAAAAGCTTATAAAATAAATTCTGCTTCTCATTCATAAACTTACCCATCTGTGAAGCCTTTATTCAGAGAAACCTACCTGGTCAAGTGCTTGCTGTAGTTCATTAGACTCTCATTTGTACTCATAAAGACTCATTCATTGCCCTGAATAATATATATGGTGTGCTGAAAGAGAACCAACTCTTGCTTTTACAATCTAAATTAAACAACTTTGTCTAATAAAAGAAGCACTGTCTCACTTCCACTAGGCCATAAGCCCTGAGGGTCTTGTATTTGCGTGTTTATTATTTATTTATTTTTGCCAAATTGTCCTTCAAGGATCTGAAAGCTGAGAACTGAGCCACGTACATTGTTTCTTTCTCTGCCTGCTTAGAAAGACAGAGGCAAGCATGGGCACAACTGTACTGAAGCAAATACTCATTCATAAACTTATTCTAAAATGCAATTGGATGATCTTCTGTCTTTTTCTAAGTCCCACCCTCTAACCTTCCTCATCTTGAGAGTCCATCTCTATTATGTGTGGCTTTTCCAAATGCCCATGATTAATAACTGCTGTGATTCATTAGCCTGTGTTGTTGGCAGTGTTTCCCCAATGGGAGCATTTGCTATCTAGGGATAGTCCATGATTGCTCTGCCTCCTGGAACAGTAAGATGCTTTCAATCTAATGCGCTCTCCATGTTTTAGCATAAAATAATATTAAGGCATCCACATAATGGAACTGTCTGAAGATCCATTTTATTAAGCACTGGAAGAAAATGTGTGCGTGTGTTTGCATGTGCCAGGGAAGCGTAATCAGCAAACCTATTTCACCAGAAACGTCATTTCTCCAAGGGTTTCACATAAAGACACAGCTATTTTGAGGTGTAGTTCTTTGGCTGTGAGCATGAAAAAATACTCCATAGCCAATATCTTACCTGGTGCAATTAACTTACTCAAATTATATACGGTCTATTCGAAGAAGGAAAAATGGGAAACAGAGGTAGGTTTATTGTACTTGTTCCATTTTGTGGGTATTTATTTTAAATGCAATCTACCTTCAAGTGCAGAGCTGTACTGCTCTTAAAAGATTGCTGCTTCAAGTTGCTCCACATACCTTAACATAGCATGGACCCTTTTTACATTATACGATCAACTTTTTGACAGTGCAGGGCCAGCACAGCTAATGGAATAATAGCCTGCAGGGTCCAGCTAAATGATATACGAATATAATCAACCTTTGTGATGACTATTCAAAAGTAATCCCTTTAGCTTTCAACTGCAACATATATTTCAACCAGGCAAAGCCATATGAAGAAAATCTCTGCAGACTCCACTGATACAATATGGCCTTCATATCCCCACAGTGTGTTTGCTGCTCACAGTGAGTTTTAAATTTAAGGTAATGGCTACTGTATATTCATGTGAGCATAGAACAATACCTTTGATTTGTTGGAGAAATGTTACATTAGCTACCAAGGGCCCTATTCAGTAAACTTTGACACAACCCTTATATATGGTTTACTGCTTATTCTAAATGGAATGTGCCTGATAGAAATGGTTTGCATGCCCAAATTGTACAAATTCATTAATCTTTATATTAATGAAATCTCCAAGTACAAGTGCCTCCATTCCATGTGAACCAAGTCAGGAAACATGGTCAAACAGGTAGGCCCAACATGCTTCTAAAAGGCATTGCATCAATTTTCATTTATCAAGGCAGAAAAATACATCAGAAGATCATCTACAAGTATGGGATGAGCATGTTGTTTGCAGTCATATTATTTTCTGCTTTATCTCAATTCCTACACTATTACATCATTCTTCAGATTATATAACTCAAAGCAGCTGTGTGACCTTTAAAAATGCAAGTAAATTTTAAAATACAATAATGGGTTCTATCTCATCATCTGTGCATCACCGACATGGTAATACATTGAGATAGTCTTGCTTTCTCTCCCTTTTGTCACAAAACGTGCAGTATTGGCTAGGGGTGGATCTGAATACGTGGAAGTAATTCTGTTAAAGGAAAATAGATGTAATGAAAATGCTATGTTGCCTTATATTACAACTTTTGTATGTACACTATAGTCAGTCTCATCAGCAGGAGTTGCAAATAGGGCCTTGTTTGTGTACAGGCACCTGAATCCATGTGAGAACATAACAGCGTGGTACCATATCTTGTTTGAGGTGATGTGTTGGAGGATTCTGCTTAAGCAGGTGAGCTGTAGTGGAGGAGTAGGAGAACCTGTGGGCTTTTCTTCTATTTGTTTGCCATGGCACTTCTTGAGCCCACAGGAAACTACTGCATCCTCAGCATCTTGCAGCAGGGAATTCCAGTGATGAGGTGGCAGTGCACAAAAAACAATAATCCTCTCATGATTTCATCACTTCATAGAGCTTTCAGTGGAATTCTTGTTTAATAAAGTCCAGCAGTCTTTGAATAATGCAAACCTTGCATTTGAATGGGTTCCCATCACAGGGGCATGCAGTCTCAGGTGTTGTCTGTTTCATTTTCGTTATAATCTTTTTAGAGAATCGTGCCTAAAATTCCTGTCCTCTCTGGAGTTAGTTGTATTTAGTCTTTGTGGGTGTGGCCTTCTTTCTTTTGTATGGCTTTTCACTAATCATATAATGTAAAGGAGTTGTAGCCCTGCATTGTTTTCTCCTAAAAACATCATGAAATAATGAGATTTTTAGAAGTGTAGTGTTCTGTAGATTCACACATGGAAGCAGAAGGAACAGAGATGCCAATTCTAGCTGCACTGAAAATCCAGCCAGACAATTTTAATTATATTTTATCAACAGCAGTGGTAATCTGTCAGGGACATCCTATTATGATTAATTATATTTACATTCTATTAATACATATTAATGTTATCTCCACATTTTGCACAATAAGATGGAAGGAGAATGCTTGATGGTGTGATCTGTGGTGGTATATATGTATTATCATTATGAATATGAGATGCTTTTATTGTTTCCAAATAGCATAGGCCAAACAAATGCCTAGAAAACATTTATGGCTCAGTATTCCATCAGTTATCCTTGATATGCTTAATATGTGCTGGGAGGGCAGAGGTGTTAATCAGCCAATAATAGCTTGGTGCCCAAGTGTGAAGGCAAAAGGCCAAAAGGTGCACGAGAAAAGCAATTTCTGCTGTAACTCCCCATCTGTCATGTGCACATCCCCACTGTCTCTTGCACGTTTCAGTGTCTGTAGCTGTCAGAGACACACTTTTCTGTGTGTTTGCCTGGAAATACAGATGTTGCTGTACCCAGCCACACTTTGCACCACCTTTCCACCAAAGTGCATCCACTGGAAAGAGCAGCAACACTGCAGTGATGTGAGGGTGGGGTGGGACAGTGCAGTTCTGACCCCTGTGAGCACTTCTGGGCTGCTTGCCACGGGCTGAGTTTCTAAACCAAACCGAGCCATGCAGCTTTTATCAGACTTTTTTTATTTAAGATTTGGTCTGCTAGGAAAGGAATTCCCATTCATTTACTTTAGGCCTGGAATAACCTGTCACCTGGAATAACTACATTGTTAAATACAGAGTAAACCACTAGCACACATACTGCCCTCTTACAAAATTGGACTCCATATGGGAATGCTAATTCTCAGATATTCTTCATAAATTTACTTATCCTGTTCTTACTTGCATACAACTGTGGATGATGTCCTAGTTAGCAACTATACTTAATAAAAGCCTGTGAAATGACAAAACAGAAATTTTATTGAGTCATGAGTGGTGCGGTAGTTTTAATCTGTTCCAGACATTGTACCAGCAGAGACACTGCTTTGAACGTTATTTTTAATTCCCACCAGAACTGGATGGTTTATTTTGGCCACAAGTTAAACTATGATGCCAAACAAACACTGTTGGTATTGCTGTGACTGAAAGCTAAAGTCCAGTTTTAGGCATCACAGTACAAAGAGGTAGTGACAAACTGAGGAGAATCCAGTTAAGAAAACATGAGTTCCTTTCAAATATTGAAGAGACTGTGTTTGCTTAGCCTCCAAAAGAGAAGATTACAGAAAGGAAAATAGTCTCTCAAGCTATAAGGAGTTATTCTGAAAGAGGGCTGCTCCATTGTTCTTTGTGTCCGCAAAAGATAGAACAAGAGAAAAATCAGTTTAATTTGCAATAAATATTTATCTTAAGTGTTAGGGAAGAAACAGAGCAATAAGGCTGTGAAGCACTGAAACAGAGAGATTAGGGATGCTGGGAAACAGCCTTCATCAGAAGCCTTGGAGAATAGATGTCAGGGATGGACTGGATAGATATGTGCGCTTTCTTCATTTGAGGAGGTGAAGCAGATCAGTGGTTCCCAAAATAAGGAACAATGCCCCAGGGATGTTGTAGGTGGAATGAGGCAGAGGGAAATGTGCTGCTGGAGAGACCCTGGGAACAGAGCAGGAAGTGCAGCCAGGAGGTGGGAGTTTTGTTTGGAAACAGAGTGAGGAAGGAATGGGACAGCATCACTGGAGCAAATGAACTCTGTGGCTGTCAAGAGCTGCAGAGTCAGGCCATGGCCTCCCAGCCACCTGTTCCCTGATCACATCCCATGAGAAGGACTCCACTGAGAGGTCACAGCCTTCCCTTGCTTCCTGCCCTGCTCAGTTCCTCCCCTGCATGGTGTTCCTCCTGCCTGCCATCTTTCAGTGCTCTCTTGGCCATCTTCTCCCAGATGTATCTCCCTTGTTGGCTCCCCAGCTGGTGCCACCCAGACCTGTTCTGTTAGAGAACTGCTGCACAGGAGTGCAAAAAATGGGACCAGAAACCCCTGTCAGTTCTGTGTTTCTAGAATTATATCTTACGTGAATCACCTCTGTGTTTTTTAGATTTCCTTTTCTTGTGACTTTTTTCCGTAGGTCATGTTTTTCAATAGATCCATTTAGGCCTTTTAACCATTAAAAGTGTTGTAAGTCTAAAGCACTCACGCAGTTGGTTTTTTTATAACAGAACCTGGTAAAGAAACAAGTGCCTCAGAGCCTCTGTGAGCCTCTGTACAGGACACCAGTTCAAGATCTTCCTGGTACAGTATTTGCTCTTAATCCACAGACTTTATACCAATCTGCTGATTTTTACAAAATGTCATTGCTATCAATACTCAACCTGATTTTGACAGGCAATTACACATCATCTCTGTATTACTATGTCTAAATAATTTTATTTTTCCTGCTCATAAATGAATTCATGCTTCCCTCTGTTTTTTTACACATATTCCCAGTTTTAGAATTTAATTGCCTTTGATCGTGTAATTACTTTTAATTTACAGAAATAAGCCTTTGAGACAGAAACAAATCTGATTAATTAGATGCCAACCCCAAATATAAAACATGTAGATATCGATGTATATACATAAACTTCTGAAATTTTAGTATTTTTCTATTTGCTGTTTTTTGTTCTAGAGGATGCCTGCTTATTGACAGAGAAGCTGATGTATAATGAGTACAAGAAGATCCTTGAAGAGTAGTGCAACAAAGGAGGAATTTCAGCAAAGGTTTTGTTATTAAAATGCTATTATCAAAAAAAGCATCTTTCATTTAAATAAGTTGTTTTAAAAGACAAAGAGTGGTAGAATAGAAAGTTTTTACTTTGTGCCCCCATTTCTCAATATCTTCCAAAGTGTCAGGATCCTCCTGTTAAGATATTAAACATGAATGGGAATCCAAGATGCTCAATACCTTGTAAGATCAGGCTCCAAATGTGTCTGGAGAGTTTTCTGTAAATCCCAGATTTTGGTCCCTCTCAGAAAAACTTATTCATAGAGCTACCAGTATTTTTAGCGTGGGTGTAATGGTTGGGGTTCAGCTGTAGCTGAAACAATAAATCCAGCCTGGGTGGCACACTGTGGTGCAATTTTGATCCAATCTATATCACAGGTTGGACTCAAAACACAACCAGGTTTGTTTAAAATCCATCTGGATGCAATCCAGTGCCATGTGCTGTGGGATAACCCTGCCCGGAGGTGGGACCAGATGTGGTCCCTCCCAGGCTGACCCATTCTGCGATTCTGCGCTTCACACCATCAGGAAAACTAAAATTCTGCTTAGGTTCCTTCTGGTAAATAATCTGAAGCACTGATTTTGGAGTCTGTGTAAAAAATTGTGTCCCATTTTGAGCTGATGGAACTCCTGACATTGGGTTCCCCACATGACCCACTGACATCTGTGATCTTCACAGTCCGCAGGGAACTCAGAGTCCTCAGAGCCTGCTGCTATCGCTGTTGGCATTAGGAAGAGTTAGAGGACAGAATTTGGAAGTTATCACTTTGCAAAATACACATAAAACCAGGATTTGGAACCTTTGAATTTTATTTAAGAAAATTGGTGATTCATAATTTCACATATTAGAAAACCCCTTCTTTTGAACTAAACAAAGAAAGCATTATCACTCCCAATAGCCAACCATTCCTTTCTTTAAATGGAGGTTTCCAGACTCAGAGTTTGTAGCAAGGTCCATTAGACCTATAATCAGGTTTTATGATGGTGTTTGAGCAAGCATTAGCTTTTGCCATAGTAATAACTCAAGTCACAGTTTTCTTCAGGATTGTAATCTGAGTATTTGGTTGACATGTTTTCTCCCTGTTAAAGAATAGTAAAAATGTATCATTAACCAGCTCTTATTAGACTATTTTTGATCCAAAATGCTGTATACATACAATTTAAATACAAATAGCTCAATAATTTTATTCTTTTGTTTATAGGTCTTTATTGTCTGAACACCATGCTTATTATAGCAATGTTAATTTAGAAGGCTTTTGCAAGGCTGAAAAGTTGTATAGAACTATTCCCACATGCAATTATGCACACACATAGGCAACAAATCTCTTTGCTGAGTGTTAAAATGAGGTAAAAATTTTATGGAAAGCAGAAAGAGAAACAGGACTACAAATTCAATATAGACATCTGTGTTGTCTACCCCTTCATTTTCCCCCTTATATTTTAATAGTATTGATGTGAAAGAGGAAAAACATTCTAAAACCAGCACAATTTTTCAAATAATATCTTAAAATCCTATTAATCTACAAGCTCTTCCAATCTTTGTAAGTATAGCATGACTGCTAATTTTAGATATTTGGAATTTCTTTTATCAAAATATTGTCAAAAGAAGTGACATAATTGAATTTGGCCTGCACAGTAAAAAAAAAAAAAAAAAAAAAAAAAAAAGTACATAAAATAACATAAACTACATCAATATTCTAGAAAAGACAATTATCAATTTATCAAGGGCAAATTTCTAAATTCTTAATGATTTTTAACCCCATGTACCTTTCTGCAGGAACTGAACATTCTGTTTTTGTGTCTCAAAAGTTATTGTGCAGTTATGTTAAATAGTATCCATGATTTTCACTATTTTTTCTAATCTGTACTCGTTACTACATGATAAGTCTGATATGCTTGTGAAAAATGATCATTAATTAATTCCCTAGAGCATTAACTCTCTCATACTTTTTAACACTTTTTCATCATGCAGCTTTTAATAAAAATAAGGGGAAATTTATCATCCTATAGCAATGTAAGTGTGAGTTCTGTTCTTGAAAGTCAGGAAGCTTTGGGAGCAGATTGTGTTTATTGTGCTAAATATACCTGTCTGCCGTCCCAGGAGCAGTTTGTCTGATGAGTAACTCTCAGTCTGGCAGAATGCAGTTGTTGTTCAGTCCCTTGCAGACCTTTTCAGTGGGAAAACTAAGGCTCTTCCCCCTTCAAATTAACGGGGCCAGGAGGTTAGGCAGGATGTTGTTCCCTATGTCATTGTTTGGACAGGATCCTGGAATAAAGCTCTCAGCTCTGGGAGCAGTCAGAGCTGCAGGGCTCACAGCAGCACCTCACACACCCCAGCTGACAGCACAGTGCTCACTGCACTTGGCTGAAGTTCCACCCAGCGCTGCAGCAGAAGGAAAGTCACCCCTCTGAACTGGCAGAGCTCTCCCAACATCACTTCCCTTTGCTGATCTCTCATCACAGCCCTGCTCATAAGATCTGTGGGGATCAGAGCTCACATTGGTGTAATGCAGCTTCTGTCTTTTGTCTCTTTCCGTGAGAGGTGCTTTAATTCCTTCAAGGAGCTCCTCTTATGGAACACAGTTATTCTTTACCCTGACTCCTTCTTTATCCTTGCAATCCTTCCTCCAAGTTTTACCAGAAAGCACCGGGTAAAGGGTCAGGATCGCCTGACCCTTAATTTGCAATTGGGAAGGAGGACTTGTGAGAGAAGATGGATTGCAGTTCTCAACTTTCTCTCTGCTCTCAGAAATCACACACAGAGTTGACTTTAGTTAGGAAAGCAAGCAGATCAATTTAGCCTGTAATGCCAGTCTATTTCAAACCAGAGACTTGTCAAACTTACATAGCAATGAATATCTGAATAGTCCTGAAGTGTAATGTCTCTAAAAGCTACATTTTGTGGGTATCTATGTTAGGTTGGCAATTAAGGTGGCTTTTTTGAGTAGGGCTTTAGTAGGTTTCACTGTGGATGCATCCAATAGTATTTACTAACACTTTGTAACAGAGAGGAAGGTTGTATCTCAGAAAGTATTCTGTTTATAATTATGAAAAGCATGTTTTCTGACCATTAATAGGGTGTATCTTGTTAATTATGATGATGTATAAGGTATTTCACCTGCGATGCCATTTAGAAAATTAATGTTTGAGGCACAGAAAGGTCATTGCCATTCTGGAAGGAATCCATTCATCTCTAAATAGGCCATCCGAATATAGACTAAGAAATACTCTATATATAATTACCTGGAAATAGATGGAATAAATAAGATTGATGATAGGTATTAATAAAGCCACATGTTAGTTTCCTGCTAGGAAAAAGTAGATTGTAACTGGAAAAAGCAATAATATACATGTAAAAATGCAAGAAATAGGTTAAAATCTTGAGTAGTTCTGTGAGGTGCAGCTGTTACTCATGAGATAAGAACTCAGCCCTCAGAAGTGGTGTGCATCAAGGACTTTATCCCGAGATTCTGGCAGGTATTTCTGAAGACAGCTCCTACAGAGAAGAGAATGAGGACTTTTTTCTTTTTTTTTTTAACAAACCTGACAACATGACTTCATAATACCTCTATATTTGCCACACAAATGCTTACAAGTAGATAGAATGTGTGTGCTGTCTTTGAAGATAAACATGTTAATGGGTATTTCCACGTGTGAGCCCTCTTTTGACACAGGCCTGGAGTCTCCAGGAGCTGGGGAGGATCCTGGGGGGGACAAGTCTCAAGTGGTCCCAGCAGCTGCTCATTCTCCAGCTCAGTTCTGCAACTTGGTCTCCTGAAGCATGGGAGACACAGGACAGAAAACCAGTGCCCAGCAGATTTTCAGTAGCACATGGACGAGCCAGAGACTGGGAACTGGAGCATTCTAAGAGGAGTGTCTGGGAGTGGCAGTAGCTCCTGACTCCTGCTCGGCTCCAAGCCCAGCTAGGATTGAGACCTCCTACACCAGACAGACAGGTGAGAGGTAGCCCTAGTTTGTGGGAGGCAGCTTTTGTAACTGGCACATCCAGCCCCTCATTTGGGACATACTTATCCATACACAGAGGTAAATCAGCTTGGAAAGGCTGCTGCTTCCTGCACTGAGCTGTTCTATCCCTGGCAACATTGCTCCTGGTCTTCTTGGACTGTCAGAAAATATTGTCCCAACTGGACACAAGTTCACAGTTTACAATTGCAGTGACTTAAACCTGGACTTAACCATAGCAATGCCTTTAAAAACATCTTCAAAGAGCCCTCCCTGAAGCCCAGTGGTCGCTGTTATTTTGCTGTTTGCTTTCATAAGAGCTGTCTGCCTCCCGGCTCCTCAGTGTCACTTGGCTGAGGAAATCAGACACTCTCTTTCCACACGAGTACCAGGAGAAAATGTTTCCTTGGCACTGATGGCTGCTTGCAGTACAGATTAAACCAAAATTTATTTATGGTAATGGAAGTTCAGGATTACCTGCTTTCCACCTCCTGGTTGCTTCTCTCTCACAGCAACCCCTGTTAACATTCAGAATTGCAGTGAGCTTTCACATCTGCTGAGCCTTGATACTCTCAGAGAAGCTCTGTGATATTACAGTATTTTGATGAATTAGGGCTTTGCTTTTACTTTGCCTCTACAAACCTCTGTTCTTGTAGGGCAGCATCACCGACACATTCAGTTTCTGCACTGCTTTTGGCAGAAACATGAACACCTGCTCAAGACTGCACTTCCACACACACACCCCAAACCACCTTGGAACAGGTGATGTTTAATCAGCATTCCTGGGTGGGGTCACTCATACAAGTCATGTTCTAGGGTTTTTATCTCCTTCTTCCTGACTAGAAAATTCAGGATAGTGGGACCTGCCTAGAAAATAACTTTTTGAAACTATCTGTGCCACAAAACTTCATAGTCTATACAAAGTAAATTAAAAAAAAAAAACCTGTAAAGGTGAAGAAAGTAAAAGATAAAAAAAACTAAACTAATATATTTGCAAGAAGTATGCTTGCCTCAGTCACCCTCTCTGTTTCTCCCAGATCCCATGTCCCACTGTAGGGAGTTGGAGTATTTCCATCAGTGAGACAATGCACTTTCCCTTGAAAGCTGCTGGGTTTAATCTCACCATCAGATGCTGTGATTCATTTCTGCAGTCCCTGTTGTACATTTCTTAATATCAGACAAGAGTGAAATATCTTCAGGACTGTGAGACTGAAGTTAACTATTTTTTCAAAGGAAAAAGGTGCTGGAAATATATAGTGGTCTTCATCAGCTAAAAGACTCTGTGGAACCAAACCCATGCTCATGAGCCTGTTGGGTCTTCACTACATGAGCCAGGAAGAGGCTTTTGCACCTCTACAGTAGGGTGAGCTTGGTTCAGTCTAATCTCAGGCATAGGTCAGAGCTGTGTTCAAGGAAGACAAGAGGAAGCTCTTCTACTTTTTCCTCTGATTTCTGAGCCTTTGAAGACCATTCCAGGTGTGTGCTAAAGCTCCTTCCTGTGACAGCTCTCCTGTAACAGAAGGACAGGTCAGCTCTTGACTTCTGAAACAAAGGCTTCAATGTCTTCAGAGGTATTGCAAGCTGAAGTAAAAACCTGCATGTGGCAGCTCTGAATTATGGGTCACCGTACCTTTCCTGATCTCTCTACTGGGGCCTTTTGAATTTGTACCTTGAAATCATCTTCAGCACCATTGAAGTGCAGGTGTTGGTAACAGCACTATGAGCTGAAAAGGTTTATTTCATAGTTTGATGTGGTCCTGCCATCTTTAGCTGGTTTTTTGCCTCCCTGCATCATGATCACTCATCTGGGGTAAGTACCTAAGTACTTTCCATGTTTTGTCTGGTTTGCCATGGCCAGTCCTTGGTTGGGAGCTTGATCCTATTTTCTCACCATCATCCACATACAGCATTGCATCATTAAAAAGAAATAAATCTTTTTTCAGGTAGGGGGGTATTCATAGCAGGACTAAGTCACAATCTCACCTCCCAGCTAAAAGGCTTTCAGTTGACACACAAATACAAATTACAGTAAATTATCTGATCTTTTTGATCCTACTGTATCCTTTCCCCATTTCTTCCACACTTTTCCTTAGACCCATTTTTTTCCTCCTTCACCTTCACTCAGTCTCCCCTCTGTCTCCACAGTTCCAATGCTTCACAGCCTTCCTTCATTTTATCCTTGTTGCTGAATGAAGACGTGATACAGATGAGAAGTAAAAATGAGGAGCTCTTTCAAATTAAGTTTTGCTGCAAACATCTTACCTGTAAAAAGCCCATGACAGCCTCAAGAGAAACAAAGGTACTTAAGCCTGGAACGTCACTGATCTCTGGACACCAGCCTGCTGCTGAATGCCTTCCAAACTCTGCCATTCCATGACTTGATTGGACCTCCCACAAGTTCCCCTTCAGGCCTGGCTGTGGACTGTGCAGTCCTGTGTATTGGAACAACCCCAACTGGCAGCGCTTTTACCCGGGATCATCCACAACTGCTTCCCCATTAATTCCCTCTGTCTGGAAGCACCCTGATGTCTCCTTAATAGGGCTTAGCATTATTTATAGCGATTTACAGGTGTGCTGCTAAAAGATAGAACTGTAAATCACCTCAGATGTTGTTCCATGATGAAGTGCCTCTACATTATTTAACAAATTGTCCCAACATGACTGAACGACACACAATGGAAAAACTTGCCACAGAAATGTAATATTGAAATGAACACAAAAATACTGCGTATTAAGTTAAGATTTGTAATTGCAATATTTATTCTTCTGGCAGTTTTGTACTCCAGGAGGACTTTCAGCTTCAGAAAAGCAGGGTGCTTCTAACCAGGGGGTGTCAGCAGGGCAATACAATGACTTATATATGTGACACTGTCGTGCAGCTGGCTTTGCAGAGGTGTTTAGCAGAAAAAACACCAGGTTGCACGTGTGCATCTTAGTTACAGCTCACTGCCTAGGGTGCAAGGTAGCAAGCAATGTTGTTTTACAGTATCAGAGTGATTCTGCCTCGGTAGAAAGAAGACCGAGGAATGATGAAATGCCAGCCAAAAGTGCCTACAGGTACCTCAAAATAAAGAACTACACGTGTTCTGAGATGTTGGTTTATCGTATTTGCCCGTAATCTGAGCACAGAGCTTTCCCAGATCAAGGCAAGGCAGGCAATTTTGAAGTGAGAGGAAAGGTGAAACAACATCTTCTTCCTAGAAAGCCTGGACTGAAAATGAACCACATTCAGTGTTGTATTTCTCCTTTGATTGCAGGTGGTTTTCCTCCTTCAGATATAAGGTACCATTATGTGAGAAAAGCTTCTGATTTTTCTCTATTCAGTCAGGGATAGTTCAAAGATTGTCTTGCCTAAAATATGCACATGGGTGAGATCTCACTGAGATCTGACACAAAAGCCAAGGAAGCAGCCCAGCCACCTGGTGATTTCCTCTGGGCAAGAAGGAAAGAAGACTTGGCTCACAAAGACCCATAGGGCAAAGAAGGGAAGTGATGTTTAAAATGTTTCTACTGAAACGAGTTATCCTGCTTCCATGTGGGTAACAGGGCTGTTTGTGCTCACATGTGTCCAAGGACAGGAGGACCCATGTAATAAATTCCAGCCTCAGCCATGAGAGCTGCATTCAGGCTGCTGCTGCACTGGGAGGATGAGGGTTGTTGGAACAGAAGCTGTCTGGGAGGCAGGAAAGGGTGAAGGAGGTGCCCCAAGTGCTGAAATGTCCACGCGAGCAGCATCTCTTCCTCAGGTGGCTCAGTCATGGATGGGACCCGGCTTCCTGGTTCCCCCTTCCCTTCCTGGGGGAACCACATTCCACATGGCTGCCCCTGTCTGTTTGTGCCTCTGTTTGTACCTCCCCAGCCTCAAACCAGTTTTTAAAGCATTTTAAGCCCACTTCAGGCCAATGGAACAGACAGGGAAATGGTTTAGCTGTGGATATATCCCCACAGGTTTTTGCAGCAGAGTGGACAACAGAGATGACAGACAGATGTAAGGTTGGATAGCAGCACATCCCTACTTCCTGGGAATGTTGTGGGGATCAGTATGCTGCTATCAGGGAGAGGTAGAAGCACTGAGTTGTCATAACGACCCTGAAAGAATTGTAAAACTCTGGAAAAATGCATCCTTATAAAACTAAAACACAATCCATTGGGATGAAGCATTAAGTACACTGTCACTCACCCCCAGCCTGGCTTTTCCTTTTCCTGCATGAGCTCTTCAACATTTTGCCACTGCTCCTACCATTGGAACCTGTGGCATGTATAAAACAGGACTCTTGGAGCACAAGCTGGAGTTTGGCCCGTGTGTTTTCCTTCAGAGAGCATCTCTGCCTCAGCACTAGAAACCTTGTCAGTGCTGTGTTTTGCAGAAATAAATAAATAAAGGAGCGAACGAAAATGTCATATACATAAATATGCCACAATAAGTTTAGTCTCTGGATCAAAGTGCTGAAAACGACACAGCTTTGAAACAGAAAGGTAGGAATCAAAATTACACATCCCCGTGCATCAGCCTGGGTGCCAGCTGTTTTACTGAGCCGTGCGTGCTGCAGCTGATTAAATGAAAACATTTTAACAGCTGTCTGAAAGAAGGAAAACCCTCTCCTCACCTTCCCAGGGCTGCCTCCTGCTCCAGCCCCATGAGCTGCCTGGGAGAGCAGCCCTGTGGCCCCATCCCATGCCTGACCTGTCCCTGTTTACCAGCACATGTGTGGGGCCACTGGGATGCAGGGCAGCTCTGGGATCATCCAAAGGACAGGCAGTAGGGTCCTTGAAGAGGTCAGAACCTCATTGAGTCCTGGTGCCATTGCCTGACAGGCCTGCATGGGGGCAAGAGCCCAGCAGCTGTCTGGCTCTAATCCAGACTATTCCACGAACTGGAAGTGCTGCTGCCTGGGGCAGGGAGACAAAGCAGCTCAGCTTGGTGGGGGAAGCAGCTCTGGTCCTCATATCCAGCCAAACACAGCCTGACCTCCCCAGCAGGGAAGAAAAAGGCTTTACAGAAGAGAGAGAGCTTTAGGTGAGTGGTGGGTGGTCTCTGGTGGCTGCATCCCTGCCAGTCTGCAGAACCAGCTGGGAGCCATGCTCCAGCCTAGGGCCAAGCAGTTCTGTGTGATGGCTGACTCCCTTCCTCTATTCCCCTGCCTCCCCAAAACAGCGTGGGCACCCCTGAGCAGCCTGCTTGGGACAGAGCCTGTGCCCAGCCCGTGCCAGGCACTGCTTGGGCAAGTGCTCATTGGCTCCAGCCAGCGCAGAGCTCTCTGTGGTGCCCTGCCCTGCTTCATTCCCTGGGGCAGGCACAGGTGCTGAGCTGTGCTGCCATCCCAGCTTCCAGAAGGCTGAACTGGGAGGCCTCCAAGGTTGCCGTGCCCTCAGCTTCACTGGGAGGGCGGTGAGACACTTTTTGTAGAAATTTGGGAGGGTTAGTGTCAAGCACCAGATGTGCCTATTCAGTCATTCTTACAGATGCTGCATTTTAAGACACTATTCTTAAAGAATCCATATTTCTAAAAGGAAGAGCAATCAAGAAATTTTACAACTCATGATGTAAAAACTATTTCAAAAGGTGACGCCTTTTGCTTTTTTTACCTGACATCTGCTGTGTCTGTATGTTTGTGTGTACCAGGGGGTGGAGGCTTTTATTATGCTGAGGTTTCCACAAGGCCTGCTCATCACACCTTTCTTTGGCCCAGGGGGCTCCCTGCTGCTGCTGCCCAGCGGGCATTGTGTCACTGCCAGAAGCCCCCCAACAAGGGTGTCCGGGGTGAGAACAGGACATGGTTCATTTGCTGCTGCACATCCACAAGTTCTGCCCACAAAATATGGCAAGAAACTGAACTGCTTTTTACTTTTGTAAAAGCTGCAGCCGCTGCTGCTATAAAATGTTGGCATGGTCGTAACATGAGACCCTTCCATGGATTTCCCTCCCCATCTGTCCTGGGCAAGTCTCTGACATCCTGGTTTGGAATGGCTTTGTTCAATGCAGACAGAGCTATCTCCCTGTAATTGTCCTCCCTAAAAAATGTGCATTCTCAAAGTTTATCCTGCCTACTTCCATGGTTTTCCCTCCAAAATAATGTGGTGCCACCAGCAACAGAAAATCTGTGAGTGAGTGAAAAGATGGCTAAGAAAGGACTTCCCACCACACTGTGAGCCTTCCTCAAATCCAGCAGGCCACCCCCGTGTGCCCCCACACACCCTGCAGGACTCTGTCCCCAAGTGCCACACACAGGCACAGCAAAGAGAGGCCAGCCAGCTCAGGGCCCTGTGCCACTGTGCTGCAGCTCCTGTGTGCTCCTGGTGACAATCACTAAGGGCACATCCGCAAGGACCACTCATCACGTCACCCTCGGGCCACCTGGTGGCTCTTTGTGCCTCATCTCTTGCCCACCCACGGTGATGTTTTCCCTCACTGCCTTGAGGGTATTTTTCTCTTCCTCTGCCCAGAGAGCTTTGGGGACCAGTATGGAAGTGGTGGCTCTAGGACAGGTCATCTCCAGGCTCTAGGACTAGGACACCCCATGCTGGAGCATGCAAAGCGCAGGAGATGTGCCCAGCAGGTCAGGAGCAGCCGTCTGACATGTGAGGGCCAGGGCTGGATGCTCCCCACCCTGCTCTGATGGGGAGCACCCCTGGGCTCACTGCCCCAAAGCTGAGCAGGGCTGATCACACACGTGGCTGTTTACACATCACACTTTAGGAAAAACACCTGGGGTATCCGTGTGTCCCTGGGACCGCGGGGTGAAGGAGACCCCCCTTTGGCAGAAGCCTGTGTGAAAGACCACTCGGAGCCCCTGCCGGGGGCTGCGGCGAGGTTTGAAAAGCTGCTGGTGGCTGCAGCCGTCCCCCCACCGCAGCCCCTCTGCCCTGCGGGCTCCGTGGGCCAGGGGGGCTCTCTGAGGGGTGGGGGGTCCCTCCCGAATGGCCGGTGCCCTCCGGCCGCGGGGACAGCGCGCCCCCCGCACCGAGCCTCGGGGCGGGCACCGCGGGGCTCCTTCCCTCCTGCCCGGGGGCAGCGGCCGCGTCGCACGCCTGTCACCGCCGCCTCCTCCCCGTTATTTACATCCGTCTTTAGCACTCTAATTACCCGCTTTATTGCTTTTGCCCGGGGGAAGCCCGGGGACGGCGGCGCAGGGGAGGACCCTCCTCTCCATCCCCCGCTCTGCTCGGGGGAGGGGGACACGGAGCTCAGCCGGGCTTGCCTCCACAAGCACCTGGCTTCGGGAGGATTTGGGGCGGCGAGGGGCCGAGCCGAGCCCCCCGCGGGAGCCGGAGGGCGCTGCCCCACAGCTCGCCCTCGAGGGGCGGCCTCGGCGTGTGCACAAACGCGGCCTCCTCCAGCGGAGGGGGAAAAAAAATAAAAAAGGCGACAGGATAGATGGATTTTCAGATAAGCAGCGGAGGTAATTTATTGGCCTTTATGCTCTTCCGATGGAGTGGGGGAGAGGCGGCGGAGTCACGTCTGCACATCATTAACCGGGTTTACTCCGCCTCGGCCCACAGAGGCTCTCCCGCCCCGACACGGAGCGGGCCCGGCCCAGGCCAGGCGCCGCTGTGAGGGGTGACCATGAGGGGCCGCCGAGCCCGGGGTGACCGTGAGGAGCCACCGAGCCCGGCGTGCTCGGCCCACAGAGGCTCCCCCGGCCCCGCCACGGAGCGGGCCCGGCCGGGCCCGGAGCCGCCGTGAGGGGCGGCCATGAGGGGCCGCCGAGCCCGGGGTGACCGTGAGGGGCCACCGAGCCCGGCGTGCTGCTCCCCCGGCCCCGGGGGCAGCCCCAGCCTCTTCTCGCTCATCCAGGTTGTCCGCGGCGCACTCGCTCCTCCAAACTCATCTAAATTACATCAATAACAGAGCGCACTCTTTAATGAGCTCTCAACTTTAAAGACTTGAAGGATATTAACAAGCCGCTTGACAAATGGTGCTTAGAAGCACATTAAAGACGCTGCTAATGGAGCGCATAATGACGGCTAATTTTCGATCAGATATAAATTAGAGCCCCAACAGTTATTTGCCTTAAGGACTTTATGTAAATGATCCTGTTCTGTATAAACGGGGAGGCGAGCCCAGCCCCGCCGCGCCGCCGAGCCGTGCCGTGCCGTGCCGTGCCGTGCCGTGCCGCAGCCCGACGGGGCGCGCAGCCCCGGCCCCACCGCCGCGCAAACTCCGCGGGGCTCCGCGCACGGCTCCGCCTGCCCCAGGGCCGCCCGGGGCGGGGGGAGGAGGAGGCCGAAGGCTCATCCCAGTGGGGCTGGTGGCGGGTTCAGAGGGCGGCTGTGCCGCTGCGGGAGCCAGTGCCCAGCGCCCGCGGGGGCCCGGAGCAGCCCGGCCCGGTAGCGCTGCGCCCCGCGGAGAGCCGGGCAGGGGCGCATCTGCGGAGCTGGGTCCCGCACACACACACACACACACGCTCCCGGGGTGTCCCGCACACACACACACGCTCCGGGGGTGTCCCAGCTGCCTCCCAAAGTGCTGCGAGAGCCTCTGCTTTCTCTCCGTTGTTTTCGTTCGAGGGTCGTGGCCAGTTTGGGGACAGGGTTTTGGTTGGTTTCTTTCTTTTTCTTGGTCCTAATTTTTTTTTCCTTGTTTTTGTCAACAAGTGCCAGCCGAGGGCCCGGCCCCGGGCCAGGGAAGGCGTGACCGACCCCGCGCAGCGGCCGCGGCTCCTGCCCGCCCACCCCGGCCCTGCCCGGCCCCCGGGATGCTCCCGCACGGAGGAGCCGTGTCAGCAGGTCAGGAATTTCCCCCGCCCCGGGAAGGGGGTCCGGGCTGTCGGGGGGAAACCGCGGGTTTTCCTGGGGGATTTTTTTTTGCCTGGTGGGCTGCGATTCTTTTGCTATCCCCCACCCGCCGCCCCGCTGACTTGCGGGGTGTCCTCCTCTTCCCTCCAAGCCCCTCCTTTACCTTTGCGGGGCGCGCTGAGCCGCAGCCGCGGGGCAGGTTCCCCTCCTCCGGGAGGGCTCGGGGGTCTCACCTGCCAAAATAACAACAAACCATAAAGGAGGGAGGGAGGGGAACGCTGACCCCCCATCCTCCTCACGCCGGTCACCGCGCCGGGATCACAAACCTGCTGGGCTGTCCCAGGAGCGGGCACTGCTGGGGTTTCCCCCGGGAGAGCATTTGGGGAGGGAAAAGGATGACTCGTCCCCATCCCCGGCGGGCCGAGGCGGGAAGGGGCGCGGGAGTTGCGCGGGCGCGGAGGGCCCCGCTGGAGGCCGTACTCACCCGGGCGGCCCCAGGGCTGCGCCTCCTGCTCCGCGCTCGCCGCCCCAATCCATCGATTTGTTCCTGGAAAAACGCGGCGCATTCTTATAGCAGCTACGAGCAATTAATATTGCATTAACCCTATTAAAAAAAAAAAAAAAAAAAAAAAAAAAAAAGGGAAAGGAAAGGAAAAGAAAGGGGAAAACCCGCACCCCGGCAAAGCCATTTATTATTAAAGCGAGGGTAATTGGAGACCCGAGACGCGGATGTGTGCGTGTCGTGGGGCAAGGCAGGAGAACACAGGCGTGACCGTGTGGCGGGAAGGAAGGGGAGCCGAGGGTGGCTAATATTTAATTTCAGGTCTGTGGTTTTCTAATTCGAGATTAAAAGCAGTCACGTCTTTGAAGCCAGACACTTGGTGTAAATGTACAGTTAAAATATTCTATTCCACAGTCCCCAGACAGAGCTCTGCTACTCCCAGGCTTCATTAAATTTTAATTATCATCCCAGACTGGAGCAAGGAAAGAGGGGGAAGACTGTCCACCTAATTGCAATTGATAAAGGCAAAGAAGCCGAGATATTTTTCCTCGCCGTGCACGCACAGCAGTTGTTTTTGTTGTTGTTGTTGTTGTTGTTGTTGTTGCTTTAATGCGGGCAAAGCCCGGCGAGAGCAGCGCGAGCATCTCCGCCTATGGATCTGCTGTTTACAAAAGATGCACGTGAAGGAAAGCCGGGAAGTGATGCCGTAGATGGGTGTTGGGGGAGAGGGGGGGCTCCTGGAGGATCTGGCGAAAGATCAACGGAAGAGACGAGGACCCTCATTAGAGCTCGTCAGCTTATTGTCTCCCAAAACAAAGCTGGTGCCTCAGCCCTGCTCGGCCCGGGCAGCGGAGGGGCTGCCCTGGCACCCGGCCCGGTTCTCCCGGATCCCGGGCACCTCTGCACCCCCACACACCCCTCAGCCCCCCGGCTCTTCCGCGCCTTTTCGTTTGTTAATCATCTGCGAGTGCGGCACCGGCAGGTACCGGGAGAAGTCGGCTAATTGCCCCGGGTTTTTAATTTGGCAAACTAGAGAGCGATCTATCTCCAGGCAGTAAAAGGTAAAAAATAAAACCCACCGCGTTTGCTTTCTAAGCAGCTTCTTATTATCACATCGCCACTTAATTTTATTTCCATTCTCTCCAAGTTAAATAGAAAGCCGAGCTCACAGGGGAGCTGCCATGTGCCTACAGACTGGGGATGTCAAGCAGAGAGACTCACAGTGCAAAGTTAATTTCAATTCCCGAGGAGGATTTCACATTCTCGCTCGCTCTGACCCACAGTAATTAGCTGAGATAACTAATGATTACTTACTTATTCCTTGTAATTATCTGGATTTAATAATTCGCTGTGTAATTTATTAATTCGCCCGTAATAGCCTTTAAGTGAATGGCTCATTTAAGAGGGCGCAGCGGCGGTGCAGGGGCTGCTCTCGCCGCTCGCCGCCTTCGCCTGCTCTCGGTCTGGGGGGGCTCTGCTGCTTTGGGGGCTCCGGGGCCCTGCCCAGCCGGGCTGCCTGACCCTGCTGCCCTGGCGGCCGCTCCCGGCTCCTCCTGCCCTCCCTCCCCTCTCGGAAGGAGCCCCGGGGCAGGGGGGCAGGGGGACACCTCCTTCGGGGGGGGTCGGGGACAGCGCCACCCCCTCCCAAAAAGTTGGGAGCCTCGGCGGCGGATGGAGGAGCAGGGATCCCCGCTGCGGGCCCGCGGGGCTGAGCCGTGACCCTGCGGGGCCGCGACGGCAGCGACAGCGACGGCGACAGCGACGAGGGCTGGCGGGGCCGCGGGAGGGCGCGGACAGCGGCGGGGACAGCGCGCCCGTGCCCGCCGGACACCGGGCCCTGCTTGCGCGCCCGCGGAGCCGCCGGCACCCTCGGCGTGCCCGGGCGGCTTTGAAGCTGCAGCTGGAGCTGGTGGCTGGGCGGAAATATGAATATTTAATCGCGCCTCGTGTATGATCTCCCTCCCCCCTCGCCCGACGCCGTCGGGATTTTTTTTTTCCCCGGCTTTTGTGAGCGCCGCGCGGGGAAATTACTTTTCCCTTTTCAAATTTGGGGCTTATTTCCGCGCCTCAGCCTGCGGGGCTCCCCCTTGCCGAGTGTGGGGGGCACAGAGCAGCTCGGGGAACGGGGACACCCCAGGGCCCCGTGTCCCCCTCCCCGCGCACTCGGCGGGCCCGGAGCTGTCCCCGGAGCTGTCCCCGGAGCTGTCCCCGGTGCTGCCCCCGGTGCTGTCCCCGGTGCTGCCCCGGCGCTCCCGGGGCCGCTGCCCCTGCCCGGAGGCGGCGCGGAGCTCGGGCAGAGGCTGGCGGGGGAAAAACAAGAAGCAGCAAACGCGCTTTGCCAATAAAACGTAAAAAATCCTGTTTTCTTTTTTTTTTAATGAAAGACGATTTTAACAACATTTAAAAATAACTTATTACATTACTAGAATAAATAAGCCTCCTATTAACAAAACAAAAACAACAAAATAAAAAAAAAACCAAACAAAAACCAACGAAATCGCGTCATGTACAGAACTTAAGACTTCAAACAGTCTCGGATAGAATAGCGATACAGCGAAATCTGTAAGAATATATCTATATGTGCGTCAACGCCAATGAAATATTTACAATACATACAGGTACCCAACCGAGTACCCTCAGTTTATTGTTGTTGTTCCAAAAAGAAGTGTACCAAATCGGTTGTGAATTTACAAGCAGTGCAGCCTCGCTCGCTCGCTCCCTTTCCCTACAAATTTTAATTTGGCTTTTCTACAAACAGACTTCCAAAAAGGGACTTTCCTCCGTGGAAAAGTATTGCAATTAAAGGTAATAAATAACCGAACAAATAAATAAATAAATAAATAAGCAATCGGGTAATTAAATAAATAACCGAGCCGGTCTGAATACCGTCGCGATACACCTTTGAAATCGAGAAAGACGGATATTGTGCTGGCAAGAAACCCGAAGCGACAATCCCACCCCCACCCTCCCCACCCCCCAGCGCTGTCACCTACGCGGCCACGTCCTTTCTCACTTCGGGAGCAGCGTGTGGTGGGGACAATATGGGAATCCCCATTAAATATGTAACGCGGTAAACAAATACCTCGGACAGTGAATCAGGCTACACAAATAACGTAAGACATCTACTATAGGGTGCCGACGCCGTACGAATAAGAATACTCGCCAGAGAAATACCTTAGGTTCAGGTGACAATTTACAAATGGCCAAAAGGGACATTCAGAAGAAGAAAAGCTCACGTTCATAAATCCTACCAACACAAAATATTTGATTCTCACTAACAATTTTTTTTTTACTTTTACCAAGACTTAGATTAAAGAGGTGTAATTAATTAGAATGAGCACAAAATGAAGTTGCTAGAGAGATAAATTAATAATTTACAAGGGGTTGTTTGGCAGTAATCTAATAATAGCTTTTGAAGACCAGTGAACACAGCAGGATCAGCTCTTTCCCTAAGCGTTATAACTTCAGAGAAGGAAAAGGATAATAACCACAGTAAAAATATATATATATTTATATATTTATAATACGCAGTGTAAATGCAGAAAAACCTGCCATCTGTTTTTTTTTAATCATTATTATTATTATTATTATTATTATTATTTAAATCAAAATATTTTTAGACGTCTCTCGCGGTGCGAAGCCTCAACTCTAGATTCAAGTTTGGGTCCCGAGAAAGCCATGGCATCGTGGCCACCCCGCTGCCACCCGGGCGAGGTCTGTTAGGAATAAAAACCAGCGGTACTTGCCGGGGCGGGTCCGGGCGCGGCTCCGCGGGGAAGTTCCCCCGAAAGTTGGGCGCGGGGCGGGCGGCGGGGTGGGCTGGGGTCGTTTGGGGTCGTTTTCCTCCTTTCCTTTTTGTTGTTCTGGTTGTTTACGGGGTTTTCTGTGGGCGGCGGCGCTGGCGCTGCGGGCGCCGCTGGGCTCAGATGCCCGCCGAGTACTTCATGCGCTTCTGCTTCTGGCGCTGGTTGCAGAACCAGACGCGGACCACGTTCTTCTTGAGGTCCAGCTTCTCGGCGATGGCCGCGATCTTCTCGGAGGAGGGCCGGGGCTGCAGGGCGAAATAGGCCTCCAGCGAGCGCTTCTCGGGGGCGGCGATGGAGGTCCGCTTGCGCTTCTTCTCCGCGCCGCTGAAGAGCTCGGGCTTGGCCAGCTTCTCGCGGTGGGACTTCTCGGCCTCCTCCAGCCACGCCTGCAGGATGGGCTTGAGGGCGATCATGTTGTTGTGGGAGAGGGTGAGGGACTCGAAGCGGCAGATGGTGCTCTGGCTGAGGGATCCCACCCCCGGGATCTTCAGGTTGGCCAGCGCCGAGCCCACGTCGGCCTGGGTCACCCCCAGCTTGATGCGGCGCTGCTTGAAGCGCTCGGCGAAGGCCTCCAAGTCGCGGGGGTCGGCGTCCACGTCGCTCATGCAGCCCATGTGCGCCGGCAGCCCGTGGGCGTGGGCCATGCCCAGCGCCGCCGGGTGCATGGGGTTCATGCCGGCCATGTGCGGAGCGTGGCCCGGCGTGGAGACCACGGCGCCGTCGGGGGCCGCCATGGCCCCCAGCGCCAGCCCCGGCGTCAGGTGCTCCAAGAGTTCCCCCTCCAGCGCCTGGTGGGGCTGGTGGTGGTGGTGGTGGTGGTGGTGATGGTGGTGGTGGGTGCCCGACAGGGCGGACGGGTGGGAGATGGGCACGGAGGAGGAGGAGGCGGCCGAGGTGCAGGGGATGGTGTTCATGGTGTGGTACGTGGCGTCCGGCTTGAAGGGGCTGTGGTGCGGCGGGTGGTGGTGGTGGCTCTTGCTCGGGGAGACGATGTCCACCGCTGCCAGGGCTTCGGCGCGGGCCAGCAGGCTCTCGTCCAGACCGCCGAATATATTGCTCTGCAATTGCAAATAGAAGGCACACATAACGCTCAGCAGGGAATTCGCCTCCCCGCGCACTCCGCCGTGCCACTAAAACCTTCCCAGCATGTTAAAAGAGAAATCCTGGAGAAGGGAGGGGGGGTGGGGTGGTGGGGGGGGAGGAGAGCAGAGGAGAAGAGGGAGCTAGCGGGGCGAGGGAGCGGGCGCGGCGCGCAGCCGCTCGCACAGAGGAGCCGCGGCGGGCGGGCGGGCGGACGGACGGACGGACACACGCACCAGCCGCGCGCAGCATCCCAGGTCATAAAAATTAATACGAGCGGCAAGAGCCGCCGCATGCATAAGTTGGGCGAGCGCCCGGCGGCGCCGGGTGATTTGCTGCACGGCCATGAAAAAATCATCAGGCGGATCCGGGGGGCCGCCGAGGGGCTCCCCTTAAAGCGGGGCGGCGGGCGGCGGGCACCTACCGGAGGGGCGGGCAGGCAGGCCCGCCGCATCGCCTCCGCGCCGCCGCCGCTGCCGCCGGGGCCGGAGCCCGAGCTGGAGCCGGAGCCGCCGCTGCCGCCGGGGCCGGAGCCGGAGCCGCGTCCGGCGGAGCCGCCGCTGCCGGTGCTGCTGGGGGAGCTGGCGGCGGGGGCGGCGGCGCCGGCGGAGGGACAGGGCGAGGCGGTGTGCAGGGCCGAGTACTTGGTTTCGTGGAGGCCGCCGCCGCTGCCGCCGCCGTGGGGGAGGCCGAAAGGCTGCTTGCTGCTCAGAGACATCATCATGGTGCTCGCCGCCGCCGCGGCCCGGCCCGCCGGCAGCCGGCCGCCGGAGGAGGGCAGGGGCGCGGGGCCGGGGGCCCGAACCCCCCGGAAAAGCCGCAGGAGCCCCGCGCCCCCACCCCCCGAAAAATAAAAATAAAAAAAAAAAAATTCCCACTCGCCCCCCAGCAGGCTGCCCGAGCCCCGCCGGGGACGAGAGGGAGAGGCGGCTCCGGCGAGCCGGGGATGCGCGGGATGCGCGGGATGCGCGGGATGCCTCCCGCCCGCCCGCCCGCCCGCCCTCCGCCCGGGCGCTCGCCGCTGTCCGCCGCCGCCTCCGCTCCGGCGCCGGCCCTCGCCTCTCGCGAAGTGCCCTCCCCGCCGCCGCGCCGGTGGGTTTTACTCTCTCCCCTCCCTCCCCTCCCCTCTCGCCTGTCACTACAGCCCAACTCCTCGGGAAGGGCCCTCCGCGCCTGCCTCCTCGGCCCCGGCCCCCTCCTCCGCCGCTCCCTGCCCGCCCCCCGCCGCTCCCACGCCCACGCGTGCTCCCGCACTCACCGCCGCGCCGCGCCCGTCGCCTCCCGGAAAGGGGAGGGAAAAAGCCAAAAAGGAAAAAAAAAAAAAAAAAAAGAAGAAGAAAAAGAAAGGAGGGGGGAAGCGACGACCCCACCGCCTCGAATCCACCTTCCATGGAAAGAAAAAATGATTTTTTGAAAGCGGGGAAAAAAGTCCCGTCCCGGCTCACCACGCACCTACAGCCAGAGTGTCCCGCCGCTGCTCTGGCACCGCAGGGGCGGGGGATGCGCGGGCACAGCGCGGGGAAAGGCCGGGAGCGACGGCCGGGGGCTGCCCCCGCCGGCGGGGAACCGGAGGGATCCTCCTGCAAAAGCGCACCGCTATCCCGCCAATTTCCCACGCCCGTCTAATAGGAAAAGAAGAAAAGGAAAAGAAAAAATGAAAAGAGAGAGAAAAGAAATCGGGGAAAGTCAGTTTTCCTGGAGGTGGTCGGGTTTATTTCCATGAATTTCACTTTGCAGCAGAAAGGTTAAAATAAGTGCTTAGGTGTTTAATTTCTCACCTAAACAGCAGACTTGGTAATTTTAAGGGAAATAAAAAAAAATTACATTGTATCAGCTCTCACTGTCGCCAGCTCGGAGAAATGAAATAAATCAAAGTTAAAAGCTTGAGTATCATTTAATTATGGTGTGAATAGCGCTTGGAAAGAAGTAGAACAACATCTCTAAACAAATTATGGCCGGGCCAGGAAGGAATTATTAGATTGAAATTTCATTTAGGCTCGGGAGACACGGCGCTTCAATATGTAATCTGTTATGCCTCATCTGATTTGTATGCTTAATTCAGCTTGACGAATTTATTAGTTTTCATAATAGTAAAAAAATTGAGCAGCACTATGGGCTAATGCATTGTGTGTACTATAAATTGTATGTCACCGTTGAAAGGCTGAAGTCTATAGAAATCTTTTATTAATGACAACATAGGAAAGAGGATTTTCTTGCAAGCCTTTAAGGAGTTCATGCCAAACCTCCGCGCTTCGTGTCTCGGTAGGCTATTAACATATCGTCATACTAATTAGGCTACTTCATGAGTGATATAATTTCAAACTTTAAATTATGTTCTAATTAACAAGGGTTGTCCAATTTGCTTAATCTTCAAAAGGCTTTTGGCTTGTCTAATTAGTCTAAAGCATCGAGCATCTCCAACGCCCAAGAAAGAGCCATCAATAACAACATTTTGCACGGTTTGAGGCGATCGCGGGCCGAGCCCACGCGGGGTGCGGCCCGCCCGTGGCGGGCAGGGCTGGCGGGGCTGGCGGCGAGGTCGCTGTCCCCCCCTCCCTCCGCCGGGTCCCCGCAGCGCCCCGGCCGCTCCTGCGCCCCCGCTCCGCCTCCCGGCAGCGGCCGCAGCGCTGCGCGCCTCGGCGCGGGCACGCCGGGAGGGGAGCGGGAGAACCAGGGAAAGCTCCCGCTTCCCGGGGAAGAGGAAGGGAAAAAAAAATAAATAAAAAGGAAGGAAGGGAAAGAAGAAGAGAATACCTCGTTGGCACGGGGAGGTCCGAGGGCAGCCAGCCTGCCGGGTGCGCGGAACCGGGGAAGGGGCTCTGCCCGCCCGGCTCTCCCAGCTCAACTTTGGCGGAGAGAAATGCGAGGAGGAACCCCCCCTCCCGCTATACATTTAACCCCTCCCGCACTGAGTTTAATTACTCGCAATAGTTGTTCTAATGTATGCTGTCACACGGGAGAATTGAGAACGCATATCGTTAATATGAATTAATCTTGATTTTAATAGCAACTGACAACCGATCTCCAAAACGCCGAGCGCTCATCGCCGCTCCCATCGGCCGCCGCCGGGACGCGGAGCGGCAGAGCTGGGCCAACTTTCCTCGGTGCCGGGCCCGGGGGTGACCCCGGGGGTCCCCGCGGTGCTCTCGGCGCTGCAGGGACCCGCCGCGGCTCCGGCCCCGCGCTGCCGCTGTGCCCGCTGCCGGCAGCGCCTCGCCCGCGGCTCCACCGCCCAGCACCTTCCCGTTGCCCGCTCTTCCCGGCGATTTTTTTGTTTATTTGTTCGGGTGCTGGGTTTTTTCGTGGAGCCCCCGCGCTGCCCGTCCGCACCCCCCGCCCGCAGTCGGGAGGGGCGCCGGGGGAGCCGCAGCGGCCGCGGAGGCTCCGCCGCCCCCCGGCCCCGCGGCGGCCCCGCAGCCGGCTCTGCGCGCCGCTGGGCTGCCGAAATAAAAGGAGAGCCCCCCCTCCAAGTTCCCCACGCCCACACCCTGACCCACGCAGACATCTGGGGAGAAATCACTGTCGCCTCTCATGTATCCATGTTCTGATTTACGATTAAAATTTAAAGACGCGCATTCATATTTTACCGAACCTAATGCGCCCTATGAATTTTTAATCCATTAAGATGCGGGCTACACTTTGAGCAAACTCTACCTTTGTTTTGAGGGCAGGGCACCGCCGCTCCCAGCCCTGCCACCCGGCGCCCCACTCCGCTCCCGGGCCCCGCCGCCTCCGGGGCGCTCCCCCGGGGCTCCAGGCACCGGGAGCGGCCCCGCCGCCGCGGAGGCTCCGCGGGTGCGGACAGATGCTCCGGCCCGGGACGCCCCGCTGGGGCATACCCGCATCCCCGCCGGCGGTGCCTCGGCATCCCCGGGCCCCTCGGTGCCTCCGGCCAGGCACCGCCGTCCGCATCGGCCCCTGCTCCCCCTCTCCCAAATCTCCTCCCCCGCTCCCAAATCTCCTCCTCCGCCCCAAATCTGCGGCCGCGCCGCCGCCGCGAGCCGAGTCAAGTCACGAAGTCAAACTTCGAGCCCGGAACGATCAATGAAGAGTTTTGCCGTCCGTGGCGCCTCGTGCTTCCTGGCACTAAAATAAATGCAAGAAATCGAAACTTAATTACTTGAAAGAAATCCAGAAATCCCTCTGCATAATTTATCCAGGCATTTTTTCGTGGCGTTTGTGTTGAATGCGCGCGTTTGACTCCGCACGCTCCTGTCCCCCGCGCTGCCCCCTCGGCAGGAGCGGGGCGCCGGCCGGGCGGGGGTGCGGACCCCCGGAGCCCGGCTGAGGGAAGAGAAATCCGCATTTTGCTCCTCTCTTTTCCCCCGTCCGAGAGCAGCTCCTGGGGCAGGGTGGCAAGCGGGAACCTCTCCTCTCTGCCTGCAGGGTCTGAGCCCTGAGCCAGGAGCTCCGCGGTATTTTCTGCCCAGGAGTGCCTGGTGTAACAAGCTCCTAAGCATGATGAAAGTGCCAATAAAGTAACTCAGTTTTTCCGACAAATTCCGCCCCCCTCCCCCCGCATTTGACGATCCCGCCGTGGATCCCATGCTCCCTCTCACGGATGGGGTATGACACCTGGAAGCCGGGGGTGGGACACTGCCTGGCGACCCTGCCATGGCCCCCTCATTGCCACCCAGCCCGGCTGATGAGAGCCCTGCCTGGTGAGCCTTTCGCTGAATTCATTAGCACTGGAAGTCTGCTGGCTCGGGAGCAAACTTTATCATAGACACCTCATCGAGAACTTGAAGTAATGTTATGAAAGAATGAAAAATACATTTGGGAGCTGCCTGGAAACTGAAGTACATTTTGATTTAACTTACATTAACAGAAACCTAATGTAGAAGTGAAGGGATCTAACAAAACCATTAATAATTTAAAAATAATTACAGATAGTCTATCCTTACTATTCACAACCACTCAACATTTTAGACAAAGAAAGCTGAATATTCTTCGTGGGAGAAGGATGTGAGCAGACTGCTAAGCAGGAGCTGTCCAGCTCTCACTGCCTCTCCTCTGCTCACACACACTGCACATTCCCCACAGCACCCAGGACACCATTCCAAAACTGCTTTTCCAGCAGGGAGGGTGGAGGTGGAGGCAGGGCCTCTCTTTTTACAGGGCTTTTTGGCATTTATTTTGGCATGGATTCCAACCCCCTCTCTTTATTGGAGCTGCTGTTTGAGGTGGGCCCAGCATGGCAGGGGAGACCAAGAGCACTCCCACGGCTCCTCAGGCTCTTCCAAGGCTCTGCCAGCCCTGGAGACCTCAGGAAAGGCCTTTTCCATCCACAGCCTTGGCTAACACCAGTGGCAAGGTGACCCTTCTGCCCTGTGTCATCTATCTGGGATCAGCACAGCTTGGCTTGCCATGGAGCTGTGCAAAAGTTATTTTTGATGCATTCATTTTAATTCAAGTTTCCATTGTATGCTTTATAGCTCAAGGGCCACGAGTGTCCTGCAAGGCTGTGATTTTGCCTTGTATTTCTGATTGTTTGGATTTGGGGTTGGGGTTTTTCTTTTTGAGACGCACCTGCTGTCCAAACACTGTAAAATCAGAGCAGCTGGATCTGCAGTGGACTTTGCTGCTGAAGAAAAAATTGTAAAGAGGGAAATTCAGACATAAAGTGGCTTCTAAAGGAAAAGAAACACTGGATGATACAAAGCAGATAAATTCAGATCTAACTCTCACAGGAACACAGGACCCCACCTTACAAACAGTCTCACAGGTGGGAGCTCTCCCTAACCACATCCCCAGCTCCTACTTGTATTGAAAACATTAAGACCTCATGGATCATTAAAAAAATCCTATAAATCACCCTGTGAATGTCCTTGGGACTCTACTCTTGCTGATTTAGACAAAACCCTGGTATCTTAGATTAGCCTTCATTAATTATTTTCATTAATTCCCCTTGTTATGGATGTATTATCACAAATCATATTCCAAACACATTCCCTAATTAAGCATGAAATTCCTCCCTCTGTATGCCATTTAACTGGAGCAGTGAGGATGTGTGTGTTCAGCCTGGTGCCTGGAGGCTGGAGCCAGGCACTCGGTGCAACGAAAGATGGTGCTTGCATTTCAGATATCTTTCAGGGCTTGCTCTAACTTAGGGAAAATGTTGTGGTTTTTAATTTGATCACCAGCATGGGCACGTCCTCAGCTCAGAGCTCTTAGCCCTTGTGAATTTTCAGTGTCTTCTATCTACTTCTTCAGTGTTTTCAAGAAAAATATTATTTGCTTTTCTCCCCCTTCTGCCATGCAAGGTGTTGGCTGATCTCTTTACAGGTCCCCAGGATTCACCAGGCAGCCTTCTCCTTCTAGCCAGAAAGAAACAACTGTGACAACTGATGCGCATTGGAAAAGGTGATGAAAACCTCGTGTTTCTGAGCAGGCACAGTTGTGTCACTGGGTCAGTGTTGTACCTCTGAGCCATTAAATAGTGTGTTAAAATACTTATTTGGGGAGACAGGGTCATGTGGCCTGTGGTATTTGGTGTGTGCCATGCCATGGACTGTGCTTTCACGGTCTCTGTAGTTTTGGGAGGTTTGGCATGGACTCATCCATGAATGCGTGGTGGAATATGTCTGGGAATTATTATGTTTTCTCCCTTTGACACACACAGAACATGGTGGGAAGACCCACTAGGACGAGCATCTTTCATGATGGAAATATCAGATGTGTGCTGGAGCATCCATCCCTGCAAGGCCAGGCACACTGTGCTCAGACCTAGTCCTTGAAAACCAGGCTTTAATTCCCAGTGGATAAATCTGTGCATAACAGCAATGATAATGTTGTGGGGTGTCCACCTTACATGTTGGCACACTCACTTGGCCAAGTTTTATTCAAAGTTAATCACAAATCCTCTTCATTTTCTATTGATTATAATTCAGCGGAAATGCTTCCCACCTTTTGTACAACCTCTGGGCACACACCAAAGCCCTTCCCTTCCCTTCCCTTCCCTTCCCTTCCCTTCCCTTCCCTTCCCTTCCCTTCCCTTCCCTTCCCTTCCCACAGGGAGCATGGACAGGCATCCACCTGTGCTCCCTATCCCTTTTTTATAAATGAAGTATTGTACATTTTGAAGACTGTTAATAAAGTGAAATCAAGTTGTGAAATGCATCTTCAGCTGGCATCAACATTTCCTGCTGGAAGCAGTGGGTTGGGAGTGTGTTATCACGTGTCTTCCCCAGTCCTGAGACAGCCATCGAATTCCAGTGAAATCTCTTACAAAGGCAATCAAGACGATCAATGGGAGTTTTGCCAGGAACATCAAAGCTTATTAAATGGTTCTGTGTTAAGAACTGCAAGCACACAGACACGCAGGAAAGGAGACAGCTCAGAAAATGGTACTGTGAAGGAAAAGAAAAACTGAAAGAAATGATGCCCAGAAAAAAAAAAAAAAGGAGATTAGTAATTGACAGATATTTGTACAGCCAATCCAAAGCAGAATTTAAAATGCAGACAACTCAGTCCACAGCATGTAGCAAAACTTCTGTAGAGGCATTTACTCACAAGAGTTTCTATCCACACATCCTACTTTAAATATTTTGCTGAATTAGAATGAACTAAATTCATATTTAACTGTTTTACTGTTTGTTTTGATCGGGGGGGGGGGGGGGGGGGATCTGGAACAACCCAAAGATGCTGTCCTGTCATTTGAAACCTTTCAAATCATCCACCCATCCACCTGCATGTGTGTGACTCTGTGTCTATTGCTGTGAATATATAGAAAATGTAGAATCAAATAAGATTTTTACTTGTTAAACCCTCAACAGTTCTGCTGCCAGGTAGGTGCCATGACATGCTGAACTTACTTGAGTAAAATGCGTTTTTCTTTCCTTGTTTAGGCCAGCATGTTTCCTTGGGTAAGTGAATTTGTTACTGCACACCCATGAGAGGAGGAAACACTTCTAAACAGGTCCCAGCATCCCTGTCTTTCCCAGTGACCTGGGCTCCCAGCACACCCACCTGCCTTTGAAAATGTTCCTGCTGGCTCCAGACACTCTAGCCCAAAGTAGGCCAAAATGATGGGGAGGTTTTTAGCCTTTAGTGGTGTTGATTTTTTTTGTTGTTGTTGTTTGGTTGGGATTTTTTTTTGTTGTTGTTCGCTTTTGGGTGTTTGGTTTTTTTTGGTTTTTTTTTTTTTTTTGTTAGTTTTGTGTGGATAATTAAGGGTAGAGTTTCTCTCTTTTTTTTGCTTGATATAATTTTTAATAATGCCCGTGCATATTTCTGAACGAGGAGGTTGGGTCTGAAGAAGCTTTAACAACCATTTGAAGCTGTCTGCTGTAAGTGCTGACAGCTGTGCGATGGCTTTTAGTGAGGGGGAGGCACTCGGGAGTGCCCTGCTCGGAGTGGGGCGAGGTCCCGAGGGGCTTTCCAAGGCAGAGGCGGGAGGGGATGGGATGCACCGCCCCCTTCCATCCACATAAACACAGGTGGGGCAGTCAGAAAATCAAATGCAGTTTGTGCTGGTGAGTGGAAGGCTTGGGGTGTTTGGGGGAGTGTGTTATGGTTTTGTTTGCTTTGCTTTGTTTGCGTGTTTTTTTGTTTGTTTTCTCGGGAGTCGAGGCAGCTGAGGCTCTGGAGAGGTGAGTTGAGGTCCAGGATTCCCCCGGCCCTTCCCTTTCTCCCTCTTCTTTCTCCCTGGTCTTGGTGATACTTTGGGGTCACAGGGGCCAGTGACAGCCAGAGCTCATCTGTGTTCCCATGCCCCTGGGGAGCCCTGAGAGTTTGCTCCGGGAAGGGTGACTCCTGGAAGTGCTCCAGAGGGTAGGGCTGGGTGTCCAGGTATTGGCATCTTCTGGGTGCCTGGCCCTACTGCCTGTTTCTAGGGAATTGGGAAAATTCCTCCCCTCAACCAGAGCCAAAAGCAAATCCTCCTTCAGGTGCCCAGCAGAGTGTTGGGACTCACCTACTGCAGGGATCATGCAAGAGGTGTATCTTGGAATGAAACAGGGTTGAGTTCTTACTTCACATCTCTCTAACACCTAATGCCCTTTCTTGTCCCCAGGAGGATGTTCACTGGCATGTCCCAGTATTTTGCAGGGCTTGTGTCAAGTGCTAAAGAAGGTTTTTGCTCAGAATACTTAAAAATGGAGCAGAAGCCCAGAAAAGTTCAGGAAGCTTGACAAGGAAGGGTTACATGCCTGCAGGTCAAGGCCACTGAAGTTCATCAATTAGCAAGGCCCAGCTGCTTTAGATACTAAACGGTGGTGGTGAGAAAAACCTGGAACAGGTGGGTAGAAAGAACATCTTCCTGCAGGCAAGTGAGGGAAAGGAAGTGATGGAAAGAGTTTTGCTCTGTTTGATTCACAGTTGTGCTCCAGCTGTGGGTGGGAGCCTGGCTTGGGAAGGGAGGCAGGCAGGGGTGGTTTGGGAGTTGCTGCAGAGGTTGGAGGACTTGTGTGGGGTTTGATGTTCAATATTCATACAGCTGTGCTTTAGCAGGGTGAGCTCTCTGCACATGGCTGTCATTTTCAGAATCTTGTAGATAAGCTGTGTCAGCACAGCTTTTATAAATCCCATTTTTACCAAAGATTTATGATGTAGCTGTAAATGTGTGCTCTGGATTGGTATCTTCTATAGAAGGTTTTAGTGAGGAATCTTATTTTTAGAGGGTTAGTGCATTTATTTTCCATGCCTAAGATACATGATGAAAAATGTAATTTATAATGTGGCATAATAAAAATGGATGATGTTGCAGGGGATAGCAGACTTTCTTCTGTATCTGCACAATATATCTTTTTGGTAACATTTTGACAGTGATTTTACACATGTACTGAGGTGGTGACAACCTTGACCCTAACCAAGCCTGTTATCCATATATAAAGAAGCTAGGCTGGTTAAAGGGGGAGGGAAGAAACATTAATTCAGCAAAGGTACCTGACTAGGTTTTGCTTTTATTTATTCCATTTTAAGTCAGAAAAAAACTGAGTGAATTGGAAGCCTCTTTGCTGCATTAATACATGTGTGAGTGTTCCAAACATTTCAGTGTTCTTTAAAAATTCAGCCAGACCTGGGAATAGCTGGGTAGCTTTCTTCTGAGAGCTGAGATGTACTGCTCTTTGGCAAGACTATCTGTTTTAAGAGAGGCAGTCCAGTGTTCCATTTGGCTTCAAAACAGGCTGCAATTCACTGTTTGAGTTTGTGTTGTGTTGCCTTACCTGCTTTAAGGTAAGATTTCATTGCAATAATAAACTTTTTTTTTTTTAAGGAAAATGAGAGAGGAAAGCAGGACTGGTGTATTTTTGGTGGCTGGGCAGGAGCCTTGTCCAAAGACCAGCTATCAAATCAGAGTTTGATCTGAACCTAGAGGAGAGAGAAGCTGTGCTGGTAGTACTAAAACTAAGGAACTGCTAAGTGGAATTTGCAGTCTTATTTTGGTAAGGGAGTTTGCTTGTTATTTTTTTTCTTTATTTTTCCCAGTAAAGAAATTGCTGATGAACCAGAGACTACAAAAAAGCACATAGTTACCTCTTGAAATTGTCATCCCTCTATGTTATTCAAGCAGAAATTCCTATGTAAGTTAGCACTTTCCTAGTTTGATAGTAAATTTATGTATGAATTGGACCTTAAATTCTATACTGGTACCCATCAGAATATTAAGATTTCAGGTTATAGCATAGCTCAGGTTAGGGCTGTAATATAATTTTTTGAGACCTTTCCAGTAGCAAAAAAACCTATCCCCAACTATAACTTAACAAAAAATTATTTCAGGTTTTGTGATGTCTTTGCCAACTCCTCCCCCCCCCCCCCCCCCCCGTCCCCCGTCCCTTTGTCAGTTTGTCTAAGTAGGAGCAAGGAAGAGGAAATATCCCCATTTAGATAAATCACCACCAACAATTTTGCACAGGCCATAAATGAGAAATTGAGCCATTATCTGAAAGAGAAGCAACTTTGTCTCTTTTAGATGGCTAAAAGTTTGCTGTTCAGAACTTGCGTGAAGTCTACCAATAGTTTGTGTGCAAATAAGTTTTTTTTCTTTTTTTTAATCCATACTTGATTGCTATGATTGGTCATGAAAAGTGAGAACAGCATTTTAAAGCAGGTAGAGGATGGGACCACAGGTGATGGCAGTGCAGGATGTGAGAAGGAAGCAGATGCCTTCTGAGGGTAGCTTTTGTTATTTAGAATGGTCTGTGTTTCATAGGAAAAGCAGTAGAGGACAGAATACTCGGTGTGAGAGGGTAAAAAGTAAACCACTGCTTCTTCAGGATGAAGGCTTTTGTTCCTCTGGTGTGGTGAGAGTTGGTGCTCTAAGGGCTGGGGTTTTAAAACTTTTTGTGAAAGGAAAATCTTCCTTCAGGATTGGTCCAAGGTATGGAATAAGTACATGCAAGAACTGGGGACTGATGTTTACTATCTTCTACCTCAGGTCTCAGTCACTCTTCTGACTTGCTGGTACAAAAATCTCATGCTCATCACCAAAGAAAAAAGTGAAATAGGGGAGGGCTATAGGAACATTAAAATCTAAGCAGGAAAAATAAATCTAAGCATTAAAAATACATCCTGATGAATGGCTGGGATGAGGGTAAGGGAGCAGAGTGACCCCATGGCAGTCATTACTTGCACAGCTTAACTTAGCCCACACAGCAGCACCTGGATGCTCCAGTCCTGAGCACTCACAGCTGGAGAGAAGGGAGAGGTCCCAACAGGCCACAGACACAGGCAGGGGATGAGGGGTGCTTGCTGCTCCTGTGAGCTGCCAGGACCTCATGAGGAGGCAGAGCTGTCAAGCAGGAGGGTGAGTTTGCTCTGGATCATTGTGGTGGTTCTGTTATAAACTCATCTGGTAGTGAAGGAAGTCTAGTTTGCAAAACTGCAAGGGAGAGTCCTGGGAGAAGGTGTTGGGTGTTCAGGCTCAGTCTGTCACACACCTGAACTCTGGGTGGTTGGAGTCTGCAATTTTTAGCTGCAATTAACACAAGGAAAAAAAATCCCTCTGACTTAGTGAGGTGAAGCAAGTATACCTTTCAGCGCTAATTCAAAAGAGTTTTTTGTCTTGGCACTTAGCTAGTGCAGTCCAGGGATTTACTTTTTTCTCAATTGGGATTGAATCAAGATTTTATTCCCATTTATTTCAAGATCATGCTCCAGAAAATCCTAAATGAAAATGCTGTGGCTACTGACTGATAAACAATGGCTTCAGGGTCTAGAAACCAGCCATTGAGAGCTGTTTTCTGTTCGGAGTTACTTACTGGCTCTAAGTTTTGGGAAGTTCAGACTTCCTAGGCCCATCCAGCCTGGTAACCACCACAAACTCATTTTTCCTGATGTCACTCTGTTGTGTTCAGTGAGAGTCTGATTGCAAACAGCTGAAATCAGATAATAATTCCCTGGGTGTGGGGTATCCTATTGGTCTTGAAGTGAATTGAACACAGGAGATTTGGCAGTAGGTGGATTTGATAATTTTGATTTTCATAAGAAGCTAACCAATTTCTTATGTCAGTGGAGGACAGCTTCTCTTAATTATTTTGAATCATCAAGCAGCTTTAGTCATGAGGGTGACACAAGCATGAGGCTGCCTGCTCTTTTCCATGCAGGAGTGGGTCCTGGCATAGCCCATCCCTTGCCTCTGGAGCTCAGCTGAGGGATGGTGCTGAGCTCTCAGCTCCTCAGAGTGACTGCTGTCCTCTGGTGCACGTTTACGTGCTGAGAAGCACAACAAGTGCTGGCTTCTAGCTGGGGTCTTCAGAGGCCACTATGACACCAATAAGTAAAAGTTAATTGCAAATTTATTTCCATATAACAGAAAAGGGAAAAACACTTGGGGCCAGTTTCCTTTAAAGAAAAAAGGAGGAAAAGCGTGCTCTACACCCATTTGATTAACCTGTGCTGTTAATCACTGCCAGGTTTATGAACCTCAATTATAAACTTGTTACTCTAAGGGGGTTTCAGTTCAGTGATTGAAAAACAGCTTTAGGGCCTGGGTAGGTAAGAGTAGCAAGAAGTACAAGTAGCAGCACTGAGCCATTGAAGAGGTGTATAAATAATTAGCAACATATTTCATGTGGACTCTTTAGTCAAGATATCCTGTCAGAGCTGGGATTTTATCAGAACATGACAAAAATGTAGAAAGAGCTCTACATTTATTCCAGCATAACAATGATGATATCTAAAATAATTTGCTGTGTTAGAAGCTGTTTTAGGTCACAGGTAACAACTCTGCAGTGCTGAACTGCTCTATCTGCTGAGGCTTCTTCAGAAAGCAGAAGGTTTCTGAAAGGTTCTTTACACGCTTGTGTCTTTTGAATTTTTAGATCCTTATTTCATGGTTGCAAAACATCCAACGTAGGTGAAAACCTGAACTGCGTGTTAATAAAGCAAAGTGATGAATAAAGAGTAACCCAGTGCAACTTCAGGGGATGGAAGGTAACACAGCAGGTAAAATAGAAAGCAAAGGTGGGAACTTCTCAAAACTCTCTAATGGGTGGGCAGGGATGGGGAACAGAAATGAACAACCTCTAGGACACATCCTGCCATACACGTCCCTGCCCACAGCAGCAGGGGTAGAACCAGATGATCTTCAAGGTAGCCTTCCACTCAAACCATTCCATGAATCTGTGATACCCAGGTATCTCACTCAAAGATGGCAAAAACTTTCTTATTAGTAAACAAGTAGCACAAAGCCTAATGAAAAATACCTCTCTGGAAGCTGATGGTATTGCAAGTGTTTTACATACCAAGCTTAGTCATAGCTTCATTTAGCATCATTCCAGTTGGTTTAAGTTTGCTGTTTATTCTGTTGTTTTGGGTTTTTTTTTCCTGCTTATGTGGAAAAACAATTTGTTTTTTAGGGCAATTCTTCCTGCTCTCCCCTTTTTAAACACTAATTCTGATCTCTGGGGTACAGCCCCACCTCCTTGCATATGGCTTTGCTCACTCCTGCCTGGAGGAGCTCAGTGGGCTTTAGTGCATGTTTTGTCCAAGGGAAAATTAATTTAATTCCCTCAACATAACCCAGCACCTGCTGGTATGTGTGGGCAATGTGCGCAATCCCTGCACCCAGATGCAGAGGGTATTTTAGCAGAAGTGTGTTGGTCTCTGATATTTTCAAAGTGGTCATGGGACTTCCACGAGGTCAGGACTTGCAATTTGGAAGCTAAATCTAGGATTAACTTCAGTTGTTGAGAGTACCTTCTCTACTAACCTGAACAGAATCAAGGTTTCACTTTTCACATTTTCTACCAAGGCTTTCTGCTCAGTTTTGAAGTCTGCAAGAATAAATCAAATTCAAAGAGTCAACTTCACTTTTACCTCCAGTTCAAATGCTTGGGCTGAGTGGTGGTAATCTAGGTGCAAGACCACAGGTCAGTGAATTTCTAAGTAATAGGCATGAGACATTTTTTGCCCCTTCTGCTTGCTTCAGGAATGACACAGACCTGTTTAAATAACTGCAGTTTTTTAAATCTCTTTTGTGCTTGTGTGCATTTGTACTTTAAGAGATTAGCACTTAGGCACCAGGCAAAACACCCAGACAGATACAAAGACAACTTTTCTCCTTAACAAAGCTCATCCTTCCCACCCTGCTTTTAACAGGAAGAAATGCTGTAGAAATCCATGGGCATTACCAAGGCAAAGTGTGTGATGGAAAAAGCAGCTCTGTGTTTTTTGGCCTAGCTTCAGTCTTTTCTGCTGTCTGCTGGAAGCTGGCATTAATGTGTGTTTTTCATGCCCCCCAGTCAGACCAACTTATTTGGTAGCCACCTCCATGGTGAGTTTGGGTGTTATTTCCACAGTAGCCCACAGGGCAGGTATTGCCCTTGACAAGTGAGTGGAAGCAGTGCCACTCAGCCATTACTTTTTAATCTGCTAACCAGGGAAATGAGCCTTTCAAGTGCCTGACTTGCAGGAGGTCATCATTAGTCTGTCAAGGTATTCCTTTGCTGCCATCTTCTAGAAATGTATTTGATATGGCAAATCCCAGTTATGCTGTTTTGAGCAGACAAGATGTGCTGTTTATGAAAACAGACTTCTTAAAAGCAAGCTGTGGTGGTGGGAAAGGAGGAGAGGTTGTTTACAATATTTTAAGCCAAACGGTTCCTTTGGCAGGAGGTTTTCTGTAACAAGTGAGAACAACAAGAATTAGCTCTCTCAGCACTTCAACAAGCAGAGATTTTTGTCTGTAATGAGAAGAATGAGACTTGTTTGACATAAACTACAAAACAACACAGCAAAGATGAAGAAGAAGGGCAGAAATACATTACTGAAGGTGAGAAGAAACAACTTCACTGCTCTACTGTGAATTCAAGATTCTTGCTCATTATAATGTATAATTACAGCTGGCATCATTCCAGAGGAGGGGTTGAAAGAAGGTAGGTCTTACCAACTGTGCTAAATCCTGTTGGGGAACTGACCACAGCAGCATCCCACCTGAATTTGTGTAATCCAAAAGATTCCTGTTTTATTCTTCTGTACCAGGTCCTTCTTTATGCAGATATGCAAATTCTCTCTGGACTCCTGAGATTTGAAAACTGATTAGAATTTTTATGTTCCTTCGTTAAGGGTAAAAATAGGCTATCCCAAGACAGACAGCCCCCCAAATTATACACTGATCTGAGAAAATGGGAATAGCTTACTTTTGCCATTAAATGAATAACTTTCAGCAACCATAGCTTGGTTTGGCCTCTTCTGAAGTCTTTGCTGTCTTTCTGAATTTTTTAGCTGTTTAGTGATAGATCTGGAGAAAAGGCAGCTCAGGGGAGGCCTTACCACTCTCTACACTCCCTGAAAGAAGGTTGTGGCTGAACAGGGATCAGTCTCTTCTCCCAGGTAGCAAGTGCCTGGACCAGAGAAAATGGCTTCAGGTTGCACCAGGGGAGGTTTAGGTTGGATATTGGGAAAAATTTCTTCTCCAAAAGTGTTGTCAGGCATTGGAACAGGCTGCCCAGGGCAGTGGTGGAGTCACTATCTCTGGAGGTGTTTAAAAGATGTGTAGATGTGACACTTAGGGACATGTTTTAGTGATGCACCTGGCAGTGCTGGGTTAAGGGTTGGACTTGGTCCTAAAGGTATTTTCCAACCTAAATTATTTAGTGATTCTGTGATTCTAAGTCTTATCTGTGGAGCTTTCCCTCTGTTTGGACACAACTGTGTGCTGCTTATTAATATTTCATTTGTGCACATGCACACTGCTTAGACTGGTGCTTATCTATGCATAAAAAGGCTATTAATAACTGATCCTGTATGTACCTATTATTTGCCAGCATCCTATTACAGAAGCAATTATTTTTGCTCAATTCCACCCTGATGTTAGAGGCTCCACCTACTTACACTTATATTATCTCCATGCCAGCCCATAGTTTTTTGTTTATGTGTATGAGAATAGCTAAGGAAATCAAGATGCCTAAGGATCTAAAGGAAACTAAATATTTTTTTAAAAAGAGTTTATGAAGAGTTACTTGGAACTATTTCTTTCTTTTATTTCCTATTGGCAATGCTATTATCTTCACTAGAGATTCCTGGGGAAAGTAAAAATGTGAACATTTGCAGCTGGGAGTTGCCCAGAACTATCTGCATTTCACTGTACTTTACCTACAGTTTCTGGTGTAGACCCTGGTCTGTTATGAAGCCATAAAAAGGGTTAATGGGATTGTAATCAAAGATGCAAAACAAGATTAGGTCTTCTAAGCAAAAAATGAGAATTATGTTGAAGTAAATGTTTATGGGGTTATTCTTATTTATAGAGGAGAAAACCATGCATGTCTTGTGTGAGCATCTGGATATATATTAAAAAATTAGGTTATATATGGTCTACTGGACTTAATTTCTTTGTCTATATGATAAGAGATTGATTAAAATCAGCAGGAGGAAAATTAGGAGAATTCTTGCAATTTCAGGTGTATGGTGTCAGTTTGGAAGACAGGGTATTTTTTTGTAATTGCTGGATGTTTTTCCCCTCCACACTGGTATGAACTTTAATTAAACCAGGTACCCATATGTTTACATAGAAAGACAAATAGCCTGTTTATTTCAGCAGCTGTTCAACAAGCCACCAACACAATCAATTAGATTAATCCCAGGAAATAAAACTTGAAATAAAGATGATATCTGAAATCATTTTTATTCATGGTTAGAGACCATGCAGATTCTTTTGACAAGTTGAAAAATCTTATGGGTGATGTTGAAAACTTCAATGTACAAGTGCTAATTCAATTTGAGGGCAAAAAAACCCTGTCTTGATAGAAGGGTTTCTGTAGAGATATTACTAGAATGGCAAACCCCCAAGCAATACAAAGGCAGCCTGAGTATTGTATCCTCATTACCTGAATTTTCAAACACTTAACAACTGTGAGAAGTATGAATATGCAAAGCTTCCAGACTCTGACCAGCGTTTTTTCCTTTTTCTCTTCAGTTCCTGGAATGAAAAAGCCAGTGGTTTATGTCAGTGCATATCTATAGCTGCCATTAGCTCAATTTCAAGTTGCATATGATATAAGGTCACAGGTCTCTAACTCAGCAGAGTGTTTAAGTAAATCAGCCTCTTCCCCAGCACCTGAAATATGTGTGTGAGTGCTCTGTTGAACCAGGGCTAAAATTTCAGTTCTTGTGTCTTCACAGCTGTTCTGCAGGAGGGATGAAAAGTGGACCTTGCACAGACAGTGTGATATTAAGAATGGATTGAATCACAAGTGTGGAGATTTTAAAATGCTAAAATGGGAAGGAATTCTTGCTTTAATGGTGAGGATCCTAAACAGCCCTATCTAGAAGAAAAGAGAGACTTACACTGAATGTCTTATATGAGGGAATGGTTTGAATAAGAATTGCCATCCCATGTGGAAGACCTCTTGACCTCTGTGAGGATTTCAGGGACTTACTGCCAGGTTGAGTCTGAAGGCTGCAAAGGCAGTGTTAATTTGCCTAATTTTAAGTTCTGGGCCAGACCATGCAAGCTCTTGTTTGCATATCAAGTCCATTATATCTGAATATTTTGTGGCAGCATTTTATGACAGATAACACATCAGCCCTGCTGTTGTATCTGGAAATGAGAAATACCATAAAGTGCATATCACACTTACACTGGCATTGTTGCCTGACCCATACCTTTTGCTTTTTCTAACATGAGCAAAATATTTCAACACGAAATATTGATAGACAAGAAAACCCCCTGAGATTTCTGTGCAAGCCTTGGAGTCCTGTGCTTACTGATGAATGTTCAAAGCTTTAATATCTAATCTTGAACAAGGGTCTGTGCTTTTTCTTAAAAGCTAAAATCGTGTTGCTATAAATAAAGGACACCAGATTCTACAGGTTAAGGCTAACAGGTCAATAACAAATCTGCTTATATTAGACTGTCTCCTAAATATAAGAAAAACGTGTTAAAAAGTTAAAAAGCTGAAGAATGGTGCATTAAAATGCAGTTGATGCACAATTAATGCTTTTATTTTTTACAGAATAAGTTTTTATTCTGTAAAAAAATCTCTATAGGCATTAAAGGATTTATTCTGGGCATTTTTTTCTATGATAGTTGTAATCTTTCTCCTCCTTGCTAATTCGTGCTGGTGCTGTTTGTGACTTCTTTACTGTTTGAGTTCCTTGACCACAAAATCATTTGGGTTGAAAAAGACCTCTAAGATCATCCAGCCTGTTTCCCTGCCAAGCCCACCACAAACCATGCCCTGAAGTGCCACTTCTGTGTCTTTTATGTACCTTTAGGGATGGTGACTCCACCACTTCCCTGGGCAGTCTGCTCTGTTGAGTTTGTGAGGTCCCCAGGATGAGGTGAGGGATGAGAATCTGGCTGCATGTTCTCAGAAGGCTGATTTATTATTTTATGATATTATATTAAAGAATACTATACTAAAGAAAGAGAGAGGATACAGCCAGAAGGCTTAACAAGAATGATAATGAACAATTTATGACTGACTCCTCAGAGTCCAACACAGCTGCTGGTGGTTGGTTGTTAAGTAAAAACAATTCGCTGGAAACCAATCAAACATGCACCTGTTGGTAAACAATCTCCAGACCACCTTCCACAGCAGCAAACACAGGAGAAGCAATCAGATAATACTGTTTTCATTCTTTTCTGAGGCTTCTCAGCTTCCCAGGAGAAGAAATCCTGGCAAAGGGATTTTTCAGAAAATATGACAGTGACACTGTTCCAGTGCTTCACAACATTCCTAATATCCAATCTCAGCCTCCCCTGACACAACCTGAGGCCATTTCCTCTTGTCACTTGGGAGATGAGAGTAACCCCCACCTGACTACAACCTCCTTTCAGGTCGCTGTAGAGGGTGGCAAGCAGATAAACATTCTAGGTAATGACAAAAGTTTCATGGCTCCAAGCAAAGAGGTGGGAACAGCTGTGTTTTTTCCAGGCTCCCAAAGTCCAATGTGTGGATGCTCACATTGATGGGCCCTGTTGGAGCATGTGTTTGCAATTTCTGTTCAGTCTGAATGCTCCTGTTGTCTTTCTGTGGAAACCAAGAGGCCAGTTGAGCACCTTGGGGCTGTATTTCATTGTGGAGAGAGGTGGTGATGTACCCTGGGAGCTGAGAAATGCTTCCTGGTCCTTAGTGTACATTAAATTACAGTGGAGGGGGAATGTCACTGCAGTCTGGAAGCATGGCTGGGATTTAAAAGGAGACTTGCTAAAAGCACAGCTGCTTGGCTCCAACATCTCCACAGTGAATTTTCTCAATGGACAAATTTTTTACTGCAATTTTTTACGTCTCCATAACTTTAATCTAAAATTTGAAAATCAGTTCAAGTTTCTGCTTAAATGTTGTCTAAAAACATGTCCATCTACTTGCCCACTGTAAATGTGTTAAAACATATGTATTAGCAAGCACGCACACATTTTACTGAGCTCAAGAGATTAGGTTATGAGAAAAGAAACCTGGTGGTTTTAGAGCACTAAATCATTTGTAAAAAAATGCATCTGGTGAATGAAAAGCATGGGGGAGGAATGTTGTTACTTTTATGTGCCCAAGGTTCAGAGCATGCCTCAGTCTTAACTCTGGTGGGCACTGCTAACTATTGGCTACTGAGGGACTTAAGGTTTTAGCTGCTGTGTGGCTTCCTAGCTGAGAAATGACAAGTAGAATGAGTAGTAATCAATATGCTGCTGCTTTCTGGAGTTGTACGCATTTCCTAATAATTCAAATTTCTGCATGGCTGTCATTGCTAAAGAGGACCAGAAAAAAAAGGGGCTTGTGAGAATAAATGAAGCATCCTATTACTTCAGCCTGTGCTATGTCTGACTTGTGCAAAGTGACTTGGTGTTAACTCCGTAGCTTTCCTTTTTCTTAAGAAGGCTGGCTCTGTACTTTGGCATGCTGAATAGAAAATTAAAAATGCAGGCCAGTCTTTGGGAACATGTTACTTACTGTTTTAATAAACTTTTGTTTATGCCTAGAGGTGCCATTAAATTACCAGCCAGACATTAATATACAGTACACAAGGGATCTTGTATATAAGCAATGATTATTACTGTGTGACTCAGATGGAGCTTGCTGTGCACCCAGAGAGCTGCTGGACGGGAGGTGAACAGGGAATACCTGTCTGGATGGAGAGTGCTGCTGCTCAGGCACTACTGGATGTGCCAGTGGGTTGGGCATGTTTAGAGGAAAGCCATTTTTCCAGAGCAGGAGCCTGACTCAAAGGGACAATGGTCTGTGTCATGCTAGAAACACCTCTGCTTTGTTTCACAAAGTAACAGAAGGCAAGCACACGGTATGAATGATCCCGGAGCTAAAGGTACTAAGAAATTTTAAGCCAGCTGTTACTCTGGACCCCTTTAATAAAGGAGTCTTATTCACCCACCAAGCAGCTGCTTCAGCTACTGATTCTGGCTGTGCAGGGTTGCTGGAAATAGTTAATTCCAAACATGGCTTTCTTTCTATGCCACTGTCTCCAGCGTGAGAACAGCACCTACAGAAGCAAAGATTTCAAGAATGAGCTGGAGTTAAATGTGAGGTATGGGCACCAGGCTGGGCAGCCTCTGAGTAACAGGGTGGAGAGGTAAAATCAGGGTGATGTGCCTCACTGCAGGTCTTGTGCTTGCTTCCTTCCACAGACAGGTACAACATCAAATGCAGCAGTATTGTAAGTTCATCTAGAAGCAAGAAATTCAAAATCCCTCCAGCTCCTGAAAAAATGTATGCCAATTAATTCTGAATTGGGATTTTCCTTTACATTTGATCTACTTAAAAATGCACCACAAGGAAAGTTTCCTATGAGGAAAGCTTAGAAATGCTCTCAGGGAAAAGGCACCATCATAACTCTCCCATTTCCTAAAGGGATCAGGGTAGAGCTCTGCTTAATGCACATCGTCTAAAGGAAATATAAGGCCCTACCTCATAGAGCCTCTTTAGGTTCTGCTGAAAAAAACCCCAACCAGATGATCCCTCCCCACCTCTGCTCTAACTTCCCTACTGTGCTTTCTGACTGACTTGTACCCACTAAAAAAATAAATTAGTTCCTTCCCTCACTTGCTGCAGCTCAAGGCTGTGGCATTAAAGCCACTTACACAGAATGGAGCAGGGGAGACTGGATGAGACCTGTGAAATGAACAATACAAAATTGTCCAAAGATGGCTTCTGTGGCATAAGCTGGATAGGTGTCAGGCAGTGCTGCTTGGAAGTCTTTGTCAGGCCCTAATTATGTTGTAGGAATATTTCTGTTTGATGAGAGAATAACTCTTTGCTTTCCCTGGGAACAGGAATGAGAAGGCAGAGTGCCCCAGGAGTAGACCTATTCAGTAATGTCCTGGTGCAGGTGTGGGGCAGATGCTGAACATGAGAGAGGGCTTAGCAGCTGTGTTTGCTGTGCCAAAAAAAAACAAGTGGGGAATGCTTGAGCCCTGGATGTGACAGAGGAGTAAAAGTCTTGCCTCCTGGTTAGCGAGGCAGCAGTAAGGGAAATGAATTCACAGTGGAAGGAGAGCAGCAGGGTGGGAGGCTTGGATAGAAATGGCTTTCCCTTCAGGTTCTGTCCCTCATGGTGCTGTTTACCTTGGGATGGTTTGGATCCCAAAGCTCCTACCTCAGTGTCACTTTAACCCTCTGCTCCCCTGCCATCCCCTTCTCATTGTTTAAATAAGCAGTCTGGGCTGAATGCTCCTAGAATAACAAATGCATCCAAAACTTTTGTCAGATAGTGCTGACTTCATGATTTGTATCTGATTAACTGCCAAAGAATTGAGGTAGTCATGTTTCCTTCTATTTGATGGTTGGAGGGGTTGTGTTTGTTTCCATGGTTTTGTTTTTCATTTATGTCATTATTTGCCAGCAAAACACAATCATGTCCTTTGTTTCAGTTCAGCTTTATTCCCTTGTCCTCGTGTGATACTGTTTTAGGCACAAAGCGTCCCAGTTTTTTTAATACTTCATAACTTATTAATGCTGCAGATTGTGGGATGAAGAGTTGTCAGCAACCTCATTTTTTATGTATTGACAGATATAATATCTGATTTGTTATTACATAGCTTTTAAAGGATTTCTTCCTCTCTGGTTATACTTTTCCTAATTATTTAATGTATTTCCCCATAGCTTATCTCCCTTCCTGGCTCCACTTTTTCTTTTTTTTTTTCTTCTGCATCTGCTTTATCATTTGACATTTTTTCAGTTAAACGTGAACCTGATCAGACATATCAGACCCCATCTATTAATGTGCTCTCATGCACATCTCTAGGAAAGAGATGTGCATGATTTCCTCTCTAGGAAAGGAAGTGTGGGAACATTCCAGGACATTTCAGGACTGACCTATGCAGCAATTTGGAAGCACTGTGTTCCTGTGACATCACTTCCTAGTCCATTTAAAATCAAGGCCAGATAGGCTGGGATCAAATGCATGTATTTGCAAATAGTGTGGAGTTTGCTTCAATGGAGGTAAATGATGGCACTGTCAAGGTATGTGGCTGTGAGTTTCCTGTGGATTGTACTTTGCTCTTCTCCAGACTGATGGGGTGCTGGCCTGTGGCAAAGACAGGACACGGCAATGACCTACAAGGATCCAAGAGGTGTAACAGCAGGTGCCAATATTGAGAGGAAGTCAAACTGACAAATTTCAGGAGGTGTAAAGCCTTCTCTGGCATTCTCCCTCAGGGAAGCTGGTAAATTGGCCCTGTTTCTTTCAATCTTTAAACTCTTCAGAAATATTAAAATCAAATGGGACAGATGCAAGAAAAATAAGGCTCCACCTTCTTTCCAGCTAAGAGAATACAAAACTTGGAGCATGGGCTGTTCTTCCTCCTGGACATTCTAGAAGATTAAGCTGAAGCTCCTAAAAGCCAGCTTTCACCAACCTTAATACAAACCTCCTAGAAACTTCTAGCAGCTGATTTCTCTGATGGGTGCTCCTTCCAAACTCAACCTTTGTGACAGGTTCCTGATTTCAGCACTGGAGGGGTGAGAATGACTGCTCTTCTCTTTCTGCTTTGTGTGATTTACACACTCTTCCCATTATGAGTGGTTAATTACATTAAAAGCATTGTAAAACTTTTGCATCTGTACAATCTGTGGAATAAATCCCCTGCTTCTCCCCTGTAAAAATGCAGCACAGACTTTTGTAGAATTCTCACATTGTAGGTATTTTGGTACGACTATTCTAATATTAGAAGGTCATTTTTGTAAGCATAAGGAGAAAAAGATATGAAGGTATCCCCCTGTTATCTCTGAAGTCTTTTATTTAATAGGTTAAACGCAGTTGTTCATTGTGAAATTATCCAGGGAAGCTAGTTCCTGCTTTTGCTTTCATTTTTCAGGTTTTAATATGTACAGCTTTTCATGGTTAAAAAAAAAAAAATTGTCTCCTGCTTTTGAATTGCAGTTGAAGAAGCACGTAATTTGTATCAAGAGCAAAAGCTTTATTATGCCAATAGCTTTTCTTTTCCTTTTTAATTTTTTTTAATGCAACCTTCTGAATACATTATAGCTTTGCTGTCTACTGGGAAACTGTATTTCTGTGAAAAAGTGCTAAACATGAAAATTTCTCCAAATTTATATGGTCTCTTGGTAGTCTAGGAGAAGAAGTAAGTCAAGAGAGTATAATGAGTGGAACATCAGTAAACCAGGTTCCGTTTCTGGTAAGAACAAGCGGCTTCTAGGAAAGGGATCAGCAAAGCCCCCACTTGTTGTCTTTTAAATTTTCTTCCTAATGGCTGAGATTATCTCATGAAGATTTCACACTGAGCTCTTAAGTAAAAGAAAAAGAACTTACTTGTTGAACAACTAAATATGTAAGAGGACCTTTTATTACAAGTTTAAAACAAAAAAGTATTCTGCATTTAAGGTCCCTGGGGAACAAAAGATCATAGCATTGTAATAAACCCAGAGATTCACAAAACCTTTAATCATCTCATAGCTTCTATTTAGAAAAGCACACTTATATGTGTGTTTAAGTCCTATTAAGTACTATTCTAAATTGAACTTGTACATAATTCCTGCTACTGCATTATGCTAAGGGTAGCAAGTCCTGCAGCTGGCAGTATGTAAGCATTTAAAGGTATTCAATGATATTTAGTAGCAAGAACCAAAAGATCCCTTGCAGATACCTAAAGCAGTATAAGCACCTAGGCCAAGGCACAATAAAGATGTGTAAATTTCCTCTTCCACGAGGAAATCCAGCTACTGGGATCAGTACAGCAATCTCTTTAATTTTCTCTGAGAAAATCTGAGATCATGCCCCTAAGTGCTTGTGAGAAATATAAATGTATTGTAAACCGCCTCCCATATATTTCCACTTTTTCTCCTCAACTTTCCTATTTATAATTAACACCTCTCTTTATCTTGTTCATTCTGAATATCTTTGTTCTTTTCAAGCTAAATTATTTAATACTATCTCTTCCTCTCATTTAAGCTCCCTTTATCTGGTGATCCCCTCTCCTTTATATTAAAATCTCTCCTGTCTAAATGCATAATCAGATGACATCTGCTACTCAGGAGCATGAAAATCCTTGCACATTCAATGAAATTACTGTGCAGTTATCAGGCAGTGAGGTATGTGGTGCAGAACAGGGGCTGGGCACACAAAAGGAAAAGGCTCAAACCACACAAGAGCAGTTGTTCAAAATGTGAAGCCCAGAAATGTCCAGTCCATTCCTGCATCTTTGCAGACATGAAATCCAGTCCCTGCTCACAGGAACAGCCCTGTTGGATTCAGCAGGCTATCTGTGAGCAACAAAGACCTGGTGCCACGTAGCTCCACATGTCACAGAGCTTTTGTATTATGCAGAAGGAAGCACAAGAGCCTTTGGAGGCAGGAAAGCATCTGGAAGCCCCGAGGTATGTTTGCAATTGAACAAAAATGAAAATTTGGTGATGTGAAATTGGGGAGAAGCTAAATTCTTGTTCCTGTACTCTGTCTAAGCCACAGCTAAATATACCCCAAAATGTTTTTTGTACAATGTAAAAGAAAATAAACATACACATGTACCAGACCTTCCAGGTCTGTGTGAGTCCTGGCATTTATTAGAATATAAGTATTATCTACATAGAAACATGAGGAGGAATGTGAGATGCTGCAGGAGGCAGTTTTGGATGACAGGACAGACCCTGGACTGTCCCTTTCTAATAGGGACCAAATGCCTCTATAGGGATGATAAATTCCCTGATAGCAATAGTGATGCTGCCTTGCAGACAGGTTTAGGACGTGTGAGTGTCCTGCCAATTATAAAATCCATATGTAGTGTTTTCTTCCCTTCTGCTCCACTCTGGTGGGACACAGCAGGGCTTACAGAGTCCTCTCCTATTTAAAAGCAGGAACAGTTTCATCTATTTAACCTGAGAGACATATATGCTTACCACAGCCATAGCAGGAGAGCTTTAAAAAAACCCCCAAAACCAGTTAAAATGTCTTTGTACAAGTCCTTCAACACACAGCTTAGAATATCTGCTTGCAATTTTAAAGATGACAGAAGCAGAGAGCCTCGTGAACCAGGGTTTTTTTGTAACTCGGATGGCAAAAGTTATTTATGACAAACTTCAGATCTCTTGGAAAAAACTTCAAGGCAAAACATCCACTCAAAACAAGAGAGCCTCATTAAAGCTTTTTTATTTTGAGTGTCCAGAGAAGTTCTGGCATATCTAATAACCATTTGATTTTGGGGGCTTTTCTTGTTTGTTTGTGGTTTTTAGTATATATTTTCTTAACTGTTCTAAATGCAATAGCCAGTGTGATACCTCATCCTTCTTTATAGAAGGAGAAACAGGCTTGGGACTGTGCACAGGATGTGACTCTTTGGAGGGGAAATTGAGAAACCTTCTAGAGCCTAGAACTGAACCTGAGGTTTCTAACCTTTGCCAATTAGATCTGCTGTGAGCAAATATCTGAAACGTGTTAGCAAAATTAACTGGAATTAACTTGAACACTAAACAAGATTAGAAATGTATTATTAGTATCCACCTGCAAAGAGTGAGGGGCAGAATAACTACCATGAAAAAAGTATGATGCTAAAGCAGGGCGAGGCTGCTGTCTTTATTGCATGATTGAATTTTATTGCCAGACTGAGCATCCTCCTTACCTGCCCCTTCTTTGCATCCCTCTGCAGCTTCTGCAGGAATTGATACTGCAGCATTTTCATTCACTATGAAATTCAGCCGCTTCTAACTTCTGAGTCCATCACTTTTGATCTAAACAGATTATTTATTATTATATTTTTTCCTGAATTATGCTGGATCTGCTCCTGTCCTCTAGCCCTGCTAGTGCAGCATGAGGCCTCTGCATATTGCAACTCATTGGCCTCAGTGGAACCACTAGAAACAGGGTGCAAAGTCTCCTTGCCATCTCTGTTAGGAGCTCCTGCACTGTGTAGGAGCAAATTCAGAAGAAAACTAGCAGGGAAACCATGGACATCTCCATGGTTTCCTGTTATGTTCAGACCAGAGGGCCTGTGCCCTTGGTGCTGTGCTTTCAGAGCCATGCAGGAAAAGGTGTGCATGCTCTGATCCATGTCCAGGAACTAGGGCCACCTGTGAGTAAGTACCTACAGAGAGATTTAATATAGTTTATATGATAAACATTGACTACACATCTTCATCTGATTTATCTCTCCTGTGAAGCAATCAAATCCTCCAAGTGATCAAATCCCACACTTGTTATAATCACAGTTTGCTCTAGATGAGCACATGATGCATTCATCTTCTCCCAAAACAGCCAACCTGCAGTGGCTGCACAGGGCAAGTGCAGGGAGGTTTTGCCATCGTCTCTCCCTCCTGAGAAGGGAGCGAGGATCAACATGTACTCCGGTAAACGTTAGTAAAGGACTGAAATGTACAATCATTTTAGACCTCACACTTTGGATCTGCTTGCGGGTGGGAGAAGGCACGTTCCCTCCCATATCCAAACATTTTGGCTCTGATGTATCCCTGTTTACACAAGCGAACCTCCCAGGACACGCAGGAATGTACACCTCTTGGAGATCAGCTGAGCCTTCAGCTACAAACATTTCTTTCCATGGTAGCAGAAAGCCCGCGGCAGGGCTATTCCTTGCAGCCTGGATACATCGGCAGAGGCTGTGCAGGATGAAACTTGCCCGAGGTGTTCAGGGATGGCGCAGCAGAGCTGCCGGGCATGGCAGAGCCCTGCGGGACGGGGCAGCGCCGGCGGAGCCGCTGGAAGTCAGAGCTTCTCCGGCTTTATCATCTCCCTGTCCATGGGCTTGGAGCGCCGTGGCCGTGGCCGGGCAGGACGGTGAATCCATCGGGGAAGCGCCGCAAGAGGGGAATAGGGAATGAAAAGCGCGGGTGGAGCACCAGGATGAGGTTTTAGGATACGAGGTTTTAATGGAAGTTCTAGCACTGGCTCTAGCACTGAGGCAAACCAGGGAACCGCCCGCCGCTGGGAAGTACTGCTCGCGACAGGGGCTGAACAGGTGCCTCTGGTTTGCCCAGAACGGACAGGCGGGCGCTCAAAGGGAACTCCCAGGCGATCCCGATCCACGTGTCCCTGGCGGCGCAGCGCCGTGAGGGCGAGCAGGAGTGCTCACCGGTCACAGGTGCGTGAGGCGGCGGCGGCCCCCGCCTGCCCGGCGCTCCTGGCCCCCGGGCTGCGAGGAGCGCCGCTGTCGGTGCCTGCCCTGCCGGCTCCGGCCCGCGCCCGCCCTCAGGGAGCGATCCCGGATCCCGCCCCGGCGCTTCCCGGCTCGCGCCCGCCCCCCGCGCGTCAGGCGCCGGCCGTCACGCGGGCGCTGTAATGCACCAAAACAGCGCGCATCCCGCGCTGCGCCCGCCCTGCCGCCGCCGCCCGGCCCGCGCCCGCCCTCCCTGCCTGCTCCGTGCCGGCGCTCTCCCCGACCCGCCCGGCGACGGCAGCCACGGAGCTGTCCCGTTCCCGCCATCGCCGTCCGCGGTGTCTGCCTCAGCAGGGGATGCGGGGCGGGCGCGGCCGGAGCCGGCGGGGGACCCCGGTTGCGCGCAGCCATGCGGGCGGCAGGGCGGGCCTGCGCGCCTATTAGGAGGCGCGTGGTAGCGATGGCGGCGGTGGGTGAGCCCTGTGCCGTCAGCGGATCCGGCTGGCCCTGCCGGCGGGCGGTGGGGCCGGCCCCGCCCCGCGCCCGCAGCCGCCCCGAGCAGCCGAGCGGAGCCGGACCGAGCCCGGCCGAACCGGACCGAGCGGCGCCGGGCGGAGCCGAGCCGCGCCGCGCCGGGCAGCGCCATGGGGCTGCTGGAGCGGCTGCGGAAGGAGTGGTTCATCCTCGGCATCGTGCTGGTCATCGCTGTGGCGCGGCTGGAGCCCGGCGTCGGCGTCAAAGGCGGTGAGTTCGGGCGCGGAGTGCGGGCGGGAGCCCCGGCAGCCCGGCGGGGGCACCGGGAGCCGCGGGACTTCGGCAACTCCCGGCGGCCGCGCTGCCCCCGCGCCCCGTCCCGCCCGTGCGGGGTCCCTGCCCTCCATCGGCTCCTCCGGTTCCCTGCTGCCAGCCCCTGCTCCTCAGGATCCCGGGAGCTGCTCCCGCGCCTTTGCTCGGCACCGTACCTGTGCCCGGAGGAGCGTCCTGCTCCTTTGGAACTGGGAGTGATGGAAGCCGAGCGGCGGCCGGCTCGGAGTGTGCTCCTGTTCAACTCCGCAGAACTTGCAGGGCTGTGGGCACGGAGTCCCGCGGCTCAGGGCAGGGATTGCTGCCGTCTGGGAGCTGCCCCGGAGTGCAGCCGCGGGAGTGTTGTGGTAAACTCGCAGGTGCTGTGTTCCGGCCAGACCTTTCGCTTTATTGTAGAACATTTGTATGTTAAAGTTTTGGAAATTTTTTTTGTCTCGTTGTTGTTCTCCCTTACTTCCTCATGGAAGGTGGGGGAAAAGAGGCAAACTGATCCTGTGGGAAGTGGTGGTGTGGAAGATGCGTACGCGGGGCAGAGCAGATCTGTCCCGGCTAAGCTTGTACGTGTCCCGGAGCAAGGGCTGGTGAAATAGCCACTGTTATTTAAACATAAACAATGTATCTTTAATTGTAAACGCTGGGCTGAGTCCTGGTCAGTTTCCATTGGAACTTCAGCTCCAGACGTTCACAGATTTCAAGTGCAAATTGAATGTTGTATTTCTTCTTCCTAATTGTTCTCTGATGGCTTGAGAAAAGGGATGTAGAACACTTCAATAGAATTCCTCTAGCAGTTCCATGTTATGTGAGAGGAGGAAGAACCTATCTGTGCTTTTATAGACACAGAGTGGTTTTTTAAATTTTTTTTTTCTTTTTAACAGAGCTAAAGTTTGAGGATAGACAGCTTCTCACTGAGGAGCCAAACTTTTCCCACCTCTTAGGTTCTGGGGAAAAAAGAATGTGATTAAAAAATATGTCTCTGAACACATGCTGTGGCAGCTTAAGGCTCTGGTACCTCATGGAGTTCAGGGCAGGCAAATTCCTGCTGTGCAAGGATCCTCTCTAACATCGGTGTGCTGTTCTGCATGGGTGAATAGAACCCACGTGGAGCTTCTTGCAGGATCCGTGCTGTGTTTTCCGCAGACCTTAGAGACGACTTGAAATGGAGAGTATCAGGTGTTTCGTCCCTTTCTGCTTGGAGTGCCGTGCTAATTGTCAGCAGCCGTGTGGGTGGTCCTTTGAACTGGAACAGGAGATAATTGTTCCTCGGCTCACTTCCTGCATGGAAGCGCTATGATGGAGCACTTCATTAAATTATCCTGCTGCAAAGAGATGTCAAGCTTTGACACTTTATTGTTCCTGGGACAACTTGCTTGAAAAATCTTGGAAGCATTGATTGAAAGTAGCGAGCGCATGGTGGTATCCCCGTGGTGGTGTCCCCTCCTCTGAAACCGTGGGATCTCCGTGTTCTGAGGAAGAAAAGCATTTCTTTTTAAAAGCAGAAAAAGGTGAGGGGTGGGAAGTATCAACATATGAAAAAACCTTAGTTTGTCATCTTCCAGCTGGCAAAGCCATGCACGGTAATTTGCAGGGCTTTAGTGAATGGTATGGATGGTCCAGCATCCATACCCGTGGAAGATTGTGCCATAAATAACAAAGATTTGTGTTGTTGTCACCTCCATGACATAAGCCAAGCCATTTTTGTGTGTTTTCCTATTTGATAAATGAGCCCATTTAGTTCCTTTGTGAAAAGAATTTTTCTGTTGTGGCCAGAGAGAGTTCCCTGTGCTCCTCGAGTGTGTGGTGCTCTGGTGGTAGAGGCTTCTCCTAGGAGAAGGAGTTCAGGTAACCCAGGGAAAAAACAGAAACCAGAAAAAACTGAGTCCTGGAAGAACCCCTGTTTTAGCCAGATTAACCCAATGCCTGTCTGCTGCATGTGCATGTACATAGAGATTCTAATCTTCTAAAGGATTAGAGAAAAGAGGTAATTGTGTCTATAAAACATAGTTTTCTGTAGAGCTATATATATTTATATAATCAACTGGGTTTCCCCCCCCCCATCTATTCAGTTAACGTGCCATAATTTTGCAACTAGTCATGTGCTTTGTTGCAACTGTAACTCTTGCATTTCCTGTCTCATTTTTACCTTAGTTTTCATATATGTAGCTTGGTGGGGGTTTTTTGTTGTTTGTTTGGGAGGTTTTTTTGGGTTTTTTTTTTGTTTTGTTTTTGGCAAACACAGTTTTAGTGTCTTATCAGCAGAGTTCTCTCTGAGAGGAGGATTTGAGTTGAAATGACTTGAGATGCAAATTTGACTTGTACAGTCAAGTCCCTCTGATTTAAGGACCATTGACCTTACTCCAGTGTGACCATCAATGTATCATTCATCCAGGGGAGCAAAAAGGTTCCTCTCTTCTGCAGTGCTGAGTCAAGGCTGCCTTGTTTGCTGCTGCAGTTTTGCTCAGGACAGCTTAGGGTCACTTGTAGAGTGAGGATATTATTTTGGTCCTAAGTAGACTGCTAATATTTTCTTTCTAATGTAATATCTGAATGCTCATGAAAAAAATGAGCACATACATTTTTTTGCCTGGTGGCCTCTGAAGGCAAAGTGTATTAAGAGAATTTGTCATTTTAATAGGAGTGTAAAAAAGACTGTATTTTAATCTCCCTGAAAGAAGTATATAAATATATACAAACGTAAGCCTTCAATACAGAGGAACCCTTGGTGGTGCAGGCATCTGCTCTTGCTGCTCTCACTGCAGCAGCATCTGAAATGTGTTATTGTGGGGCTGGAATGAACCATTTGGAACCATTTTCTGTTGTGAGGGGAATAACACAGAATTGTATTGCCCTGAGGAAATGATTGCAAGGTGTGATTTGGGTTCTTCTGTGCAGGCAGCCAGACAGGTGTGTGTGTGTGTGTGTGTTGTAGGGAAAGAAGTGAGAGGGAGCTGTGTGAGGGATGTCAATGGCCCTGTGAAGGTAGCAGCTAATATTTTATTGGAGTGTATGGTTTGAGTTTGCTGATGCTGTAGGGATAGTCTGATGGCAGAACTGTGGAAGGCTCCCCATTTTCAAATTTCCAGAATTTGCCTGTGAGTTCCCAGTGGCCTCTAATAATGGAAGTCAAATTTATATGATGACATAACTCACTCTGCACTCACTGGTTTACTTTTATTTAAAAATGAATAGCATGCTTTCTGTAACTTGATAGAAATGCCATTCTTTTTATTAGAGACTTTACTGATTAGACTTTCTCCAGGTATTTTTTAAAGTATTCTCATTTACTCTGATATAGTATATGCATATCATTATCCCTTTGACTGTAACTCATTTTGTTCTCTATGTCTGTATTTTTTAGGACCCCTGAAACCAGAAATTACCATAACTTACATTGCTGTTTCAGCTATATTCTTTAACAGTGGACTCTCCTTAAAAACTGAGGTACTGTAATTTCTCATTTCTTCATTCCTGTTATGCTCTAAAAAAATTTTGTGATCCTTTTGATCAGATTTGAATATAATTGGAATGGTGGTGGTACTGGGAGGATGGCTAGCAAGAGAAGATAAATGATGGATATTTAAGGAATGACCCTCCTTGATTTCAGAAAGTGCTTCACAAAGCAATGAAGATGATGAGAGGGATAGTGTGAATAAATGTCACCCATCCACAGAGGGTGGGTGGTTTGTCTCTGCACAGCTTTAACTAAATGGAAGTGATGAGCACAGTTTGGGGACTGGATCTACACCCTGATTGTGGCCCAAACCCAAATCAGGGTGAGCTGTTCACTGCTGGATTGATGGGAACAAAGACCTGGTGGCTTTGTTACCCTGTTTGGTAGGGCCAGGGCAGCAGCTGGGGTCAGCACAGAAGGGTTCCTGTGCAGATGCAATGTCAATATACAAGGGCAAAGTCTTGGCAATGTTTTCCCATAGGATTTTGTTGTGGACAGGTGGGTATGAGGTACCTACACTCTGGTGCATATCACAGGCACTGAGATTAGTTTAAAATTTTCTGTCACTTGTTATTCAAAGAGGAACAGTCTGGGATTCAGAAGAGATAAAGGGGCATGTAAGGAATCGTGGAGAAAGGAGATGATGGCTATGTGCCAAGAGAAGGAGCAGCCAGAGTTGAAAGGAAACACTGCATGTCTCTGCTAGTCTAGTTTTCTGATTCCTTTGTGCTGTTGACTAACAGGGGATGCTGTTCATAAGTTGCATGATACTAATGCCTGAAAGAATCATCACAATTTTGTCCAGTTATCTCTTGGTGGACTGGGATTTGAGTGAACCCTGTGCATTCAACAACAAAGAAAGTCTCTCCACCTGTATCACGGCTGTAGTGGTGAGCTTTCAAGTGGAGGAGGTGTTTGAGTTGATGGCTGTCCTCTCCTTTGCTGTCTCCTGACAGTTTTGGCACCAGGACCTCTAGTTCTGCCAGGACACAGTGTAAGTGAACTTGGGAACTTAAGTCACCTCTGTAGCAGCCTTGTGGGGATGCAGGAAGAACCCTGTTATCTGTTTGCCTGGAATGGTAACTAATCCTAATGGAAATAGGCTGTGGAGAGGCACTGTCTTCCACAGAGAAGAGAACTCAAACCACAAACCTGAGCAGTATTAATAGAGTGGAGTTTTTCTCTTTCAGGCTTAGGAATCTTTGCATGCAGAGAAAAAAATGTAATTTTTTCCCCCCCTTTCACTAGTTTGTATCCTTGAAACCTTGTATTTGTAAAGCAGCAGTGAGAAATCAGTAACATTGCCAAAGTCTTGATTAGATTCTCCATGCTAGTTTACATCTAACTTCTTCCAGTTAAGGTGATGTGACTGCCAGTTTTCTGGGCAATGTGTAATGTCTTACTTTGAACTTACATAACTTTTTTCCAGCTATGGTATTAAAAGCAATATATTGATGTAAATGAAGCTTTTACAGAAGCTGATGTTTATGTTCAGGTAGCTGATCTCAGATTGTTTTGGGAGCAGCAGTTAGGGCTGGTGCTGTTACCCACCTTCAGGAAGAAGCTAGGCCTTTCCTGAATTTCTGCCATGGGGGTAGAAGACAGAAGAAGAAAATAATTTTTCACATTGTAGTTTGTGCAATTGCTTTCTAAAGTGTATGTTAAAAACAATCCTTCTATGTGTTAGGTGGCCAGGTCATTTTTTTTTTTAACTTTAAGGCATGTTTTAGTTGTTAAAGGCACAACCTGAAGTTGGTATTATTACTCAATATGACTTTTTATTGGATTGCAAAGTATATGGTTTTTGCTTTTAGCTTTATTTGTTCTTGACCTGTGTATCACCTGTTCTACCATTGATAATGTATTAGTTAGATGGAAACTAGTGTTTGGTATGCTTTATGACAGGATGAAAAGTTTGTAAGTGTTAACAGAGGCCTTCTGATAAATCTGACAAAATTAGAAATAACTCTTTTAAGGTTACACTTCTGGTTTTATCTGCTGTGTAAGTGCATGCTCAAAAAATTTTGCTAGTGTGTTCAGAAAGCATTTTACAGAATAATTGGCAACATTCAATGAAAGCCTGTCTGTGCATGGCCTTTTTATACTTTCAGAACCAGAGGTGACCAAGGTCTTCTTACATTTGTAGAAATACTCAGTGTTCTCTGACAAGAACATTTCATTCCACCTTAATATAATGTTATTTCAGTTTGCAGTGACTGGATAGCTTGCTCTTTTAAAGCAAATACCTCCCATAGGGCCCCAGAAATTAAATCACATACTTGAGTTATCCATTTCAACGAGGAATTTGGCAAGGCACTGAAAACACTGTTTGTTCTGTGTGGGTATTTGCTCAGAGGAGTCCAGCTGTGACTATCAGAAGAGCGCCTGGTGGCAACAGGGACCCACACCAGCCAGGGAGAGGCTGGGATGGGCTCCCTAAAGGTGTGAAATACTGGGGAAGACAAGGTAACCTGTTCTGTCTGGTGTGCAGAAACACAGTCCTAACTAGCAGCTTCCAGCAACTTTTTTGAGGTGGCAGATGTATATTTGGATAAGCCCTTGTAAATTGTTTAAGAGGGTGAAGGCTGTTTGTCTCAGCATTAATGCTGTGATCATTATTATAATATGATGCCAGTCCAAGGCATAATATAATAATATTATTATATTATCTAAATAATATATGATCTAAATAACTATTACTATTCTCAAAGGCAATCAGTGGAGACATTTTCAAGACTGGTAATTTAGATCTGCAAAGATTTGTTCCATCAATTCCTCCATGCAGTAGGTTGGCTATGTTGTATCACCTTCCTTGCTCCCTGGAAGTTACGTGAGGCTTTCTTTCTGTCTTGAGTTTTGGTTTTAGAAGTGTCACAGAGTCTTCTTAAAACCCTCTGGTTCTGAGGCATTTTCAAATTGTAAAAGTATGAAATCAGAAGGGTACTTCTCTATGTGAGATACAGATAGAGAGATAGGTATGCTTAATGCATCTGGAGTGTCAGCTGGAGAATCCCAGCAAATTAGATTTTGAATAAGAGTGCTATCAGTTCTTTTGGATTGTTTACTTGAGAAGAGTGCAAGTTACTGTGAGAGAAAGGAAGAAGAATTTTTATTCTCAGTCTGCAAGATTTGAAATGAATTGAAATGTGCAAGGCTCTTTTGTTGTACTCAAAAACCTGTGTAGAAGGTCCTTGAAGTGCCTGAAAAGGGAGAAACAGACACAGAGCTAGCTGAAGAGTTATTTTCTTTAAGGGTACTTGATCACCTCTCTGGAGTGCTCTTACACTATTTAAAATTAAGTTTTTCATTGTTGTTTTCTGAGTCTCCAGTGGTATTTTAGACTTTATTTCTCTGAAATTTATGGCTTAACAGTTTTTAACTTGTTATGGTCTTACTATTCTTTCTTTTTTTATTCTTCATCAGCCAACTTTTTTTTTTCCTATAAATTTCCTTTTGGTTCAATAAATAATCAAAATCTGCTACTTTGCTTTTAGGGAAAAAATATCAAACATTAAAAAAACCCTGACACCACAAATTAATGGTTGGTAATACAAACATCCATAAACATATTTTTTTTCTTTTTAATACTATAAATTAGAATCAGCATTTGTAGATAGAGGAACTTGATATCATGTGCTCACTACAAGTTTTCATGATTTTTGATATGGAAAGTCAGTAAAGTAAACAGCCATCAGTGCAGTTAACACAGGGTTTGAAGCCATGACAAGGTGCTAAGGCTGCCTGCTGAAAAGCTGCTGTTCTGAGAGCTACACTATTATTGAAGTGGTGGACAATTCTTGTGGAAAAATGCCCAGGAGCAGACAGCTTTTATGTTGCCTGGATGTACTTCATTATTAAAGAGATCAGATGATCCCTAAAGGTGACTTTTTGACATGCACTCCTTTTGTATGGTAAAGCTGATCCTAGTTTTAAAAGCACAAATATGATCTTACTTTAGCTGTTATGACTGCAACTTCCTCTCTTCTTTTTCTTTTGCAGGAGCTGACAAGTGCTTTGATGCATGTGAAACTACACCTTTTTGTCCAGATTTTTACACTTGTGTTCTTCCCAACAGCAATATGGGTCTTTCTTCAGCTGTTATCAATCACACCTATAAATGAATGGCTTTTAAAAGGGTATGTTTAAGTATAATGGAGTGAAATATATTTGTAGCTGTCATCTTAAAGGGCTGCTTATCCTGCAACTGGTGTTTTGTTGTACTGTGAACGGATTTTGCTGGTTGTTTTTTGTGCTTCAGCACCTTGCTGTTGAAAAAAGTACATGCACAAGATTATCCCCTCAGGAACCTGCTCTCATTTTCAGAAGGTCTGGACAGTCTTATGTGTAGGGAGGTTGCAACAGGTTAACTTTCTTTTTCAAAAAACACAGCTGAAGTGATGAGTTGGGTCTCAAGGAAGGTGGGGAGGACAGAAAAGGAATGCTGAAGAAAAAGCATAAATCATGAATATGAATAAATAAATATTGTGTGTGCCATGTACTGGTCTTCTGTTTTTAAGTAGCTTTGTGTTGAGCATTTCTTGCATGGGTTCAGTATCTGCTTCCAGCTAAATAATGGGGGAAAAAAGGAGTAAAGTTTTTTTAGGACAAGAACTTTGTGATGAGCAGAAATTAAGTTACCATGAAAACAGTGTGTTTTAAATCTTCCCAATGTGCAAAGCTGCATGGATGGTGTACTAGGGATAGTTGCTATGTAAAAAAAAAAAACAAAAAAAGTTAAAAGGTTTATTTTTTTGAAATGGGAGTCAATACTTAGTGCCATGCAGGTATACTGGAATGTTTGGATGTTAAAAATCAATTATTTCAGAAAACTACTGAAAGAATCCCCATTGTTTCTTACTGCTTGAAGCATTGCTTGGGGAATTCCTTGTCTTAAAAGTTTAATGAAAAAGCTGCTCATGTTTATGTTTCTACAAGGCCTAAACCTAAAGGAGCATTTCAGTTTGTTTGTAAGAGGCTTCTCCTGATGCTCCATCAAGTGTGAATTGGTCCAAATGATGCTGAAAAGGTGACATTGAGACAACATCAATTAAAAGTTAACACTTTTTTGCTTAACAGAGTCAGTTAAGCAAGGAAATAACAAGATTGATAGATGATGTTCATTTGTATTTAGCTATTTGCAATAGAGGGTATTTTTTTACAATAAAATAATTGTGAAGTTTTTTCCTCAGCTGGGAGAAATATGTGATTTTCCACAGTAGCCAAAATTCCTTCCTAATCCTTTCTGAAGTGCAAGATGAAAGAGATTTTTGTGGGGTTTTTTGTTCCATGAAGCATGTCTCATTCCTTTTTTCCCATGAGTGTTTTGCCCTTTTGGTTCTTAGTACTTGAGTGACTTTATCTGTTGCATGCATGAGTATAATTATATGTATATGCATGCACACTTGTAAAACTGTTTGTAAAACTTGGGATGTATGTATTTTTGTAAAGAAAAGAAATACTTGTGCATTTATCTCTCTAAATGTGGAGCCTAAACCAGGCTGTCATGAGAGTGTGTCTGTGTCCTACTAGTGAGCTGCTGCAATTCTGTGTGCTTCAAGATGCCTTTCAAGCACTTGTTCCTTGAGTACTGCTTCTGATTTGGCTTTTTTATCTTTTAGTGCAGTAACTATGTTGTATTGAGGCTTCATTGAAAAAATGATAAGATTGAGGAGTTTAATTAAGGTGGTTTGGTTGGGGTTTTTTTAGGAGTGCTTTCTTGAGAAATACTGCTGTTCAGGACATGCTCAGAGCAGCAGCCACAGCACTGCGAGCTGTGCAGGGTGATGCAGGTGCAGAAGATACTGAGCTCTCTCCCAATTCTAGAATAACACATTTCAAAGCAGGTCCCTGTGTGTGTGAGGAGCTGATGTGAGGGACTGTGCTGTGGCAGCGCTGTGTAAACAAAAGTTCATCCTCATGCCCCGCAGCTGTAGTTTTTATTCCCTTAGAAACACTAAGGAAAACAGGGAAGGGAACAGGTTTGGGCAAAGTTGCTTCCTTATCACCCATCTAGCACAGCATGTGGTGGAGGCTGCTTGATAGCCCTCAAAAGGGCTGGAAAAACAGGCATGTGCTCCCAAGGGCATGCAGCACCCCTTGGCAGGGTGGCTCCCCTGGGCACTGCAGCTCTCCACTGCTCCCTACCCAAGGTTATGCCTGAAGGGCACAGCCCACAGAACCTTTTCCATCTTGCTTCAGAATGTATGGTAGCTTCTCCCATCCTCTCTAATGGCCTGTTTTTGCTGTAAGTGTTATTTGAGAGGCAGATCTGGGTGGTATTAGCTTTTCACCTGTGTTTCTACAGCTGAGTGGGATTTTTTCTTCTCCCCCTCTCTGTCTGGGATGATATTAGGAAGTTTATTGCTTTGCAATTATTTTGAAATTTATGAAATAGAGGAGAAACTGACATCCTCCTAAGCATCTTATAAGTTAATTTTCTTAGCTGACCAGGTTTTGTATTGACAACATCTATTTGAAAAGAAGCATGAAGCAGGTTATTAATTTATGCACAGATTCACCTCTTTCCACTTTTAGCATGTAGCATTTACAGCACAGGGGGTGAGGCATGAGGTGCAAAGATTGGGTATCAGGTATGACTTTGGAGCTTTCACATTTAAAATGTGACTTCAGACTTTGCTGCTCAGTTGTCTGTAGTGGTATCAGCAGAACTGCAAGTGTCTGGAGCCCCTATGTTAGTACTCACAGCATGGCTGATCCAGTGGAATGTATGAGTTGGTTGGTTGTCATCTCTAGTAGTGTGTTGGCCATTAGAGAGATCTGTTTATATATTGGTAGAATTGTGTAGTTGATATACAAACTGAAAAAAAAGTTTACAGGTGCATGTTTCCATACACTCAAGAGTGTGTCCTTTTAGTGTGTACCAGTTTTTTTTAGATTAATATTGCTTGATAGGGATTTTTATTTTTAATCCCAAATATGTTATTTTCAATTTGAGAGGGCTAACAGAGATTGTATGATTAAATCTTTCCCTTATAGTATGGAAAATCCCTGCCAGCTGAGATGAATGCTCTTGCATGCATTTTGTACCTCTCTGGATAACTCTGAATTTAATCCAGTCCTTGTTAGAGCAGGTGAGAAGTTTGAGGAGCTGGCTGCCACACAGGAGAGATAACAGTATCACAGTGTAGGAGATGGACATCAGGATTGCCATGTGTTTCTTTGTCTGCTGTATATTTTCCTCTATGTTTCCAGACTTTCCTGCATGGTTTCTTTTTCCTGTATTTCTTTTCTTTTCATTGTGAGCTTATTCTGCCACGTGCTGACAACTCTCTGCTGCCATAGCTTATTTCACTGTAAGCTTGCTCTGTGCTTCCAAGGTGATGTTTGGCACCTTGTGGTTGGATTTATGTAATGCTTATATTGGTTGCCTCTTTCCTCTCCACAGAGTCTGTAGCTGACAAAGGGAATGCTGTCATTGTCACTTACCTGTTTCTTCTCTTTAAGCTTTTTGTATATTTGCAGAATATCAATTGCACTGTAACGTGCACCCTGGTGCCTGGGTTTAATACTTCTGTTCGCTGCAGCTTTTTGGCACTGCCTTTCTCAGGGGTTCTACTGACGTGGTTACAAATGCAAAGTAGTTACCACTAGTAATTGATTGTTCTGAATTAGAATCTCAAGCTCTGATACTTGAAAACCTATGTAGATTCTACACTTTTGGGGATTTTGCAATCTATTTTATTCCATTTATTACTGTTCCTTCCAAGTCAACACAGTTTTTCTTCAGAAGCCCTATTTTACTTAGCCCCAAATTTAATTGTAATTTATTGTGGTATGACTTTGTGCACTGTCTTTGAAAACAAAGGAAAGTTCACCTCCTTTTTCTTACTTTGCAACAGCATTTGCTGTGCATTTCAATAACTTTGCTGCACAAACAATGCTAAAAAATGACAATAATAATAGGATATCTTGGATTTCTAAAATGTAAGAGAAGGCTGTTGATGCTTTGATAGCAGTCAGGTGATTTTTATCTGGAAGTCTGTGATAGATGTATAGAGACCTTTGTGAAAGAGAGCTACAGGACTACAGATGGGGAAATGGAGTCACAGAGAGGTTAAGTGTTTGTGCTTTTTGCGTGGTGACATGACTCTCACCATGCTGACTGGCGAGAGATGGCACAGAAATGCTGCCAGCAGGAGGGCCTTTCCTAGTGCAGGGCTGTCACTGACTGGAAACTGGTTGCCCTGCACAGGTGATGACTTTCTACTTGGCTCTTTGGTATTTTAAGGTAGCAGGTTGCTTAGTGTTTGCCTCCTGTAAGGAATGTAACATTCTTTTTGTTGTTTTCAGCTTGCAGACAGTGGGCTGCATGCCACCTCCTGTGTCTTCTGCTGTAATTTTAACCAAAGCTGTTGGTGGGAATGAGGTGAGTTTGCATTTTGGCTTTTTTAAACAGGCATTCAAATGAGTATTTATTGATTATGAACTCAAGTGGCAAAGCACAGGCAGAAATGTGATGCTACTGTGCTTTACTTTGTAAAGCATTCTGGATTTAGGGGTTGGCTGTTGACTTGGTGTCAAACAAGGAAACCAGTGATATGTTATGTGCTGGCATTAGTGAAACTGAAAGAAACTCACTTTTCTGAGGTGATACAAAGGTTACTGATAGAAATTAGTGTTGAGATTTCTGGTGGTTGCTACACTGGAGGTCCTAACCCTGTAATGTTCCTGTGCTGTGTTGTAGTTATTGCATAGACCAATAGATTCACAGGGAAGTTGTGCCCTTGCAGAGGTTCTTTGGATGTGTTCAGTATTAAGAGGTCCTGTAGTTGGAATTTCTCAAGCTTGAAGCTGCAAATGTATCAAGTGACATGGCAATACAAACATGGATTTAAATCTTAGATTGTTATTTGAGACTGCATGAAGTGAAAATTCAGGGAATGTGGAGTTCTCTTACAGGGATGCAATGCAAAGTTCTCAACAGATAGGAAATGCTGGAATAGAAGTTTTTGGTATAAACTCAGCTTGGTCATGATAAATTTCTGCCTTAAAATGGCATATTCTGGTGTAATTTCAGACTCTTTCTTTATCCACAAAGCACTTGCTGTTTTCAGGGAGGCCAGATAAATGGCATTTAGGAAATTAATCCAGCTGTGCTAATTAATGAGCTTGTTTCCTTTAGGTTTGCTTCCTCATAGCTGCTGAAGGTGGAGACCTGGTAGGTGAAGAAAGGAGGGAATTAACATTGACAGATGGGATTTACACCCGGGGCTGTTGGATGCTGTTCTGGAGGGTTAAAGGCAAATCTTAATTCAGCCATAGAACTCCTGTGTGAGGTTGGGTGGTTCACTTCAACCATGTTTTAAATATGGCCATTAGTTGTGAACTTCTCATTTTCTGAGTTCAGGCTCTTGGGACCGATTAATGTCAGCTTTGAAAACACATGATAGCACTGAAAGAGATTGAAGTTGTACTTTGTACTGACAAAGTGCTGTTTAATTGCTTTATCCTCTGAAGAGAGACCCAAAGTATTTCAAGTGAACCATCTCTAATTATGGGCAATCCTGATGCACATCACTGTCTGCCAGTTTGCTACCTTGAAAAAAGAACCATAAAATTGTCTGATGGAGGTGCTGGGGAGTAGTTACCATAAAGAAATAATTCAAGTGCCCAATAGTGATCAACAGAGAAATGAGAGGTTTTCCAGTTATGATTCTACATGTAGATGCTGTAAATTACAGCAAGATACCACATAGTGAACCGTGAGGATTAATTGAGTGAGTGGTCATTCAGCACTCACAACAAAGAGTGCTTAGAACAAGGTAAAGATCCTCTGGAAAAAACTACAGTAAGATTGGTTAGTTGAAAGCCATGTAATACAGTGTACAGGAGGGAAAGAGGTACTTTAGTTTCTTGACCATTAGAAAGCACTTTCTTATGGTAGTCTTCTTCAGGGGTGGTGAGGGTGTGTGCATTTTATACTTGAAAAAGCTGAAAAATGGCTGCTTTTTATTTTGTGATTGTATAAATCACTGATAAGGTAAGGTTTGAACTCTGATTCTTCTGTGCCAAACTGGTGTTAGAGGAATGTAAAAATGCATACCTTGTAGTAAGTTTTACAGATAGTTGCTGACAGCAGAGAGTGTGAATCAAGAATGGGGCCTTGGGAATTGAGGGTTCTCAGTCAGGCTCTGAGAGGGTCTGTAAAGGAAAAACTCCCTTTAAACACGCTCAGTATCGACAAAGCGTGTGGCAAAGTTATTGCCAAACTTGGCCATGTTTCCAGTGCAAGCATATTTTTGGGATTTGATTTTTCTTCGTTGTTTAGACTAATTTTTGTTCTGAGGATGAGCAAATCACATCCCTCATGCTAGGGGGGGAAAGCAGTCTCACATCTCTCCCTGCCAGACTTCAGCTGAGCTGTTACTGATGTATTTCTTGTTCTGCTATAAGCAGAACACTGCATTTTTTCCCATTTGAGTTTGAATCCATTCTGATATACAAAGAATTTAAACCTGGGAGTCAATTGGAAATACAAATGGTTATATTGTGAGAGCATTTGTTCATAATAATGCTTCTTAAACTGGCTTTTGCCTCAACAAATGTGTATCCCTTACCTAGAGAAACTGATTTGTCTGAGCATGTATCTACACTGCATAATGGAATATGAAGATAAATGAGCTTGCTCAGAAGGAATATAGCAAGGAAGCTCCACGTGAAGTAATTAGTCTGAGAAGTGTCCTGCTGCTGTAGAGTACAGGCACACCCTCAATACCTGCTCTGAAGACCTCCTTGGATGTCTTGAAACACAGCACTTAAGAGCTGTGGTGGTTGTCTGTGTTATGACAGTGTAGAGGGGTTCAGGTTTCTTTGTCGAAGTAGAAGTGACTGCTAATTGTCAGTTTGGACTTGGGGTATTCTCAAAGAAAACTCAGGCCCTGTGTCATGGGAGAAGTAGTACCCCTGGGTCTGGGGAAACGTGGTCTCTATTTTTAGCTCTCTGATCAACCTTTTGGGTAAAACAGGGTGAGTTTCTGTGTCTCTGGGGTTGGTTGTGATGCATACTAGCACATTTGTGAAGTGTTTGAAGATCAGTGCTGAAAAAATCTGATAAAAGATCTATATTTTATTGGCTTGGAACAGGGTAATTAAATGTTTGGTCAAGTGCTTCAAAAGTGACCCACATCATCGGAGGCTACTTGGGTGGTGGATTTTGCTGCATATTAATTGGAAAATTTGGTTGTGAGATAATAAAAGGGAAACTTTCTTTCTTCTCTGTTTCTCCTTCACCCTGGTTTTCCATCATTGCTCCTGTGATTCTTTCCTTTGTTACTTTCATTAACCCTGTAAGTAACTTTCTAAACCAGCCTATTCCTAGCTTTTGTCAAATGCACTTAGTTCATTAGCAAGGCCAGTTTCATGTACTGAATGTTAGTTTGATACATATGAAGGCCTATATGAACAAAAACAAGTTTCATATGTTAACTGGTGAAAAGTTAGGAGAGATCACCATAAGAATGAAAATCTAATTTGTAATTTGTTGTTAATTTCTCAATTAGTGAGTTGTTTCTGTCAATCAGCTCTCATGATTTGTGTAGAGGACAGTCCATGAAGCTAAAAAAATTGGAATGAAAACCAGAAGGCCTCACATTTGTTCTTTGCTCTTGTGCTGTGAAGGGTCAGGATTTTAATGGTGTAGCTTGACAGCACTGAAGGCTTTGTTGTGTCATTTTTTTTCAACAAGTCTTGTAGTTTTTCAGTGAAATTATAAAAACAATTTCTTTAAGAGTCTGCAATAGAGACAAATAAATATGTCATCATTTCAAGGCACTGTTAAGACAAAACTATTAAAAGCTCAGAGATACTCAGACAGAAGTGCTGTAGAGATGCCAGATATTACTACAAAGTATTCAGACAGCAAATGTCATAGTCTCCTTAAGAATCAAAGTAATGAAGAAAAGAGATTGAAAATTAGATCTATAAGTCTATTATCAGTTTGGGAGAAAAAGCAATTTGTGATGACTTTTATGGCAGCTTAATGACATACTTCTGAAAAGTGTAACATAGCAGGCAGGAGCTGTGATGGAATTGTACAGATAAATCGTGGCAGCTCATTTTGTTGAAGAATACTTTGGCTATTTTGCTATCTCATACACCACACAACCACTGAGGATTTTTTTGTTATTGTTCAGTTAAGCTATGGTTTGTACAAAACCTCTTAATCAACGTGCTGCTTTGTTTTATTATTTTTTTTTCAACTTTAATGTGGCTCTGCTATGCCCTTTTGTAAAACAAGGTGTTGCACATGCAGGGCAAGATTTTGAAATATGAAATAAGCTAAAATGAAGAAAGCCAGAAAGGTGTTAATGAAATAAGGAATAATATAAAGAAATAGTTCTATTATTGATGTTTAGATTTGTTTTTTGAAGCAGATGTAGAACAGAAAGCTGAGGACTAATTTGCAAGGTCCACAGCTAACCTTTCTGAGAGAGAATCAAGGGAGAGCAACAACATTTACCCAACAAACTATATACAATTGTTTTAAATGTTATTTTGAAAAACATAGCACATGAATAGTTTCTGAGAAATGAAGACTGGAAAATTCCTTTGTTTGTCTCTGTGGTTTTGGGTTTTTTTTAGTAGAAATAAAGAAAAAGTGAACTCTAACACTACTGTAAAGTCACAGGAAAGATATTGATTTCTCTAAAAATATCTGAAGTTCTTTGAACTGTATATACATGTACATTAACCTTTTAGAAAACAAAATAAAATGAATAAAAAGAAGTACAAGCACTAATGGTTTGTGATTCATACACTGACTGATGCACCAGTGTACCATGAGTGTTTACCCTTGGAAGGTAACACATGAACATTATGAAACAAAATTTTTTTAAGATCTTCAAATAAACTGTCATGATGTTTAGTTATCTTCTATAATATAGTTTTTCCTCTCTAAATGTAAGTCAGTAGTGTTCTCTAAAATTTGATATCCAGATTGCACTTAAAATATTCACGTGTCCAGGTTTTCTTTATGAAAGGATATGTAATTTAATGTTGTTTTTAAACGTGGTACTGTAAAAGGAAAAATATTGGGGTTTTTTTAGTGAATTTTGTCTGCCTAGACAGATTAAACAATTCTAAATGAAAATTAGATAATTCTTCTATTAGATACTACGCTGAATTCACTTGGAAGTATGAGAGTGTTGGAGGACAAATTTAGGCAAGATGTCTGTACTTCACATGTACAAATATAAAGAACTGTGTCAGCATAAGCTTTGTATGTACATAGGAGCTGTTGTGCTATTAAACTCTATTCTAGTATTACAGTCTAATTTTTGATGTATCCTAAGAGTTTACTTTTCTTTTATCATTGCTGTGCTATGAGCAGATGGTTTTTATTGAGCTATTTATTGATACTTAGGGTTTTTTTTCCTTCCTTGAGTGGTGAGTGCATTTTATATCCATCAATGCATAGGAGGAGCCCAAATTATGAATTACAATATGAATTTCATCACTGTAATGTGTCCCAGTCATGCAGCTCCATTAGCTCTCTCCAGAGTTCCTCATATCTTCTCAAGTCTTCCATAACCCAAAGCAATTGGGAGTCTTTGGGGTTTTTCCCTTCTCTCACTGATCTCCTTTTGTTTATCAATAGTAGTTGTAATACAAACCCACTAGTCAAACTGCTGAGAGGGAGGGGGATTTGTGAAGGAATACAGCTCTGCTCTTAATTCAGTGCAGCAAATCCAGGCTAACGTGAGGTGTGTGAAATCCCCAGTCAAGCACTTCAGCTCCAAGCTCTTTACTTTGTATAAGAATTCTCCAGCACCTTTGAAAAGCAGCTGATTTACTAACCCAAGGTGTCAGTGGTTGAGTTAGACTTGGGATAAGATTTAATTTTGGTTCTAGTTGCCATTACCTGTAACAGAGGGTCTTACATATGGCTCATAAGGTGTCCAGTGGAAAAAGTCCTGGGAGTGCAAGACAGCAGGGAAGTGCAAGACTCTTAGAGCTGGGCAGTTAAGATGTATGAAAGAGAACTTGCAGTCTTGTGCATGTTCAGCCTTCCCTTGTAGCAGCTCTGTCACAATCTAGAATGCTGTAAAATAACCTGTTTAAATTGCACTAAACTGGGCTGTGGCTGGAAGCTACCTGGAATCATCACAGCCTTTTGTTTTTACAGCTGTGTTTGCACGACTCTCCTAGATCTGACTTTGTAAGGGTGTTTTTAGAGGCTTTGCTGTTGCTGTTCTGCAGTGCTTGGCGGGGAAGCCAGTTTTTTGTCTGCTGTGGCACAGCCACTGACCCTGAAAGCTGTTTGTGGCATAAAGAAGCCAGGACAGAAGGGAGAGTCTTGCTCTCACGCTTGACAAAAGTGGCCTTTTAAAGAAAGGTGGTTTTGAATTTGTCTTGGTCTGCAGGTTAATTCAGTGTGAGGTTATACTGTGCAGAAGCTTCCTTTATTTAGCAGTGAGCGCTGTATGAAATGCATTCTGTAAGCAAAGCAAGCATTTTTAAATGTGAGCAATTCAGAAACAGTTATATTAAAGTATTTGCAGAGAGTGGGGTCTAGTGCTCTAAAATTCAGGCTCTGTACTCCTTGCTGTTTAATTTTATGCCTGTTTGAGAAAGAGCAGGTATTTTGCTAGCAAGGAGAGTGTTACCCACTCTTCTTAACTCAGCCTTTGAAGATAAATATGTTTTGGAGGGCAGTGAAAATTGGAAAGATGATTCAAAAAGTTACAAGTGATTTGTTTGCAGTGGAGTGCTTTTTTGTAGTCTAAATTCCATTGAGCACCTGCATTCATTGTGTGAGGGTGGTTTTCTAATGAAAACCTTTTTTTTGGCAGAGTGGTGCAATTGTTTGCTGGCACTGGAACCCAGGGACGTGCTGGGTTCTGGTTCCACTGTCCCTCACCCGTTGTCTTACAGCTCACTGCAGATACATCAAAATTAAACAAATCTATTGGGAACAGAAAATGCTATTTAGGAATTTCTTTTATGGATTTAGTCAAGGAGAGCATTGCTGTTAGAGTTCTGAACACTGACTTGTAAATACATAATGTTTCATTGTTTCCTCTTTTTTGATTTTACCCTTTTTGTGTTAAAATCAAAGCTTTAGCATATTTCACTTGGAATATTTTTCTTCTATCCAAGCACTATTTTAGCTGGCATGAATATTTTTTCTTAGTGGCTAATAAGAATATATAGAAAAGAAAGCAAATTAAACATTTATATAATTTCTTTAGCTCTCTTTTTGGGCATGTAGTATTAAGACCTGATTTGTGAAAATCAAAGCTGTAAAACATGAAGCAGGATTTTCAGTTAAAATTATTATTATTATTAAAATTTATTCCTTTTCGAGGAAATTAAGTTTATTTTATTATTCTTTTTTATCATCGTGATTATGAAAGAACATTGAGAATGTTTTTGTCTTCTAAATTGTTTGTCAATTTATTCAGTATATGTTAAGAAAATGTGTTTTACGCAAACTCCTAGGTTAATTTATACACAAGTAAATAAGCCCAAATTTGTTTAAAATTCTTTTATAGAAAAAGTCTGGATATTTTAGAAGTGTTTTCCATTCGTACTTTTCTGTTAAACTGACTTTTTGTTCATTTGTTAGTTAGAGCAAGTGGCAAAAAGTGTGGAGATCAGTAGAGCAGCAAATTTTTACTGATTCCAAAACATTTTTTCTCCTCCAATTTCTGGAAAATATTGGCTCTATGATGAAGTCTGAAAAGAACAAGCTGCTGATAAACTGTTTCTGGACATGTTGAAGTAAAGCCATGTGTTTCCTGGGAACCCCTTTTCAGACATGCAGACTCCATGCTCAGGTGCTTTCCTGCTCAGCTATGTAGGGGGATCCAGTATGGGTAAATGAAGGTGGTATAGAATGTCATCTCATCCCCTAAAGAGTTGCAGCTGAACCAATTACTAAAGATCAGGAGCAGGCCTGATGTTAACAGGCCACACCTGCAGCCAATAAGAACAGTGGTATAAAGGAGTGGATTGGTGGGGACTGGAGTCAGATGGCTGCTGCAAGGACCAGGAAGAGGCAGTGCTTAGAGGAGCTGCCTATGAGAAACATCGAGGAGGTATGAAACTCTGGTGATATGGAATCCTTGCAATGTAATGATAATAGAACTCTTGATATATAAGACAACACAGCCAGGATTTTTGCTCATGTTCCCTTGTGAATGTGTCCTTTCCTATTTGAAATCCAGTAGTTTGCTGCCACTTTTAAATTAGCAGAGGGAGGGGAAACAGCAGCACTTCTGCACTTTAGCTGGTGCAGAAGCTTAAACTCTTGTGCTCACCTGGGAAGCTGCTTTGAGAAGATGGAAGTTTTGAGGGGCAGGACACTGGTGAAGGAGTGCCCTGGAAGCATAGCAGCCCCTGATAATTCTCTGTGATGGGGGTAAGAAGTTTTCCTGTTAAACATAATCTTTGCCAACCCATGCAGTGCCTTATGGTGTATACCTCCTATACAAGCTGCATTTACAGGGTGTTTGCTTCTCTGGCACTGAGGGTCCCCTCCCCAGCCTCAGCCTGACCCTCCAGGTCTGTGCTCTCTGCCTCCTCATCCTGCCCTGCCCCAGGCCCTTGGATGCATCCCCAGGGAGTGGGCACCAGGAGAAATTTTCACCAAGATTCAGGGAAACAAAAACTTGCCTTTAATTGAGGTGGATACAGTAGGTCTGACTTTTGTCTATTTGTTTTTAACAGTAAAGACATGTTTAGTAAGACCTGCCTAAGCAAACAGAGTTTTGCTTATCAGCAAAGAAGTCAGCAGCCATATGCTAACCAGTAAGGCAGTAATTCTGGTAATTATGTGGTGCATGAGCTAAAGAGAGTATTACTGGGCTGGAACTGAACTGTGTTTGAGCGCTAAGTTGAGAGCAACAGTGAATTAGTATGCCAATTTATGTGTGTTACTTTAGTAAAATTTTGCAACTTCCTATTCTAGCAGATATTGTGGATTATTGCAACAGGATTCCCAAAATGTTGAATTTCTAGTGTGTGGCTGACTTTGTTTAGTTAGAGCTATTTTTTTTTTGTTATATTTTTAAATTATCTAATCTAATTTTGTTTAATGATACAGTTGCAAAATGTGTGTAATATATATGGCAATGTATACTTGAGGCATGCTGTGTGAGTGCTTCAGCTCCAACTGCATATCCAAAACCTTTTAAAAGGAAATCTCAATGAGCCCTATGGGACAAAGTAAATTATTACATGTGGTGAACTCTTAAGTCATAGACCAAGGTCATGGCAGTGAAAGTGTATTTCAAAAAGGTTTTATCTGTGCTTGGAAAGCAAATGAAATCTCTCATCATTAACTTTAGAATTATAGTTGTAAGAGGATTTTCACTAGAGGTGAAAGATCAAGTTCATGGCGGACATAATGGAGTCTGAAAAGTTATTTCTGAGCCATAATACTGGGGTGTGAAACATTCACCGAGGCTTTCACATTATTGAGTTTACAGCCTGTAGTCTGGATACTGAAGATCAGAATGGTTGTCATCATTGCTACTGTTAAGGCTTTATTTCAACCTTTGCAAAGGGGAAATTTTTTTACTTTTTTAAAAATTATATTGTAAAGGCTTTTTAAAAAATATCCTAGATTGTTAGGTGTGTCAGTCTCTGCCATTGCACACAGGCTACCTTAATAATAATGATAATAATCCTTCTATAGGAAGATAATTTAGTAAACCTGAATGATCTCAATGAATCCATCAAAGCACATGTGCATGCAGTGCTGTGATCTCTGTCCTTATTTGCTGAGAGCTCACATAAATCAGTAAGAACAAATGGTGAAGGGAAACAGGGCATAAAAGCATAAGTAGAACTAAGGTTCTTAGAAACTCAGATTTTTATCCTGTCGATGGCAGTGGATATTTGTTTGTCTGTTTATCCAGCACAGTGTTCTATTTTGCTAAACTCTGCATGTGTACATGCATTTCAGTGGTACCAATGGGCAAAAGAAACCTGCCCAAGAGTGGAGCCTGAACTCTGTGCCTGTGCCTTGGGACTGGTTTTGCAAATATCTCTGCCTGTAGCAGCACTCACTTGCTTACAGAGTTTATAGTGCTCACCCTGTTTGCTTGCAGAAGTGATGAAATCTGCCAGTGATGTTTAAAGGACGAGCATTCAACAATCGTCATCAAAAATGAATCTGCTTTTGCTAGCATGAAGGTGATTCCATTTACAGCAAAGTTTCAGCTGTTGCAGTTTTATTCAGAATCATCTGCTTAGCCCTCTTTTCATGCCATTCACTTTTGGGTTAAAATTCAGTGTTTTGCTGTTTTGTTTTCTTAAATCCTTCTATCTCCTTAATAAAAGATATTTGTTCCTCAAGTTACAACTGCAGATGACAAGCACATTACATATTCTTGGCAAGCGTTATTTTAATTTCTTTGAATTAAAATAAAAATGAAAATTAAAAAAAATTAAAATGAAATTCAATAAAATTAAAATAAAAATTAAAGTAAAAATTTCTTTGAGCTAATTCTACAGTAGTAAGATTTTGTAGCTTGAACTACAGCAGGTTAGCTCTAAGAGTGGCTATTGAGTTGTATTCTACTTGAACAAAGTATTTTGTTTCAAAATGAATGTGTTTCTTGGGAAAATTTTCATATACTCAGTGCTTACAGGATTACTGAAAAGTCCTATAAGAAGAGGAAGCACAAACTGGCTTGATAGGTTACCTGTAATTCAAGAAATGGCAGCATTAAAATTAGACATAAAATCTCAGTTCTGATCTATGCATGTGTTTTATGCTTCTATGTGTTCTATACTTCTGTTTTAAAATTGTGGTCCTGCAATTTAGGAAATATATCCTATAACGCTTCTTTCTGTACAGTTAACATCACGTGTGTTATCTCAAAAACACTTGCTGTACTTTCATTGTCCAAATGGCCCAGAATATCAGCGTTGAGTAAGATTTTCTGTGTAGGTTATGTCCTGTAAAGCATATATTTTAATAATTTAGTGGATGGCCTCTCTTATACCTTTTCTTCTCAACCAGCAGTGTGTGTGCAGTTGTGAGGCGTTTCTGCTTCTGAGCCTGGTCACAAATGTCTGTGACCTATTGATGCTGGGACGTTTCTGCTGTTTGCAGCATCAGTGCTGACAGCTTCTGCATGGCTTGGCTCTCTGTAATTTATGATCTGAGGAACTCAGAACAACAGATGGGATTTGTAGGTATGGGATACACAGAAAAATATGCAGTATTCTACTGTGCTGTCCTCAAATCCCTTCTGTGAACAAGTCACTCTGGGGCATCTCTGATTCAGAGGGGATCTGCTCTCATGACCCCTTGAGTAACAAATGCCTCTGTTGCTACATTTGGGTTTCCAAACCTTCCTGAAACTCCCAGCTGATAAAATTCAATTTTGTTTTATCTTCTGCAAATAATAACAAAATATGTACCTTGTAACCTTGATTTTTTTGTTTTGCATGATTCCTCAGCATTTTAATTCAATTTTCTTGAAATTTAGACTATTCCATTAAATTAACTCTGTTCTATAGGTAACAGCGTACACATGTATGCAAATTTAAGCCACTAGCCTATGCCGTAGTTTTGTGTAACTTTGTTTTATGTAAATATGAACTCCTGGAACATAAGGATACTTTATAACTGAGGTACTTTGTGAGTCTGGGAGCTGTGCTCTCTCTGTGATCAGGATTCAGATGCGCATGTTTGCCTTAAAAATGTGTAAAATCTTCCCCATTGTCTTATCAGCACAGTTACACTTACCAGCCTCCCAGTTCTTCCCCACTCTGGGATTTTTGCATAGTGTAAGTCCTTGTGCACATTGTGTGAGCATTCTGTTATATCTCCAAGTGATCAGCCAGTTGCAGCATGCTGTTTGTCACCTTCCCTACTAGTATAAACCCACAGTGTAAATCTGTAGCAGTCTTGTGTTTCCCTGACTGTCTGGTTTTAATATCAGTGTTTCTTCCAAATTGCAAGAGGATTTTTACACTCAGACAAATGACTTGTCGTGCTAACTTATCACACAGTGTCTTGTGAGGTGGATGGCTCATTTAGCAACACTTCCAGCAGGCTGTGTTCATGGTTTCTTTATCAGCTTGTGGATGTTTTTGTTTGGTTTGTGAGTAGTGGAAGGCAAGAGCATCTTTTAATACTTTTCTTTTTTAATATTTTTGCAGCCTAATGCAGATCTGCCATACAAGCAGATTTTAAAGAGATTTCCTGTCTTTCAGGCTTCAATTTCATTCTAAATTGTGTGATGCAAGGCAATGGAAAATTTCATTTTGTCAGGTTATTTCCTCCTGTGGAACATATTGTAATATACTGAGACTTCATTCTGAGCCATCTCATTTCTTAGATGTTTTTACAAAACTAGAAATACTTGACTTGGGTTTTCCTACTAATTAGCACATGCCAGCTGCTTCCAGCAAAGGAACACCTGTGCTGCTAGTAAAGGTACCTGGAAATCTGGGCATGGTTCTTCTCCCCTATCCTCATGTAAATCAGGTATTCTTCTGTTGAAGTCAAAGCAATGGGGTGGATTAGTGTAGGTGAGAGTCACAAAGGAAAAGTGGATCTATGTGATTTCTACTAGGTGGATTCCAGAGGCAGTAACTGGTCTCTGATTGAAGTGGTTTCCTTATGCAAAAGTGTGCAGCTGACATAAATGCCAAGTAGATGCAAAAATAAGTGGAGCACTGCATTTTTTCCCACTGTATTCTCATGCTAAATACTGTCTTTTTGAAAATACGGTCTTTATTTCAAATAACTGAAACTGCTTGTAATTTTAAGATAGAGAAGTAAAAACAAGAATGAGTATTGTTCATGCTATAAATGGTTCTAAAGATGGAGCTTTATTTATGGGCTCAGTTTATGTCATTATCTTGAAGTTAGAGTAATTATACTTATCTCTAGGAAGTGTGTTCCTCAGGAAACATCACTAAGCTTTCCCTCTACTATCTCCTTATGCAGGTATTACAGGACTGTAAAGTCATTTTATTAGCTGACAAACTGCCTAATTACAAGATAAGATGAAGAGCCTTGCTCAGTGGAAGAAATGTGTAGTTCTTCCATCTACGTTGAGGAGCCTATTTCCTCCAGCTTTCATTGGAGGCACAGACAGCCTCCTAAACCCAGGAGAATTTAATCAAAGTGGTTTATAGATGTTTTCTCCTGGGTCTGTTGATACAGGCAGAAGTGAAACTCGGAAATAAAATACCTAAGCCATGAAGAAGTGCACAGTATACACGTAGTCAGCAGTGAACTACAGAGCTATACTGTTAAATGCCCTGGATTGGGAAAGGGAAAGAACATGTGCCAGTTGTACAGACACCTTTCAGATATGTTGGTTGAATCCTAGCTAGGATTTAGTACTTGGGGGGATTAATGGTTCTGCAGTGAGACCACTGCTTGAACTATATGCCATTTAAAATATTACTCATTAAACTTTTTTTGGTGTAGACTAACTAGGTTCTTGGAGGAGTTCTTGTTCATGGTGGTGTTACTAATGTCCAGAATGGCTTTGCCTCTCTCTGTTCCACTGTAATGGCAGAACAATGGGAACCATTCCATTTGCAAAAAGGAGAAGTGCTAACATGGATTTTGTTTGAAGATCTTTTTCTCTAGAGTTTGTTTTCGTATTTTATTTGCTTTTGTATGGACATCTTGGCATTCCTGTCATGCTACAGTGCTTTCTGCTTCCAGCTGTGGAGCTTTTAGAGAAGGGCTGTGGGGAGCTTTATTCACTATTAGAAAGCCTCAGTGAAGAGCTGTAATTTTGTAATAGATAGTGCCAGGGCAGCATTAGCTACTGATGTTTGGATACCCACAGAACATAAATCAATACTTAGAGTCAACAGAGGAGTATTTATGTTCTGGAGCATTTGCTCATTTGCTGTTGGAGTCCTGGCGATGGCACATGGTCCTGCAAATAAGGCCGTAGTACCTATGTCTAGGCTGTAACTGCAGTATTTAACACAGTATTGCAAAAATGTGCCTTTAGGCACTGCGAGAAATGTTCATTAGAACATGTATATAGTTTGAATTTTACTATATTTGATATATAGAATTCGTGTGAGATTTCTTTGCTTTTTGACTGCCTTTTTCTGTGTGTTTTTGTGTAGTAGATAATGTGGGTTTTTGTTGAGTTTTGTTTTATTGTTAATTTAAAAGAAGTAGAGAGAAAGACAAGTGTGTGGGATGCACCATTTGAATTCTATGACTGGTGAAGACAGAAGGTATTAGGCATCTACAGTGCATAAAATATCAAAATTAAAATTCTGCCTAGTTTGCACTTCACTTTTCATTACTTGCATTGATGCCAACTCACCAATAAAGTCATGTTTTTTTAAAAACACATTGCTTTGACCTGTTCTGCCTTACAGCACTCTTCTTGTTACACTGCAGCCTGGATTGTTCTGCAGTAGGTGATGTATTGATAAGTACAATACAAGTTTTTACTGCGATGGTGTGGAATATTTCATGACTTTTTCTTGTTTCTGTTGTGTGAAGCATCGTAGCTACTTGCAAGATACAGCAGTCACAGAAGTCATCAATTAAACTCTAACAGGCTGATATCATAGCAAAGCTTTTAAGACAAACATTTGTTCAGCACATGTTATGTAGAGCATAAAACCCAGTTTATTTTGTCCTTGTGCTGCCAGTATTTTAAAATTTAATTATTTGGACTAATCCACATTCACTCTAACAACACACCGTACAAGCAGAGGAGAATTTGCTTAATTCATATTCAGAAAGAAATAGCTTAGCATCTTTCTGAATATCTCGCAACTATGCTGAATTTTTCAGGAGTTAATTTACTCTTGATATAATGCAGCTAAAGCCAGTGGTACCCAGGTTCTTTTCTTATTGCTCCAGCTGTTACAGTGCATTAGGAAACTGCTTAAATACTTTGGGGTAACTTTTTAGTGTTGTTTGTCCCATTGGGAGAGGAATGTTGTGGCTGGAAGGAAGCAGGATAGCTGTGGTGTGAGAAATGAGGAAATAAAGAGAATAGGATGCTTTGTAGCAGCAGGATCACCAGTAGAGCACATGATTTTCAAACTGCTTCTGTCTGTAGCACTTGCTGAAGGTTTTCTTCTGGAGCTGGTGTGACATGACAGATTATTCAGAGGTTTTTCCATAGCTTTGTTCTGAGCACTTTGAAAATATCCTGAAATGAGGCAAAGTTAAATCATATGGGCCTGCCTTTAGAAAAGCATTAGAATCTGCCTTTATTTTATGTCCATTCTTTTAAGCTTGCTCTTTCCAGTAGAAGGGGGGAAAAAAGGTGTGGTGGCTGATTTGAAACAAAAGGACAGCCACACAGAAGTGAATTCTTGCTGTTATGTGCCAGCCCTGGATTTTAAAAGCAATGCCTGTTGGAAGTATGTGGCTCAGATAATGTTCATAGCCATGAGCATGTTTAATTGCTCTCAGAAAAACACATGTGAGATTTCTGTTTATTCCAGCTCTAAGTGCTCTGGTTCCTCGTGTTGCTGAGTGCAGGCAGTAAATGAGCACTGGGAACACCTGGGATGTGGGAGCTCTGCTGTAGGAACAGGAGAAGAGCCCTCTGCAGGGATCCCTGCAGCAGCTCCTGTCAGCTGCCAGTGGATCATCTGATGTGACCACAGTGACTGGGGCAGGGTGGGAGGCTGGACTAGAGGTTGTGGCAAAACCTGGGTAGCCTCTGATGGTGAGAGAGCCTGGCCTTGGGCTTAAACTTTCCTTTGGCCTTGGACTTAAACCTTCCTCTGTCCATGTTTGCTGCCCATTTGACCCCTGTGGGCTCCCTGCATCATGAACTGCTCGGTGTCTAAGCCCAGGGCAGCCAGTCAGGCACTCAGCTGGATCTGTTGCAGTTGTCAGAGGGTCATTCTTCAGGGATAACACTGCTGGCAGCTAAAACCTATGAATGACTCAAAAATAGAGTGTTTGAGGTGTTGGAGTATTTTTTAATAGGTCTGAAAAACGTTGTTTGATCATGCAGCATGTGTTGGTCTTTCAATAAAATCTTCATTAAATCCACCCATTCCTTACAGGATTTTTTTTTTTTAACTTCTGTTTGCCTTTGTCACATGTTTTTGCTTGGATTATCATTCATTAGCTTCTCCAAAGAGATTAACAGTTCCTTAAAACAGGATCATGTGCATTCTGGTGTTCTGTGTGAAAGCAGTGCTGGAGAGCAGAGAAGCCCTGGGATCCCTATAGAAATTTGCAGACAATTTTGATACTCTAGTCCACTCAAAAAATCTGCTGATACCGTAATGTTTTTTCCCTTGCCAGGACCCTCCTTGCCTGGTGTCATTTCTTGAGCTCTCCTGGGATGAGATTAGTCTAAAACAACAAAGTAGCCAGATGTCTGGTTCTGAGAGAGTCCCAGAGGCCAGGGTATGGTAGGCAACAGTAATCGCTGGGGGCTGAAGATCAAAGATACCTGAGAATTACTTATGGGCACATACTATGTGTCATTCCCATTATTAACAGTCTGAGAAAATTTGTATCCCTAATTAACCCTTTTGTTGGTTAAATTTTCTTGCCAGTATAGTCCTGTCTGTAAAAACTATTTGTTCTTTTTGATACCAGTACATGTTAGTTAAAAATAAAAAGAAAAAAAGAGTAAATACTCTCAGAATAGAAAATTTATCTAAGTCATTCAGATGCTTTTTATCATGGTCGTTTGTAAATGTCAGAAGTGAGGATGATTTCTCTTTGTTTACTGTGCCATCCTTTGGGCTGGTGTCATTCCTATCCAGAACTGTGTAAATAATGATACTTAACTTAATCAGATTTTAGTTTATTGCTTCCTAATAATCTAAAATGAATTAGTATCTAATTCCAGGGATGGGATGTCTGCATATCATTGTTTTCCCCCCATTGGTATTTCTAATTAAATGCCAATTAATATTTTAGTGATCAACACTTGCTTGTGTTACACATTTTGAAATAACAAACTGAGACTGTAAGTGCTGACTCTGAATTCTTGTAGTGCTTTAGGAATAAGTGAGTCCTAGAGAGAGAAAAAGAGAGAGGAAAACCTGATTGTGGCCTTCTGTGCTTCTCTTTTTTTATCCTCAAGTGAAAATAGCAAGGTTGTGAGTTGAATATCTTTTTTATTAAGTAATAAAACTACTTTGTTGTAGAATTGAAGACTGAGCAATTTTCCCTGACTTTTGAGTAATAATTTATAGCTATCAGAGATACCTGTTGTTCTGATCACTGCAATTTCACTGTCTTTAACATTATACAAGATTTTGTGTGGCAAATACTGTATGTGCACGTTTAAGTGTGAGTTTCTGGTCACACGAAGTTTGTGTGTGGTTTAATGTCTATATTGCAGGTGTTTCACAATTTTAACAGGCATTTTTGAGTGAGCAGTAAGTGAAGATCCCTGGAGTGCTTTAAAGGGTCAAATTGATTTGTCTGTTTCAGTCTCACTTCAAACCATTTTATTTGAGCAAGAAGCCCCAAAAGCTGACCTGTCTGAAAGTCTTGTATGGTTTTTTTGGTACTTCCACTTCTGTCACAGGTCGTGTGACAAGGTGCTGTCTGCATCTTCCAGCACAGCCATGGCTGCTGCTGCATTGTCCCCATTCCTGTCCAGCTGCACACCCAAAGATTTGTTCAAAGCAAATTGCCATCTAAAGACATGTGAGGGAAAAGCTTTCCTGTGAGCCAAGGTTGTTTAATCTTTGGCTACCAGCAGGCATAGCCAATCATCATCTGTAAATTTCACTGAGGCTCATAAGATGACTAGGATGGAGACAGGTACTGTGCTTCTTGGAGGTGCATGGCAAGGGGGAGCTGCACAGGAGTGGTTTGCAGGCAGCAGCTGTTTTCATAAGGCTGCTGGCACCCTGGATTTTGGATCATTTGTTGCCATTCCTGCAATCCAGGCATAAGTACAGTGATGTTTGGCAGCTGCCTGCTGCTCAAAAGATTCTCCCTGACTATCCTAACAGAAAGAAATTAGGTGTTCGTAACATTTTGATTCTATTTTGCACAACCCTTGTGGGTTGCTTTTTTCTTCTTTTTCCTTCTCTGTTGTTCCTCTGGGAGGTGTTGCAGCAATTTAGTTTGTCTGCACTGCTCTGTTGAATGTTACGGTCAGAACTGGAGTAGGTAAAATCCAGGTGTCCATGAAGTGGTGTCTGTGAAGGCCAGTGAGTGTGACCTCCCTGTGAGTTACCTCACACAGGCAGCAGGGTACTTCCCAGGAAGGTGTAGAATCCCTAGATGAGGTTTTGGGGAGAACCCTCCTGGATGGATTTGCAACATATCTGAAAGATAATTCCTTTCACTTCATTCTCTTTTGTTATCCGCCTGGAGGTCTTGGAAGCCGTTCCACTACTGCTGACGAGCAAGATTGTGACACAGTCAGCAAATACTAGACGAGTTTATAGAAGTAGAGGCACAGCCATCTTCCTGTGTTTTCAGGCTGGTAAAATTTGTATATTTTGATCACTAATGCCACCTCACCAGTTCAAGTAAAAAGGTGACTGGAGTTGATGTGGGACATTCCAATGCAATGCAGGAGCAGAGCAAAGCACTGCAGAACTACTTCTCCCTGACATGCTAGCAGCTTTTTATGTTGACAGCTGGAGTTAGGAGACACTTGATGTTATTAAACAAGTACTTGGAGTTTGGCACTGGTGAAATTACTGATGTCTTCTGCCAGTAGATTGTCCCCCACTTTCTTGTGCATGTGGCACATTTCTGTACCCTGAAATGTCATAAGGACCTGTAAAGCAGTTCTTATTTGGGTTTACAGGAAACTGGCTTTAGAGCAATGCAGGTCCTTGAGTGGACTCAGCAACAGGTGTAAACACCTTCCACAAGTGTTTTGGACTTGTGGCAAAGCCAGGGTGCTGCAGGGTGAAGTCTGTGAGAAGCTGCTGGAAGTGTCTCCTACACCCGATGAAGCCAATGCCAGCTGGCTCCAGGGTGGACCAGCCACTGGCCAAGGCCCATCAGCAGGTGCTTGCTGGTTGTGCCTCCGGATAACATTGTTATGAAGGGGCAGAAGTCTCTGCACAACAGCAGCCAGGAGAGAGGAGTGAGAACATGTGAGAGGAGCAGGCCTGCAGACAGCCAGTCAGTGCAGAAGGAGGGGCAGGAGGTGCTCCAGGTGCCAGAGCTGGGGTTCCCCTGCAGCCCCTGGTGCAGCCATGGTGAGGCAGCTGTGCCCCTGCAGGACCACGGTGGAGCAGAGATCCACCTGCAGCCCGTGGAGAAACCCAGCTGGAGCAGGTGGGTGCCTGAAGGAAGATGTGACTCTAGGGCAAGGCTGCCCGGGAGCAGGCTCCTGGCAGGACGTTCAGATCCATGGAGAGAGGAGCCCGTGCTGAAGCAGGATTGCTGGTGGGACTTGTGACCCTGTGAGGGACCCATCCTGGAGCAGCCTGTTCCTGAAGGACTGCACCCATGGAAAAGGATCCAGGCTGGAGCAGTTTGTGAAGAACTGCAGCCTGTGGGAAGGACTCATGTTGGATACCCCATGCCAGAGCAGGGGAGAGGAGTGTGAGGAGGCAGTGTGGGATGAACTGACTAAAAGCCCTGTTTCTCATCACCCTGCACCTCTGGTGGGGAGGAACTAGAGAATTTGGGAGTCCAGTTAAGCCTGGAAAGAAAGGAGGGGTGAGGGGAAGGTGTCTTTAAGATTTAATTATATTTCTTGTTATCCTGCTCTGATTTGATAGAGGAAAAAATATTTCTTCCCAAAATTAGAGTTGTTTTGCCCATGACAGTAAATGGATGAGTGATTTCCTTCTGTCCTGGTATCAATCCACCAGTGCTGTGTTATATTTTTCTCTCCCCTGTCCTGCTGAAGAGGAGAGTGATAAAGTGGCTTTGGTAGAACCCTGGCATCCAGCCAAGGTCAACCCACCACAACAAGCTGAATAAATTTGAGTACATTAAGGTGTTACATTGCATATTAATGAATGCTGCTTCATTCTGGGTGCTTCTATTACCAGAGTGTCTATGAATTTGAAATAACTTTTGTGAAGGAAAAAGCAGAGGAAGTAAAGGCACAGTCCCCTAGAATTCTGTGGGAACAGTGTTTTCTGGTTAGGGCTGTTGGGTATCTAGGGATGGCAGGGATGCCCTGATGGCACAGCTATGTAGGGATGAAAGCAGTTGTGTCACCAATGTGCTCCTCTCTGGTATTTAGGAATAAAGCCTTAGGAACTATGAAAGAGGAAGGGCTCTACAAACAGTCGGCAAGAGTGAGTGTTGTAAAAGAAAAGAAATTTAGGGTTGAATTGAAGGGCAAATTATGCAGAAAATGAAAACACAACATCTACATGGACCTAATAGTTTGTTACTTCAAGGGAATATGTAGGTGCTGTGTGGTTATGTTGTCAAATGAAATATTTTGCTCTATACTGCAGTTGTTATATTTAGTGGATTTGGGGCTGTTTACTGTTTTGAACAGCCCATGACAATCCAAGCTGCATGAGAAACTTAATCCACAGTTTCCCTTTTTACTTACCTGAACCATTTTGACCTTGGAGTATATGTAAAATCAAATTTAAAAAAATCTCATGTTGACATAATTGAGGCAGGGACATGATCTAAAGCTCATGTAATGAGATAAATAGGAAAATCTTTATTTTCATTCACAAGTCTCTTGTTCCATTCACAACAGCGGAATTCACTGGAAAAGTGAGGAATGTGACTAACATGGCAACTTTTTGAAAGGTGTCTGCACATGTGAGTAATCACAAGTAAAGGCTGCTTGGTGACATTATTATGCTCAAATTCTTGGCAGACAATTCTTTAGAATATCCAGTTTTCCAGCATGTCAACAACAACTTGCTGTTACTTTAGTTTGTGGAGCTTTTGATTTCTAATATGGGGAAGAAAGGAAATTAATTAGAACAAACTCCAGAAATCTGTGAGTGTTCTTATGATCTCCTGTAATTAAAAATGTCAGCTTATTTTCCCAGTTTTTGGATGAGCGAAGCCATCCATGTTTAGAGGTGTTGAAGGAGAAAAGCTGTAGTGAATTTTCCAAGTGTATTCAGTTTTATGCCAACAACGATGGGAATTGGCTTGTGTGGCAGAGGAGATGATGGAAGGATCAGAAGCTGATGGACAAAGTCCTTTCTCTCTAAATTACAGATCCTAAAAAAATCTAAATCAAGTCATAGCAATATATGAGCTTGTGGCTGTATAAGAAGTCTCCTGACTATATAAAGTACTTAGCAAACCCCTGGGTTATCCTGGTGTTTTATTGGTGACCCTGTGACCCAGCATAAATTCAAGGCAGAGGGCTTTTAACTGTGCCCCCTTCCCAGCTCAGAGGGGTGTGCTGCTAACAAGTTATGGCTGTGATGGCAGGAAAGAATGCTTGTGTTGGGAAAATTAATTGCTTGTAAGCAAATGTTTTTAAAATGTGACATGGTTTTCATAATGTATACTTTTTGTTAGTGTTTTGTATTCGAGGAATAGTAATAGAGCTTGCCTAAGGATTGCTTTCTAAAATATTTAAATTATATAGCTAATGTTGTTTTCTGTGGTCTTTCTCTGACATCCACTGTGACATGGATTACTATGCTTAACACTTCTTTGTACTGATAATATAACAACCAAGCATTTAAAATAAAATGCATATTTGCTGCTGAATATTTCCTTCTCTGAGAGGGCTAGATTAATGAAAATTAATGAGGTTAGGGAAATTTTGCTTCACAAGTGATCAAGTAAATTGGGCTTTGCACAGTCTGCAAAATGTTATTTTAACTAGACTGTATTACGTTTCTGTTGTGCCTTCTGTTGTTAAGGGTAATTAGAGAATATGTATGTTTTAATGAGAATAAAAGTTATATTAGAACCAAAGGCTTTTCTCCTAGCAGTCTCTGAGGTTGTCTTGTATAATATGAGGAAAATACTGTTTTTTTACTGGCAAGTGTGTTTATTTTTCTTTTTGGTAAGTACTTTGTACAAGCAGCATATATACTGTAAATAAAGGGGTTTTACAGAATTACACTGAAATGTACTGCATAATACATTTATTTAAGGGATTGATAGAGGGTATGTGCAAATTATTATTCTGAGTTTAGCTTGCTACCAAAAGCATTTGAAATGTGGGAATATTTTTTAGGTGTTAAGAAATGTTACTTGGGAAGAGTAGTACTATTCTAAGCCTTCTTTAAATTGGATGTTTTCATAGGTCTTGTCTGAAATCAGCATTATAGTGATTCTTGGAAATATCTTATATGTGTGTTTGTACACTGAAATCTTGTTATGGGCTCTGCTCCTTAACCAGTAGCTGTGTCCTGTGGGGTGGCAGGCCTTGTACCAAAGATTGTGAAATAACTTTACTGCTGAAAATCCTTCAGCATTCCAAACCCCAGCAAGAACAAGTGAGCCCACCCTAAACTGGTTTCCTTGAATGGCATGGCACAAAAATAACAAAGGCATATCTCTTTGGTTTTTCCTGCTCTTTCTTTCAGGGAAGAATCCAGAGGATAGGTAGGGCCGAAAGTTGCATCTGGAGAGCAGTACTTTGTATTTGAATTCTTGTTCCAAGATCTGGATCCTGCTGGCAGCAGCAGTAGGTCCTGTTCCAATCCCTAGAATTTCCAGAAGTTAAAAGGCAGGGAGCGAGTTGGCTGGAAATGGCACGGCGAGGTGCATTGGAATGGAGTGCAGAATAAGGATGTGCAGCAGGCAGGTTGAGGTGTAGAAATGTGTCTTTTTTGGGCAGGTAATTGGGATGGGGCTTGGCAGGAGCTGGATCGGCCGAGGGGGAGGCGGCTGCCACAGGTTGATGGGCAGGTGATCCAGCAGGCTGGCCGGGCGTAGGCGCAGGAGGGCTGCCTAATATGCTGCGTGCCCTAAGGGCCTGGGGAACACAGTTGGATTATTATGTTAATGCCTGAGCCTGCTGCCCTCTTCCTATCCCAGCTGGGCTCCCTGTTGTTAGGAACTGCTTTGCTCTGACAGTGGAGTAATATACTTCATGATTGAAAGGGCAAAGGGGCTCGCAAGGAAAGGGAGCAGGCCTGCACAGATATGTAAATGAAGGTGGGAAGCTGTAGGAGGGTTTGCATGTAGGTGTGGGTAGGAAGTTTATTAGGAAATGAGTAATATAAATTTGCTAATTGAATCGTTATTTACAAGTCCCCTTCCCTGATTTGTTTCTTTGTGCATTACCCCCCTAATGCTGATGTACAGTGAATTTGAAGTGCTTACCAAAGCAGGCACTTAGGTTGATTTATTTGAAACCGAGGTGCTATAACACACTGGTACCAGTGCACAGTGCTGACAATGGTGTATTTTTCAGGACTTTGATTACTGTTTCATGCTCTGCCACTCTATTGCTACACTACAGCTTATAGTGGTGATATGATTCTTTTATGTATTGTAGATAAGTATATCACTCTGAATTTTGTTGATACTTCAAGAGTAGGATATAGATACAGATTACAGGAATACATTTGTTATGGTGTTAGAGCAAATTGAGCTTTGATTCAATGAGATGGTGATGATGTTGTGATATTTTTCTGAGATCTTTCCTGCAGTACAATTGACTAAACAGCGACTGGGTTTTAGAATGAATGTATGTGAGAGAGGAAAATGTGTTCCCTAGACAGATGTGGGAGGGCTTGGTGTTTGTTTGGTTGGGTTTTTTTTTCCTTGTGATGATACAGCCTGATGTACTGAGTCTTTCTCTGCCTTTTATCAAGCTTCTATCAGTGATTCAAAATACCAGTCAGGTGGGATTTCTAACATCCTTATTTGTCTATTTTACATCCCAAAGTGCTGTTCACTGACTAGTCAAAGAAATTGGTGTACTCTAAATTGAACTTTTGAAAGTGAAAGCCATTTTTGCAAAATGCAGCTGGTGTGTCAGATATAAATTTGTTTGATAGATGAGCTGCTGCTCATGGAGCTGGTACTTGGTGTTTGTCAAAGATGTGATTTTTGGTTGCTCCTGGTGTATAAGGTGTCTTTTTTCTACTCTTCACACATCTGGGTATCCCATTTCTGCTCCTTATCTTTGTGTTTACATGTATTGCTCCTCTGTCTTGCTCTTAAGAAGGTCTTGGCAGGGGAACCTCCTGCTGTGCAGCAAAACTGGCAGCTCTCACACTTCTGACCTGGCAGCTCTGAATGTTCTTCTTGCACAGCATTGTCCACTTAAGCACCTTATGCTACTGAAGTACTGTGTGGTAGAAAAGAACTCTGGATCTAGATTGCTTCTGCAGACTTAGTGCAGATACAGGATGTTCTTTGTATGACTGAGCATTTCTATAGCCCTTGCCTCACTGGGTGCCCATGAACAGCCATCACAGAACAGAGAGTAACATTCTGTGTCCTGCTGGAGCCTTTGTACTTAAGACAAAATTATTGATTTCTTTATGGAGGTGTCCTTGGTGTTCTTTGTAGGCAAATCAGAATGTGTTGTACCTCTCTTTACAGCTTATGAGTTAAGGTAAGAAGATAGTTTTCACCACAAAATGGTGAAAAATAGGAGCATTGATACAAAAGAATTGCTTTCTTGTTGAAGGAATGTGATTTTCAGAAATTGTATTTTTTTTTATTACATTGTATCTGCACATAATTCTTGAGTAACATCTTTGGGAATATGGAACTTGAGCTACATACTGTCTCAAATTGGAAATGTTTCCATTCTTGTGGGTTTTGGTGGTTTTTTTTCCTCCTTCCCCCTGTTTATGCAATTTAGACATTGCAGAAATGCTTCCCGATTCTTTCAGGAAGATGTGTTTGTAAATATTTTGTTCCAGGTCAGGTTAACTTTGGTCAGTTTTGCAAACAAATCGTTTTCATGTGATCCACGTTTTTCAGTAGAACTTACATGTTCCGTGTTTCCATTTCTCATGGTAAACTGATCTCCTTGGCTGTGTCTTCTCAGTGAGAATTTGTTAACAGTGCTGCATTGTGGATCAGCTGGAAAGCTTTGTGTGGCAACAGTCACAGAGGCCATCTTCCACTTGGCATGGGAGAAATTCAACTGAAAGCAGCAAAATAACAAAAATGAAATGATTAAAACAGAAAATATCAAACATGGGGCCAAAAGTAGTGATTCTAAAGATAGGGGACCTTAGGTTAAAGCACATGTTTAAATACTGCTGTATCCCTTTTGCTGCATATTCCCGTTTTCAGCCAGCTCTGGATGTCAACGGGAAATTTGGTGAATTCTGCCACAAAGTGCATGTTCAATGTGAATGGCAAGTTTTTAACTTTGCAGTAAAACAAACTCACAGCCATCACAGCTTTTGATGATCCTCTGCTCTCCACAGAGCATGAGTAGAATTCTGTACATGAAACCCATAAGTTTTAGAGTTTTCTCTCCACCTTTTCTTTAGAGAAGTAGTGGTTATATAGTAGTCTATATGACCCATTAGAGAGTCAAGTAAATTACTTTAAATAAATAAAAATATCTTCAATTTAGTTGCTAATGAGTTGCTATGTGTTTTGTTTATATGTTTACATAATAAATATATACATATATGAAGGAAAATTTTAAAGAACAGTTTCAGCACTTTTGTAGTTCGTGATGTACTCATGCTGCTTGTTCCTGACCTAAACTTGATTGGCATTTGAGTATTAATCCTTGCACTGCATGGAAGACAAGCCTCTTCTACCCCCTTTGGATTCAAGGATGTAGCAGTCCACTTGAAAAATGGGGACAACCATCTGAGTAGAATTTAAAGATGTTTTGGGCATGATTCAGAAGAAGGGTGGTGGTGAATTTGTTGTCAAAGAAAAGTAGCTTGGACCTTCTGTTATTACTGATCCACCACTGAATTCCTTGGGCATATTTTGGGGATATGTAATATATAAAGATGCGCATTTAGGCACTTTCTGACTCTGTGCATGTGTAAGTTGTAGTTATATTAATTGCTAATGTAGAGGGTGAAAGTAGCTGAGCAGCATCTCAAAGAATGCAGTTGCATGCATCAAGATTGTTCCTTTTTATCTTTCATGCAGCGGCTGTTGTGTTGGTCTCTTGCTTATTGTATGCAACTTTTCCTTCTCTCTCTAGCTCTGCCACAATATTGCAGTGTGCAGAATTTTGGCTGGCTCATAAAAAGGGAATTTCCAGTACCATATAATACTGGCTTATAGTAAAGCCTAACCTTTGGGCTAGGTTAAGGAAAAATAAATTGTTCTTCTTTGAAATATGGACATTTGTTGATGAGATGACAAATTCTGACACGAGCTCCAGAGCTCAGGATTCATGGATCTGTGCAGAGGGCCACACTTAATTTATATTTTACAAAGCTGCTGTTTCAGCCAGCCTCCCCATGCTGTGTCCTTCCTTGCACTGCTGTTATGTTTCCCATCTCCTGGCATTACACAACTGATAGTGAAGCTGTTGCCAGTGGTGGTAGTGACAGAGACTTTCATAACAATGCTATTCTGAGCTGGTTTGGAAGGCATAGCAGTTAAAATGTCTGGTTCTGCTACCAGCTGCCCAGAAAGCAATATGAGTGGGATATTTATAGAAAAATACTGGTGCAGGCACAGCCTTACAGTAAATGCAAAGGGCACCTTTTAAAAAGTGGCCTTGTGCTTTCATTTCACTTCAATGGGGAAGTAATACTCTTTGGAATTGTGGGATGTATTGTTTAACTAGACCTCTAATCATGTTATGGATGATGTGTCTCCAGGAGAATCAGGGGACAAGACCTTTAAGTGTTTTTATCACAGCTTAAGATCTCAGAAAATGTGAACTTAAATAAAAGTATGTTCGGGAGGTTGTTATTGCTCTGTATCCTTTTGAGAATACCTTCCACAGACTTTTTTTCTTTTTTAGAGAGAAAGTCTCTTACAGTTATGAAGTGTTTGACCATAAGAGAGGAATAAGTTGGCAGTACTTGTTTACCACTGTTGAGCTGAGCCTCCTTTATGAAATCATTGTTCAGCAATCTGTTTGTCCTGGTGTGAGACCCAGTGTCTTCACTGCTAAGGTGATAAACCTGGAGTCCCTAAGAAGTGCATGATATGCATAAGCCTTGTGAGTAATTTTGATACCAGAGTGCCAGTGAATGGTTAAATTCTTAACTTGTTGCTCTCTAACAACATTTCACATTCCAAATATATGGCAGCTAAGGCTTACACTTCACAATATGCGAGTACGAGAGAAGTTACCTTGTTTTCCCCTGACTAGGAAAATGATGGAAATGGGCTTTCCATCTGGGGAAAAATACATACAAAAAGTTTGGCTAGATGTCTTTCCAGGAACTCGGAGCTTTCTGGTGTGTCAGAGCCACATGAAGTTTGTGCAGGACTAACCCAGATGCTGGAGCATGGTGTTTATGCACGTGTGTATTTGGTGTGAGAAAGTCTGTGTTGTAATGAGCCTCTCAGCTTTAAATCACTGCTTGTGCCAATGTTTACACTGGCACTCGGCAGTCATCTCAATGTTTGCATTTGCAATTTTTAAGTAGAAGAGGAAAAAAAGAAACTGCCTCTGTTTATTCATGTTGGTATTCAAAAGTCCACTGTAGATGCTCAGGTCACTGAGCCCCGCTGGGGTGTGTGATGTAGGAGCCCAGAGCAGGAGGCACAACTGTGTCCTATGAGAGTGATTTTGTGTTTTGAGCTGCAGCTGGCAGGAGCATGGGAAAATCAAATTAGATCTTCAGGGCACTGCTGGGCTTGGGGTACGACTGTCACACAAGATGGGGTGAGAGTATTGGTGGCTGTCTCTACTCACAGCCCTTCTCATTGTAGAAAGGAAGAGGATCACAGTTGCTGGAAAGACTCCCTTAACCTTGGCAACTGAAGGAATAGACAAGGCTTTGCATGTTGCCTACATTTGTGTTCCCAAATCTGGCCTAGATTACTTTTTTTTCTGCTTTTCTTGTGAACATCACACAAGTTTTGTTTGCTACACAGCCACAGGATCATCTGGTGTGGGTAAATCTTTGCCATTTAGGATAAAGCAAAGAAATTATGAACAAAGTGACAGCATTGTACAGCTGATGGCATGGGCTAGTCAGGCACTGTGCACTGTTTATGAAGCCTCTCATCTCTTCTGTAGCTGAGGAGACCAAAACTTGGTTCTTTCAATGTGAAAATGGACATTCCAGCTCCTGACAGAGCTTCTTTCCTCCTGGCTTCATTCATGTGATCCTTCTGATGACAAAAGTCTTTATTTTCATTGAGGTCAGTTATACAAGTAATCTCAAGTAAAATGAGATACAGTGGTGTTGCTTTCCAACCTTTGCTAAACAGGAATTTCCTGTTGCTCATCTATATATTATAATTCATGGAAGTTTGCAGAGTGACACATAAATGTTCCTGAGACGTGAATGATTAATATTTGCCATTTGAATTGTTAGCAAATGTTTACATTCTGGTTTTACTCTCTAAAAAAAACCACCCCACTTTAATGCATTTACTTTCCTGGTTTTCATTCTTCACCTCCTCCTGCCTCTGAGTGAGAAATACCATGCTGGCACTCCAGAACTCCCTTGGATCATCCCAGTTGCTGTCAGTAGAGACAAGTTAGCATTTCCAACAAAAATAAAGTGAGCAGGATAGTTTTCTTTATCTGCCTCAGCATTGCTAAAATTACTGGTGAAACAGAGAAATCTTTCAATGGGAAGAACCACATAACTAAATAAGCGTGTCCAAGAAGCTTTCCTTTAAACAGATGTTTTAGTATTTGTAAATATTATTTACCAAAAGGTGGTGATGGATATGAGGAACTACAAAAACTGGGGAATGAAAGACTGATTTTCAACAGAAACAACTTTGCTGGTAAGGGGCAATAACTCTGCCAGCAGCGGCCCCATCTTGTTTCTGTGTTCTGCTTGTGGCAGAATGCTGTGTCTGCCTGAAGCAGCACCAACTTCTACTCAAGTGATGGTGACCTCTGGCAGCCTGGAACAGAGGGCTCAGCCCTGCTGAAATGCAAACAAACAACAGATGAGTTATTCTGTTTTCATTTTCTGGTGCCTTTTCAGTGTCATTTCCATAGGACTGATGATTCTTGAACATGGTTGAAATAAAGCAATGTTTTCATGTTGACAGCACAGCTCTAGGGGTGGGTTGGGGAGTAGATGATATCTTTGCTATTTTTTCTGTCAGCAAATTGTGTTGGACCATAGGGAACATGGCAGTGGATAAATACATAATCCCCTCCATACTTTGGGGTTTTTGTTATTGGTATTCTGGAGCCTTCGTGGTTGGTGAGAAATACCATGCTGGCAATAGGTGTAGTTTTTGTGTGTGTGTGTATTTGTGATTCTCTGGATTTTTTTATTTATTTTTTGTAATAAGAGCATAAGGTTGTATATGTTTCTAGTCTACTAAAATGATTAAAGTAATTTGGTGTTCAAAAAGTCTCTTATAAAAATATCAGCACAGTTTTTTGGGAAGACTTCTTTGGACTCAAAATTTAGTTGGTATCAAAGTTTTGTGGGGTTTGTTTTGTTTTGTGGGGATTTTGTGTTTTTCATATTTTGTGTGTTTGGATGGTTGGTAGTTTTGTGTGTTTTTTTTTGTTTTGTTGTAAACATAATACAATTGTTGTGGTGGCCTCTCACATGTACAGCACATGGGCTGGAGTCACGTGTAAGATGTATTCTCCAGCTTCTGTGAATTCAGTATGGAGTGTACATACATCAGAGTCAAATCTAGACCCTATTTGTTTCCCAGAGACGATGCTGGAGTGTTAAAAAGGCATGTGCTTTGCCTTGGAGGGGGCAACTGGGCTTCTGGAGATTTGGTTGAGCAGTTAACACTGCCTCTTTCATTTTTGCCATGCTGGAGCAGGATTTTTATATGCATTTTAACAGTTATTTAAGAGTCCCCATATGCTTAGAAAGGAATCTGAATATATGTGCCTTTTTTAAAGCTGCATCATAACTAGGTTATTCCATCAATACAGTAGAACGACTGGGAGCTGCAGTTGGAACAATATGTAAAAATACAGCTTGTAAAAGATTTCCTTTATTAACTGTCATCATCCACAGAATATATGTTCAAATAAACGTTGTGTAATAACTAAATTTGAGATTAATAGGCCCCTTAAGAAACAGAGAAGTCATTCAGGATAGTCAGTGAAAAATAGCCTGTAAGACTGTAACATGCACATATTGTCCTGCTTACATGCTCTCTCTGGTGTCATTGCCATTTATCAATGTCGGCAGGCTCTGTTCTCATTAAAACACTCTTGCACAAAAGCAACTTAATTTTCTTAAGAGAAGAGGACACCTGATTCAATTTAGTGCTCAAAACCAGGAACTTGAATATATATTTTTTTCCTGTCTGAACTCAGATGAATAGTTATGAACAGCAGCACAGATTAAACCTTATTAGATATATTTATATTCTGTTTGCAGTAACAGTGCTGTGGCAAATAGCTTTCTACAGAGATGTAACATCTTGTTATTGGAAACAGCAGTTAAGACACGAGCTGTGGTAACACTTACAGGAGATTTTATTTTTAATAGGAGATTGAAGGAGTTGTTTAACTCATTCAAGTTACTTCTAACGTCCTGCCTTCTTCCACCTTTTCAAACTACACTGATCTTTTTGGGTAGATAAAATTTCCTTTTCTGTCCTGTTTGCTCAAATAATTTCCATAATTTTATTTAGTCTTTTTTTTTCCCCTTTCTTTTTCTGTCAAATGGTTGTATTCAATTTTGCAATAATAGTATGGATTCTGTAAAATCTTACACTACCACATTGTGTTCTCTGTCCTCTACTGCATAATCTGCACTGGAACTGTGAGAGTCCTTGTCTCTTCCCAGTTCTTTTCTGCTCTTCTGGGTTCTTCTTTCTCTTTTGCTGTGCCATGTGTGTTAAATAGGATAATTAGTCTTATTGCTGCTGCTTGAGCTGCATATCCCACTAGTGTGCGGTACATCCCCCTAGTGCTCAGGTTTTAACTGCAGGGAATGGCAGACAGACACACAGCAGCTCTGGGTGATGCCCAGGCTGCTTCCTTCCAGGATGTTCTGGGGCTGTTTGCTTTCATTACTCTGCATCTGTGGCCTTGACCCTGGAGTGTCCTTTCCTCAGAGCAGGGATGGCTTGGGGCCAGCCAGGCCCTGGTGTCCATGGGGTGTGCTGTCCCAGCTGTGGGGTGCCTGGGGGTGAGCATAGGTTTAAATACATCTAGGAAGGTTGTTTCCCTAAGGGCTGCCAAATGACGCCGGAGAATCAAATGTTTTGGTATTGAAGCACTATACACATATTGGTGAGAAAATCTCTTACTTTTTTTCCTGAGGTCCAGACACAAAGTTGTGAGGCACTGCTCTTTCCCTGTGCTCTGCAGTAAAGTTCCAGTCTAGTTGTGCATAACAATTTCTTTGGAATCCTGCTGATAATGATGAAATGTGGCTGTTTGACCCAGGTGTTCCAAATGTGGCCAGGGTGTGTTTTCCTGCTGTTTAATGTAGTCTGGCTGTGTTATTATCAAAACAATATCTAGCCTAAAAAATTCCAAGATAGTTTAGTTTGGTACTAAAGCCAAGGCAATGAAACAAAATTCAGAATGTGCTCTACATTTAATTCTTGAATTTTAAGTACACTTGTTTGATTTGCTGCCCAGTCGCATGTATTTGACTGCTGCATGTATTTGATGCTGCGTTTGAATACACATCTGGAGGGACAGGCTCAGCCCCTGGGTAGTGGCTTTGCCCTTTTCTTCCATCTTTTACCAGCCTTTGTTGCCAGGAGGACTGTCTTAGATCTCGTTGCTGCCGCTGTAGAAATCTAAGCCGTGTTTTCCATATTTATATTCCAGGAAAAAGGGAGAGATGAAGGGCTGAAGCTTTGTGCTAGACTCTGGTATGAGAGAAGTTTCTGCCAAGTGCTGCCAGATAGGTGTCCTTCTGAGGTGGCCTGGTCATTTCTCATTTGGAATTCTCCTTGGAAATGTAGACCCTCAGCATTCCCTCAAGCCCAGTGCCATGCAGAGTTGTCTGATATTGTACCTGCCCAATAAGAAGTGAATTTGTTGTTAACTCAAGAGATGCTGCCCATGCTCTTGTACATGCCCTGTTGAGAGTCCTGGCAGTGACTTTAAGTCTCATCTCTTGAGTTGGTGCAAACATAGAAAATTTTCTTGTGGTTGGTTCTGCTGCTTTTGAGCGTGATCTGACCTTACATTTCAATACATGGCTATGCACTTCCCTTTTGAAAGGACTTCACTGTGGATTCTATAGAGAGCTCTCCCCTCATACTAATGGTAAATGCAATGAATGGTTTGCAAACACATGCAAATCTGAACTTGGAGTATTATAAAGACATCCAAGTGTTTTCATGTTTTATTGTTTCATTTAAGCTGGCTGCAGACAGTCTGATATCTGTCGAAACACAAAAAGGGCAAACACTAAAAAAAGTGATGCAATAATAGTGACTAATAAATGTTTCAAATAGAAAATGAAGAGCCTGGCTGTATCATGTGTCAGCACTAATGTTTATTTGTATCATTCCTCTAAGGATTTCAGAGTGCTTTTTAAGGAATGAATTAATTTTGACAATGCCCTGTGAGGTATGTATCTCTTTGATAGAAGGGAGTTGGAAGCACAAAAGTGTTTCAATTCTGCAGGGTTATGCTACTAGGTATGTTTAATTACAAATTGGAGCACTTGATTCAGTTTGCTACCAGTTTGTTTAAACTGAACCAGAATCACAAATATAAGCCCCAGGTTTGTGAGTATGGGAAGAAATTACTTCTAAGTTTGTTTTGCAGGGAAAATGTTTACAAAGAATACTGCAGATAGAGAAATTGACATATGTAAATCCTCCCTGCTGAGGCAAATAATCTGTATGATTGTATCTTAATATGCAGTCTTCCTAGGTTCTTGTTTTGGGTTTGGTTTTTGTAAACTAGAACTGTACTCCAGAACTGGTTGTGAATGATGACTTTTGCATGTGACTAGTTAAACAGCTGAAGTATAAAATTTGTCCAAGATTGTTGTCTTAGTCACTGTTACATGCTTGAGATTATTTTAAAAATCCAGGTATCTACCAGATGAATCAGGAAGGAATAAAAGAAGTTTGATAATGGGCAAAATACCACCATCTAGTATCTCTCCTTTACACCTTTCCAGACACAGAATTTCTCCTGAAAGTGGAATTGCAGCCTGTTTTAAGTAAAAGAATGTGATATCTCTAGATGATCCCCATATCAGGATTGGTAGCCATGCTCTAGGTTTGTGTGGATGGGTATAGTGTGTCTTTGCCTTGCTACATGCAAGTGTCAGTTGTACAGCTTCACATACAAGTAGAACATCCTGATTTAATTCACACTTGTTGAAGAATTGTTTATACTACTCACGCTTCCTTTCAGCTATGATCTCTGGCAAGAGAAGCTGTTTGGACTTGTGCCTCCTTTTTTTTATGTTCAAAAAAGAAATGCTGATGAGAGAGAGGTGTTAAAATATGTTACTGTAGTTTACAACTGTCAACTATAATGTTTTATTTAGCTGTATCTATTCAGATGCTCCCTCCACAACATGGAGTGCCATATGCCATTGTCCCTGTTAGTGAGCAAGTCAGCAAGGGTTTCTCAGTCTACATTTGTTTTGTATTTGGGCCACTGAGGAGCTGTGGTCCAGTGCCATCTTTTATTGATAGGGCCAGCAGAGGAGGAATCTAATGAAATTATCAAAGCTTTGAATTAATTATGAACTTGAATAAGAAAGCTAAGCTCTCTAGAGCCAAGGATCTCATTACCCATTCATTTTCATTGCATCCTCTTATGGAGCAGAAGGCAGGTTCAGCTACTGCTCCTACCCTGATTTTGGACTTTATTCAAACTTGCTTAACTCACTAACAGCCTCTTGTTATTAATCTGTGGCTGGAAGTGTCCAGGGTGATTAATTTGACTCTAAACCGGCGCAAAAATGGTAGATTTCCCTCTTCCCTTTCCTCCTACCTTTGCTGTGTGGCTTTTCATCATCAGACTGGCTGCCATACAAGAGTTTCTGTTCTTTCTTGGTAATTGGGGAAAGCTATGCAAGACTCAAGTTTTAACTTCCTGGAATTTAATGAGTTCGTAATAAGAAATAATACTCCTATCTTATATTTCCTGGATATTTAGGTAAGCACAAACACTTCTTAAGTCATTATCAAAATTGTTTATTTTCTTATTTTAAAATACTTTGGAGTGAAAAGTAGTGACATTTTGGCCTCAGAAGTATGGGAGATTGTGGAATTTCTTTTTGTTGGGTTTTTTGTTATTCCTATTTTAAATTTGTTTGTCAAGCTACAGGAAATTCTCTCTGTCAATACTTTATTATGATGAACTATTGAGGTAGTTTATTTACCAGGTTAATATTTCATTAAATTTTTTTAAAGTGTATAAAAATGCAGTATTTTAGTTAAATCAGGTAATGTTTATTTTAATTAATGGTTCAGTGTATGAAAATATTCCTGGCAAAGTAGCGATACCGAGCTTCTGTGTAATATTCTTAGTTCTTGTGGATATTCCTTTTCAGTCTATCAGCAAGGATTTTCTTCTCCTCCTGCTTTTGTCCCTTTCAGCACATTATTTATGAATGCATAAACCAGAATCCATCAGTCTTCATAAGTTACAGGCAACTGGCAATTCTTTAAGCAGTGGCTAACTGCCTAATGGTCTCTGTATGTGTGTATTTGGAGACTCTAATAGCTTGGTGGGTGGGGGAAGGACATTTTGTTCCTGCTCTGTAGCTATTGCACCATTGGTGATATTTATCCTTTTTTTCTCTCTAGGCAGCTGCAATATTTAATTCCGCCTTTGGAAGTTTTTTGGTAAGTAACACAGTATTTATAGCAAGTGCTTTAATAGTCTCATTTTTAACAGTATCATTGGTGTGTTTGTATTTTTTCACATAATTGTTGGTGGATTCAGATGGCAAAAATTTGAATCATCTTCCAGTTTGTCACCATGCCCTTAAATACAGATATTGCAATTTCTTTTCTTTTTGTTAAACTCTTGAGAAAGGTAGCGAATAAATTGTCTCTGCTCATGGTAAATTAATAATGTGTAAACACATCTTAATTTTCTCCTTAATGGGTTAACAGAATCTATTATTATGCAGATGTTTCAGACATGGGCATCAATATATTGATTTTTCTAATAAGGGCCATCAAATACTCATTATTTTCTATCAAGAGGCCATGGATTTTGAAAAGAAAACATGACCCAGCTGATCAGAGAGTAGATGCTAATTTACTCAGTGCCTTGTCATTTGTTTAGCATATTTTACTGTCAGTGAAGCCACTCGATGTCTCTGAGGAACGCACTAAAATAGCTGGATATGGGAAAGCAATCAATCCAGCTGGAAATATAACTGTTTCTTTAAAAAGCAAAAGCAGTATTTGTGGTCCTGATCATCTACAAACATTTGGAAAGGACACAGTAAAGAACACTAAATATATCTATGAAGAAAAGAAGAATAGATTTCTTTTATTGATGTGTTGCTTAGAGAGATACTAATGAATGTTAAGTAAAAAATTATTTTATGTGTTGATTGATTGTTTATTTAGGCAGCTAATAATTGAATTTTCTCTTACTAAAATTTATGCATGTTTAGAAGTAAGTGTTTATGATGCCAGTCTTGTGTCCCAGTTTTCTACTGTGATGTATAAAATGAATGAATGATAAAAGAATCCAAATTACAAAATTGAAATAAAAATTGTGAGTACAAAATAACTCACTTTTTATTCATGGCGCTTTTTTTTTTTAATTTTATAAAAAGCTGTTTTTAGAACCTTAAGTATATGGAACTGTACTAGCAAGAGACAAAGCCACATGGCATTTTGCAGTTGTGCTGCTGCATTTTTGATGGACTAGGCTGAAGTTAGGAAAGTGGATATACGTTTTTTGGGTATGGAAAACCTCTCGCGTATTTAAAATATCAGTTCCCAACTATTGTCCTTTGTGTTACCTGTAATATCCACCGTCCATGGGGCCGCCTCAAACTGCAGAAGTGTTGGAAAAACTCAGATGTCTGTGTGTGTATGCGAGTAATATTTTCTCTTGTTGCTTGGCACGAGCTCCTGGTTTCCCTGCTGTCTCCAGCTTTCAGTTCAAGAGGTTTCTGTGAATACCCAAAGGCTCAGTTCAGCTGCCACTTGGAGATACTTTTTGGCTTCAAGTATGAATTTAGGCTCCACTGCATCTGACTACAATGCTGGCTCCTAGTAAATCAACAGAGACATATTTTCAATTTCTAGTAGATGTTTGCAGCTCTTTGAAGAAATCTAAGTTCAAGAAGCTGAGTTAGTTTTGTTTTCATGTAATACTCCTAATTTTGGTTTTGGTCTTAGTTCATGATCCTTAAAAATTCTGCTTACATGTAATTACCTCATTTCACTTTTTGTTCCCTTCAGGTCTTTTTGCAAATGTTGGAGCAGCATTGCAGTAAGCATTATTCTTACAAAGTTCCCAGAAAAGACTTTTCAAAAATATTAAATATCAGCTAGAATGAAACCATAGTACCAGCTCATTTTTTCCAATTACTGATTTTATTTTTTTTTAGAACAATATGGTAAAGACAGTGGTTGCTATTAAATTACAAATATATCCACACATTTAAACAGTTGTTATGGTAATTCTACTTTGAAATCATGAATACGTAGGGAATACATGTGTATGACACAAAGCAAATCACAAATATGTTTACTGAGTGCTTTGTTCTTACAAACTTTTCCAGTCATGAAGTTGTTAGGGATAGACCTTGTGGTTACATGTGATAGAAGGCCAGGGTCAGTAGTAAGTAGACAGTTGTTTACCAGTAGTTTCACAGTGGTGTGGGTCTACATGAATTGAGCTGCTCCAGATATGGAGCACTGGCAAGCATGTGGCCACTTACAAAGAAAGCTTGCTGTTGAAAAACTGGCAAAGCATTAAGTACATACGTGTTTGTATGTGTGTGTATGTATATATATTTGTTTGAAGTCAAAACTGTTCTATAAAATGTAAAAATAATTGGCTTGTTTCGGAGAACATAATGGAAGGTCCTGGTGGAAGTGGTTTTGGGAATCCATCAGTTTATATTGGTGCCTAACTTATGGATTTGGCTATGGGTGGAGAACCTATGTCCTGTATCTTCAATTCAGGATGAATCTAAATCACATCTGCATTTTTCTTAGGAGTGTTTAATGATGTATGTGGACAGGCTTAGATGGAGTTACAGACCTTTGTGACCAAACCTTTATGGGGATTATTTGGAAGGCTCTGACCTCAGCAAGGCTGAAGTTTTTCTTGTGTTCCTTGTCTCACCATGTGTAGCACATGGGCAGGTTGTGGTGCTAGTGACAAAGCCAGGACAGTGTTTTCTCTTTTCAGACTATGCCCTGTGGGCCAGTGCCTGTGTCTGATAGTGTCAAACAGGCTAATTTAAAAGGGCTGAAAGATGTGCTGTGCTGATTACTCTGCTGCCCCCACCACATTTTTTCCCCTTAAGACTAGGAAATAGTGTTGAGAAGTGAAATTAAAGTAAGTCGTGGAATAAAATGTTTGCAGGAAAATACTCGGTATAGTGTTGGAATGATACTGAGATCAGCTTATTCAGATGAAATGGAACATCTTGTGATATACAAGATGTAGAAATGCCAAATATGTCTTGATGAGCAGAAATGCACTTAGATTAAGGACCTGGGAGTGTTTCCACTAGTAAAGAGATTTACAAAAACTGCCAGCCAACCACTGTAGTTCTTTTTTAACTCCACCAAAGTCCATATTCCTATAAATATACAGACAAAACAGTACATGGAATGATACACTACATATTTACATTAGTTTGACTTAGTTTAATAATGTCTCAGGTCTAATTAAAACTCAGTGTTTGAAAAAACTAATTGTTACAGAAAACTGTTTTTATATAGCTAGATTAGTAATAACTAACGATAGATGAATTCAATTTACATAAATTTCAGCCAAGAGAATATTTAGGCTCATACCACAGAGGATTGCTCTGAGCTGGGTAGTTAATATCATTATCTCCTCCCCTCGTTTAAGCAGTTTGGTTTACAATAATTGTGGAACATAAGAAGTGATTTCAGATTTTCCTCTTAATGGGGTTTTAATATAATCTGGTAGTGTTTTACTCATACAGAGTGGTTGGTTATTCCAAGGTTGCATGCACGTGCTAAGATAGAAAGCACTGTGTTACCTGCTTCTACTTGGAGGAGAGGATACTTTTGCACCTACAGGTTGAAGAAATTGCCTGGAATGTGTAGGTCTACTGGAATTCTTAATGTTGTATGCATTGCCACGCTTCCTAAGCATTTCTATTCTGCTTCTAAAAGAAGAAAGACAAATACTTGCAAATGTGCAAATCACAGAGCAGTGGGCAGGAGACTGCAAAACATGCTGCGCTGATGGTTTTACCATGGTGTTTGCCTGAGTGGTTCAGCTCCTTTGACTTTGTCCAGCTGTCACTGAGGCTGCTCCTGCGCTGGAGATGGGCTTGGCTGAGAGCTGCACTCACTTTGCAGTGGCAATGTAATGCCTTGTGTGTGGGACATGGACTTCCAGCACACTGTGTCCTCACAAAATGCTCTGCAGTGCTAGACTGTACCAGTCTTGTCTAATCTTTCTGTGTCTCATTAATCTCCTTTCTGCTTGAGACTGTGGCTGGGAATCCCATAAGAATATCCGGCCTGGGGTGTGAGTCAGTGTAGGCTGGTTCTTTGGTACCTTGGGGTTATGAACAGTTGGTGTGAAGGGAACAACCATCAGCTTCACCTTCCACAAAGAACTGAAACTGAGATCTGAAGGTCTGTGGGGACAGGAAGTCAAGAGGAAAATGGAGGATTCTGGGGACGCTGCTCTGGTGACCACTGGGCTCCTGAGAAAGCAGCAAAGCTTGTTTCAGACTTCCTCCAGTGCTGCTATGGATTAGCTTTTCTTTCTCTTTTGAAACATAATACATGAAATGAGACTCATGTCAGGTGCCCATCATTCCATTAATCTCCTTTGTCCAAACTAAGGATGTGTGGGTTTTTTCTTTTATCCGACCATCTCTCAGAGGGGACAGAGCTGGTTTGTGCTGTTCAAAAAGCTCAAATAATTTTTGGAGCCACCACATGGCTCATCAAATCAAGGCTAGTATTTTTATTTACATTGTCTTCCAAATGCAAGCTAAAGCTAGCAGAGAATCGAGTTAGCTTCTCACATATACCCAAAGCTTAGTTGGTTAATGAAAATGTATGGAATTCTTATCTAGTCTGCTTTAGCAGGCATAATGATTTACACAGCCTGACAGCACTAGTGCTGCAAGTAAATGCATTAGTCATAGTGTCCATTTTTCTTGCAAATTTGTGACACAGATTTAATTATGGGAATGACCAGCAACTTACAAATCTAATTTTGGTAGGCTGAGCCAACTTTTTTATTTTAATAACAATGGATTTTTTAGCAATGATTTCATTACCATTTAAAGAAATCCAACCATATGGAAATAACCAATTGGCTGAATTTATTTACTTTCTTTTACCTTAATGGATGTTGAATGGTTTACGTTTATTTGAGGCTTTTTTTTATTGTCACTTTTTAAATCTTAGTTATTTCTAGGTTAAATATCCTTATCTGTCTTAAGTATTTTTAGTATAAACATTGTAAATATTTTTCTAAAATCTGGCACATGTTTGTATACCCCTTTGTTCCATCTTAATTGTGTCTTTGCAGTATGAAAAGGGGCAGAGCAGTCATCTGGGATTCCCTTTTTACTCTGCTAGCTGTTTACAAAGAAATCTTGCCAGGAAGTCTGTTCACAACAGGTGCTGAATTCTAGATTCAGTCTTGTTTCGTTTCGAAGTGGAGCTGCTTTATGGAGAACCACTGCACTCTCAGAAGTGTCTCCTCTTGCTCTATGAGCAATACAGTGATGCTGCTGGTCTGGGCTCGAAATTTGATCGGGGTAGTTCTCAAGTCCTGAGCAAGTTCTCCCTCTTAATCAGCCACTAGGAAAGGCACCTTATCCTTGAAGGATTGTTTCTTGCATGAGTGGAAGGGGATGGCAGATCTCTGCAGCAGTGAGTGTTTGGAGCAGATAGTATGGACCAGCCAGGAAAGGTTTATCAATTAAATAATCTTGGGAGCCACTTACGTTGCCTTACTGTAACTTCTTTCATGGTTGGTGCTCAGATTTCTTGTTGTTATTTAACATCTTCATTTTGATTTCTGCTAGCTGGAGCTGAAATCTCAGTGTAGGCTTGGGCATCATTGGCTGCTTCCAGGTGTTTTGCCTAGTAACTTCTCAAAGCATGTAGACTTTCACTCTTACAGTGTACTCAAAGTTCCAGTGTACAGCGTGCTCGGTTGCATACCTAAATTTGAGTTAGTTCTTTTTGGTACAAGCATGGCAGAAAAACAAAGCTTCCTGTGAAAGACAGCTCTTAGCACAGGCTTAAAGACATACAGGATTATTTTCAGAGATTGCTGGGCATGTGCACCCATCCCAGCATTCCTTTATTGATCATCTCTCTCCCTCCCAAAGCCAAACTGACAGAGTGGGTGTCAGATAGAATGAGGTGTAGAATTTTTTTGCTAAATAAAACAATAATAAAAGAATCTGTCTATGACTAATGCTGATCTCCTTAAAAAAAAAAAAAAAGGAAAAAAATTATAAAAAGAAAAAGTATAAAGGTGCAGTACTCCCAAAGAAGTAAATGGGATCTTGCTCTCAGGGGATTGAGAGAAATTGGGTAGAGGGATAAGTGGAAATGTGAGTATTGTAATACCCACTGTGTGGTCTCACTGATGACACAGTTGGTCTGAAAAGAGATTTGAGTCAGTAGGGATTTGCAGAGCCAGCCAGCACAGAGAACCAGTTAACAAATAACACTGCTGGTGGTTATCTTTGATGTGTTACAGAGAAGGAGGGTAGGTAACAGCAACAAAGAGGAAAGAAAATGTGCTGGCAAGGTCTCAAAAAAGACTGTCCAATGAAGAAGGCCAGTGATTAGTCCCTGCATATTTTTTTTTACAATGGTCAAGATACAAATGCCTTGAAATCTACCTAATAACAAAAAATGAAACCATTAGCTGTCAAATTTGTAGAAATTATGTGGGCTGTGGCTTGTCTCAGGGCTTTCTCAGTTTTCCCATTAGCTTTTGCTACTGATCATTTAATTCATCTTGCTTGGTCTTATGGGACTCAAGCAGTCAGTTCTGCCAAAAAAACTTTGTTTAAAGATAGCAATAAGTAGGCCATTAAATACATCTCTTTGTATTATCTTTGAGGCAAAAAAATAAGCAAATGCTACCTTTCTAAAGATAAATATTCTGCTTTTCCCATTTCCTCATATGACAGAAGACAGGTAGGATTTTTTTTTCTTGCACCTAATTTTTTTGGTCAGCAACCTCATCTAGTTGCTCTTGTTAGGCATGGTATTCTGTGATGGCTTTTGAGACAGTAGGTTGAATCCTGCCCCCATCATTCCTGTTTCCATGGATTAGCAGGATGTTAGGAAAAGAGAGAGCTGAGGATATATGTGCCAGTAGCATTTCTTGAGTTAGTAAAACAAACAGCAGAAGTGGATGCTGCTGGAGAAAATCCAGAGGCAGAACTCAGGGTGTTTGTTGCACTTTGGAAAGACGAAAGATGGTGTGAGAGTTGAAGCAGCTTCACTTTTCCAGTCCAATTGTCAATTCAGGAACTGCAAGGTAGAAGGGAGAGAAGGTTCTATAGCCAGGACTGGACACTCAAAGTATCTTGAACTTTGTGATCTGGCATCTTTCTTCTGATCACATAGTGTGAGGAAACTGAAAATGAAATGTCTCTGTGACTGTGGTGCAGTCATCACCACTGTCATCATTGTTAATGGAGAATGGACACTGGAAATTTACAAGAAGCTTGATTCCATTCTAAGTGGAAGTTAATGGATTAGAGAATCAAGAGTGCCTCTCTTTGATAGCTATTATTTGGAGAACATCTAGAGAAGGAAATATATGTGTTTAATATTATAGAATCAGGTGGTTGCTTGGATTAGTATGTAAATCAAATCTGTGCCGATACAGTTTTAGCATAAAATCAGTTTCTCTAAGATTACTTATGTCATAATTGGCAATTTGTCATTGTCTCCTCTGGTATGAAAATATTGCATTTTTTGTCAAAAGAATATGCTTGGTTTTGGCTATTTTTTTTCTGGTTTCACTTACTATAGTTATAGGCCAGAACTTTAAAGAAAAGAAAAAAAAACCCAATCAAAAACCACAAATAAAAACAATTGTCCCAGGGTTGAAATTGTGTACAGATCATCATGTTGAAAGGTAATGGGTTTTGTTTGTGATGTTTTCTTGTCTTCTGTATTAGAATGATTTCCTGTTTTTTCACTCCAAAATAAAGAAAGTGAAACTACGAAAAAGAAATAGCACCTGTTCTGTTATAAAGGAAGATCAAGGTGTCTGACTTCACTGAACTTTGTATTTTGGAACTGCGTCGCATCACTTGAAATTAGTTTTAAAAAATGTTTGCATTGAAAAGCTGCTTTATTTGCTTCTGACAACTACGTGGAGAAATATATGTGTGCTTTTTAAAAAGAAAGTGAAAATGTACACTACAAAACTTTGGACAGTTTATTTATAAAGCAAGAGATTTAAAATTCTTGCAAGAATTTAATTGTGTCTGTGGGAACCAAATGTTTGAATTTATTGGTTCTTTATGTTAGGTGTGTTGGTGCATCTAGCAGAAATTGAGAAGGGAGGCACTGTGAAAGACAATTTGGTTTTTATTTTGCCCTCTCTAGTATCTTTTAATACTAGAAGAAGCATTCCTCTGCATTCCTCTAGGGCTGTGGTTGTACACAAACATGTAGTCATTTGGCCTGATTTAAGGGTAAATGTTCCCTGCAGACAGATTTGGAAATGCACAAAATATGTAATTTTCTCCCTCACTTTTAAAAAATTCATCAAAAGGAAATGAAAATGTTTTTAGAATCTGCTGTTAATGTTCTCCCCCAAAGTTTTAGCTTCTGATTGAAATGGAGCAAGGTTCTTTCCTCTGTGCTGCAACTTATAGTCACCTGCATAAGGAAAGTGTGTGGGGGGTGAGAGGGAGTGGAGGGAAATCATCGTTTCCTTGGGAATAGGGATATTTAAGCCCCTGTTTTGTGCTTGATTAGGACTTTGAACTGCTGCTGCTGCAAGGAGTTGTTTCACCCAGCAGCTGTGTGTGTGCTGTAAAACACCAGCTGCTGTGCTGAGCAGTCACCTACACCAATCCATCAGGGAGCACGGAGCTCTTTCTCCTTCTCTGGCCCCTAACATGAATTCAGTAGCTAGCAAGAGTTGAGTTCTCTCCTCTAGTGCAAACAGCAGCACCAGTGCTGCATTGTTCTATACAAACCTCCTTTTACCTTTAGTTAACTCTTTGTGGGAGGAGCATATCCAAACCACATTAATTTAGTTAGTTTTTTTGGTCCAGAACAGGTTAAATCTCTGCCTGGGTGTTGTTGCTGCCGTTCTTCTCTATCTGGCTGAGCAGTGCCAGTTCCAAACTCGGCAGTCCTCAGTCTCCAGGGGTGAAAACAAGACGGATGTCATTATTACTCCAAGTTGAGGGGCTGGAAATCATTCCCCTTGCTGTCAGGGTGACAAATACTGTCTTAGAGGAGGTGCCAGAGGTTAGGTCAAAAGCTCTTGCTAAGTCTTTAGCTCAACTAGCAAGCAAGGCATGGTAATAAAACTGGAGCTTCCTTTGGAAATTTTATTTATTCTTTATTGTGGGCTTTTTAAAAGTCAGTTTTGGGAAACCATCATGACCTTCAGTATGAACCAGGAGTAGTTAATGAATTCTTTATTCTTTGATAGCTGTACTTGTGTTGTTGTGGAGAGGCTCCCTTCATTATTATTTTGCCTTATCTTCTTTGTAGGTATCGAAACATTCTTCAGCTTTCATCCTTAATGGCACATACTTGAAAAGACCAGTGATTGTGGAGAAGGGAGGGAACCGTTTTAGTTTAGGATCTGCCATTATTTGGCTTCTTTTAACACTGTTTTGTCAGTGGCATAGCCTTTTCATTCTAAGTTCTTGTAAAAAAAAAAAAAAAACCAAAAACATAAATGCCCAACAAAAAAAGAGCACTTCAAAACACCAGCCCAGCAACATCCAAACCATCTTGGAGATAATGAGGCTCAGGCTTGCTTTATACAGTTTATCACCTTTTTGGCATGGCACGTGAGCAAATGCACTTCCCAGTATCTTGTTTCCTCCACCTTCATTCCAATTCTTCACCTAATTCTCTTCCAGATTACTTTCCTACAATGATAAGTAAATTGTTGCGTTTGTTGTTTCTACTTCTTAAAAAAAAAAGATTGTATGACAAAATTTCCTTTCCTAAATGATTTTCTGTGGTGTCTTGGTTGCTCCAGTGTAACTTGTTGCAGGGATGTTTGTGTGCTGTTTCCCTCAGAACTGGTGGAAGATCAGACTAGAAGAACATCTGACTTTATCTATGACAAACTCACTATTATCTACAAAGGGTGAAGTGACTGAAAACTCGTCATTTTTTTACTTTCCAAGAAAAAGAATTATTTATACTTGTATCTAGATTAGGTGACTGTGTCAGATAGAAAATTTTGCCCATTGATATGTGAAGATAGGTCTTTCGTATTACCTTCTGTCTTTCAACCAATGCACTGAAAGCTGAGTGTGGGACACTTTCCTTGGATATATGTATTGGTATCGAGCGTTTGACTTGGCTGAGACTGTGCATGACTGGGAACAGCTTTTTGCCTCACATAAACCTGCTGGATGAAAGCTGCACATGGTTTCACCCCCTCTGCCTACTCTTTCCACGTGCCTTGTATGGTGGTAGCTGCAGGTGCCAGCATTGATGCCCACCTGGGTGGAAAAGTCATTCTGGCTTCTTCCCCCTGATGCATTTGAGGCAAGCTCTGATAGTCTGAATATGCACACCTTGCTATGCCTCATTGCTTAGTTGTTGTCTGCTTTCTTAACCACATTTTTACTGCTATGTGGAGAGTAAATGTTAACTATTTGAAGGAGAACTATATTACATAGAATTAGATAACATGAATAATGGGAAAGGGTTTTTGAAAAACTCAAACCTTTTAATAAAATGAAATGTCAAATATATGAGCATGTCTTTCAAGCAGTGATCAAAAAACCTGTGAAAAGTTTCATATCCTTTTAAAAGTCAAATGATTATCCAATATCATAATTTTTTTTTGTTGGATGGACAGTACAAAGATGAAAGAAAATTTTATAGATAACATTGCACTTCACAGCTGACTGAAGCAGGTGTTAGAAATGCAGATTAAGTATACTGACTAAAGACTATATAAATTTGAAGTGAAAATGCCACTGGTCTACTTGCAGCACTCTGCACATGTGAAGTTTCAGGTAGTTAAATTATTAATTTTATTGTGTGAGATAGTGCAGCAGTTAGGGAGAAGGTCCTTGTGCATTTATGATTTAACTTTTCCCTTGTAATCTTTTTAATGTTAGGTGATGAGCAGCTGACAGAATTTGCTTCCATGTTGAGTTTTGCTTAGAAAGAGAATACATAATGCAAGTAGATAAATCCACACTGTAGATTTATTTGCCAGTTAGGTGTTTTACAGGAACATGCAGTGCAAATACACAGTTGTGGGTAAATTCAATTTCTGTAAAGGAAGAAGACTGAATGTTAGCAGTATTGCTGTACAAATCTGCACACAGTGGGAAAACTGAATCTGGTCCTTCCACACAAAGTGGCACAAAGTATTAATTTGCAGCTCAGTCTTTTTTGGACTCCACAGGCTTTGTATAGGCATTATTCTTGGTGGTGTACAGGGTGGTGTGAAGCATGGGAGGAAGGCATTGGGAGAGGAGTGAGGGTGTTTCCTTCCAACAGCTCAGTAACTTGCTAATAAACTGTACTAGACTGTGAATTTAATTTTGTCATGACTTATCAGGTGCCTGGAGCTAGTAATCAATCTGTAAGAGGTCTAATTCTTGGACAAATTAAAATTGGAAGTGGATTGGAAGAAGGAGTCTCTTAAAGTGAGGAGCAGTGCTGAGGCCCCTGCTCAGCACACAGACTGCCAGGGTTGTTCTCACGCTGGACTGCTGCTACAAGAGTCTGGTGGGACCCCACAATAATCCAGCATCTGACTAGCAGGGGAGACAGGAACAGGGCCATGGTGCTGTCCTTTGTCACCTAGAATGACTGTGAGGGAAGGAGAACTTTTGCAGGGTTTATTTCTTAAGTAGTCCCTGGATCTGCTGGTTCTGAAAGTATGCTCTTATGCAAGAACTGCCTCTTTGATTTTGGTTTTTTGTTTGTTATGTTTTGGGTTTGGTTTTTGTTTTTGTTTTTTTTCACATAGACAGTACTGTTTTGTACATCAGCTCACAGGGCATGGTATTTGTACTGGCAGCAGTTCTGCTCTGACTGGAGGAACTAGTCCATGGTTTGCAAATATTCTGTATATGGTTGTGAAAGTTTGGTTGCAATAAGTGAAGCAGATATTCAAGAGTGTGTCCAGTGCATCCTGGGAAGTAGACAGCGTGCAGCTGGCAAACCAGTCTTTGGAAATTTGAAAAGGCTACAAATGGATCTAAGATTTTTACATGCATGTACTTTATTTTTTCCACAAGAACCAATAAATCCCAGAGGCTGCACTGTTTTCCATTAAGCGCCTAGACATAGCTTATTCCTTTCTTGTTTTTCATAACTGGTGCTTAGAGACACATGCTTTTGTTCCTTCAGTGGTGACCAGTGGATCTTTCCCTGTGCTACAGAACGGAGTACCCTACAGTGGGTACAGATCATATGAAGTTGTATTCAGTCCCCAGAAAGGCCACTTGGTGCATTTGTAATGCAGATAATGCACTACAATGAAGCCTTTAGCAAAATAACAGTGTCAATTTTACTGTAGCCTTAACTCTTGTTTAGCATTTTGGTAAGGTTTTTGTGGTCATTGACTTTGAGAAACAGCTTCTATCCATCTTCCTGACTTTGAAGGCCAATTAACTCAGAGTAAAAGACTACAGATTCATTTTATAGACTGTGTAGTGTCCCCAACAAAGAACTGATACATGAACTCACGTATAAAATATATTTATCACTATTGCTTTCCATATTTTTAGTAGGTAGTTAAAATACAAGCTAAGAGCATCACTGTAACACAAACAGCTTGCAAAATAATAAAATCTAGATGAAGCCTAATATTTATAGAGTACTGCCTTACTGCCTAGTTTAGTCACTCAGTTAATAAAAGTATGGTTTTGCTGCATGGTTTTTCTTTTTCCTCTCCCCCCCTCCCCTCCCAGTTACACTGTGGGCTTCAGTGAGCAAAGCTGGCCCATTTGCCTTTTTGTCTTGCAGTTTCAGAATCCAGTCAGTCTGTATATGAATTCAAGTCAGAGAACTAAAATAGAATTTCATCATTATTATTATTCCAGTTTGCTTACCCTGAAGCAGAGTTAGTGGAGGGCTGTTCCTCCCCATGTACGTGAAAGTCTGTCAAATTGGGATCCGTCACTCCAAAGACATTTGGAAAAATATATTATGAGAGTCTTACTATGTCAAGCTGTGGCATAATTATTGCACCATAAATGCTTACAAAGCATTATGCTGAATCCTTTTTTATTTTTCAATCTGATTTCTCTTAACTCTTGGGATTAAAATTGTTATGCTAATTTAGACAACAGCACAGTCCAGTGCCAGCTGAACTTGTATTTAGACCATCCCAAGCCAGTGTTATCAAATAATACACAGAAAACTATAAAGTCTGTAATATATGGTAGGAGGTATAATTTGTTTTATTTGCTGTTGGTATTATTTTGTAAGCTGTCAGAAACCCTCCACAGCTTCTTCCAAATAATTACTGTGCTTTCCTGTAGGAGCAGTAAAGGACCATGGCTGAGAGAAAAAACCACTACAATCCTATCAATAAAGCTGTTCAAACACTCTGGAATAGTGAGATATACATTAGGACTTGGATGTGTATCTTTTTCTGCAGGGGTGCTTGCTGTCCCTAGGCTGTCCAGTTAATGTTTTGGTCATGTACTTGGGCCATGGATTTCTTAAAACCCTGTCAGAGTAAAAAGTTTCTTTCTCTTTGGAGAAGCAGCGAGGAGATGATCCATCAGACATCAGAGCTCGGTCAAGCACTGAAATGTCCAAGCAGATTAAAAAGAGGTTTGTGACAAAGCAGGATTTTGGGACAGGAGAGCCCTGGAGAGCAGGAGGTCTAAATTAAGATGATCTACTGGATAAGGAAGAGAGGATGAGCAGATCTCTGGGGATTGTGCTGGCTTCCGTGCAGAAGGAAGAACAGCAAGTTCTGGCTCAGCCTGAACCAGGGATGTCCTGAGGCAGCCCCAACCTGGGGGCGCCTGTTTCAGCAGCAGGATGCACACCCCTCAACTGTCCTGCAGATTTATTCCTTCTGCACCATTGCCACACATCCTCTGCCTACCTGTTGTTCTCACTCCTGGAGTTTCTTCTTCTTTTTTTCATCAGAAACACAGAAGGCCTCATCCAAATAATCATTTGCGAGCTAGCATTAGCATAGCTTGTCTATGCTGAGATGGGAACGTAGCTCTTCAGGGTGTTAGCATCAAGTGAAAGCTGCTACGGTGAAAAACCTTTGAATTACTTTTTCCATACTGATTCTGTTTACAAATATCCCAACAGAAAAATTATTGGTTTATGACATTACATGATGAGGTTCAGTTTTCATGGGCAATCAGGCAATAATCTCATAGAGGATTTGGATGCTGCTCTCTAGGTTTTACAGGAGCTATCTTAAATCACGGGGAAAAGCTAATCAGCCGGACTAAGATGTTGAGGCATTCCTTGCCATTAAGATTCTTTCTGATCACTTATATATTCATATTATTTCAATGCAAATATAGCAAATTTAGCAAATTAAGGAATTCTTTTGAGGTGTTCACCTGCACTAGCTTCCCTAGTGCCTGATCTTTGTGGGAGAACATTTGTCCTTCTGCCACTCGGGAGCTGTGAATGTACAAATCAGATTGTACATTCCTGGCATAGTGAAGGTACAATGTAGATACATTAAAAGCATGTGGAAAGAAATATTTTTCAAGGTTTTTTTCTGCAAATTGTAGTCCAAGAATTAGGGCTTGGTTGTGAAAGGAAGGTTTTTCTTGTCTAGTTATTTCAAAGCCTGTTTGAGAGAATGTGTCCATGTCTAGAGTTTACCTTAGATTGGTTACTGCAGAAATGTCTGAATTTACCCTGTATTACACACACGTATGTATACCACAAGCATTTCAAAAGGATTTGTTCTGCTCTAGCATCCAGTAGTTGTGCATGTAACAGACTGTGTTATATACACAGCAATTAGCTTTGCACCAGTATAAATATTTGAGTCATACAGCTTTATTTCTTAGGCCATAAGCTCATACTGGCTGTGCTGGCAGTAGCATCTTGCATAGACAACATTACTCTCAGGAGCTGGATTCCTTTCTTCCCATCCCATTTTATAATGTGTTGAAAACACTACTGTACATGCACAAGTAATAGAGAGGGGGAGAAAAGAAGCCTTTCAGTGTAATTCTTACAATAATGTCTTTATAGGACCTGGGATTTTTTTTTATTAGAAATGCTCAGAGTTTTTGTTGTGTAAATTACAGAAAAAACATTCCTGAAGTCCTTAAGAAGGAACCATTTTCCCCTGCATCATGATAAATGTAGCAATTGTGTGTGTATACTAGAATAGATCATATTGAACATCCCCTGAGCTCCGTTTGCAGACAAGTCCTATCTCCACCATGACAAAATTCCCAGAAGACTTTAAATTATTAATGCTCTGGAATCTGCAGGGTTCAGCAGATATGTTCAGCGTTATTGATGGCAAACTTTATCCCTTTATTCCTAAGACACATAATGAAATAGGGAGTCCCTCAAATAACTGCATTTCATGTTTAGGCTAATTTTGTAGAGGCCAGTGGGCTTTGCCTTAATGTGTGTAAATACAATTTTTCTGGTTTACAGCAGATTGTGTGGTAGCTGGGAATGAGACTGATTTGGCACTAATTTATGAATTCTTCCAGCATTCTCTGTGTGCTGCACCCTGTGTGGGCAAGATGCTCTAATTACACCTACTCTGTATAATGAGAGCTTTTAATGACAATTACTGATTGTAATTACGGATGTTTAGGGACCATTCTTTTCTAGCTTAAGATGATGTATTGACTTTTATAAGAGAAGACTTGTATTTTCACTTTATGTAATATCTCTCTTTTCTCCCCCCAGCCTTCTCAAGTGATAGGCTCACTGGTGAGGCTGCTAAAGTATTGCCACAGAGAATTTTTGTTCAGTTAATTTCACTTCAGCAGATATAATTTTTCACTCTTTTTTATTTCTGGATTCATATAGTCACTTTCACATGTTCTTTTTCATAGCAATTTAGTATTTGGAGTGATGTTATGCAAGTTGCATTTGTTTTAGATAACAAGATAAAAGTCTTCACTCTGAATATTTCACTGCTATGTTAAGCAAGCCCATTTACAAAAGCTTCATTTTTCTCTTAATATACTGGTATAAATGGTATTTTAATATGAGGCTGTTGATTTTATATAGGAGTAGGTTTTATCTTTGTTCTGGATTTCAATTGGATTAAATAACTGTTCACTGTTGAAATCGCTATTGAAAACAGTGATTCCACTTGCAGTCCCAGATTACAAACTTGCTTTGCAGGGGGCCTGCTCACTTTTTTTAAGTAAGGCTGTGAGACTTCTCAGTGATGTTGTCTTGAAATGCAAATAAAGATTTGGGCAGCTTCCAGTTTAGTGACCACTCGAGAAAGCAAGACATCAATAATTGAAAGAGCAGTTTAACACTTGTGCGGAAGAGACGGTTTAAAGATTTTTTTTTTCCTTTCACTTTCCTTTGCTAGTTTTTAGGTGGTTTAGGGATATCTTTCTTTGTTTTGGCTTCTGCTGCTGGTAATCTTGTTTTAATATGGGAAGTGAAGCCTTGTAATTCCAGGGAAGCAAAAGCAGAGTTGTTGTAATGCAATTAGCACTGGGATGGGGCTGGGAGACAGACCTGGTCTGAGTATTAAAATGTCCCTTTCTATACTTGCATGGCTTTCTTGTGCTTTGTTCTGATTTTAAATCCTGACCATGGCAGCAGTTAGATAAACTATATCTAGTTAGATAAACTATATCTAGTTTGTCAGAGAGCTGTCTTAGTGAGAACATGGTATTCCAGAACATAGGAACAGAAGTAAGAGGTTAGATGGAAAAGAGAATGCACTAGGCTGTGCTTGATCTTTGTGAGTGGAGGAAACCTGAGTCCTGGGCTATGGAACCAGGATCTTAGTTCAGGGAACAACAATACACAACATAGGTGCCAGGGAAAATGGTAAACACAAGGGAAAGTGCTGGCGGGCACAGCCTCTCAAGAACTGTCTGTGAAAAGTGACATATCCTGCTTTCAGTTTCCTGGTAAAACTCACAATTAGTGAAACTGCAAGAACCTCACACAAAAATCAGAAAGGGACAGAACTTGCATCTCTGCAAGCAAGTTTAGCCTTGGTGGAAATGCAGCTTCAGAGAACAAGGATTTTGTCCAAGGCTTAGCCAACCTGTTCTCTATGCTGATGATTTTTAGTTCATCTCACCTCCCTACCTCTCCCCCTCTAACTTAGTGATGAGTTGAGGCTTTGACTTTCTAATCATCCTTTTCAGGAAAGCAAAGAATCACAGACTTCAGAAAATGAGTTTGTTTTTCAGAAGTCTTATGCAGCAAGAGATTTAACTTTAGTAATATCACAGACTCCTGTTCCTTTGTTCTTCTCTCACTGCTTTTGGGAGTCTTGCATTTGTGCCAAGCCATTTTTCCTGCCTTCTTGGCTCAGTGGGCTTATTTTTTGGCATTGTTTGACTTCTCATGCTTACAAAAGAACTGACTGATTCCCAACACTATTTATGTGCCACAAAACTTGTGGTTTCAACTCCCACCCCGTGTCTCTTCGGTTCCAGTATTCCTTTCCCAAGCCTTCCACATCTAAGTAATTCAAAGTCCATGCCACAATTAGTGGAAGATATGCTGTTGTAGGGGAGAGGAGTCACCCTGGTGTGTCTTCTTTGCTTGGTGGCCACACCGTCCCCTTGATGTCAGCCCTTGGTAGCAGAGGGAGGTTTCTGCTTGTGTTGGCAGAAGGTGGGGGTCAGTGTAGCAATGGATCATCAATGGAAGTTCTCTTCATTGTCATCCCTAATGGACAGGAAAAAATGGTATCACAAGGACTAGAGAGCCACTAGGAGAATGGTGAATTTCTGTATAGGGCAACATAATATTAGGGAGGAAATAAACTTTTGAACTTACACATGTACTTATATTCTTGAATTGCTTTTTTTTCCTTGATTAGTGGATGTTTTCTTCTTAAGGACCACTGAAAATGTGTCTGAAAAAGTAAAACCGAGTGCAAAAAGTAGGCAGGGATTTTCTGTTTGACCAGAAAGAAACACTTTGAAATAAGTTGGTAAGTGGAGTTAGTAAATTTTCTTCCTGGAAGTAACATCTTGGATGTCTAATGCCTTTTTAGAGACCTGTTAAATTTTTCCCTGTAGATAGAGGAATAAAAATTTGGTTTTATCTAACAAAGATGTGGTAGCCTTTTCAGGAATTAAGCTGGTGAGCAGGTTTGAGAATTTATTCTTTGCTTGTCAGTGTAACTGGAGACTGTTAGGCCAGATATTGTTGAGTTTCTGGTGCACGCCACAGTAAGTTCATTCTCTGGGGTCCTGCAGGAGGCTTGTGTGGTTCATGTATTATTTTGTACAGCCCTGAACAGGGATGAAATGGCTGGGAGAGACGTATTTAATGGAATGCTTTGGATAGTCAAACCAGAGTCACTTTAAGATGAATTTGGGATCATTAGAACTGCCTTGATTTCTATAAGCTGTTCAGATGAGTGGAATTACAAAAGTGAAAAACCATCAAGCAAGTCAAAAAGCAAACTAGGCCTTTATAAAAGAAATGTTATGAATTTGGAACTAACCTTGTTTGGAGAAAATAACGTGGCAGTAGAATGGGTGCTAATGTGGTTCCAAATGGGCATTTGGCAGTTCTGTGTGTTTTGGTGAGGACATCCCAGTGGGTCACAGTTCTCTGCTGATGCCTGGAAACATTGAAGATCACTAAACTTCTTTCTTGCTGCTTACAGCGAGAAATGTGCTTTAAATGCTGCAGTTGTGAGGGATTATGTTTCAAATACAGCATATATTTTCCTAAATGTGACATTAAGGAAAATTAGGATTAATTTCCTAATTAATAGGGCGCTTCTAGTGATCCTGGTTCTGAGGATCTTTTGGTAGACAATAGCAGGGTGCTCAGAAGGACAAATGTTTTGTCCAGCAACTGTCAGAGTTTTTTTGTAGACACTTCAGGGTTTTTTTCCTAATGCTTTCAAAAGGAAAGTGTGATCCAGCAAAATGGGATTTTTTTCTTTTTTTCCTCCTTTTTTAATCCGAGGTGCAATTCCTCACAGACTTCTCTGATGACAAAGTCAGTTTAAGAGGTGACAACCCTGCTTTATGCTCCTCTCATGCTGCAAAAAAAAGGTGCCAACATGTTGGTTTATTGGGCTGTGTTTCAGACCAGAACAGTGAAATGAGCTGAGTTCTAAAACAAAAACCAGAGGTTTATTTTCCCCACTCGATCATGCCTGTGATCCGTTTTAGAAATGGTCTCATGTGTGACTGAAGACGAGAAGATGGTTAACTGTGGCCAAAGGAGAGGAGGCTAAAGATGACCATTTTTGCTGGAGGAGACTGAAGTGAAACTGTGCCTTGTGTAAACTTAAAAGGTGGAATTCTGCCCTGATGGAAATCAACAGAAAGGGCTGGTCTGGTGCCAAAGTGCAAGGTTTCTTAAAGTAATGTTTTGCTACAAAGCAGAAGGATTAGAAGCAGCAGTTACTTTTTTTTTTTTTTTTGGTAGAATTGTTCTTCTGGGGTTTTTTTGGTAGTAGTGTATTTTGAAGTTTATCTTGTCAAGTATTGAAGTGCTCCAAGCTACAGCCAGAAAATAAACAATGAAGCATGTTTCATATCGCTCTCATATCGACCTTATCTCTCTACAACTACCTGAAAGGAGATTATAGCCAGGTAGGGGTCAGTCTCTTCTGCCAAGAAACAAGCAATAGGATGAGAAGAAATGGCCTCAAGTTGCACCAGGGGAGGTTTAGATGGATATTAGGAGAAAGTTCTTCTCGGAAAGGGTGGTTGTGTAGTAGAACAGGCTGCCCAGGGAAGTGCTGGAGTCACCATCCCTGGAGGCATCTAGCAGACATGCAGATATGGCACTGAGGGAGAAGGTTTAGTGGTGGATGTGGCAGTGCTGGGTTTATGGTAGGACTTCATGAACTTAGTGGTCTTTTCCAAACTAAAGGATCTATAGTTCATTCAATTCTTATGGTTAAAAAAATGGAAATGCTGTAAGTTGATACACTTATCCTTACACAGTCTTTCTGATAATGTCCTTCTCATGATTCTACTGGCTTCCCTCCCTGTTCCAAATAAGAAATCATGTACACAATATTCTCTCTTTTTATAAATAGGATGAGTACCTTCCAGCTGGAGGAGAAATGTTACTGCTTTCAAACCCCTTTTGCTTGAATGGAGCAACCACAAATATTTTTAAGATAAAGTTACATGAAATCATTTACTTTTCAAATGCTGAAGTTAACAGTTTAGGTAAAATATATAAGTACCAAATGGAGAGGTATAAGTATCACTTAATACATTGTTGACACTGCCTTTTTTTTTAGCTACTAAAGGCTTCCAGATTAATTTTTTAATATCTGTGAGATATGTCACATGGTTTGATAGCAAAGTTGAGACTTGGTAATGTTTCTGAAAAGTACAAGTATTACAAGAAAGAATCCAAAAAGTCTGCTAGAGTACCCAAATGACATGGAGCCTGGACTCTTCTGCTTTTTGTGTAAAAAATTGGAGGAGAAATGCCCTTTGTGGGTAGCAGTGATGTATCAGTTGATTGTGGGCTACACTGCTCAAGAAGAGTTGTGTTCTATCTGATGAAGCAAAGTGGAAGAATTTTCAGTCCTTGCTTATTCACAGCCAGGTCTTCCTACCCCCTAAAATGTAAACAAAGGAACAATCACCTCTGTGTTTTTCATTGCTGGTATGAGCTGTGGCATACGTGTGACACAGATAGTGTTCTTTGTTTCTCCTTCTAGTAACCAGCTTTATCAAATGCCACCTCCTGACTTCCTGATGATCAAGCAGTGGCAGTCAGCACAACAATAGCACTTTGTATTTAATGCTTCCTTTTAATCCGTTGTCTTTGCCAGCCTGTTATGTGTTGAATGCTTTGAATGCTCTGGGTATGCACTTTACAAAGCTCTGTCTCAATTCCTTGAACTCTGTCTATAAATATCTACTTAATCCCTTCTGTTCTGGTGCCCAAGAGCAGATAGGTGTGCTTGTTCACTTTGTGCCATCACTTGTAACTTCTGTGACTCTTAAAGGATCTTTATTGAAAACCCAGAATGAAAAAAAAAAGCAGGGGGAGGGGGAGCCAACAAAACCTGACAAACCCCATCATATATCTATCTGTCTCTTGGCTTCCTTTTCTGTCCTCTGGGGTTTTTTAATGTGTGTTTCATAAGCCAGGTTATAGACTTTTGGAGGAAGAGGCTGCCTGATAAATACATGCAGTTCACTGCACATTGGTTCATCTCACCATTTAGTGCTATTGTAAAGCAAGTAACATAAATAACTCTGTTCTAGTGCTGAGTCTTCCCTGGTAATTTGTAGGTGAGCACTTATCTGGGTGTTTGCAGTTTTTGTTTCTCCTGTATGTGTGTATGAAGGTTGCATACAGATGAAATAGGAGACTGATTAACTGGCAGTGTAGAAAAATCAGTGCAACCAGCTACTCTGGCAGTTTGACAACCATTTGCATACTAAACTGAACAAAAAGGAGAGGTGCTCTTTAGCCTGTTTCAGTCACAGCAGCCTAATGAATTGTCCATAGCTATAGAAGTTATTAAACATAATTTGTGCTCAAGCCTTTTTAAAAAGAGTTTATAGTAGTCCCTTTAAATATCATCTGTTGGTGCTTTAGTACAAAAAGGAGGATTTATGTTTTCACTGTACTGTTAAATAATTTGAGGCTTATGCTATTTTTTCATACACTTGCATAATATTCCTGTCTGGCATTTCATTATACAGAAGATTTGAGGTGGGTGGGAGAATGTTAAAATTGTGTATGAGAAGAGCATTTAAGAAACCTCATTCACTTGTTTGATTAACATTTAGCTGCCTGTATTCTCTCCATATGCAATCATGGCAACATTTAAGAAAATAATGTGTTCAAATAGGCCATTTCATAGAGGAAAGACAAAGAGAGTTTGCCAGGGCAAAGGGCAAGGTCATCAGTTTCTATTCACTGAATGTGACATATATTGCATGAAGAGGATTTGATCAAACCTTTTTTAATGTACTTTCTTCAAGAGGTTGAAAGGACTACTGCTATAATTGTCTACATTGTATTGGCATAAGAAGGACAGATGGCTACTAGAGAGCTCTTCAGTTTTCCTTTCAAAGGATTGCAAGTATATGATAAGTGAAATCCTGGTTTTGGATGGGAATGTGTTGATACCAGTAAGATAAATACATCCATCTACAGATTTTCATCTCATCCAGATGCTTAATGTAGAACTAATTCATGCCATAACTCATGTACTTGGGGTTGTTTGGATTAGGAAAAAAAAAAAAAAAACAAAACCAAAAAACAGCCCAAGTTATTATTGTCTTTAGTTTTGAGACTAAACACATTGCAGGATGGGGATAAATAATTTCAACACACAGATGACCAAGTTTTTTATATCTTGTTGACTCCTGATGTCCATACCATTTCAAAATGCACTTTTTGTCACGTCTCAATGTGACAAAAAGTGCATTTTGAAATGGTATGGACATTAACAGTTTTCACAATGCCGTTTTCAAAAGCTCTGTCAGTTTGGGGTTTTTGTCTTCATAAACCCATTAACTGGATAGTTAGCTTTTCAGGCTACTTGGAACAAGATGTAATGTTTATACTAGTGAATTTTCTTTTTCCAAGTTTTCCACACTTTATGAGAGTGAATGCATTTCTGTTCATTGTGATTGTCCTGGCCATCTGAAATTCTGCAGAATTTTGCAGTGCCTGAAAACCTTTCCCCACTGGACACCTTTATTATTCCACTGGTTATCAGATTTTGTTCTACAATTTATTTTTATCTGTCCTCTTTGTCCAAAAGAATAACTTCCATGTCCAGGAGAGTCTGATCCATTTTGCTAGCAGGTGCATCATTTGGGGAGAGTCTGGGGCTGTTCTCCCAGCCCTTGGACATCTTACATCCCTCAGCCACCAGCAGCACATCCTGATTCAATGGGACAGAGGGCAGGGCCAGGCTTTGTTCCCTCTGCAGCCTGGAATGTTCACTCTGTGCCCACTGTGCAAGAGGCCCTAACTGTTGACAGAGATGGCATCTCTGTTAACTGAGATAATCCACACTGACCCAGCAGTCCTGGAGGGGGCAGCTGCAGATGTGGTCACTGAGGCTTCTGCTGTGGAGGTGTTTATTTCTACATTCTGAGAACTTCAGTGCCATTTTGGCCTTTTAGCCTGTTTTTAGAGCTCACTGTTCTTTCACAGTTCTATCATGCTATTACAGAGCTTTCTGCTGGATCCATTATTCTTCAAAGACTTAATTAAATTGTACAGTGTAATTAATCTGTCTTATTAGTTTCTGAAATTCTCCTAGTCTGTCGGTAATAAAACAACAGGGAGAGATTCCATGGCTGCTCAGTTGTATTATGAGTCTGAGGGAAACAAAGTATATTCCTTCAGTGGAAATAACTTTATCATGGATGGCTGCAACTGTACTGCAGCAAACAAAATCTGCTATCCTGGAACTGATTGAATATTCCTTCTCTGTCAGCGGCCTGGAGCAGATAGTTAATGAACACTGGATTTACAGTTCAGGTTATTCTTATATGTCACCTTTCCCTGAAGTTCTCACACTCTCCAGCTCTGTATTTCCTAAATTACTTATAATTTTAGTATATGTAATGAATTTCAACAGGTTTATCTTCTGTGAGCTTGTCCTGTTTTCTCTTCAACCCTTATACATGCATCCAGTTAGAAAATAATAATTTTAAGGAAAGAGATATCTGGAATGAGGGTTCTTCCATTAGATTTTACCAGAAGATTCTGCCACTTCTCCCATAAGTTAGATGTGCTTTCCTGCTGCTACTGGGGGCATTGTATTGAAATAGTGGGGTGTTGGTATCTCTGTGTCTCACACATCCAGTGCAAAGCAGGTAACTGAGTGCACATCTTTGGAAATAAACAATACTACATGCAGGATAAAGGCACAGCTATAATTGTTTGATAGAGAGGGGCATCAGAAAATTTGCATTGGTTTGCTGCTTGGTTAGGATGACTGTTGCTCGGTGAGATCACTGACTTCAGGAGACCTGTCTAAAGTTTGGCTTTTGGGTAAGGAACAGACGAAAACAGGTTGAGCAAAGCCTCCTCTATGTAACCTGTCCTTTGTCCATTTGTTCCTTGTAACACTCCATTGTAACTCTGCTTTGTCCATTTGTTCCTTTAACTGTATCCCTTCTGATGTTTTCAACCATATATCTTGATTTTGCAAACAAAGCTTCTGTACAAAACTTTATCTGTCAGCAGTCAAAAGGATGTCATTTCAATTACAGCCTTAAAAAAAGGTCACATGATGCTTGTGTGCATTGACAGGCTTATCTCATAAGGTTCAAAATATGTGGGAGGGTTGTTAGGGGTTTTTAATGTACCCATTGATAGCAGAGGGGAATACAAATGTAACAAAGAATATCTGAACAGGCTTTTTGCATCTGACTTCACAACAAACATCAAAGAAAAATGCACTGTCACCTGTTAACATGGTATGAAAGGTTAGCAAGTGTGCATTGCTCTCTGCTAAATTATCTTGCTCTATTAAATCAAAGTTAGCTAGTTGAGAGACGGTGTTATTTTAAGAGGTGTCTTTTTTAATTGTGTTACTTCTGACATTCTTCATGCTGTTGTTGGGCTGGGAGATACTTTTCAGTTTTGTGCTCATTTAGTCTTTCTGAGGCACTGAGCAAGCTGAGATAATAGCTTTATTGTGTTGTTTTGGTTTTTTCTAATCCACTAGTCACTAAAACAAGTAAGATATTAAGCACAGTGCTTATAAAAACTGTTGCTGATCCTTTCAGTCTGTGCTCACTATTTTGAGCATGTCCCTGCTAACAGAACTCATAAATATCTTGTATGATCTGTGGGGGAGGGCAGGAAGGATGACATATTTGAAATGCCTCAGGCCAACATAAAGTTTGTTTAGTCTGCACATTCTTTAGTTTAAATACAACTGTTTTTATTGATATATTTCCTTTGTTTCATTGTATTGTCAGCTCAATTTTCATAACTTTACATTAGACATTAAAAGCCTGAAGGTGTGGAAGCTTTTCATTGGCTGGCTCTGAGTTCTGTATTACAAACCTGTATGTAATTCTGAGATCTTTGCAGGATAAGGGAAGAATGGCGCTCACAGGGAGTACCAGGCTCAGGAAAGATGGACAAAGCCCAAAGCATGACACCAGCACAGTGTTTTGAGCCAGAATTAACTTGGATGTCAGGTAGAGAGCTGGGATGTCCAAGTAGCAGAGTGGAGCTGTGGCTCCAGGGGCCCAAGGTTCAGGACAGAGGGAATCCTCTTTTCTGAAGAGAGGGCAGGACTGAAATTGCCTTTACTTGCTGACTCATAGGTGTCCAAACACCCAAACTAGAGGTACTCTGTGCTCCAGTTCTGGTGTCTGCAGGCAGATATTCTGTCACAGCTGAGAGTTAGTTATTCACTTTGTACAGCTCAGACATAAATGAGTGTGAGCTTCTGTGTGAAACCCTCCTGTTTCTTCCCCTTTTCATCCCTCTGAGCAAGGCAAGGCTGCATCAGGTTGCCTATCTGTACTTTCAGCATCCATGTGAAATGGAATGTGTTTGCAGAGAGCACTGTGATAAAGACAAGCTGCCTTCTCTTCCCTCCCTGCGCCTGAAGTGCAGGTGGGTAAATCTCTAATGCAAACATGAGCTCCAGAAGCCAAGAACAGCAGCTTCTCCTAAGCAGAATCTCAAGATAAGCTAGAAGATAAATGGATTTCTTTCTGTGGCCACACTTGGCAACACAGTAGAGATAGCAAATGACTTGAAGCATATGAAGAAAACACAGGTTCTGTTTGCAAATATAAATTGCTTCTTTCATGAAAAGGTATGAAAGGTAAAAACCTTAATTTACATGGTGATTCAAGTTACATTAACAGGATAGTGAAGAGAAAAAGTGATGTTTCTCTTATGTCTGCAAACCTCCCATTGTTTTCATGATTAGCCCCATGTAATTTTAAAGTAGCAACACACAAGTTGCATCCTGATTTGACCCTAGGAGCCTCCCTGTTCAGCTCAGTGGTTTCCCTGTAGAAACAGAAACTGACCCTGCCTCACTGGTATTTTCTTCAATCAATATGGTGTGGCACAGTACAAATTATACAACAAAATGGTATTAAAGAAAAGCTCATCTATTGATACAGCTGGCTAGAGAAACAGATTTTTATTTAAGAGCTTTCAAAATATTTTTTACAAGTGAAATGCGACCCTGTGGAATGAATGGTGTATTTTTTGCTTTTAAGATGCAGTCATTCTTTTCAGCTGGTTTTAGCTATGTAGAATTCCTTTGTATTAGAGCCTGTGTAGTAAATAACTGTTATTGTACATCTCAAATGTAGCTATATAACAATATTTATGCATATATTTCTGTAATTTTTAGAACAAACCCTCAGAGGTTATGTATTGTGTGAGTGCAAGTCTACAGCAGCCAAACTGTTAATTTGCCTGACTAGAAATATTAACCATACTATATCAAATAACTGCCAGGAACAATTCCCCACCATTCCCTGTGACTTCATTTTAATTGATTTTTTTTTTAAACTTCCAGCTTCTGAGATTTTGTTTACTCTGACAGAATGTTTATTAAATGCGTAAAAAGAAAATTGTTTTGTAAATTGTTTCTGAGAGTGCTTTTATCTTCCATAAATTGGTGGCTCATTCAACATTTTCCACCTACCTTTGTTTTCCACCCCTGTGCTCTGCCTCATTTGTTTCCTTATTGGATTTGGTGATTAAATACTGATCAGCTGCTGGTCTGATCAGCTGTGCATATTGCTGCCTTTTAAACATTGTTCATAAACACCCTGAGGACAGGGTGATAAACAGGGTGGGGGTGTTCAGTGGGACCCTTTGATCTGTTTTACAAATGATGGGGAGCTCCACAATGGGCATTTGCAAAACTGGTCATTGAACACAGACCTGTGTTACAGCAGAAATTTGTGACACCCAACTGTCCAAAAGGGCTCTCAGTTGGGAGATTTACATTGCAGAGGTGTACTTTGTGTTCAGGCCTCTGATGCTAAAGAGAGAATTGGTAATGCTTTTAATAATACTTTTTTTCTGTCCTGTTCTCTTTTATTTTTCCTTTAAGATTCTTTATTTTCAATGATAATACTGTACAGTCTGTCATGCATTGCTGTGACAATCCATGAAGGAACATGGAATTTACATATGAATCTAAATTATTATTTTATCTTTGAAAAGCAGAGATAACATATGCAAATGCTACCTCTGAACAAAAAGAACAAATCAGGATAGTAAAGGAAATTTTGTGAGGATTTAGACTGTACTTCAGTTGAAATATCAGATTATTTGCTGGGAGATATCATAATATTTTATTTCCACTTGAAACAATTATTTCGGAGGAGCCAAGTTCTATGAAATCACTGCAAGTGTAACAGGAACAAAAGACATGTTAAAAGCTGGTGTTTTGTACAGTGAATTCATACCTTTTACTAGACCTCTTCCAAGGACAATTTATATCTCTGTTGCTGCCTTGGGTACAGTAATGCAGGTCTGATGGCACTAAGTTCTTTTGTTGTCAAGATTTTGAGATTTTTTTTCACATATTTACAGTATGTGCAATAATGAATATTATTGCAGGAATACGGTTGTCTGTTGAAGCACACTATTAGCTTTCTGTATGCTTTGTAAAGTCATGATAGGTACTTCTCAAACTTTTCAAAGTACCTAATTTAGTTTCAAGGGGAGTTTGACTTCTAAGCTCCTTATTCTATTTTTGTTTGTTTGTTTTAAATGTTTCTAGGCACCTCTGTCTGTCTTTAGTGAATTGGGTAGCTTCAAGAAATCCAGTTGGTGGGAGTTATGCATTTAAACCACTTGATAACCTAAGGAGCAAGGTGTAGTCATGATGAACTTAATTTCCCTTCGTTTTGAAGTGCTTGGATCTGTTGCAGATGCTCGAAGGCATTGCCTGACTCTTGCTTCCAGCTGCTGATGGGTTGGGGTTTTTTATTGTTTCTGTAATGTAACATCAGGTTCTGGAATGTGATATCCAGTCATTGGTAAATGAGCTGCTTTTTATTTACCAAAATTTACCAAAACCAAAATTTACCAGATTTTGGTAAGTGACATGCTTATCACTATGTGTAGAGAGTAAACACCAAGCTGCTGTTCTCAGTCGGGATGGCAGCAACTGTAGGCATGCAGAATAGAGGAATATTAGGCACCTCTGGTATTTTACTGACACGTTAGGTAGCAGCTACAGACTTGTTCACATTTAGATCGTGAGATTTTATTAAATATCCCTTCAGATTCAGAAAACTCAATTCTGCTCTGGCAGCACCGTGAGCAATGGAACAGTTATGGCTCTACCATTTGCTTGTCTTTGTCTTTGGTAATGTTGTTTTTTTCTTTTTTCCCCCCTTCTTTTGGTGTTTTTTTTTTTTTTGTCTGTTTGTTTTGTTTTTAGTTTTTTTTTTAAACTTTACTCATGCTGTGATTTTTCCAAAATGCAAAAATTCTAGGTAACTCTAGGCTCATCTTTCCTACTGTCCTATCTGGCTGTTCATCCTGAGCCAGGCAGAACAGGGGAATGCAAACAAGGACTGAAAATTTCATAACTTCAACTGCTGTGATAATGGGTTTTTCTGTGTGCTGTGGGGAGAACCATTTACACCTTCTAACTTCAGAGCCCAAGTTAGATCTCTCATGGGCTTTAAATGCAGAACCTTCCTAATCTATGTGCTTAAATTATGTTAACGGGTCAAGTATCTTCCTCACCAACACGTGTTTAATAGTGTAGGTTCTACCACAACATAAATTGATAATTGCTTATTTTAGACATGTTACTATAGTTGTAGAAATAGGCTCAAATTATTTGGGTTTTTTCTATAGTTTGAGCAGCTTTTCAGATTTTTTGCATTCCTAATTTCTCAGCACAATTGTGTTTGACAGTTATATCCTGAAAATTATTTCCTGATTTTTTTTTTTTTTTGTTTTGTTTTGTTGGGTTTTTTTGGTTTGTTTGCTTTTGTTTTTTGGTTTTTTTTTTGTTTCACTGGTAAAAATACTAGCCATGGGAACCACAATAAACATGTTTGTATAGTAAGTGGTAGAAGTTGAATTGAGTGGGGTTTGTGTCATCAGCTGTCAGGGCTGGGGAAGATGAGTGGTTAAGTGAGTAAGTAAAGTGTAACATTACCACTGACGGAACATTTCTTACCATTAAGCCTTCAAACTCTTATGCAGCTGTCAACACATGGGCACTTTCTGGAGCCAAATTCTCTCACGCTGTGCACTGCCTGCAGCTCGCCTGGAGCTCAACTTTGACTAAAAGTGTTGATTTCGCTCCTTTTAGCCTTGTTCCCATTTAACGTTCAAACCTGCTTCGAGTCTGCCTTTCATTCTGCAAAGTACACACGGATGTATCATCCCTCACACACTTCTGATGTGGAGTCAAGGCACTCCAAAGATATGCTAGTAATCTTAATGAATAATTGATTAGAGAGGAGTCTGGCAGTGTTAATTGTGAGGTGCAGCTGAGTGAATGCCAAAACAAAAGCTTCTCTAAATGTTTCCGAAAACCTTGTAAAGTCTTTAGCATTGAGCAACAGGGTCAGTGCACTGAAGTGGAATTTAAAGGAGGTTCTTGAATGTAATGGATTTTGACTTCCCTTTGTCATGTGCCTCAGTGCATCATTGATTGATCACTCATTTGTTAAATCAGCTGTATTTTTTGCCATTTGTCAGAGCATAGACACTTACTGCAGCCTTTTTCCCTCTAAACATGAATTTCTCGTCTTAATAAATCACAGGTGTAAATTAGTTTTTATCTAAGGTGATCAATTTTTCAAGCAGAAATGCCTGTGAAGATGGTCACAGAGAAACATATTGTGAGCTTTTATTTTCTTAACTATTAGGAGGAAAGGGAAAGATCAGGGATACATTTTAGCTGAAGCATCGATAATTCATGTCTTTAAATTCAGCTTCCAGCAAAATACTCAGAAATTATTTTATTTGGAAAGCTCTCAGTTGTGTGCATTGAAAGAGTAGTTCAAGGTAGCTGGTGTTGAGTCAGTTCTTTGAGAAATGAGCAAAGGAAATCTCAGGGTTAAGGAACAATCAGTGTCCTGTGTGTTTGCAGCAATGAGAGATGCTCTCTGATTAGTGGAAAGGCTAATTACCTGGAGTATGCAGGACTACTGTAGGTGCTGTGCATACCTGATTAGAGTTCTGAGAGCAGGGCAGAAGAAAGAAGACCTTGAAAATGTGCCAAAAATACCCATTTATGTAAGCAGATGCTATTACCCTTAAAAGAGAATAGTCACTTACCCAGAATGGTTATTGCTGCTAATTATAAGAATTCTGTGGATGGGCCATCAACTTCTGAGAAATGTACTTTTATGGTATTTAATACAGCAATTACTTGTCAAATCTGGAAATGTTCATCTCAATAATCACTGCTTGCTGGATAAATGAGCAAAGCAGATTTATTTGCCAGTTGTCTGAGTCAGTTGCCAGTAGTTGTGAGGGACTGAGGACAAGCTAATGTTGGGAGTTTTTTCAATGTTGATACTAGTAACAGAGTTAGAAGGCCTTTCTTGGTCTTATGATTAAGTAAGAGTTATTGAAAAAACATATATATGACAAAGATGCAGAGAGCCTCTGTGTCCTGCTTGGGTATAGGCTTAAATGTTAGGTACTTAGAAGTCAGCTCCTTGAAGGGTTATAGTTTTAATCTTTTTGGAAAAGATTTCAAGGAGAGACAGGAACAGAAAAGAATGAGCCTCAAGAAGTCTTGGGAAGGGAAAAGTCAGTCATGTTGACAGAAGAGTTTAAAGCTTCTCATTAGCATAGAGTTTAGCACTGGTACTGCCTAGATGTAATTAGAGTGAGGAAGGGTGGAGAAAAAATCCTCTGCTCTGACAACAACTCTTTTATAAAACAAACTTTCCTGCTAGGGGCAGAATGCCTCCTTTCTCTGGGAGGAGCTGTAGCTGCTCAGCGGCATGGTCAGGCTTGGGTCCCTCATGAGCAGCACTGTAAATTTACCACAGGGTAAATTTAGATGTAGATTTGCTGGTGAGTAGCATGACAGTGTATTTTCAGTGAATCATGAAAAGCAATGGAATTATGACTGTGATTTTGGTAGGGATGCTTTGTTTTGCAGGCAGGTGCACTGCAGTGACACTGCTAATGCTGCAGGGGTTCTTTTCCTCCCCCAGCAGAGCCCCTTGCTCCTAGAGCCACTCTGCAGGTAGCTCAAGCAGCTGTTTTCACTTTTGTTACTGTCAGGCACTGGGGACAGTTTCCTTTCTTCTCTCTCTGGCTCCCTAGGCTCTATCAAAAGTGTGAGTCTGAAACAAAATAAAGCTTCAGTCCACATCTTTGCTCAGCCTTTACATGTACATTTTCCTGTTTTGAGTTCTTTTAAACTGCAGCTATCAGAAAGAATAAAATAGTGCATCACCTAGTAGAGTATTGAAGTGATCACCCAAGCAATTTTCTTCTCCCTGAAGCCAGACAGCCAAAGCTTTTTATTACTGACTGACTGAACTTCCTGTGTCTGTCTGTCTAGGTTGCTAGGCCACCTCGTTGTCATGATTTGTGATGTTAAAGGCTTTTGATTCGAGGCAAACCAGAAATGCTAATTTAAGTATAATATTTACATTTGAAAACCCCTCTTACATAAGTTATATAAAAAATAACTCAGCAGTTTTTATCTTTTGTGTGTGTGCATGTAAAGCTTGAGTAGGCACTGGCAAGCAATCTTTCAACTCTTTACTTCATGTACCTTCTCAGTAAAACAGCATGGCTTAAAAGAAAAAAATAGTATCCCTTCAGATGGTTTGCAGCTTGGGAGCAACCATCCCAAGTTATTGTTACTTTTAGCCTTAGAGGATGGTTATTTTTGCTCTGTGTATGAGGTAGCCTGATATCCTTTTTGTCTGATACAGAAATGAGTGGGATGATGGCATTGTGGCTTTTTAGTAACAGGGCTTAGATTTGCCCACTGGGGTGTTGTGTGAACCTGTATTACGTGCATTTGCATTGCCTGAAACTGCTTTGGAAAAGAAATGAAATAGTTGTGTGTAATTGAAAACAACAAGACCAGTTGTTTTTGGCTTTGTCACCTGTGTGAGAGTATACAGTAAGACTTCAGTACAAAAAAACCCCACAAAATTGTGGCTATTTCACATGGAAATTACACTTAAAATGAAAAGGGCTGACAATAAACTGGTAGTGAATGAACTGGTGGGTATGGATCTGTTCTCTGAAGAAACATACTTTTCACGCCTAGGCAGACAGGAGTTGTGTTTCTCATTTTCAATCAGAACCAATATTTAGCACCAAGATGAGGCTGTTAAACTCCTCCACGTTGTGGATATTGAAACTGCCCTGTAATGGGTAACTAATAATTATTATCAGGTGATATTGAGCTGAGCGATGAGTTGGTTTTGTGATTTTTCAGATGGCAATGATGTGCAATGTGTTATTAGGTTGCATATCACTGATTTGCCTGATCAATGAGGCAAACAGAGCATCTGAGAACTGCTTTGAAAATTGTGTCACTTCTTTATCTTAGTATGAGTTAAATCTTGCTGCTCTCCCTGCAATTCCCATGTTCAGGGTAGGGATGGGTAGCAAGTGATCCAGTTTAGTGTTGCACAACTTCTGTGGAGAAGTCCAGTCTGCCACCCACCAGGTGAAACAGTTCATAGAAAGTTTTAGGCACACAAAATAGGCACCAACAAATCTCTTGTTGGTTAAAAAATCCTAGAAACCCTCAGTAAAACTCAAAAGGCCTTAGAGATATGTTTTGTCCCTTCAGCTAATGAGGCTCTGTTAATGTGTATGGCATGTCATTTAATGGAGTAATTACAAAGGATTCCACTTTTTAAAGGAATATATTCTTCTTGTAGAATGAGAATTATTTTGCATCCAGAGGACTGAGGCTTTTGTAAATTTAAGTACACAAATGGTCTTATCCCATACTTTGAACTTCCAGCCTTGGCAGTGGTTCTTTGGGAAGAGCCGGGGCAAAGCCTGAGAGAGAAGGAGTCACAAAGGGGCCACCTCTGGAGCTGTGGTTCCCTGAGGACAATGTAGACTGAAGAATCTTGCTCTGAGAAGAGGGTAGAAATCTTGGATAACATCTTTTAGTTGTTTTCTTGTTTTACCTCCTGTAAAATAGAAACACCTTCCAAGTTAACACTGTCTTGCCATTTGAGCTCTTAAGAGCTGAAATCAAAAAGATCCTTTGTTGTGGGGGCTGTGAGGGAAATATTTTCTCTTCCTTTGGTTCCAGTCTCACACAGCAGCTTCCTTCCCTGCCTAGACAGTCTCTGCTAGACTAGGACTGTTTTGTTGTCAGAAACAATTTTCCCCCTCTGGAAATATTCTGTTGTGTTACTGAATCAAAGACCCACATTTTAGGGCAGATGATTTAAATGCAAAACCAGTATTCATATCAGAGAGGGGAAAAGCAGCCTCCTTCTGATGGCAAGCTGGAGTGGCACAACCCATACAGGAAATGGAAGTACAAAGCCAAGTTTTGTTTGCTGCCCTCCTCCCCCCCACTTTGTTTTTTCTTTCTTTTCTGTTTGTTTCCTTGTTTGGGTTTTTTGTGGTGGTTGTTTCGGTCTTTTTAAGCAGTTCTTTAGGATGCTTCTGCCTGACTCTTTTACCTTTCCACTGTCACTTGAGCAATAGTATGATACTGAAACAAGGCACTGGTCTTTTCTTGAATGTGAGGTCTGTATCTAGTGAAAAACACACCAAAAAATGAACATATTTGAAGCAGATGGCTTAAAAAAAATAAATCACAACATGCTCCAAGGGTCATATGGCACTGATAACAAGAATGAGGTTTTGGCCCATTCTACCACATATGAGACACCCCCTCTGCATTTTCTTGTTGCAGATGTGCATATTCAGTGCATTAAAATGTGTGCGAAGTGGATTGTGTGTTCCATGGGGATATTCAAAGCAAGGCAGAAGTTTTGTGCTGCCAAACCTGTGTTTGGGCAGTAGGCTGGAGGAGGGGATCTGAGCACTCCCAAAACCACAAAAAGTTGTCACTAGGAGAAAAGAACTTTTTACTGACTGTATAGAATTTGCAAAATGAAATATATTTAGTGTAGTCATGCTGAAGTGCATTTGGAATTAGAATTGAGAAGCAACTTTTTCTGCTATGAAATAATTTTGGAATTCTTTAAATAGGATAAAGTTTCTTTTTGTAAGAAAATTATCTCAATTTATTCAGTTAAACAGAATCACATTTCTGTGGTTTGGGTTTTTTTAACCTTTGTGTGCTAGAGTGTGCACCTATAATTTTGAGGCAGTTATTTTATTATCTGCCACAGAAAGGTGGTTTATGGTCCTTTTTCCTTATTCACACTCATTAATAACATATTCAACCCATGAACGAACATTCAGCGATTTATGCGCACTTGAGCTCAGCTGAATACTATAACATCCCACTCTAGCCATAAAACCAGTTATCACAAGATAACATTGGGTCAGAACCCAGAGCAGCCTGCTTAAATTGTATTATTGATTGCTGCTTTCTGAAGATTTTCCTCAGTTGTGTTTAAACCATGTGCTTATTCTTGTTGCTGGCTTCTAGAAAAGAAGGCCTGGCAATGTAATCTGAATTGAGATGTCTTGCATTTGATGCCAGGTTGGAAGTTCATGTTTATATAGTTTCATTTCTTATATAAATTATCTCAATTTGTCTAGTTCCAGGTTATTTGAAGACAAGGGTGCATCTTCAGTTGAGTCTTCCAAAGTGGAGAATATGTACTCATCTACTACAGAAGTTAATGTTTCTATTAATTAAATATATAAATGCAAGACTTTTTCTGGAATTTATGCAGATGTAGAACGCAAGAAAGATTTGGGTGTACTGCTGGGCTTTCAATCAGTTTAGTCTGTGTGTGTCCTGTAGACATTTTGTAGTCTGGCACCCACCCTCCCGAGGGGATGGATTGGTAGTGTACCAGCTGGTGTGTTCTGTTTGTAAAATGTGAGATAATCACTCCTGTAAGACCACAGTCATAATATAGTCTGTAGAAATGTATTTGGGAACATTTGAAAAGAAATAATAAATACAAGTGCCACCTTTTTTTTAATGTTTTCTAGCCCATTCATGAGGATCTGTATATTTTTTAATAATGCCACTGATTTCACTGACTGTGTGTATATGTGTTTGCATGATTTAAGTTTCTTCTTCAAGAACAAAATTTATTTGATACTGAACTTGCTGGATTCCTTAAAAAACAAATCCTTTCTCCCTCTCTGTAAACTGTGGTATTTGACTCCTCTTGAGTACGTACTCATTATCTTAAAATAGAAAAAAACTCTCTGGGCTCAGAATCAACATTATTGTTGAATTCTCAGGCCTGGGAATACTGGTTGCACTGCAAGCAAGTGATTTTCTAATCTATATGGCTGAGGAAAATTGTTCATTTCATACAAAAAGGGTTCATCACATTACCCTTTTTTAAATACCACTTTGCTTTGCCCTTCCTGCATTTGCAGAAGAAGACACAATCATATGGCAGAGCTGTGTTTTTGTTCCTTTTCAAAAATCCCTGACAAGCCCATGACACAGGCTACTGCTGTAGCTGTACATTTCTATTCATTATTGATGACTTGGGGCCAGGCAGCAGCACAGAGCACAAGCAATATAGATTACCATACTGGGGGCTGGGTTTGGGGGTTTGTGTCTATGCATGGGCTTCTGTGCATTTGGGTTGGGGTTGGCCTTGGAAATACTCAGTGCTGAGTGGAAATCCTACCGGAGAATAACAGTGGAAACAGGTTAAATGAGCTTTGTCGTACATTTTATTAAAACAATTCAGGGCACTTCAAATAAAGATAAGAAAAGGAATGTATCAGTGAGCTTGCTCTCAAACGAATTGATAATAGCTTAACTTTCCAGCAGACTTGGGAATGATCTTGAAGGATCTTGGGGAATTTGGAGGGCATTTCTCACCTTAGAGAGGGCAGGTAGGATGTTGGCTGATGAGACATTTTTTCTGATAAAGCCAGTGTAGCCTATCTAATTCATAACAATAATTACAGACGTGCTGTTAGTTTTATTTGGGGTGAGGGAGATAATGTCTCATTTCATGGATAATGCAGATAAAACCAATATTTTGGGGGAGTGGAGAATTATGCCAGCACTTTAGTGAGAAGTTATAGGTGGTATTTCTGAATAGCAGATCACCACGAGACCTTTGCAATGCTAAGGAAGTGTTTTACTACTACTGATGCATAATTAACCCTTATGGGTTTTTATTGGAACAACATTCCTGCCCATTATATAAAGTTTAATTTTTTTGCATGTGTCAAGGAGGGTTTTTACAGTGTTCATACTTGCACTGTTTGAGGTTCTTGGCTTGAAGAAGAATGGAGATCAGAGTTTATTTAAACATAGTGTTTATGTTTACAAAATGTGCTTTGTTGGTGGTGTCTTTATACAGAACCTGTTCTACTTGAATAGTTTTCAATTACATAAAAAGCTATAGAAAGAAATAAGTAGAATCAATTTTGATAACAGCTTAAAACTGCTCATTTCTCTAGAATTTGCCATAGCTTTTCTCTCAGGTTTCTATAATCATTCCTTTATGCTTCTGGGTTTTTTACACATCTGATCATCATGGTAGGAAAAGTAAATGCACAGATTAGTTCATTCAAAGTTTCATTGATTCAAAGCTTATTATGTCAAAATAACTTTTTAAACGTTGACTGGAATAAAATGGTGTCTGTTAAAGGATGGTGAGGTCCAGTCCCAAGGAATTATAATCTTGTGAGGACCTTGCCTGTTGGAGCTGTGACTTGGGACTGTTTCAATTCTGTGTTACATGTAGAATCCTTTAAAGCAAGGCTGGTGTAGAGCATAAAAACTGCATCCTTTTCCTTTGGGAAGGAGAGGCAAGAAGTGGAAGAGTGGCACTTAGGTACTCCAGAAAGCAGTGTCACTCAGAGCAGAATGTTTACTTAGTGTCTTCCTTCCATTTCTGTGGCTCTGGTTTCTTTTGTTGGGACTTAGTACTCTTCAATATGTCTCAAAATACAGAGTCAACTCTCTGGCAAACTGAACAATACAATAACTTCTGTTTTATGAGGAGATTGTTTTCCCTGGAAGGTCCCACAGCACCATCTAGTGCCATCCTGTCCTAGTGCCACATGGCTTTGTGGGAGCAGAGGTGCTTAGGCTGGCATGCTTTGCTGGGAATGGCTTCTTAGTAATTTAAATTAAGATTTGCCTGTGACTTGGCATAGATCCAAATACAGGGGAAATTTAGATACTTTCTTCTTCAAGAAAACACACTTAAGAATTTGGTCCAAAATTACCTTTTCTTGTGAAACATATTTGTTACTTCTACTGCATTTTTATTTTCTCTGTACAAAACAAAGGAGAAATGGTGGTGCATCCTTAACACTGCACTAATACACTTTGCAATTAAAGTACACCCCAACACATGTAATTAGGTTTATTTTATCCTTATTATATCTTAAACCCTTTTTCAAGGAAGGGCTGGCTTTACAGCTACAGACACCCTAATCCTACAAGCTCTGTGCCTTTCCTCCTCAGTCCCACCGAGGTCATGCTCATATGGTGTGGAACCTGCTTGCAGTTGTAGAAATTACAGGATTACAGTGTCCGAGTGATTTTTGCAAAGACAAAGGGTAAGGATGTGGATGATTGAAAAGAGTAAGGGTGTGGATGATTGGAAAGTTCCTTTCTCACTTTTATGTCTCCTCTAACCAAGGTCCACTTCATGCCAGTGTACAAACCCCTATCCTGACATACAGAACCTTAGTGATCTTGTTCTCTGCTGACACCCCCTGTGAAATTTATTTGAATGAATAATTTATTTGAATGATTTAATCAGCTGGAATTAGGAAAAATATTTGCATAGGATGAAATTTTAAAAGGGTCCATTGATGTGGAAAGTAAAGGAGATGAATAAAGTCTTGAGGCCAGGAGTGATGGTCAGCAAAAGCAACTGAAGAGGAAATGGGAAGAGGAAAATGTAGCTCCAGCAGGCTCGACAGTATCCTTGAACTCACTGAAGATAGCAACGAGACAGCTGGGTTAAATGCATTGCACAAGAGAGAGGCAAGAAGAAATTGCAGAAAGGTGTTCCAAGTGTGGGGGATATGGCTTGATCCTGTTCCAGAAATGTGAGCAAAGGCCCACTGGATCTCCTTGGTCACACACAGAGCTGTGGAGCTGCTGCAGAGAGGTTGCAGCACTTGCAAAGTGTGGCCAGAAGCAGCACCTGGGATCCCACCTGTTGTAGAAGCTACTCCATGCCCTGCCAGCCAGCTCCCCCTCACTGATGGTTTCAGATCATTTGATGGAAGTGGTCATTTCCACCTCTGATTGAGACTTGTGCTGTATTTTGTGCATCATTCCAGATATTACTCCTGTGATACCTGCAAAGCACCGAGAAGTTTTCCTGATTGCTTTAAAACTTCAGGGTCCTCAGTGCTGTGTTCTGAACTATTCTGTGACTGTGTAAGAAACACATTTCTAATGTGTTCAAGATGCCCTCTGGTGGGAAAGCCAGGCAAACTGGCTTATCTCTAGTTTCACCTTTCTAAAATACTCTTTTCTTATTCTTTGCTTAATGCTCAATCTGATACCCGAAACTCCCCCCTCAACCTTACTGAAAAAAGTGCTCTTTCCTTTTGGATTTATTGTGACAAGTGTGGTGGTGTTACTGCTGGTAGTTCAGATCATGGCATTTCTTGTTTGTCTGATCTGTTTTGTTGAAAGAACTGAACTCTGGCTGCTCACATTCCTTTTGATTCCATTTTTTCACGCTTGTAAAAAATACAGTCAAGAGAAACATTTGCAAATAGTAATTATTAATAAATACTGGAAATGCTTTTGATTTCTACTGTTATCTGATGCTGGTAAGGTTTTAATATCATCTCATCATTCTTTTTTTTTTTTTTTTAATTAATGTCCATTCCCACAATTGGGGGCACTAGGTTAAACAACAGAACAAAGGTGGTACAATGTCTGGAACAACTCACAAAGTCCTCTGCATAATCTCAGAGCTCATATGAAATCTGGGTTATTTTGCCCCTGCTGATAAATCAAAAGCCATTTTGACATAGTGCTTCTAATTTCATCGTTTTGTTATTAAAATCTAATATTGGCCTAATTGGATGAGTTACAGCTATTGCTGTGGTGTTTATTTCTAATTATAGTTGAATTAGGGTTGTATTGTAGAATAGAATAGAATTGTATTTTCAGTTTTGTGTTGTAGTCTGTAATCTTGGTAGGGTACAATATTTATCATTTTACCAAAAATGTGTGAACTTCATATTCTTTTCAATATCTTTTCAGATTTTCCTATTATTTATTATGGAGAGAATGGGTGTATTAAGCATCCCAAAAAGCATCAGTTCATGAGCCTTTGTTCTCCCCAGCTTTCAGAATAGTCATTTCATATAGAACAAGACAAAGAGCTTAATTACATATTTTATTTTGAATAATTGCAGTTGTATAAGCCTTTTCAGAACCAACCGTGTCATTAGAGTAGCTGACAGAAGAGGGATGTGTAGTAGGAGTTTTACACTTGAAATTATTTTGAAAATAATTGAATTGAAAACAAAAGGCAAGTAATTATCTGACACCAGGAGCTTCTGTGATGTCCATGGGGGAGCAACACAGGGACACAAGTTGCATCTTGGGGAAATTACTGACATTATAATAATATGAGATAGCTGTAATTTAATCTCTGAGATTGCAAGAGATAAATTCAAACATTTATGTCATTTACATGGGGACAAAGTTAGAAACAGGGGGCAAACGTTTTATTGTGAAAATCAATTTCAACATCTCAATCAACAGAAATTTATCATCTCTGCTGCCATCTTTAAGTCAAATGAACAGCCTAGCTTGTATGGCCATGCTTACACAAATATTAAAAGCTATTTAAAGAACCCATAAAAAGATAGTCTCTCAAGGAGGTTCCTGCAGCCACTGGATCCAAATACTAAGGCACTGAAATATTTTTGGAATAATTTCAATTCCAAACTTGAAATCTTCATCCTCATGACTTAGTACCTGAACACTGAGATGGGTAAAATTCACAGTTGCCTCTGCACCTGTTATGAGACCCTTTTCTGTTATGCCACTTCTGCATCCAGTGCCTACTTGTGGTTTCACAAGAATTTGCCTGGTCCCAGACTGACTTTTAGTGGGTTTTGCCCTTCTGGTTTGAAACCAAGTGTGTATATTTAGCATAGGGCTGTTTTTCCTTGATCTGTGGTGTCTGTCGAGAGGTTCTGCATGGTTCTAAAGCTGTATGGGGACAGATGAAAAAGGGGAGAAGAATTGCTGAGGATTTTGGTGTGTGAAAGCCATGTTTTAGCAGATGGAATCATTCTGTATATGATATATATATATAAAAAGTTCAGATTACTGCAAAGCAGTATGACATGGGAGTACACTTTTAATCAGTTTATTTGAGATGATGAATAATGTGATGTCACAGGTAATAAACAGTGTATTTACTCAGGGGTGATGCTGTGAAGTGGAGCTGTGACCAATCTGAGGGGTGAGGGTAGTGGGAGTCTTGTGCTCCTTGATTTGAGTAAACTGAGAGTTGGCTGTGAGCGCTGCTGTGCTCTTTATAATTTCTGGCATGCTAGTGAAAACACTGAACAATCAGCTTTTCCATCTTTAGGAGCACCCACTTTTTCTTTTGTGATTTTTTTTTTTTTGAGAATATCTGTATTCTGTAAGAACTTGGTATTAGCTGTCCCGCTGCTCACAAGCATGCCTAATTCAGACACAGAAGCAGGTTTTGTGTTTTTTTTTTTTTCCTGGAGGCAAGGTTCTCTTCTTAAAACGTAAAACATTATAAAGTCATCTGCAAACTTGTTAAAAATAAAGGAAAAAAATTTGAAAACACAAAATCAAGGAAAAATATGGACATAAGTAATAGAAATAACACATATTTTAACATAAAGTTTCACTCTCATTGTAATCATAAAAACTACAGTTTTGTGTTTGGGAAATTTTTTTATTTGTTTGTTGGGTAGTGAGGTGGCATGTGCAGGCTGGGGTTTTTTGATGTTATTAACTCCATATTCTAACCAACTGAGCTCATCTTTATTTTGATTGATTTTTTTTTTCTAAAAGCGTCAGCAACTCTTGAAATAAATACTTAAATTTGAGAAATACTGTGGTACACAGAAGAAGACTGAGTTTCATTTCTCATTTATGCTTGTCTTCTGATGAAATTATCCAGTGTTCATAAGCTTTTTTCTCACACCTTAGCCCACCAGCAGCATGAAAATGCTGCCCTGTAAGTTTTTATGCAACACTTCTGTTTCTTTTGTGTCCTGTTCTGATGGAGCATTCAGGAACCTCTGTAACATTAAGCACGAGTAGGTAATAGATATCAGAAAATACACATTTGTTCAGAGCCTTGATTACAAACCCAAATTTCTTCTTTCCAGCCCTGGTTCTTTAGGCAAATCAGACATGACTTTGGTTAAGGCTTTTCTCACTAGCAGTTGCCACATGTGTGTTGTACTGATGACCTGTAAGAATGATGAAAAATTGCATGGGAAATTTGTGGGTAAAGGAAACTAAGGAAAGTTCACATGTATTTCATGCCTCATTACAATAATCCCTACTTGTCTTCTACCATGTGTCCCTCTGGATCTGTGCCCACCTCCCTCTTCCTATTTGCATAATTTCATTCTTAATCATTTGCCCCCATAGTTTCAAATTCATTAGGTGACTTCCCTTCCTTGTCTGATTTGGCAGCCAATTCCATGTATTGATTTTATATATTCTTTTGGAGGATAAACACCTCTTAATACCTATAGCAATGCTGTACTGGATGAAACCTATAGAAAACCTCTTAGTAACTTTATCCAATCAAAGCAAATAACAATTAAATGGATCTCCAAGTACATCCTTGCTGTTTACATGTATGTTTATGTACATGCTTGCACACACAAACCTGTATTTAAACTCTCTTGAATAAAATCCATTTCATGATCTTTACTGTGGAGAGATGTTTCCAAGTATCTGACTCTTCAGACTCCTGTGTTGTATCAGTGTCTCGTGTCAGGCTGAGATTTTTATCCTGCCCTTTCCACTAAAATCATTGAAATATATTCAGTCAGTCTTTCACATCAGAGGTGTAAATGGATTTCTTGAAAGTTTTTCTGCAGATAGCAAACAGCAGTCACTTTACAACTTTGACTCCATTGTGGGCAGCAGTTGGGAAGCCTAACACTCCGCCCGAACTTTGAAGATGCTAAAACTGTGTAATGACCTTGCATTCTCAAGGGCAGATGCTCAGCTTTTGCTGAAGTGCTAATCTACAATCTGTTTATCTCCATACACTATGTATTTGACAGCACTTGCCTGGAAAGCAAGGCAGGGAAAAGCATTGTCAAATTTAGTTCCATTTTCCTCTCTGATGGTCTCAGTGTCCAGTGGACTTAGAAATGGTCATCTTTATTTTGATTTTTAGCTTCCTTTGTGCATCCCAGCCAGTTGCAATCTTAGAAAGCAGCTACAGTGCCAGTGTCAGAATATTCTCATCTTTGTGAAGCCTCTGCTGTTGAGCGAGCTGGGCTCTGGAGTAACTGTTTGCTTCCACATTTTCTTTATTCTTAGTGAATCAGACTTTGGGCTTTACCTTCAAAATGTAAATTGTCTCCTGTATTTTCTGTCAGTAGGCTTTAGACTCAAAGTGCTCTATTTATTATTCTTTAGTGGATATGAATTAAGATGCATCACAAAATGCTCAGGAGCACCTTGAGGAGCATGTTCCTAATGAAGAGGTAATGTGTCAAAGCAGGGTGCTGTGTGCAGGGAAAGGTAATGCCTTTTGTTAGACACATACATCATGGTAGAGTGAGCTCTTCTTCGTATCTGGGGCAGGAACCTCCAGCTCATAAAAGCACATCGATGTTTCCAGGTTAACCTATAGATGGGCTTTACATGCCCAAAGTCTGTTCTTCTGCAGTTCCATCAGTTGGCTGGGTATCAGAGGTTCCCTTCCTGAATAAATCCTGCTTTTCTTGCCCCTGTAAACCATCAGACACCACTGCACTACTGACTGGAAAAAAAAAATCCCTTTGGTTTTAATATAAACCCTGTGGTTTTTCTACCTGGCACTCGTTATCAAAATAAAACATTAACATCAAATTACTCTGATTCAGCAACTGCATCTATTTTTTAATATGAACTTGTCTGTTCTGTCAGGTAATTGTTTAGCTTCCCAGGAAATGGTGTGTGTGTTGCAAATGGAAAAGTTCAACCTTGTAAATCCTTTCTGTGGTGAGGCAACAGGAAACCCACTTCTGATTATTAAGATCACCAGGTTAAATAGCAAAATTTAATAACAAATTGCTAAAATTGACCTTTTGAATGCTAGATTTGCAGCATGCTCATTCAGGAATCTCTTTATGATATATAGGAGGATTGTCTTGCTCCCCACTTACAGAATTGCAAGAAGTGTTACTGTCACAGAAGTGCAGTTTCCTTTTGTGGCTTTGAATTAGCAGTGGCTCTTGCCCACTGTGTTAATATCAGCAAGCTTCTGAAGTAATTCAATAGCAAGTCACAGCTCCCATCCCAAGGAGGAGGGACACAATCTTGATTTATCAACAAGATAGAGAGAAAGGTTGGTTTGGTTTGGTGTGGTCTTTTACCTTTGCCTTTTTTTTGGTAACTTATAAAACCCCACTGAGGTATGAAGCACGGAAGAAATAGCTAATGGTGCTGAATCAATGAGTTTGTTCAGGTTCAGAGGAGAGCTGGCTCTCAAGCTGGCACTGTGCTCCCCTCTCCCTGCACTCAGTGCTCAGTAGGAGTACAGGATGCTTTCATATCACTTCCTGCTCCATCCGTGCTCCTCCTCACTTGTGCAAAAGCCTGAAGGTGGAACCCTGCTGCAGTGGTGTTCTGCCATCCCAAAATTAGAGAAGGCTGAGGGAACACTCAGGCGCTTGGTAGCATTTGAGGTGTGCAGTGTAGCTGTCAGTGGGGAAAGGGGAAGAAGGGCAAGGTCTGGCTCATGTACTCATGGCAGCCACCCCTAAAAGCTGGGCTCTGGTCCCTGATGCAGTGACTGTGATGTCCCTGCATTGCACAGAACCTGCAGTCACTTCTTCCTCACAGATTCTGCTGTATGCAAGTGTCAGTTCAGCCCTTGATGCCTCCTCCCTTTCCCAACTTTTGTTTCTTCCTCTCCAGCTGCTGTACTTGAACACCTATATTTCTTCATATCTGTTATCTGCATTTTGGTCTAAACCTCCTGTAAATAGTGAGTGACTCCCTGAAGCAATTCTTCCTGCTTCTACTTCTCTTTTCAGTCTTTTATGATCTATCTCAATTGTGACATTTGCAAAAAGATAAATTATTATGGATATCTGGGCTGTGGGGCAGTCAGATGTGGCATATATTATTTATTTTGAAATATGTTTTTAAATTCTGCAGAGGCTTCAAGTTGCACAGCTTAACTGTTGCCTCCTTGATCCTTCCTGTCTGCTATAATTTGTGGCATTTATTTGTTGCATTTTGTTTTAGGAACACAATAGGAACTCTCTGTGGCTGATAGTCTGTCTGAATCTGTGATTTTTTGTGGACCCAGAAAGCAAATACCAAACTAGTTGTTTTGGGTTTTTCTTTATATTTTCTTCCAAGAGATTGAAATAAAGCCATGTTACTCAAGGTTAAGTGAAAAGTAGGGGACAACGGGGTTTTTTTGTTCAGTTGGTTTTCACTTGTAGCTAAACAAAACATAAAATAAGCACCCTTTCAGATAAATGTGAGCATGTTTTGGACCTTTGTTCAAATTTTTTTTAAAAATAAAGTTTGTGAATAGCTGAAAAGCTAGCTGTTCTTGTGACCTATCTGGATGAAGAATAGTCCTGGCCTAGACAAGTTCTGAGCCAGCTCTATGAATTAGCATGCATTAAATGATGGAATCATTTTATTGAGCAATAATAAAATATTGAAGTCAGATGGAAGGATGATGGGGAATTGCTGTTTGCAGCTATGAAAGTGATGCATGTCATGTTAACTCCCAACCCAAACAACTCATTCTAAGATTTGCTTTCATGAAACTTAAAATCCTCTATTTTGTCCAATCATCAGCTTTAAACCTGTTCCTTGTCAGTGAAGACAACAAATCTTTTTGCTTGCATCTGCCTGGGGGATGTGGAAAGCTGGGGTGGTCCTGTGTGATTAAATTAGATGAAAGACTTGCCTTCTACCAGTGAGACATGAAGTCTAATCAAGTGAAATGAGTTTTGAGATCTCAGCTCATTTCCTTGGGGAATATCTGCTTACATTACACAGTCACGACACCTAATTCATCACAGTTGAGGCAGCTTCTGCTCAGAAGAGGACCTGGGACTGGATGCCATGGGACTTGATCAAGCCTCTCCCTAAGGAGGAGCTGCTTAGTGAAGTTAAGATACAGCACACTGAGGGAAGAGCTTTAATATGTTTTGGGTTTTTTAAATAAATGATCCATATTTCTGTATATCAGAATATATATCTGTATATTTTAGAACAGAGGGACTTAGATGCAAAAAGGTAAAAAAAGGTACTTGGTACTGAGTGTAGTAGTTTATAAAATGATTGCTGCATAAATGTTAAAGAACATGTCAGTGAAGAGCAAAGTTGAGCTTGTTACTTAATTTCTATGATGTTAGATGATGTTTGTGTATGTCCATGTACTAAGCTAAGAAAGCAAAGATTTTTCTGCCTCCCTGACTAACAGACTGTTTTTGTTTGTTTCTTCCAGGGCATCGTTATAACTCCACTTCTGCTTTTGCTTTTTGTAAGTATCATGATATTAATATATATTTACTGGGTAATCTTGCACCTATTACACATTATATTTAAGATGCAAGTTTAGATGGTTTTCACAGTGCATAAATAATGAAGCAGATTTTTCTGGTCAATATTTGAAATGAGCTGCCTCCCAGGAAGGCCATCAAAATGTATCACAGTGTATGCAAACACCACCTACACTTCATCCAAAGATGACCAAAAGCTGTTGCTCTTACAGAAGTGTAAAATCATATGCTGTTAGTCAGGCTGGGTAAAATACAAACACTTGCCAGGTAAGGAGAAAACTTGGTTAGGAGAGCTCTTGGAGAGCTTTCACTTGCAGGAGCTGGACAGGATTGCACTGATCTGAAGTGGATGAGAAGAGCTGGAAAAGCACTACTCAGATAAACAGAGCCTTGCTTTTGGGCAACCAAGCCCATGGGTATTTTTGAGGTAGAGACAAGACAGATTACTGGAGCCCCTGTGCATCACTAGATGTAATGCTGCTTCCTTCCTCTTAGGTCAATTGTCACCCTTCAGTGAGGGCCTTGGGTCCTGGCAGCTCATGGTAGAGAGAAAGGGAGGAGCCCAAGCTTTATCTTCATGTTTTATAAAGGCATGGATGTTAGCATGCAATGGAGAGGCTTTTGCAGGTGGGTGGTGGTGTTTGGTAAATCCCTGGCCAGATAGGAAGTCTTGGTGCTTGAGGATTTGCTGGCACAGCTGGTGTGGTGCAAGCTGCTGAGTGCTGGGGCTTTGTGAAGAGCAGGGAATATAGGCTGAAGCACTTCAAGAATTTCAAGGAAGACATACGTTTTCTTTTATGTTTGTCTTACTGATGGCTTTGTATGTAAGTCAGCACACTGGAAAGGGGGGAAGTGGGAAGTTGATCTGAAACAATTTGTAAGTGGCATGCAAGGGGTGCACTGTTTATAGCAGGGATGCTTAAGCAACATATGGGCTATATACAAAATAGCAGTATAAACTGGGATAAATATTACTATGAGAGTGGCTGTAACATCAGCTACTGCCTCACAATAACTGTATGGGAAGAGTTTTATTTTACTAGAACAAATTGTAACTTACTGATGTAGCTGTGTTTACACACAAGAAGTGTTTTGACCATATTCTATATATTGATACACCAGCAAAGCTTTCTCACTACACCTGGGAGCATAGACTTACTGCAGGTTGAAAAAGATAACTTTTCTTTCAAAAAAGACAGATGTTTTGTTATTCTTGCAATGATTATGTTAAATCAAGATGGTCTGCCTCACTGTTTCCAATCCTCTTTTCTCTTGTATGTAGAAAGTGTTTGTTCCACAAGCATTCATTCAGAGACCTGTGCCCTTGTTTCTAAGTGAAACTTCAGCTCTTTTTACTTTTGCTCACTATCAGCTTTCCCTGTGCTTTACCTCACTGAGTTTGGGGCACTGAATAGTGAAAAGCGATATTTTCTGCAGAAATGGAGATGTTAAGGAAAGATCTGTATATATTTTCATGCAAGATAAAGTTCTTTTCTTTGGTGTCTTCATAGGCAGATAAGATATTCTACCCCATAAATTGCAGTTTTCACTATTACTTCTCAGAGGAGGTGGTAAAACTTCATGTGTACAAGAACAGGAAGGCAAATCATGTCTCTGTTCTTCCTACCAGCCCTGGAAATATTTGCATGAGGAATGTGTAAAATTCCCATTAATTATTGGGTGGTTTGTAACATGACTTGGATTTGTTCTTCTTGAGGAAGATACACACATGAATTGCTTTGTCATCAGAGTGATAAACAAACTAGTCTGGGGATGAGGGGAGTTACAAGAACCGTGGGTTTTTGTCACAGAGCCCAAAACTCGAGGACTTTTCTTGTGCCTTGTAAATATTTAAAACTTCTTGAGGTCTTTGTTGAGGGTTTCACAGATGAAGAGCAGTATTCTGGTCAGCCCAGCAGCACACCTTGCTAAGATGAGGCCTGCCTTCTCTGAAGGTTCAGTTTATCCTGTGACAGGTATTTAGGACAGCTGAATGTGCACAATCCAAGTTTCCATGTCCTGTGACAGTCTGTGGTTTGGACTGCTGAAACCCTTTTTTTCATGTGAACCTCTCTAGTTTTCATCTGAGTTTCCTTGATGCATCTGGCCTGGTGAGCATAGTGGATTCAAGCACACAGTTGACATGTTTCTGTGTGCTTTTTACAACCTGCAGCTCCTTCATTCCATGTGGGACTGTGGAGTTACTGTGGATTGAGAAACGCAGACTAGAAAAGTCCTGATTCCCTTCTCTGAACCATTCAGCCGTTTAGTCATGCAACTTTGCCTTAATGCTTAATTAATTCAGGGTGGAATTTTCAACTTGCAAAATAAAACTTCCATTTACCTCTACAATCACTGAGCTCAGCTGCTCAATGCTATTCATGGGCCTTTCAAGTCAACATCATTAATGAATTTTAGTTCCTGAATCTGGTACTCTCGAGCATTAACTCTTCCACCGAGTTGTGCTATGATAGTCTGAATGTTCATATTTGTTATTCTCCCTGTGTACAGTGCATAAAATACCTTTAGTGCTGCCAGAAATAAAATACATTGTTGTCTATTAGCTTGTTTTTGTTATATAGCTTAACCTGAGGTAACAGTTATTGTTTATATTTTGCCCTGTGTGCACCAGAGAATATAATGTTCTGAGCTGTCTTTTTGTTCATAATTGCCCAGTAATGTAAATATAAATTGTCTAAACAACATTGATAAAGGCATGTTGAAGCTATAATAAATAATGCATTTAATGCAAATAATTTATCATCTTAAGTGAATGGTGTTGCAGAGGAAGTCAGTTACATTTCTGAAAAGTATATTTCTGCTATGAAACTTCTGGTGTAAAGCTTACTCAAAATTAACATTCTAAGAGGTTCAGATTAATTTAATGAAGGCTTAAATACTGTGCCTGTAATTACTGGGCTGAGGATGTATGAGGATGCTTAGCTAAACTTTATAAAATTTATAAAGAAGATCTGACTTTGTCACAGATACCTCTGATTAACATTTTGCCTGATAAGAAGCTATTGAATCTTTCTTCCCAGGTATGTTAATCAGCAATATCATCATCCTCATGTTAACCCTTGTTATTAACACTTAATATGCCATATTCCCAGCAAAGATGTTACAAATGGCCAATGTCCCATGAACTGAATATAACTGGAGCTCATATATGGGTGAGCAGAAATGAAGCAAGTTAAATCAGTTTCAAGTTAGCATGAGGTGATGCTATTTGATATTTCTTTGCAGCATTCTGCAATGCTTCATTAGCAATGATTAGGGGGCTGTGTACCAAAGCATTCAGAGAGTGAGGCTGTCCACCCCCCTCTTGTCACTTTGCACACTTGGAGAGTAACAGATCGATCATGACAATTTTTAAAGCAGAAAAAGAAGTTTTGTTTTCTCCAAGGTTAGTTATCAAAGTAGCAGAAGTCTTAAGTGTGTGAATCTATGTATTTCTATTGAATACATTCTATGTATTTCTATTGAAAGCCATCAAAAATATTAGAGATAAGTCAGTATTTTACATTTTTATATACTTCACATTTTTCAGAAGCATGCCTGCAGAGCAGTTAAAGATCCAATACAAAATTCATCTGTATTTTTAAAGATACACTTGGCAAACCCTCTGTGTGACTGTCAGACATTACTCCCCCATTAGCTCCTTTGCCAATAAAACTACCAGGACATTTGTATCAAAACAGGATCTTTCCAAGGCTTTATCAACTTGTTCCTGTTCTTGATTTCTGAATTTTTGGCTTTATGTTGGCATTGTAGTGGTGATGTCATAAGTACTAGAAAGTAGCACTGCTGAAATAATTCAGGAGTGGACAAGTGAAGGAAATTTGGTGCAAGTAGCGCAGAGAAAAGTGAAATTAATAAAGTGAGTGAAATTAGAAGCTGATTTAAATGCTGAAGAGCTTTCACTTGTATTCACAATCTTTAAATTAAACTATGGGTCCAAAAGTTGATACTGCTCAGATTTTTTACCAAGTCTACTCTAATCCCATTAATCCAGATAAATCTGTTCATTGAAAAGAGCTGTTAGTACTTTTTTGTTTTTAAACAGAATTTGTACACACTATGCCTTGTTTTTCTTCTCAAGCACTTGGTAAATGAGAGTTGATACCAGTCAAATGAATCGTTAAATATGCAAATATCTTAGTAGCTGGAAACCCTTGGAAGTTGATAAGGAAGTTGCAGCTAATGGATTTCACTGGTATGTGACAAAAGGCTGATTACAGTGGGGGGGAAGGGAGGGGGAGCAGCACAGTGCATTAGCTATTAACAGATCAACTCATTCATGTGGAAGATTTAAAGTGCATCATTATTTCTACCTGGTTATTTACCTCACTGTTTCCTTTCTTATTTAATCATTGGGAAAACAAAATTCTCTGATCTGATCCAAACTCTTTACAATTAACTCGAACTTTTCAATGACTGCTGTGAAATATTTACTTAAATCATTTTATTGCCTTTTTTCCCATGCACCTTTTATGGCTTTGTTGTTTAAATTGGAATAAGTAACAGAGAATAATAGGGGCCCTCCTTGTTCCTGACTCACACACAAAATACTGTAGGTTTTTCTAGGTGCTTTTCTATATCTCATTGCTCTTGAGATTTTCATCTCTGTAATAGTAGGGGAGCCTTTCAAGTGCACAACCTGCTCCAACATGGGCAGAAGTTAACCACACATCTTTAATAGGGTCACAGAACCAGGCTACCAGGAGAATCCCATCCTGACTCACCCAGTCCACCTCTTTTCCTTCAATTCACCTCAGAAATGAGCATGATCCAACCTAAAAAAATAAGGATTTTTGCTCTCCCTCCACCCTTGCAGTACTAGAAACTTGTGTCTCTCATGACAGAAAACTAATTTTCAGTAAGTACTGGTTAAAGATGTGTAATCCATTTGTCTTTGTTGCCGTTGTTATACATCTGAATAGCACTTCTCTGAAATTTATCACCCTGGCTTGGACTTTCTCTTTGCCAGCCTTCAGTCAGCTTGGCTGACAAGCCATGCATTTCTAATCTTTGAATTCATAAAACAAATCTCTTAATCTGAGGTGTTTTGTGCACCTGCTCCAGATTTAATTCCATCTTGAGCCCAGGTAATACAAATCCTGCATAGCTGTGCAATTTGCTTCACCAATGGCTTATCCAGGCCTTGTGCAATGTCTCCACTATCACCTATCTTGACTGATTTATTTCTTCTGGTACATCACAGTTTTCTTTTTCATGGATAAATAATATTCATGGTTCTTAACTACCCTGTATTGATTAATCTGTGGCTTTCCAGCCTTTCCAGGCCCTTGTTTGCAGCAGAATTTTTGGATGCAAGTCCTTAAGTCCCTGCTCTCCAAGGGTATTAATCTAATTCCCCTTTAGGTGTTTCTGGGTTGTTTCTTGATCTTGTTTCTGTATATTAACCCTCCAGATCATTGCACCACAGTTAAGTGGAAGAGTAGCTCTGGTGTATTTGAGATGAAGAATACCTATGGTTATTTTTATAGCTCTATAAATGGTTTTAAAATCCACAGGTGTGTTTGGATTGGCTTGGTATTTAATGTGTCATAGGGGAATCCAAAGGGGATTAGGCATCTGTGATCACTTTAACAAGCAAAACCTGAAATATATGGTATCATTGCCCAAACTAGGAAATAAAAAAAGTCAAGTTTGTCAGCTTTTATTTTTCCATACTTCTGAATGTGAAACTTTGATTTTATTTTTTTTTTTAATTTGGCAACAGAGCAGGAGGGTGTATGTAGACAAATAGATACTTTTTCATTTGTGCCAAATCAACTCCCACAGCCGCACAAGCATATAGAATATGCAAGAATTTGCAAAATATATCTAGCTATGTAACAGAACTGAGGGATTTAACTTTAATTTTTAAGAATAATAGTGAAAGATCTCCTTGTTAAAATACATGACTGCCAAAGCATTGGATACCATCTCTGTTTGAGATGGTATTGGATACCATACCCCTTTCTGAGGCAAGAGATTATTTGCAGTTTTTGACAGGTGTAATTAAAATCTTAATTTTTAAATTAAAACATGTCCTATGGAAACTTCCTTCTCAGTGATATGCCTTTCCTTCCACCCATTCCAGGTGGATTATTTCAGTACCAGTCAATGACTGGGGGTCAGTGGCTGGGAGCTAGCATCTCCTGAACAGCTTCTGTGCCTTACCAAGGTATCCAACTGCTGTGGGTGTGACTGCCTGTAAAGAGGGGGGTGGGAAGGTGTCATGGTTTGACACTGGCACAAATGCCAATGCCCCCATGAAAATACACTTTCCCTGGTGTCTGCTGTGAGATTTTGACCAGGAATAAGCAAAGCAGGCTCTTACTTGAAAAGAAAAAAAAAGTTTATTCACTAAACTACAAAACAATAACTAAACTACACACAAAAGAAAAAAAAAAAACACAAGGAAAATTAAAACCTCACAAAAACACTCTCCTCCTCCTCCCCCTAAATTCCCAATACAATACATCTTCCAAAATCACCAATTCTTGATCTGGCACCACCCTTTGAATACTCAGTCCACCAAGAGGAGAAGGAGTCTTTCTTGGTGCCATAGGCTTCCCCTGGAAACACCGTTGAAACCCTTTGTGTTTCCACGTCATTCCGGACCCCTCGGAGATGATCTGCCATCGTGACATCCTCCTTCCATATGCATGTGCTCTCACCATTACACATGGACCAAAACTGCTTCTAGGGTCTTCCTTTTAAGGATGCTTTGTCCAATTCCAGAACAACACAGTCTCTCACTTTTGGGACACCAGTCCCTCCCATATTTATACACCCCCTGGGGCTGAGGGGTACCCACACTGAAACTTGGCTCTGGGACATTGCTTCCCCCTAAATGCAGTCTCTTTGTCACAGGAAGAAGAAAACTGGTTCCGTCCATGGCTACACATGAAAAGTCCAGCCAAAAGGCCACTCCATCATTCCCCCTCACTCAAAAATCTTCTCTACTTCCCTCGTGGCTCATCCTTTCTTATCTCACCCCTTATCTCTCTCCTCATTCGGCTTCAGGAAGATCAGCATTTGTAAGGTTTCCAACATACAAGAAAAGGTTAAAAGTTTCAGTCTCTGCTCTCTGCGGCTCTCCCAAACTCCCACGAACTCCCACGGCTGCCCTGCCGGGCCCTTTCGCCCGCACCGCCCCTTCTCCTTCTCAGTTGGCCACTATCAAAATCCCAACGCCGGCTCTCCCTCTCTCTCTCTGCCGGGGGGGCGGGGGGGAAGAACGGCTGCCTGATGTCTCTTGGTGTTCTCCACCCTTTCATGCTCAAGGGCCTCTTCACTCCCACCTCGGTCCAGACCCAGGCCTACCGCGTGGCTGGCCCTCCCTGGACGAGGGAGTGGATCCGATCCCTCTCCCTCCAAAGTCCCAAGAGGCCGGCAGGCGGGCAGCTCCGGCCTTCTAACCACCGTGTGCTCTCAGAGGCGGAACCAAAATTTCAGTGGTCAAACTCAGTGCCAATGTTAAAATCTGAGCAGTCATTGGCCCCTGACCCCACAGCATCCCAGAAATCCTGTTTCCGGATCAAACCATCACAGAAGGGCACCCCAGTGACCTGTCAGCTCTGCTCAGATGTTATGCAGGAATGACCTCTTTCCACCTCCTGCCTGAAAACTGGAGCTGGGCACTGTGGGCACAGGAGGACATCAGTGCTCTTCCAAGTGCTCCCTGCTTCATTGCTTCCATGGCAGTTCCTATCACAGCACCTCCATTTCTGGCTTTCTGAGCGACACGTGGTTATTTTTCTGCTGTACTGTAAGGTTTGTCATGCTGCCATGATTGGGTCAGGGTAAGGGCTCTGGAGGGAGTCCAGAGCAAGGGAAGGCTTTGTTCAGCTGCTAACTCTTGTTCATTGCCCTTCATCACTCAACTGGATGCCATCCACCTCTTTTCCAAAAGTGCATTGCATTCCATGGCCTTTCTGTAATGGACCTGCCATCCCCAGCAGGTTGTAAAGGGACTGGGGCATGGGGTGTTGCAGACAGGCCTCTGAGGCAGCTGGATCTGGGCTGGATGAGGGAACCAGCAGCAGTGACAATACAGCATTGAATGCAAAATTTAAAGGGCGTGTCAGAGTAGCCAGACCCTTCCACCAGAATGTAGAAAAGAAAAGCTTAAAATTGAATAGAGCAGCCAGTAGTGCCCTTCCCCATCAGTTCTGCCCTCTTTTCATCCCTGCCTCACTTCCTCCTCTGTGCTCAGCAACTGGTGAGGCTGAAGCTGGTTGATGGTGTGTGAAGAGCACAAGGGCACAAGCTGAGGAAGCATTAGTTGCAGGAGAGCACTGGGAGGGTGAAAGCTGCCCCCAAAGGACAGCCTGCTCCAAAGGGGACGCGGTGTGTGAAGCACGTGTGTCACTGGGTGTCATTTGGTGGGACTGGCATGATGTGTTTCTTCTGAGTCCATGGCAGTGTAGATGTGGCAACACTCCCTGAGATATCTGCCTGGTCAGCCAGAAAGATGAGAATGGAGTGTCTGGCTTGTGCAGACAGTCTAGGCTGAAAGATGGAATTGTCTTGTTTTTATGCAAGGAAGTTTGGGTTTTACTCTTTGTTTTTTTTACCATATCCAGTTAAATATAGCCTTTTAATTAAGGATAAGCCAGTGTTTCTACCACAAACTCATAAAGAAACCCACTAAATTATTTGTTGGGTTTTTATAAAACAGGCAGTCTCTTGAGAAGAAAGGTCTAGGACTAAATTAGCAAGAATGCTGCAGGTCAGGTTTGAAGTACTGCATGGTTACAGAATTGTTTGGGAAGATTTGCCTGGAATTATCTTTCTGCTTATCTGAGTTACCCTGCTGAAAACACTCAGATTATTTAAGTAAAAATTATCTTTCACTAATCAAGAATTCTCAGGGTCTTTTCTTGAATAGTGAGTCCATTAAAGCAGAGCTGGCTTATTACTAAACCTTTAAGTGAAATGCTACTCTCCAGAATGGTGTGTAACAATCTCTTCACAAAATCAAACTTTAAAAAATGTTCCTAAACAAGCATGGACAATATGGTGGCATGAGATTTGTGATTCCTTTTTCATTAAGTGGTGTATTTTATCTTCCATACATCATTCCAATCAGGTAGGGGTGGGGTTTTTTCAGCTATACATCAGCAGTTTGATTTTATGATGTTTTTATGCCAGTTCTTACAGTACATCTGTTTGCCATGGAAGAAAGGTTCATTTTTAGGCATAGAGATTATTATAACAAGGAGGGCAGCCAAAGATAATCAGCCTAATAATAATTTCAGCCTAATAAAATCAGCCTAATAGAAATTTCTGTGCAATGCACATCATCTAGATAGTTCTTAAAAAAAACTGTCATGACAGCTAATGGAGCACAGAACTTAGCCTGATCCAACTAAAACCTGAGCAAAATCCTATTTATTCATTTGGACAAAATATTTGCATTTTGTAAGCATGTAGGAAGTTTGATTAACATTACATCCAGGTTTTTGTTTCCTCAATTCTCACTTCTTTTTCTCAAAATGAGCATGGCAAACATATCCAAAATATATGTTCAAAGGAACTCGAGCCCAGTAATGTCTGAGAGTCCATGGGACACTTGGAGTTGTGAGTCTGATGAGTTTTCATGCTAAAAATGTTGAGAAGGTTCTGGTCAAATTATGTTTCCATTAGCCTTAGGTTCTTTAGTATTTTTGATTCTTTGTGGTTAGCCGCTGTATGTCCAGAGTCTGGATTAAAATATCTTTATTTTCTGTGTGATTGAGAAGTTCATGCCTTCTCTTCAGCCTGTATCTTATCTTCTGTGTCTTTCTCAGGAAATAGATTTAAGGGTAAGGTAATACAAGACTTGATAGACATAATCTAACAGATAGATTTTGATAAAAAACAGCCCACTGAAATTATTGTCAAAATATATGGAAGGGAAATGAAGTTTAGAAGTCTGTTTGAAGATGTAGTATCAGTACCTTTAATTCAGTTTGTAATTATCTAAAAAACACAGCAAAACAAATACCAAAAGCCCCACATCCAAAGCAGAACATATCCTTATATATATATATATATACACAAAGTGCTTAAAAATTCCCAACAGTTTGAAGACACTATGTTTGAAGTGACATTTTAAAAAGCTGGCAAGACTATGCCTTTTTCAGCAGTTTGTTGAATTCTTTTGAATAGTTTTCCATTCCTGACTTAGAAACTGATTATGCATCCACTGAGCATAAAACTTAAAAGTAGTGAGCAAAGTCCAATCAACATTTTTATAGAAAAGCACAGGAGTCAGTGCCAAAGTGTTGTAGCTCTGTGAAGCTGTTCAAGTGTCCTGGCTTGCTTAGACTGACTCCTTTGTGGCCCAGGCTGATTTTAAAGTTTAAAAATCTTCACTTTCACTTGAAAAGGCTTCCTGGAATACACAGTAAGTAATGCTTTTAACTCCTGAGCACATAACAATAAGTCCAAATACAAATTGAAAAACTAAGAACCTTTTAAAATTTCAGAAGCTTCTTACAAGAATTAAAACAACAAGGAGATGATGAGTAGGATGCTGGAGGTCTGTGCTCTCTGTAGGGAAGCACTCAGAGTGCCCTGTGTCCCCTGGGAATGTGGCTGCCCTGCCAGACTTTGGGTACTCGTGGGTGATCTGAATCTTCCTCTGCAAGCTTTTACTTTTCCCTGTTGACTCTGTGGGAAATTTAGGCTCACTGAGTCCCCACCTGCAGACCAATATTCTCCCGTGTGGCATCATCCTCAGGTCCCTTCCCACGTGCCCACATCATTAAAGCTGGAGGTGATGGTGATGAGATGTTGTGATTTGTTAAGTGGTCACACTGAGTCCGAGCTGATGTTGCCAGTTCAGGTAGCACATAGGAAACAGCCAGATCCTGTGTGTTCCTCCTGAGACTCTCCACCCAGAGCGTATTCAGCAAGGGACATAAGAAATCTGAGGCCATTTTCCTGCACCAAAAGCTCAGTTTGCACAGAGACATCCCTCACAGGTGTGTTTGCCCATTTCCCAAGCGGTGCATGTACAAATGTACAAAATCACAGTGCAGTTGTACATTTTTGCATAAATTAAAATACTTCACTAAATGAAATTTCTGACTTTTCTGTTCTTCAAATTTATGAAGAATCTTGTTTTATGCCAAACCATTTGTTTGGCCATATGTTGATTTTTCAGGGCAGGCTTATACAAAGTTGCATTGTCTGTCACAAAGGTAGTTTGGAAATGTAAGTGTGAAAGGTATAATTTATGAGAATGATGTATGTAAGAATGTTTTAGGAAATCATCATCATTTGGATGGTGCTGAAAAGATTCTGTATTCTGTTGCCGTTTTGAGGATCTTTAAAGTGAAGTGTAAAATATAAAATAGAGTGGATCTGTGAAAACCTTAATGTTGTGTCTTTGCCTCATTGTGAAGCAAGTGGTTGTCTATGGGAGCTCGGACAATGCTCTGACAATTCAGTCTCCATAGTGTATGTTTCTTAATGTGTGTTCCATTGCTGTTAAAGAGGTGTGAAATTACATTAAATGAAACTTTCCAATTACCTAGCCTGAAACAAGGCCAGTCAGAATGTTAAAAAATACTGTATATTTTCCTAAACATTCTGAAGCAAGTTTGAAAAATCCCACCGACTGTGTGTGTTCCTGTTTTCTGCAAGCATCTTAAAAAAATACTTGTAGCATTTACAATTATTGTTAGAGAGATCAACTATTTGAAGACTAAGACTGTCAGTTCAGTTGTCTTAACGAAAGAATAGTTCTATACTTCCAGTATATCTCTTTTTAGACAGAACTGAAATAGAACATGTGAATGTTTTCTTCACTTTTTCATTATTTTCATTTATTTATTTATTGAAATAACTACACTTCTGTTGTTTGATGTTTGTATAAATGGTAAAGTAAGTCAAGCTAACTGTTTAGTTAGGAGGATTCACTCCCTGTCTCTTTAAACTATCATCCTACAAATGCTTATCTAATTTACTTGGCATATATGTGTAGCAGGTTTTCAATTAAATGAATATTGATGGAAATATTACCCTAAGTTATAAAATAATCAGAGATTGGTTTAGCTCTGGTTTGTGGAACACCAAATGCTTTATTGTGAATTAACTATTAAACATGTGCAGCTACTTCCAGTGCACATAGTTCCCAGTTTATATGTGTAAAATAAAATGCATATTAATGTGTGATGTCTGTGTATGAAATTTGCAGATACTAAGAAAAAGTGCAATGTTAATGGTATATCTTTATTTTGTAGCTTGGATCATCCTCCTCTGTGCCTTTTACATCCATATTCTCGCAGCTGTTTATGACTGTTGTAGTCCCTCTTATTATTGGACAGGTATGTCTTTTAAATATACATTCTTATTTAAAAAAACAAGATAAAGAGAGCTATCTTAAAGACAGACTGGCAACCTGATAAGCTGCCACATAGGAACAGCCTCAGGATAGTGAAGTCTAATATCAGGGAAAAGATGCTCCAGTGCTCCCTGGAGCCACATTGATCTTTGTTGAGATTGAGCATCTGTCCCTCACTACCACAAACACGCTGCTGCAGAGAGAGGAGGGAGCTCGAGAACATAAAGTGGGAAAAGTGGCAGCCCAGGCTGTGAGAAATTCCAGCCCCATACAAATGAGCTTTGAGAATACTACACAGTCCTTTTGTCACATATCCTTTGCCTGGGGCTGAAAGAAGTCCTTCCTCCCTGTGTAGTATCTACTAATAATTAAGGAATTAAAAAAAATCTCAACATTAATAAATATATAAAGGCTAAGTGGTCATAAGTTAAGAAATCAAATTAAGGCTGCTCGAGCCATTTTGCTTATGCTTTGCAGTAAGGGGTTTAGTTGCACAACTGCAAACTATTTTTACATTACTTCTCTATCATGTTGCACTGGGTGGAAGGTATTTGTGAAATGAGCAGTTATTCAGCATTTAATTTTATACTCATTGTTCACATGTTCACACAAAGCCTTATTTTCCATGGCTTATGATAGAAAACTTCCACTGAATGTAAAAAATGCTAATTGCATGTAAAAGGTTTTCTGTGATCCTTGTCTCTGTAGTGTCTGCTCACAAATGTTAAGATTAGTTATTCTTTCTCCCATGTCACGGTGAGAAATCACAATAGTAAGACCAAAAGTTGTCGTAACTGTTGTCACTGCTCTTGGACACTAAAACATCTTAAGTCTAATTTTTACTTACAAGTAAGTATCTGTTGTTCTCCGGCACTTGGAATGCACAGGGGGCATGTGAGTGGGATTTGCAGCTCATTCTAGCATCCAGCTGAACTCTGGATTCAGCTGGAATCTTCTGAATTTTGTCAGCCTAAAGCAGACTTTGAATGGAAGGCATAGTTAAAATACAGGCAAATGAGAGCAGAGGCTGTAAAGGAGCACCTGGAAAAGGTTAAGAATGTTGTCATTACATGTGATACATAGGACAGTCAATCAGTCTTGTATCAAACTATAATTGCACATTTCAAAATTGGCATGTACTGAAACTTAACAAATTCCTGGTGAAGTTTCTTGTAATTAAAAACACACGTTGAAGTCTAATAAAAGGACGAGCATGGTAAACAAGACAGTAGTTATCAGCATCAGCACCTGTGTAACCTCTCTGCAACCATATCATCTGGGAAATGGACATTAGCCCTGTGTCCCTGAAGGCTGTGGAACTGCTCTCATACTTTGAATTAAATGCCAAAGAGTTTCCTTAATAATTAGGACAAAGGGTTGCTGATTAACCTACCTCTGTATTGTGTTCTTTCCTCATCAAAATTAAGTGTCCACCAAAAGCAGACAAGCAAACGTACTTGAATCCTCTTCTGAAAGGTCCAAACACTGGAAGCTGTTAGTTGGAAGCCTTAGGTGGAAATTTCTAGTGAACAAATGCACAACAGCAGATTTAACAATGAAGTGTCCTATAGCCTTGGAGTATCAGCATCTGTCCAGCGACATTATAAGCCCAAAGATGATGGTAGATTGCTGGACAAAGTGATGGCAAAATTTCAAGAGAACTTTCATCTGTATATATAATGGAATGTTACTTTGGAAAGATGTTACAGGAAATTGATATGTCAGCTAATTGGTGGGTTGGGTGTTCTTTCAGCTGTTAGAAGTGATAAGGCTGAGTATCATGAATGGAACACTAGGCAAATGAAATAAGTGCTCTGTGATTACAAGATCAAAATCAGAATTGTGATTCTGATTGAGATGGGATTTAGGAGTTCTGATAAACACTGAAAGAAAAAATACAGAATCTTAAAGCTTGTGCAGCCCAATGACAAATTAATAGTTTGGGTTTTTACAAATACACTTCAACAGGAAATAGGACGATTCTTCTTTAAAAGTCTTTGAAACAGTTTCTGGAAGTGAAAGATCAACAATTGTTGATTAAAAGTTGATTCCTCTAGGCATAAAGGCTTTGTTTCTGGAGTTACTGTGCTTGACTATATCTGTTCAGAGGATGTGGAAGAGAAGAAATGCTAATGAAAGCTACAGATCAGAAATGCCAGTAGTTTACAGTGATTGTCTTGGTTAGGTTGAACTGTACAAAGGTAAACCAACCTGCCCAGAGAGGGATGAATAAAAGCCATTTCTGAAGGTGGATACCTAAAAGTAATGAGCAGGAGTCAGGGAAGACAACAGGCAAGAAAAGGATTGATACCAAGGATTGATACCAAGAGATCCAGTGATAGGTCTGCTTGCCCTTCTTGTGCTCCAATTAAATGGGAAGTTTTGCCCTTTGTTCATAGAGCACCACTGACTCATCACTGAGGTGTTGCCTGGCATGTGGCACAAGGACATGTTTGTGAACCACAGGTCACTCACTCACTCTGGGGTTCCAGATGTGTTAGGGGATAATGGCTCACAGTTCCTGAATGATGCCTTCAGCAATTAATTCAAATTTATCATTTCATGCCCACAACATCAATTCCTTACCACATGCAGCCATACTGTTCAGCAGAAAAGTCAGTGGAAGAATGCCTGGTAAGGTGACCTGGTAACAAAGAGCTTGACTGCGGGGGATAAAACCCTCCAGCTTGAAACCTGCCTGCTTGGAGGATTGCCTCTCCTCAGCCTTCCAGACTCATCTGTGATCAGCAGGGGCTCTATGCTTGAACCACATCAGTGTAAAACGGAGGAGGCCGCTTAAAGGAAGTGTTCTCCAAGGGCTTTCTTTTCCTTTAAAAAAAAAAAATCTTGCCTCTGGGAAAACCTGTGTTGCCTAAATGCTCATTTCCTGAGCAGGCTGCAGAGCTGGCTGTTTGAGCAGCCTCTGGGATATAAGCAAAGCACATAAAAAGGTGCTTTTAGATTTGTTTTGTTTGGGGTTTTTTGTTTGCTTTATGGCAAAACGTATCAAGAGTTTTGGTTGCTTGGCTGGCTCATCAGAATTTTTGATGATGGCTGGGAGAAAGAAGTCACACTAGTGTAATTGATGCTTTTTTTTTCTGGTTTTTGAACAGTTTTTTTAGCTTTTTAGGACTACTATTGACAGGAGTCAAACATGCTTTTCTAGCCTAGCTGCTGACATTGAAATGTATAAAGGGCTGCAGATACAGGCTGTGCTCAGGTGGTGGACCATTCTTTAGGGAAAGAAAGAGCTGTTAAAGGAAGAAGAAGATACTATGTTATCAGAAAGGCACTGAGTCTCACATATGGCAGTGATCGATAGATAGTCCCCAATAAAAATTGCTCTCTTCTTTGTCAGAGTCATGCAGGTTGTCTGAACCTAAAAAATGTTGCAGCCTGTGTCCTCAGTGTCTACAGATGTGTTCTGCTAATTGACAGGCTGGTGTTGCTCAAATCAGTATTGATAGTATAATATTGCATTTGTATTTGTAGAGTAACGAATAAGACCCCTCTGACAAGAGGACTCAAAAAGGGACATAATCTATAGCATTTTATAAAGATCTAATTTCCTATAAGCCTTGAAGATCTGTAGTGGGTAAGAGCTTGTTATTTGTGCATCACTCTTGTATACCTCTAAGGGGAATTTGAGAATACTTGTTATACAATAAACATGGTAATAGATATTTCATGGAAAAGATTTTTGAATCTGCTCTGGCAGCTTGAAGTTCTGATTATTTTTTTATCTGGGTAGCAAAGTCCTGGGTAAGATTGCAGCTCTTGAGCTGTTGGGATTTTGCTACAATCATTGTTTCCCTGCCCATAGATATTGGTAATACTTTTAGCCATCAAAATGTATGGTTTTGAGAAATATCCAAGCAGTTTCTTCATGACCAGTTGTGAGATTTAGCTGGAGACTGTTGTTTCTTTGCTTATTTTTTTTCTTCTGAAGTGACAGATAACAGGAACAGTGAAACCCACCACAATGTTTCCTTTCCCCTTTTTGCAGACTTTCTCCATTCTCTACACCTAAGTGCTTATGACAGACTTTTATTTTATGTTTTATATTAAAGAGCGATTTATGATTAAATGTTAATGAAATAGAATTTTCACTGTGCTTTCATTATATTCTACTAGTTTGAACATTTTTCAAAGCAGCACACCAAAACCCACTGTTTTCTATGAATAAATAATAAAAAGCTTGTCTGTACATTATCATTCATGCATTCTCTAGTTGCCCCATTGGTAATTTGTCTGCCAGCATAAAGTGGGCACTTCACATTAAACAGACCTTAACTAAAGCTAAAATTAATGTTATGATTCTGTGTAGTTCTTCTTCCCAAATCTATAAAATGAAACCAGTTGTACAGAAATCCTCACTGAATCTAGTCACACACATACAAAAAAATCTTGATGTCCTACAAGTAAAGGATCTTAAGTGCCTTCTGCATCATTGCCCAAAATGTTCCAGAGGAGCCCTATCAGCATTTGGGAGCTGTGCTTATCAGCACAAGTCTAAAAGAGTGCTGTGTTGCAATACAAGTTGTAAGTGAAATTGAAACTAAAAAGCTTAGCAAGGTATTTATTTTTAAAGAATGAGAAATGGAAAGGGGAAGGTAGGTGGAAGTTGACAGGAAGTAGAAGGAATTATTTAACTAAGGTGGGGGAAATAAAAATTAACAGAACTGTTATCAAAAAAAAGGGGGGAACAGTGTCAAATCTGTCTCTTGTAAATGAAATCCACATAGAAGGAAACCTTATTTTCTTCAAAGTCCAGGAGAGCTGCAGGGAGGAGAGGTACCCTGGGAGATGAGCTCTCCAGGAGCTTTTTGCAGAGGACCAAAGAAGTGGATAAACAGCCTTCAGAACACACTTCACTCCCTACTAAGACCTGACTCAGCAGGGAACAGAGCCTCCTTTGCACAGAATGCAAAATATGAAGGAAAGGTACTGATGCTACAGACACCCTTCACATTTTTACCACGTTGCACCTGTTTATAAGGTTTTAAAACAACAGTTGCAAATTACCTCAAACTGTGAAACTTAATTTTGAAAATGGCTTCGTGATTTTTATGCCTTGCTTTAAAGGTGTATATGTGACAGAAGATACCTCTTGGGAGTAAGTTGACATAATGGAGTTAGATAGCTTTTAGAGGAATTTGGTAAGCTGAGGGAAAAAAGGCAAGATGCTTACAGAAAAAGATTTTTTTTCCCCTCAGAATGCAAAAAAAATTTTTGCACCCTGTCTTCAGAAAACAAACATTAGATTGTACACTTTGTAGTATAAGGATAGATTTGACATTTGATGATGTCCTAGGAAAGCAGGTGAACCATCACAAAATCTGGAACTTTACAGCAGTATTCAGGAAAAGGTGGCAATTTATGCCTCCACAGAGGTAAAACCCCTCTAAAAATATCAAGACAGGGTCTGGCTGAGGTGGTGCAAGTTTTGCTTTATAAAAGGGTCTGTGCATTTGAACTGGTATGCAGACCTTGTATATATGGAGGCTGGTTATGCTATAGAACTTTGTGAATGATGTCCTTCTTAGCATCTTATTTCATTTATATTTTTATACAACCCAATTAATCTCTCTTCCATGCCAGGATTTGATTCCTTACACTGGTTTTTACAGCTGCTGTCATCTTAGTTGATTTTCTTTCTTTTTTTTTTTTCCCAATTTTCTCACCTTTCATGTCTTCCAGACTTCACTGACCCAGTTCCCAATATTCCCTGCAATTGTTTTTCTTGGTTTACCATCACTATATAAGAGGAGATATGAAAAAATACAGAACTGTCAAAAATATCTACCCTGACTCAAAGGTTTTCAATGGGAAATTTTGTACTTCATTGCATAAATCTGTTGCTATAAATAGTAGTAATATGAATTAGGACAAGTTAGGAATCTTACCTTAGAAGACAAATTAAGTAAGGTAACTACTGCATTTAGGTGTGGTGATAATCCAGCAGTTGCAGCTTGTTTGCTCATGTGTTTGAACACAAGGAAAAGGTGGCTTGTGTTTCTTTGTTGAGATGGTAAAGTCCCAGGTGTTTTTTCCAGGTATTTAGAAGAACATACCAATGCACAATAAAAAGGAGCAGAAGTGCAGTGAAACCACTGTAAATTTTGTTAAAGAGGAGGTATGTCCAAAGTAATTGGTAGAATTAGGAAAAATCTGTTTTAGATAATGATGTAAATACCAAGAGAGACTCTTGAGTATAATGGGAACAGAAAAGGTGAGTTCCTGTCCATTTCCTTGGGGTTTTTTGGGCTTGGGTTGTTTGAGTTTGTTTGTTTGTTTTTGGGGTTTTTTTTCAATTCTTTGGTTTAATAAACAATAAGTTACAGATCTAGATCATTTTTAGGAGAGGTATTGCATGACTAATGTCAGAAATGATTCCATTCCACATAAGGTGGGTGGGGAGGGAGTTCCTTGCCCTATTTAGCTCAATTAATAATGAACATTAATGTATTACATTGTTTATTGAATTTTTTACCTTGTGTCTCCAGGACTTGGGCAGACAGGTAGAAAGAGTCTCGCTGTATTTTAGTGACAGATTTCTCTGGGCATACTGTGTGACTGTTCTGAAGGTACAATTAGAGAAGTGAACTGTTTTTCTGTAACACATCTTCTGCTATTTTCATGTGTGCTCTAATAACAGATGACCGCTGTTTACCTGCTTTCCTGGAACAGCAGATCATGTTTCTTTGCCCAAGGATGTAAAATGAAATAAGCATTAGAGCAGTGAGCCCGTTTGCTTAGGAAGGTTGGTGTTTAGACAAGAAGGTTATGGCAGGATACAGAGCAGTCTGTAGGAAAAATACTGTGGATATAACTATTCTGCTAGGAGAACTAAATTGAAATGGGGACACTACTGTTAACTCAAGTGTAATTACATTTCTTTGTTGTTAAAAATTAAATCCTGGGCAAGAGGAAAGTTTGAGCCTGAAACTGTGTTTTGAAGCAAATTTGAGCTGATGCCTTTCCAAAACCTTTGGAGGTTGCCAGAATGCAGTCTTCAGGAGGTCGTTGCCTGCTGGACACATTTATGTTCTTTTATTTTCTAACTTTTCTGAGTTTATCAGGCAGATTATTTATAAAATATCACCTACTACAAAGTTTTGCTTCTCTCCCACTGTTTTCTCCACGAAACTGCAGTTTGAGGGAAGGATTCACCTTCATGTTCTTTCATGTGCAACCTCTGGGTCAGCCTTTCCCTGCTCGTTGGGGCTGGCATTTGAATCTGCATGAAAACCCTACAGTGCATCACTGCTGAGCTCAGCCTTGGCCAGGGCTGGATCCATCTGGGAGCTGGCTGGCGCTGCCTCCATCAGTCATAAGGGAAGCTTCTGGCAGCTTCTCCCAGAAGCCACCTCTATTGCCTGCCCCACTACCAAACCTTGCCACAAAACCCAATACATCCCCTTTTTGCTCTTTTCCATCACTGGGATGCATCTGTTTTGGATACCAGTGGTTTATAACATTCAAAAATGACTGTGTTAGCTTTCACTGCCTTTCAGATAAATAAAGCTTTAGTATCTCAGCCCAGGCTCTGAATGTGTTTTCTTTCTTGTATTTGTGGCACTTATCATTATTTCTCTACAAATATTCACAATTTTGGTCTTTTGTAGTTCCCTGTTTACCCTGAAAAGTTATAGAATTGGGTTAGGAATTAAAAACCTTTTAAAGCATCCTTGTCCTGAAGCAACTCTGCCAGGCATGAATAACAAATGGATTGTTTTTCAGTCAAAGTGAATCAGCTGACATGAGCTTCTGTAGGGTTATATTTCTCCCATCAAGTTATACAAGAATTGAGGTTACCTTGAATCAGTGATTATAGGCTGAATTGACCTCTGAAATTACAGATCATGTTGAACCTTGGGAGAAGATCAAAATGTATGGGATTCTGTGTTAGAGAAGATGAGAAGATACATTTTGTCTGTGTTTTGTGCACATTTTGCATGACACTGGGTGATTAGATGATTTCCTGAAGCTGCAATTTAGTTATTCGGGGTCTAACAATGTAATTAAAAAAAAAAATATATAATGTGCAGTAAGGAACTGTGCTGGTATTTATGGTTATTGATTCTCAAAAATTCCAGGCTAGATACAGGTGGCTATTTAAAGAAAGTATCACTCAATTAAAGATTCGGAGGAAATACTTGCAGTTTCATTTTTAAATTTTTTTTTTATTTCTCTTCTATGTCAGTCAAGGATAAATATGTGTCTAATGTCTGTTATAATCAGACCCTGAACAGGCACAGGGTTGTAGTTTTTGGATTAAATACTTCTAATAGAAATTGTACCATAGTATAATGAGCCATCACTTTTCTTTTTCAGCATCTTGTTATTTTCTGTATAAATCTTCTGGAAGGACCATAAATTAATAGGTGGCCTTAAGTAGTTTTTCTTTTTCTCCAGTGTGACAATTTAAGGGATACTAGGAATTTTTTTTTTAACTTTGTTAAAAAAACTTGCTCACTTTAGAAGTGAAAGGCTTTACTTTTTGCTTCTGATAATTACAGTCCCAAATTTGCTCAGAATTAGACTCATCTGAACTTCCCATTAGATGTCTTTCACATTGCTCTCTGCATGGCTTCACTTTCTTGTGTCTCTTTCATCATTGCATTGTCTTATTCTTACCCAGTGGCTGAAGGAGCTCCAGCGGAGGCTCTTTCAGAAGTCTGGCCTTATATTTTTTGTTATTTTCTCTCTTTAACATCTGGCAAGTGTGACATTTTAAAATTCAGTATTTTCACCGGGGCGTTGAGCATTCCCTTAGATATTTTCCTGCAAATTTGTTATTCTTCATCAGCAGGAAGCCCACAAGAGCGGGAGGTGAGTGCTGATCTTCAGCCTGCTTAGCTTGGCATGAAGCCCATGTGCCAAAGTTTTAGTATGTGGCCTGATGGTGTCTTATTGCTGTGGTGACTGGGATAGCTGCTCCAGGACTTCCCTGCTGAGAGGCTTGCAAACAAGCCAGGAAAGCAGTGAAGAAAACTGAGAGCAGCTTGATTCCATGGCTTTGGCGTTTGTGGTGTGAAAGGGTCCTATGGTAGCATTGGTGATGATGGCCGGATATGAATCTTGAATACCTCTAAGATTTTCTGTGTTATTAAACCAATGGTGGTGATGTTTGCACCACTAAGGGAAGGTCATGAGACACCTTTGGAGCCCTCTGGCTGAAGTGCTTCAGGATCCTGGGCTGTGATTTCCCAAAGAGTGTGGTAACTGAGAACATCAGGAGGCCTCAGGAGAAATTAGGCAAGATAATGTGATTGCTGAAAAATTAACACAAGTCACAGCTGTACAATAAAAGCTTTAAAAAGTTTTTTCAAACCATATAAAGTAAACAGAAAAGCTAAAAGCGACTCCCCAGGCAGGACTAAGATAGATGCATTGTATCTGGTGAGGCTTAGTGCTATGGTATTCAGCATAATTTGAATGTTGAGGTTGCTTTAAAATTTATAGTTGTTTCTAAAAAATTCTTGAAAAACTACTTCATATTGTTTCCTGAAAGTGCAAAAGTTCTGCAAAGTACAGTAGGTTTCCTTGTTTTCATGTGTTAATTCTGGTATTCTAAAAGCGTGCAAATGGCATTTGTCTTTGGATTTACAAAAACTCCAGATATTCAGAGTTTGAATTATTTAAACTCCCACAACACATGCACTTTTGCTTTTCAAGCTTGAGTTATAATTTAATTAAAAACTTCTGGTGCATCGCTAGCTATTTAAATATTAAAATGTTCCATGGATCACTTTCGATTATCTACCGTCATGAAATTCCTGAAGATGTCAGATTTTTAAGATTCCCAAAGTTGCACTTGGAATTGTCTGTTGATGCAAAGGGGACTGTGATAATTACATACATCCATTAGTATCAGCAGAGGAGATAAACTTTGGGGAGGCTTAATGGGCATGTCTCAGTGACAGCTAGCAAAGAACATTTGGCATGATTAAGGATGGATTTGAATGCACTTGAAAATATACTCTCATTATGGACGCCCAGTGGAAGTTGCACTACAAATGTTAAATTCCCCAGAAGAAGAGTTGTGTGGCAGGGAAGCTTTGAAATCCACTGTGGCCGTCATCCAAATTACTCTCTTCTCTTTGTGTCTTTCCGCTGTCAGATTCACTTTGTGATGCCCAACTTGGCTCCCTGCATCTCTGAAAAGAGACAACCTGTTGGTTCTGTGTTTCAGATTGTCCGAAGATACATCAAGGACTGGCTTGAAAGGAAGAAGCCTCCATTTGGTGCTATCAGCAGCTGTGTGCTCCTGATGATCATCTACACAACGTTCTGCGATACTTTTGCCAATCCAAATATTGACCTGGATAAATTTAGCTTGATTATAATCGTGTTCATAAGTAAGTTCAGCCCTAAAGTGACTCTTTTTTTGTGTGTGTTTCAGGTCTGTAATGAGCTATATGTAGTGGGGGAGCTGTGGGAGTACTGGCATGGTGTTAGAGCTTCTAAAGCATCTAGTAAACCAGATTGCCCAACTTCTTAGGAGCTGGATGCATTTAGGGATTTGAGTAAGCATTTAGAGAGGAATGAACCCTGCTATTTAGGTGGGCCTGAGGTTGTTCTGTGGCCCTTCCTTTCTGAAAGGGCATATTAGTACTTTACAAGCATTTATTGGCATTCTGGTTTTCCTTCTTTGCTATTGAACAGCCATAAAATACACAGATATCTCATTGCAAACGGCAACAAAAGATTTGGGGTTGAGCTGTTACTCAAAAGCACTGTTATAATTTTTAAACTGCTCTTCCTTAGCATATCATAAACCTAGAAACTAGTTGGGAGTTAGAATGTGTTGATCTCTTTCTGTGGATGAGCACATTTCTTTGAGTTTCTTTTAGAAGCACTCAAGTCATTCAGCCTTAAATAACATCCACGTGAGAATAGGCTGCTGGTATCCTTGCCATCAGCTGGAAACACACTTGCAGATCCCTCCCTCCCAGGGAAAGGCAGTGCTGTACAGGCACTGTCTCCTCTCCCAGCAGGGAATTCCCATCTTGCCTCAGACTGTCCACAGACAGGAGTTTCAATTTGCATGGAGAGGTAACTACAGTATGCTTCAGTATAAATCACATCTCATACTCTAAAACTGTTAGATTTCAAGAGATCAGACCATCACCTGCTTTGAGTTGTGTGTCTGCATATGCTTCTGTCTAATAAAAATAATGTATCTTCTACAAATCTAACCTCTACTAAAACCAGTAGGAAATTTGCCCCTGCCCTTTGTGCATCAGATCTTAATTCTGTCCTAATTGTGACTTTTTTGGGATTATGAAACTATGCATATGGACTGTGAAACTATACTAAAGACTATACCTGTGTAAAATTACACATGGATTTATAAATGGTACAATATAAATGTTTTATTCTGAAAGCAAAGGAGTAGGAAGCAATGCTATGGAGCTTTTTTTGAAATTGAATAAATGCTTCTTTGCACTGGCACCCAAGAAGGACCTTGCACTTAAATCAGTGCAAAATTGTCAGCAAAAAAGAATGGTGCAGAGATTTTTCAACTCAAACTAACGTGCAGAGAAACTCAGAATGAAGTAATTTTGTGGTACTCTGCTGACCACTACTTTGGAAAAAAAAAAAAGTTTCTTTTTATTTCAAGAAGACATGTTCTTCCTAGAACAGTTGATTTGTAGTTGTTTGCTTCTGCTGCCTTGCTTGGCCTTTATTTCTCTTCAAGACAACTCTGCACTTGTGCCATGTGGAATGAAATGTACCATTTGCTGTGGAATACACTGAAAGTCATATCTACGTTTCATTGCCGGTGTGCATAACTGGAATTTCTTAGTAAGAACATTAACATAAGCATTGGAACTACTTGGAACATATTAGACAATTGGTTGGGGATTTTTTCTGGAATATTTACAAAACCAAGAATCAAAGTTTTGGAGACAGGTCTGCACATTGTATTCTAGAAGTTTCTTATCACCATTGCATGTGTCAGCTGGATGTGTGTATTGTGCTACACCAGGAAGTGAAATTAGCATGAGGAGTTTGAGGTGAAAGTGAGTTTGTTATTCTGCTGATTAATGTTTTTATGTAATTTTTATGCTAATATTCTAGCCACAGCAAAATATTCACGAGGAATAATTGGTAGCAACACATGCTTATTGCTTTACAGAATTATGTGTAATAAGGGATTGGTTTTTTCTGTGCATATTAAATTAATGTACTTCATTGTAGAAAAATTATAATTCAGGAACAATGGATTGCTCCTTTAGTTCATGAAGGAGGAATTAAGTGCATGCTGAGGTGACATTTATACGTTCCAGGAAATGTATGAAGGAGAATAGAAAATGTCACTGGTAATAGCTAATATCCCTGCTATGTTTCCCAGTTATAAACTGGGATGAAAATCAAATGCGTTGTCTTGACTTGCACTGCCCTGTGGGGCATGTCAGCCTTACTGCATTCACAAATTTTGCGAGGAGTAGGGAGAGGACCCACCCCAGATTCTGCTGCTAGTAAAAGCCTTTCCCCCAAAACCCACAAACTCAGAAAAGGCCTGTGGGGCCACGGGGTGTCTCCTTCAGCCTTGTGGGGACTCCCCATGCTCTGGGCTGATGCTACTCATGGAAGCCACTGGCTGCTCCTGGTATCTCTGCGGTCCCAGGGTGGGCTCTGTGCCCCCCAGAGCCCCTGAGGGTATCAGCAGAACTGGCAGAGAGAAGAGCTCCCCTTGGGATGCTCACAACTACCCACACTTAGAGAGCTGACTGAGCTTGAAGGAAACGTCTGACACACACTGCCCAGCCCAGGAATCAGCCTTTGTCTCAGAGAGAATTCAAACATCTATGACGATCTTCTCTTCCTCTCCCCATGAATGATCATGATTAATATACCCAGGGCTGAGAATATTTATTTGGATCATCCTTACACACTTTCTCCTGTAAAATAGCAAGTCTAAATGCCCAGCAACCAGAGCATGTCTGACAGATTTTATGTTGTCAACCCAATAAGCAAAACTGGTGCAAAGAGATGTGCAGCATATGCACTATTTCCTGCCACTCATCGTGTCAAGAAATACTTGATTCAGGGCATCTACCCCCCAAAGAACTTGTGCAGCCATAACATTAATTCTGGCTTGCCAGGATATAATGATCTGTGTTGTTCTTCCAGGCAGTCTTTAAAGGTTTCTCTGGATAGACTTGGTCCAGCCTCGTTTTTGCCCTGCAGTATGGGAACAAAAGGCATGGACACAGTAATTATAATTGTGGTCTAATTTTAGCTTGTTTCTCTTTCAGTATTTTCTGTTCAGATGAGCTTCATGTTTTTGACTTTCCTCTTCTCCACAAGGTAAATGAATGTGCTGAATCCCAACCTTTGAATATTTCTTTTGTGTGATATCTTTGGTTTGGGTGACAAAGTTTATGCAAATGTGCAAAGGCAGGTTTCTGAATAGGGGTGACCTCATTTTGGTATTTCCTATTGTCCTTACTGCATTTGCTCTGTTAGAGTTTCATAGACTAAGAGAGCAGGACCTGAATTCTGTCCTTTCTTGTGTGTTAATTACAGAGTTGTTAAATCTCAATCAATCACTGCTATACCTCATCCACTGAAAAAAATGGATTAGCACAGATGTCACTGAAGGTATAATTTGCCCTGCAGACATGCTGATGACATATGAGAGAGAGAACTCAGTTTGACTTTTTACATCTCAAGATACATTTGCTGTGCTGGCAATTCACTCCTCTCTATATATGTCAAATTTGCTACATTTATATGGTGATTCTTTAAAGACAGCTGTCCTGAACTAATGTTGGGTAGAGCTTTTTTTTTCTTCTTGTTTTTTAAAGTATCAACCAGGAGAGGCACTTGTACATTCACTTCTCAAAAACTAGTACTGTAAGAATGGTGTTGTCAGTGGCTCAGGGCATCACTGGTGCTGGTTGGAGTAGCCACATTTGTCCTCTCACTTGGGCTTACTGGAATATTTGTTTAGCAGCACTCTGCTGAAAGGGGAATGCCACAATACAGCAGACTCCAAGCATATGCTTTATATAAATTAAACAATATCCATAAGGGAGAATCACAAAGGGTACAGTGTCTTAGAGCTACTTTGGCTTTTTTTTAGTGCCACAAGAAAATTTCTCTGTGGCAAGATCGTATCCTAGCCTTAAAAGGCATTTTAAAATAACTTCTGAGCTGCTAGACCTAACCTGGGGGGAAGACATGCCCCAACTGTGAAATCTAAAATACCTTAAGCAGTAACCAGCTTAGTATGGTAAATATTTAGAATCTCATAGAATTACTCCTAATTTGGAGCAAAGAGTGATCCATTGACCAGTCATCTCTCTCTCTGTATACATATAGATGCCGTTTTCTCACACCTCCTGGCCTTAGTCCCAGTGTTTAAACCCTTAGATGTAGTTTATCTCTGAAGTGGAAGCTAACTCCTTAGTATGGACTCAATATATTGTCCAAAATTGACCATTTTGTTACTGTTCCATACTAGAAAAAGAAATAATAGGTCATTTTCTCTTATTTTGTGGAGGCAAGTGGCTTCTGCTGTGATATTTTTGCAAGTTTGACAAAATAAACTTGGCTGGAATAAAGTTGTGTCCTACACACCATGTCTTCAAAATTTCTATCCTTCACATGGGAGTGTATTCATTAGAGAGCTTGCCACAACAGAGAAACAATTCTGCTTAAAAAAAAATAAAATCAAGCACTACTGTTCATTTATGGGTGGAATTATTTCTGTCACCAGACTGATCAAAGTGATGTGAACGTGTATATGGATCCTCAAAGTAATAATTTTGATAGATGCTGTTTTAAGAAGGTTTTTGCTATCAGAGGTTATTAAAACTCTTTTGTTTTGTAGGAATAACTCTACTTTCACACCAGCAGACACAGTGGCTATCGTTTTCTGTTCCACACACAAATCCCTCACCCTGGGTAAGTCAGGAGATAAGCTTGTGAGCAAAACAACAGTAACATTCCTGCCTTGCTGTGTTGAAAAAAAAATGGTTTAGTTGCTGGTTTTTCTGCTTAAATGGTTTTGGGTTTAGTGGGACAAGTGCTGCTACCAGTGTGATACTAATAGTAGAATAATACTCTTGCACAGATGAAAATAATGCTTCCTACAGGGCAGAGAACACAGTCTTCTCAGCTGAGATTTTACTGGTTGTACAGTAAGACCATCTGATTTGTGGAAAGCTGTATTTTCCTTTCTGTTCTTATTCTGTTCTGTTGCCTAATTCAGTGCTGCTAAACTTTCAGGTTTGTTTCTGAAGAGATAGCTAGGTGTACCTGCCCAGTTTGGGTGTAAAATCTTACATCTAAAAGCTGGGATGTACAATTGAAAATCAAAGGACATAGTGTATTCAGAAATCACAGAATCACAGACAATATTCTTTTGCTTAACATGAGCAAAATTTATGTGGTGAAGTCTGCAGATACTTTGGATAGCTTTATTTCTTGGCATTCATTTATCAAAACATCATAGAGATATTTGTCACTTATGACCCCATAATGATAATAGAAGGTTCTGATGGGTATTCAGAAAATTCTGTTAAATCAGAAATGCTTACAGCCACTTGCTGCTGCTTCATCCACAACTGGATTGTTTTCAGATTATAAAAACAGATGTTTGGTAAAGCATATATGACTGAATATCTGACTCTTTTCAAGAGTGTATCTGTGAAAGAGGAACACAGCTAGTATCAGTGACAGAGGTAAGAGCTCAGCCTGAAACAGGGGAAGAACAAGTTGGGATTTAGATGTTTTCCAGGTTGGTTTGATAGAGCAAAACTCACCTCAGGGTTCTTTGCTTCAGCCAGGCCTGTGCTGCAGAACTGTTAGCAAGTGCCTTTGAAAGTCTGTGGGAATTGGAGGAGTTCCTGGAAGACAAGGAAAAGTCAAACAAAATGTCTCTTTTTACAGTGGAAATGAGGAGGGGACGAGGAATTATAGATCAGTGAGTTTTAACTTCATTTTGTAGAAAACTACTGAACCAAGTCATTAAATAAATTATTTTAAAAGTGTAGAAAGAACAAGGGAATGAGTAACAGTGCCATAGCTTTGTCAAATACATAGCATACTAAACTAACCTGCCTTCCTTTCACACAGGGTCCTGTGGGTTGCAGGGAAGCAGCAAAAAGTTGTGTGGCTTGAGAGTGTTACGGCTTTTGATATTTACACAATGTTTTGGGCTCCACAATTCAAAAATTATGCGGACTAACTGGAAAGAAATGAGAAGAGAGTGCCATGAATGATCATAGACCTCAAAAACGTGACCCCAGAGGTAGATTGAGGCAGTTGGGATTTTTGAGGGAAGATAACTGAAATACTGCAGTGATCTTCAAACGCATAAAAGGTTGATGTAAAGAAGGAAGAAAGTAACTCTGTCACAGTGGACTTTGCAAAGGGAAGGACTTTGTTACAGTGATGATGATTTAAGCTAACAATCTGGGAAACCTGTCTAGTGTAAAACAGTTCAGCTTTGGAATATGTTGCCTATTGATGTCTTCAATCTCCTATCATTGTAGACAAGCCTCAGATGGGAATTAAATAGCTGGAGTTGATCCTGCCTTGGAGCAGAACATAGATTAAATGACATTGGTCTTTTCCAGCCAAATGTTCTATGAAACTGAGCTTGGACTAATAAATGAGCTTGTATTCAGGACAGTTACTCTTGTATTTGTAGAAAGCAACTGCTCACATAAGTCATAAGGCACTGCTGTGCTTTCTGTTTGGAGGTGTGTATGAACTTAGGGCACAACTGTGATACTACAGAAGAAAAGCTGGACAAGCTGGTTGTGTTTAACAGCACAAATATTCAAGTTTCCCCTTCTCTCCCCAGAGAGAATAGTTTTATATATGCTCTGTTGCAAATTTCTGCCAGCTTGCCATGACACTAAGAAGATAAGTACAAAGCCTTTTTAAATATTTAAGTCCTAAAGGGGCTTGCCATGACCCCCCAAAAAATGAGCACTGTTCCTTTCTTTTTACTCACTGCACCAAGAATCCTTATGCAGCCTGTCTTGACCTGACTCTGTGCACACAGCTGAGTCAGTTCACTTTTCTTCTGCTACTACACTCTAAAATTTTTATGTTATTTTCTTTTTTAGAAAAAACTTAGTTTGAGGCTCCTAGCTCCCTTGACCTTTTGGCTCACATTTTCCCAATTCCAAGTTACTGCTCATATTAGCATAGCCTCATGAGCCAGCTTTTGCATTCTGCAGCTTTCTTTGCCTGAGTACACTGGCAAAAATACTTTGGCCACCTTGACTTCAAGGACTCCTGCAGCTTCTCCCCAGCTACAAATACTTTTTTCCCCTAGTCCAGATATCCCATGTCTAAGTGTGCAGGTTGAAGTGAACAGGCGAATAGTGGAACATGGTACTGTGGGGCTGTTTCTCAGCTGTGGACTGTTCTGTCTGTCAGCTTTGGGGCAGACTGCTTTCCAGTCATCCTGGGAGAGGAATGGGGAAATGTTCCTTTTGGCAGTCCCCTGGGAGCCTGTCCTGTCCTTGGTAAGCCTGAAGTACCTGCTGGTCTTGTGTGCACCCCGGCTCCATGGGTGTCCAGGTGTGCCTGCTGTGTATCAGATTCCAGCTGGCTGAGTTTGAGACCATTGATATTTTATTCTGTTTGGTGTTTGTACCAGCTCCAGATAGCATAGAGCTGTGTAAAAACAAATCTGTGTGAAAATAAGGAGTATTGGGCTTTACAAAGCCAGGGTGTGATGGGGTATGTGCCTGAGCTGATGATGCAAACAGATATGTTAACCAGAGCAGGCAGCATTTTATTTTTTCCTTCACTGAATGCGGGAGCACAGTAGGTCTAATTGGTTTTAAAGGATTAGCTGTTTCTGAATGACACTTTTAAATCTTTCCCTGTCCACCCTGGTTTTAGCAGAAACAAGACAAAGACAGGCATTTTGGCCCTTACTCTTTTGCTGTTCTGGCACATTTCTGCTTGTCCTTAGGTGTTTATTATAAACCATGCAATGAGAGAACTTCTGCTCAGTTATGGTAGAGAGAGCTTTTCCTTCTCCCTCTGTCACTGCAATGCCTGAAAAGCACAAACACAGCTCGCTCTCATTTCACATCTGTTGTGGAGCTCTGCTTTGTTTGTCTTCAAGATTCCAGTGGTAGTGTATAAGTGACCCCCAACACTTGTACTTTCACTTTGAAACTGATTTCTCTCAGCTTGGCAGGTGAAACTCCAAATAGGTATGTCTGGCCTGTTCCCTGGGGAGCTGAGAATGGCACCAGCTAAAGTGGGAGAAGAGCTGACAGCTTTAAAGCTTTAGAAGTGGTAATAGGAGAGGCATGAGAAGACTTTTGTAAGTCACTTTCTCCCACACCATATTATGAAACCAACTAATTCCCATGCAGTGCATGCTCATGAGGCCAACTGCCACTTCCACTGTTGCATCCATGAATAAGCGCTTGCTCTGCACGGAGATGAGTGCTGTTCCCATATGCTGGGTCTTATTTTGTAGACAGAACAGTTGACACACTTTTTGTCTCAAAGATCAGAGTGCAGGGTGTGTTTGTGTAAGGACAAATTACACAGGGTAGGTGCCTTTGTGCTCCTTAGCTGGGAGCATGAGCCAGTACCTCTGCCTAGAGGTGGGTGCTTCGGCAGCGTTTTGGATAAAGGGCATCACACACGCAGAAAAATGTTTATTTGCATTTCACCTAAAGAGTGAAGCAGGATGTAAACTTGCAAGGAAGCCAAGATAAATATAGTATCCACAATGGCCTCTGGCATTTTCACCCCCACATTGTTCCCTTTCTCTCCTTCTCCCTGCTCACATATATGCATGGTACATGTGAGCACACACATATGCAGACATTTGATGCATGGCTTTTATTAGTGCATTTGCCATTGATTGATTAGTACTTAGTATTAGTACTTCTTCTATTGATTGATTGCAGATGAAGTGACTATTTGACCTTTAATTATGAGCCTTGCTATTGAAAATGACATTGAGCTATGGCTTCACATAATCCATCTGGAAAGCCCGACATGATGCCATTCCCTGGAGTTCATTCAGTGAGAAGAGAAGAGGCCTCAAGGAAGTGCAAAGCTATCACTGTGGCTCATTTAAAAAAAATACTGCAGTTGTTGCTTGCACTTACACAAAAGTTGCAGCCAAATACAGAATGTTATTTGATTTTTTTCAGAGAGTGAATTGCTAGCTAGAAGTTACAACTCTGAAAGGAAAATTCAGAATTGTCAAAAATATAGATTTGCTTTAATTCTTGGCATTTACTATGTAAAATTATTTTATCAGCAAAAATCAAAGTACTGTTACCTATTTTGGCTACCACAAGGGCAAATATTAATATTGGAGGTATGATTAACAGCAGATTGATAAAACAAAACAGCAAAAATAACCCTACATAATAATAAGATTGGGGTATTGTTTGTGATGGAGAATGTATTTTTCCTCATTTGGATTCAGCAACGTAGCAGTTCTGTCACCGGGAAGCTCTTCAAGTAATACCATCAAAGTTTCTAGCCTACCAAATACTTTCAGGCAAGAAAAGAGTTCATTCTAGAAATAAAAGCCAAAACACCAACTTACTTTTGTCTTGTTTTAATTTCATTCAAATTTATTTTTTAAATACTCAGTTTCTTTCTGCTCAAGTACTTGAGCAATGGCCTGTACTTGAACAATTCTTTAAAGCCTGCTGTGGTGCAGCAGTAGATTCAGAGGGGAATGTCTGCAAGGGGATCATCCAGGCTGTGGATTAATCAGCCTGTGCTTCCCCCCAGCTGCACAGTGGGACAGAGGGCATCATGCTGACAGATAGCTCCAATCTGCTCCCAGGTATCTATAGTTTTCTGTCATGCTTTCTACAGATATCACCTGCTAAGGTTTTTCAGGATAAATAATATATTGAGATGCTGTACTAATCCATTGTAGATTCTTTTTATTGTGTGGTGATAATCACCTTTCTCCTTTAAATAGAAAAATGCGAAAATGTTCTAACTTGTGCTAAGATAAAAGGTGGGTGATTTTAAAAAGGAGGCATCTCTTAATCATTCTGTAATAGAAAGGTAAGATGGCAAAGTCATGTGTGTTGCCCTAAGCAAGTATTGAGGCTATTCTCTGGTATTTTTGGAGTGTAGTGGTTTTTCTCTGCTTCTGGCAGAGAACTTTCCTCTAAGGCAGTTATTCATCAAGGTCCTCTGCCTTTCACATAAAGATATAGAAAATAATCCTGGTTAATTGCTCTCTGAAAGTTTCCAAGAGTAACACTTCTGATGCTGTTTTTTTACCTTCAGAATTTTCCCTTGAGTGTTGGACAGGTGACTTTACTACATCCTGTCATACCTCTTGGTGTTGGTAGTGCTTGAATTTGCATTTATAACTTTTACAGGCTTTTAGTCTCATTCCTTCCCTAGGTGTCTGATAGGGTGATGTAAGTAAAAATGATCCAGTTACTCTGCCTGGAACTGTTGGGTGCTGTCCCTTGGGCAGAAGGGAAGCTGATGGGAGGAGAATGCTTCAAAGAGTGAGGGTCTTCTAAAGGCTGGGCCCCTCACTGTTGCCCAGAGAGTCAGGAACTCTCCTATTTCTGCTTCTGAGATTCCTCAGGAGTGGGCTTAGTGACTGCTAGAACCCTTTTTAAGCTTTGATAAGTTTAAGGTTTTTAAGTTTTGGTGATTCTTTGGGCCAAAATGAAATACTTTCTCACCACTTCAGTCTTTGCCCAGCATTTGCTTGGAAGGAACAGCAGGTTATTGTTTGGGCTTTTTCCTCAGTTCTGTGATTCTCCTCTCTGTCTCTGGAAAAATAAGAACCAAGGGATTTGTGTTACATGAGATGACAGTGGTGAGAACAGAAACATCTTGATGTTTCTACTGACTTTTCTATGTTAGCATCTTTCTTTTGTAGGCAGGTGAGTCACATTTCTTAGCTTGGCAGTCTTCTAGAGCCAACATTTGGTTCTTACCCACCAGTGTTAGGGGTCAGGTTATCATGAAGTACCTGTCCTGTCTTCTCTCTCAGCAGACCCCAAAAAATGCCTGGGAAAGGCTGTTACCTATTTCCAGTACAGCTGCAAAACCACATGTATCTGGATACATGTAATACATGATTTTATACAGATCTGTTTATCTATATCAGAATATTAGCAAACTGAAATATAGACAGAAGATTTCTGTAACTGGAGATAGGGTGAGTGTCTCCTGCTTGCACACACCAATCACTGTCTTGCCCAGGAAGTCAAACTTTGGGTAGGCTGTGGTCACTGAGATTGTCTGTGTCAGAGCATCAATCTTATTTTCTCTCGTTACTCATATGTGGCTGGCCCCTGTTTGCCTCCTTCAGAGCAGGGCATCCCTGAGTCTGAACTTTGCAGGGAAATGTGCTGGCAGGCCAGTCTGACAGTAGGAAATGGCATAATCCAGTGAGTCAGGGTGGCTTTTGGGCACAGAATACCTGGCTCTCCCTTGGTTTTTTTAACCACAGCTATCACAATCTAGTACATTTAATCTGTTGCAGTTTAGTCAAATTTGACCACTCTGTGATTCTAGAAGGGGAAATACTACAGTAAATTAGGGAATCTCCTTTCCTTTCTGACCTGAAACATATGTTTCTTTGATTAGACCTAGGATGTGGCAAGAAATTCTGTACCAGCTCCCAGGGCTTCCTTTTCATCTGTATAGGTTTTTTATTAATATTTAGAAAGTTTGCCTGCAGCAGTACTAAAATGTGCATCAGAGGACAACAGTTGTTTACTGTGTTTGAACTGAAGGATCTCTCCCAGGAGATCTCATTCACTTGAAGTTTACATCTCTCAATCTCGACTTGCAGAAAGGGATCGATGAATAACAATTGTCATTTCAGAGTTGCACCTCTCCAATTATTTATTTGGTTGTGTGTCTTTCCAGAAGCATACATAATTGGATCAGACACTAAAAACCAGATTGCAGGTTTTTAATGACAGCAAGCTCATACCTCTTTATAATGAAATAAAAAAAAAGTAAACACACATATCCATCTGTAAAATGATAATGACACAGGAGCACTCCCTCCCCACCTAAAACAGTTAAAGTTAATTTATCTGCTTTAAGAAACTGCATTATATTCAGCAGACAGCTGACAGGTTACCCTTGGGAAGATCCATGTTTGGACATGACTCAAGTTGCATTTTTTTTTACCTCAAGCTGGCAGAGGCTACGAGTGTCACCCATACTAAAGCTGGTGACTATTGAAGATGATGTTGAGTCTCCCTGAGAGAGTTGTATCTACATTTGCTCTCTCAGTGCACCTTCTGGCAGCCAGTCTGAGCTGCTGACTCCAGACACTTCTAAAGCAGTGGGTGCAAAGATGTGAGAAATCAACAGCAGCAGTGAAATCTGGAAATCTCCTGTTGCAGGAGAGTTTGGGAGTCTGGAGCAGGGATCCAGCTCTGAAAGCTGCCATGACCACTGCCAGCACACAACCCTATCCACAGAGTTTTACAATAGGAGACAGTGTCCTTTAGGATTTCAAGGTGTAGGGAGCTGTTTTCTCAATATACCTTCCCAAATGGAGCAGTAAGATTTTCTTGCCTCATGTATTCTTTTTTTGGCTACAGAAATTAGATTAATAAAGGAAAAATTATAGGTTTTTTTCTTTATGAAAAGAAGGGTTTTCCTGGCTTACTATTTATAATGAATTTGTGTATCGTGTTTTCCTTTGCATCAAGGTTACAGGTGGAGAAAAAGCTTCAAAAAAATTAGTATTAAACAAGTTGGAGCATAAACCTTTCCTGCCTGTCTTTACAAACATAATAAGAAAAACTATAAAACATTATTTTAATGGGTTTTTTATAATATGTGTAGATATAATCAAAACTTTAATACTGTGAAATCTTAGCCTCAGCTGTGTGTGGAAATGCAGTAGTGTTCAAGGAAAGCATCAAATTATTCAAATCTCAGCTTTGTGGGTTTAGGTTGCTTGTCCATCTCTTTGTCCAGAATTCCTTTCATTAGTAGGTTTCCTGTACCAAACCTCTAAAGAAGGTTTTAAATTCTATTAATTTTAGCTTTGTGGCTTAGTTATTGATAGCAAATTTGTAATTCATTATCAATTTGCTGCCTGTGCTTTGAGTAGGGGGTGTATGCATGAAGAGTGAGCTGATAACCAAGCAATAGAAAAAGCTCTGAAGCCCACTGAGTGTGGGCTTACAGCAGGGCTACATCCACATTGTGGTGCCAATTTCAGAATAAGTTACATATCAAAAATGACTTTAGGTTGTTCAAATCATTCCTGAATTCCCTGTTAACTAATTCCTACCACCATATTGTCAGCCAGGTGGAGGTGTCCTGGAGTCTGAGGCACCAGTCTTTAATTGTTGGTGTTAAATGTTTCATTGTTAGCAGCTGGTAAGATTGCCTATGCTGTTCATTAAACATCACTTCCAATCTGAATGCACCCACTGAAGCCCCAGAAACAGACAAACTCTACTTTATTTCTCTTCCTCCCAGCTTCTGCAGTTTTATTTCCTTAAAACTTTGATAGTATCAAGGTGTGCTCTTCCCTGGTAGCTGTACTTACAGTGCACTTGAATTACTGATTTCTGTATAAGTATAGTATATATATTTATATATAAAATACATATATATTTCTGAAGAAAAAAAATGAGCAAAAGCATTCAAAGCATATTAGGTTTACTTCTTTTTTAAAATTCTTCTTAGAGTTACAGCAAAAGGAAAATCCTCTTTCTCATTAATTCCTCTTCCTCCTTTACTTAAATATTATACCAGTCCAGTCTCTTATAACATAGCATAAATTCTTGCATCCCACAGAACTGTATGGCTAGTATGCAGCCACATCACTGATAAAGGGCAGAGCCTCCCCAGTAATTCTAGCCCTGCAAAGAGGTAAATCATTTAATGTATGTGAGGGGATTGTTCTTTCCCAAAGAGAGGGAAATGTTTCTGAGGATTAGGGTCCACACCTCCAAAACGAGTGAGGACAAGCCCCCATTTTGCAGTTTTCTAGTGTCTCTTAACATCCCACAGTCCCTTGTGTAATCTCCCCCTCAGATGTTTGTTTGTACCACTCCATGAGGCTGGTTTTTGCTTTCCATTACACTTGTCACTGACCTGAAATATGAAAACATACTGAAAAAAAATTCTTTTTTTTCCCTGAGAACATTTTAGGCATGAATCTTCTTCATACAGCATGTATGTGGGCAAAAGGGCACAATTCTCCCTGCAATGTAATGTGATCTCATATTACACTGGAAGGTGCTTTCTTTGGCTGGAATGGGAATACTCAGTAGGCAGCAAATATTTGCATTGTTAGAGGTTGTCAGGTATCATTTAGCTATTCCCATCCCTGAAAGAAATTGGTCCTTAGGGAAAAGCATTTAACTTGAATTCAGGGTGTGCTTTGGAGAGGGCATGGATGTAGGAAAAGGAATCCAGTTAATTTGTCAAAAGCATCTTTTTCTATCATGATCTCAGTATGTCATGGCACAGTCTGAACAAGGGCAAAAAACATCTATCCCTGGCTTGGCTTCACTGAGGACAGACACCAAAACTGACCACAGCAATGATTTGCCTGGGAAGAAACTGAGAAAACCTTAAGAAAGTTTTCAAGTGAGATGAGCAGTATCTTGCTGTTCTGGCAGCTCTCTGCATGAACAACTCTTTTCTAATCCCCTAAATTGGGCACTGCCTGAATCTTACCAGCCCTTCCCAGCATGCAGGCGCTGGGCTCCAAGCAGAGCTGTTCTGAAACTTGGCAGTCAAATTTCAGGTGCTGATTTGGCTCTGTCTTTGCAGCATAAATTCAGACCCTCCCTGCTCTGGCAGCCTGGGAGAGGTTCAGCACAATATAACCCCTCTTTACAGGCCTTTTCTCAGATGAAAAAAGAAATAGCTGTTGGACCAATAATGTTCCTTTCACATCAATCCCTGAGAGGATCCTTCAGTAAGAGAGTGGCGTGGAGAGCTTCAGAGAAGCTACTATCATGCACTTGATTCATTTTGTGTATTGCACTTGAAGATTGTAGCAATCGAGAGTTCTGAAATGCATTCACAAGTGCAAGGGAGAGGTAAAAATTCAGAGGCTAAAGCTTTTCTTCCAAGTATTTCCATTGCCTCTTTGTGAGGGTTCTTTGGCGTTCTGATTCCTGATGGTTCCATAGCCCTAGGATGACCTGTCTGTTTTGCCCCAAATCTGTTTTCCTGAGAAGAAATGCTGCAGTGCTTTGTGATGTGGAATGTGTTTCAGTAAAGTAGGCAATAAAGGTTCAGGATAAATTGTTTGTTATGAAGACATTGAAGGAAAAAAACCTATACAGTGAAGTATGGAAGTAGAGCACTAGCAATAATTCTGCTTTGGGTGTGAGAGATAATGGCCTGTGTTTTGGTGGTAATAAAAATGTTCTATTAAGTTCTCTGAACCCATTGCAATGTGATAGAAAACAGCAAATGATGAAACAGTGCTTTAAGGGGAGCTTACACATCCAGCGAGCATAAAATAAACATATTAAAATAGAAAAAAACCCCTGATTTTCAGTACTTATTGTTTTATCATTTCCATCATGGGTATAGGATAAAAGAAAACTCTTACTTGCTTGTTAGAAGAAGAAAGCTCCTACTTGAAGTTCTTACTTGGCAGATGTCAGTTGAAAGCTCTGCTAAGGAATATGCTGCAATGTCAAATTCTGTTGGGTAATTTTAGACAAATGTGTCATGTGTGACATGGAAATATGGCATGCTGTACATTAGTGATTTCCCAAGTGTTTGGATCAGGTAGTAATGCGCTGAGAAAGTGCTCTTTATCTCTCCACACTGTGTACTTGTATAGCAGTGGGGAAAGGCTTTTGGTAGAAATTACTTTAGTCAGAAAAAGAATCCATTTACAATATGTGCCTTCTAACATCTTTCAGACAATGCATTGTATTAAAGAGGCATTTTTTGATTAATGTTTTATAAACATTTTTCAGCATGACAGCTTAAAGTCCCTGTAAAATTGTAAATGCGTGCATAGTGCTCACTTCCATAAAGTCAAATGCCATCTCATAAAGTCTAGTTGGATCCTGTCAGTGGCAGTGACACAGAATCAGAACCTTGGAGCATTAAAATTAATTTGCTTCATTTATATTACTGCAGTGATAGCTAGATGAAAAGAGCCCTATATTTAAATTATCTTTTAAATACCTTCAAATCTTTTAGGGTTTTTTATTATTATTATTTTACACTTAACTAAATGTAGTGAAGTGCAGCATAATATTTTCATGGGCCTTTTAGGAAATGTGAAAATAGCAAAGGGGAAAGGGGAGGATGTGGGAGGCTACACTGGGTGCAAACTGGGGGAAGGATTAAGTAGCTTTCAGTTGAGCAGCAGTGGCCTTTGGCCAGGGCTGATAATCTACAGCCTTGGAGCCAAGCTGGAACACCCTGGAGCAATGGAGAGCTGCAAGAGCAGTGCTCTCTTCCTTGCTGCTGTTGGAGGTCAAGGATAAACAGTGTTTTCTTTACTTTCCTCAGGTTTGCAAAGTGCTTAATGTGGAAAAAGAAGAGCTGAGTGAGACACAAAAAAGGGAGAAAACTGCAGCGTACTCCCTGTTACAGACCTGTCTTCTTCTCTCAGCTGCGGTGGGACTGTGATGTTGTGCCCTTGCCCTTAGTGGAGCTGAGTGATTTTAGTGGAAGTACCCAAAACTTACATGGCTGCAATGAGTAGAATCAAAGGTCTTGGAAAGCAAACCCTTGGAGGCTGAAAGCATGGGAGTGGCGGAGGGAAAAGGAGGAAGAGAGAAAACAGACAGAAAAAGAGCCTCTGAACACCAGGGCTAAAGAGCAAGGAGGAAGATGGGAACATGGGGGAGCACTGGTAGGAGAAACATATCCAAACAAAGGGGAAGAGGGAAATCTGGGGTAAAAAGCTGGGAATACCAATGATTTTGTTTGAAAGGGATACCTGTAGAACAGTCTTTGGTTTTTCTCCCTTCTGCTGGAGCTCTCTGTAGTTCTAGTCAGGTGGGGTGCTGCTGTCTCATCCCACTCCTGTCTTTGGAGGAAGATGGGAAGCTTGTTAAACCCCCACTTTGAGCAAATCTGACCAACTTAGCACCAAAGCACTGAACACAACTTTGTTATTCAGGTCTCATGATATTTAGTGAGTGAGGGTCTTTGGCAGAGAGTTGAACCAGACTGCTGGAAGCTTGTAAGTCCATAAACCACAGCAGCATGAATGGGTGTTTATGGCATGAGCCTTCAGCGTTTGTTTTTCTCCCAAGTGTTTATATATGTATATGAGAAAAATGTAGGTGTTTTTGTGTTTCATTTTAAAAGAGGTAGAAGTAACTATTAGAGCATGTTTTCCCTAATTAGGTATTTGCATGGGTTTTATATGTTTGGAAAACATTAGCAGTCATACTGATGCTTGCAGCTGCTACGTATTGCTACTAAAAAGTTTAGATGGCATTTTAAAAAATAAATAACACTCATGCTGTTTAGTTTAGCTTTGTGGTAATGTTACTGACACAAGCGTTTGGGACTACACTATGGGGATCTCTGCCACGAAATATTTTCTGAGAGAGTTCCATACTGGCAAAGTTTGAAATATAAAGATCAGAAAGTGCATGAAAAGGCAACAAGGTTGGGTTTCTTTTCTTTCCATTAGACTAGTCCTTACCTGCAAAAATGATTATTATTTCTTCTTTTCATCAGTTAGCATTTCCTGGTAAATAATAGGAACTTTAATTGCACATTAGTAGCTTCCAGGAACCTGTTGTTGTGACATGTATTTAAACAAGCTGTGAATTAAGAACCTCTTTCTACCCAGTGATCTAATTATATTGTCACGCTAATTATAGTACTTTGTATTTATATTTGACAACTTTAATTTTCTTTTCCTAGTTTACAGAAATAGTTTTCCTCTAGAGAATTTACCTTTTAAGCTGGATTTTCTTTTAATTCTTTCAGAAAATGTACAGTTATCTAAGGCATGTCTCAGTAATTTTGGATGCATTCTGTTCACGTCTGTGCCATTAGTTTCTGTGTGATCTTAGGCTAGTCATTGTAGTGTTTCTGATTCTCTGTAGGAGCCCTCTTCAGCTTTCTAAAATGTTTTTGGATCTGTGGATGAAATTGCACTACCAAAACACCAGGTACTGTCTTACAAAGAGAAATACAGCATGTTCATAGGTTGGGACTCTAGTGTATTTTTCTGTGATTAGAAAATAGAAAAGGACCCACGAGGGTCAATTTGATATGTGGAAACAAGCAATAAAACGTTTATCTGTTTACAAAAACAGCATGATGGGCATTTGAGGTAAATTACATGCCTTAATATAATGCAAATGCCCCTTTAATTTCTATCTAAATACTATTTATTCCCAAGCCCCAGAAATTAGTGTTAATAATAAGCAATTATGTGATAGGTCCATGATGTTGTTTTGAAGGCAATTATAATACTGAAATAAAGCATGCAAGCCTTTATTTATTTGATCCCTGCAAATATACACATAGGTAAAGGCTACTAGCATAGGCATGAGGTTTTTAGTGTAATGTGATGAAGCTAATAATAATAATAATATTAACAAGAAATGGTGCTGTGAAACATCATGAAGATTTCAAGCAAGCCCAGACACACATCAGCAATAGTGGGGCACTGGTGAAGTGGTAATATTCAACAAATAAGCTGTTTGCTCACATAGGGAGGGGTCAAGGTTATTAAAGGAAGCCTGAAATGGTGTTGAGAATGGGAGTTAATCCAAGATATAAAGAAAAGTTTTCATAAATGTGACAGCCTTGGCTGATCTGAAGCATCTCCTCCTGGGGAAATGGAGGGTATGTGGCACAAAGCTTACTGTTTTGTCATTGCTGGGAAAGGAGACAAGGCAGAGCCAGATGGAGCAACCTGGTCTGGTGGAAGGCGTCCCTGTGGCAGGGGGCTGGAACAAGATGGTCCTTGAGGTCCCTTCCAACCCAAAGCACTCTGTGATTCTGTGAGACACTCAGATGAGCTCTGTGAAAAGCGTGTGCAGTCTGCTTCACATCAAGGTTGGTGCTGGCAGAGGACTCCTGGAGTGACATTCAAGATGAGAGAGAAGATAAGGTGCATTCTCAGGAGGCTCCTGAGGCATCACAGCTGCTCTTGTTGGCAGCTGTGCAAATATCTGGTCAGGCAAGACAGAACTGGTTGCAGGTTTTGTCCACACCTGCACTTTGTGGAGCATGGTAGCAAAGTTCCAAGATTTAAATTGGTAATTTTGAACAGTAATATGTTCAAAGTAGACATAATTGGTTTCATTACTGCAGAAGTGAAAAAAACCTTATTTTTACGTATCACATCATCAAGCAGGAAGATTGTGCATCAGATATATATATCTGATAGAATTAGCACTGTTGAGTGCAAATTCCAGCTCTTGGAAAAAAATGGCCCATCTCTAGGTCTTAGCACTCACTTCTTCCAGCATCTAGCAACTTCTGTACTCCAGCTGCTGCCTAACTCTTTGTGGGCAGGATCACTTCATATTGCTCAACCAGCTGACTAAACCTTTTGTGTCTCATGGATCAGTCAAAGCAGGGAAGGCTCTCATTTGGATGCTCACCAACTGGAGGGAATGTACAAGCAAATCATGACCCTCTCCATGTGGAGAACAGACCAAAGAATAGTTGCAAAGGTTACAAGCTGGAGTTGGGCAGGTTGGATGGCAGACAATCATGTGAACACAGAACAGCCCAGTGAGAGGAGGTAGTAAAGAAGCAGTACAGAACTGTGGTCAGCAACTGAACACTCATGCTATAGCAGAATGTACTGTATATCAAGTCTTCAGCAGCAGTTTTTATTTACTGCAATATTAGCATCATTAGAAAAGATCTTTTATGGCATTCTCTACTCCACCCTTTCTGGTACAGAATTTTCTATGCCATGTATTTTTTTGTATTCATATTCTTGCTCATTTGGGTTGGATTTTTAATATATAAAACATTTCAGCTCATTTTGGGATTTCTTTTTTTTTTTTTTTAATTGTGAAATGTCAGTGCAATATAAAATGCTTTGCTTTTATCTGGAGCTCAAAGTCTGAGGTGAGAGTCTGTCTCCTGTTTTTCTGCCTGCAGGGATTCCCATGCTGAAGATAGTATTTGCAGGTTATGAATACCTGTCCTTAATTTCCGTCCCTTTGCTCATCTATCATCCTGCTCAGATCCTTCTTGGCAGTCTGTTGGTACCAACAATAAAATCCTGGATGGTTTCTAGGCAAAAGGTAAGGATTGCTGGATTTGATTTATAATGGCAAGTGTACTGTGAGGGGAAAAATACCAAAACACATGTCCTAAACTCCTGGGGTTCCTTCTATGGTTGGGATTTTTCTATTTCCTTGCTTCCTCTACAACAGCAATATCAAAATAAAAGTGCAGAACTTTATCCTGCTTGAAAAGGAGATTGAAGAGACTCTGACAAAGTTCAAAGCATGAAGTTAGACCTCTACAGTTAATTCAAGTTACAAATTCATTCAAATTATGAATTCAGAATATGCCCCATAAGAATGTCTCCATCCATTAGCTGACTAATAATCAGAGCTTTGGATCTCCTTTATGGAGAAGTGACAAAGACATGTTGGCTGGCATGGGAGCTGGGGAAATGAGGTAAAATAAGGACACTTTCTGAACTGGATTGAAGCAGGATGAAGACTTTTTTTCCCCTTCCCCCCCCCCCCCCCCCCAATTTGTGTCACCCTTTACAATAGCAAGAAGTCTACAGCAGTCTGGGTCATCCCATTTATGGCAAAATTAAGGCATGGGATAACTTGTAGGACTACAGACTATAACCTAGAGGGTTTGAAATCAACATCACTGATTGAAATTATGCTTATTTCAACACAAATTGAAGGTATTGACATCTGACAGCCATTCTGCAATCTATGTGAAATGACAGCACTGGTTTTAGTCAGGTTCTCAGAATAACCACCTTGCAAAAAGCTAGTCCATCAAATCGAATTTAATGCTGTTTTTTAATGTTCTGAGATAATAAAGATCAAGAAGCTGCAGCAACTGAAGCAACCTTTGGCAGCCATTTTCAGTGATGGTTGAGAGCTACTGTGCAGCTCCATCAGCACCTTGCATTCTCCACTTAGCAGTGGAGAAATTTTATTACTAACACTCATATTTCCAATTTTCAGCAAAACCCAGTGGCTGTCAATTTACAGCTTCACACTACTAAAGCAACTTTGCTATCTTGAATGCTAAAATCCAAATCAGTGATTTTCATGTGTTATCTGAACTGTAAAAAGCAGGAAAACTCTCAGTTTTCAGAAACTGTGTTCAGAAATCAGACCTGATTAATATATATTGGTCTGAGTGTCTGAAAATGAAAATCTGAGAATCCAGTGGCAATTATCCATCAGTCTGAAAATTATGGTTTTTCTTTTAATCAGAAATTATCAGGAGACTTCATTGGTGGTTTAAAGAAAATTCTATGCTATTCCTGTAGAAAGACAGCCTAAAGTTTATGCTGCTGGGGACAGAACAATCCCTGCAATGCTGACTTCTCTTCAGCATCTCAGGAGTGGGGCTGGAGCTCATCCAGACCTCCCTGATTCTCAGGGCAGTAATGGCCTTTAGGGGCTGCTGTCAGCTGCTGCAAATTAAAACAGCCTTTAAACAGAGCATCAGAACAGTCAAGCAGTACTGAAGAGATTTACAGTTCACCAGCACTAGTTTCTTATTCATTAAGCATCAAATAAACCTCCTGTGCTAAGCAGACTGTAATGCCACTGTAGAACCACTTTGGGGGATTGTTGTTCTGTTGCTGCAGTTTCTTCAGTTGGTCTTCTGTATTATTCACAAATGTTATTTTAATTACTCTTTGAAAAAATCAATGAGGTTGGCTCTGGTACAGTTGCAATAAGTATAATAGAAGTGAATGTTGTGACTGGATAATGGTCTCCTGCTTTGAAAATAAACATGTCATCATCACCCTTGATGTTTATTTTCAACAAACACCTTGGCTTCATTTTGGCATCTCTTTTGCAGGGGGAGGCAGTTATCCAGTCACAGTACTCAACTGCAGTGACATTCTTACTTAATTATGATAGTACATGTGATCGGGTTGTATGAAATTGAATTTAAATATTTAGAGGTTCATCTACACTAAGGTATTTCTACTTTGTAAATATGGCAGCAGAATCTGCCAAACTACAAAGTTAAAAAATTGTTTCCCCAAACAAAGTGTGGAATGATGTCTCTCTCTCCAAAGTCTCTTGCTGAATAATATCCGAAAGATTAATCTTAAAGGGCTGGATTTAACAATAGTTAAATGCTGGTGTTTCTGAGGGGAATATATACCATTTATTTTTAAAGGTTTGGGGTTTTTTAAGGGTTTACATTTGTGTTGGAGTGATTTTCAAGCAGTGCTTACAAGCTTTAAGTGTACAATATTAAAGGTTAATATCTACAATAAGAAGCCCCATCAGGCATCTCTCAGACTGAAAATTGCTTGTTTCGCCAACCTGCTAGAAACAAGAACTCAGACAAATGCCAGTCTGTCAGGCCCCTTCACCCAAAAGACTTCCTTCAGTAAAACAGGGGTTCCAAATTTCAGGAATTTGCTAATTTGTCTAAATTCCTCTCACCTGGGCCAATTTGTCCCACCTAAGAAGGCATGGAGCTTTTTTTGCTGCTGAGCCTAGCAAGAACCAGCATTGTTCCCAGTGCCCACACTGCTGCACAGGAGCAGCTGAAAACCTAGTGCTTTCTGAGCCTATCATGTTTGTCTCCTTACTTAGAGAGGCTGCTTCCTGCCAAACTGGAAGCATGAGCACTGGGCTGGACTTTTGTCACACATTGAATAAGTAGCTCAGCCACCATAATTGGCCAGCCCTGTGAGGAACACAGAGCTGGACCCTGCTGTCAAAAAAGAAAGAGGTTTCTTTCTTCCTCAGCAACAATGGAGCTATGAAGATGTCAGGTGTCCCCTGGCATAAGATCACCTCTGGACTGATGGACTTTGGCTATTTCTTACCTTTTCTTAGAAAGGAGGGTATAAACATCAAAGGTGCATGACATCCACCACTGCAGTAGTGATTATCCTCTGAGCAGGCTTTGAGCCATGTGGAAGGAAGCCAGGGACACAAAGGTGTTGGCACACATTTTCTTCACTGTCTTTCCTCAAGTGGGTCTGAAGCTATTCTGTCTGTGCCACGAGTGGTTTGAGTGGGGTCCAAATGATCACTTTGTAAAAGGCACCTGAGACCCATCTCTGCTTCCTTCACAGGCACTGTAGCCATAGTCCTTGTGGTTCCTCTGTAAGACTCTCTGTGTAAGGGGAGATTATGATGGGCTATGAGGCACAAGCATCATCTCAGAGCCCAGAGCCTGTCAGCTGCACGCTGACTCCTCTCTCAGCCGCTCAGAAGTACATGCTGTGTTTTGTTGCCCTTTATAAATGAGACTCTTACCTTGTGCTGTTGCTTGTCTTTTAAGGGTATAAAAAAGTGACTGTTTTGTTTCCTGTTCACAGGCACTGAAATTAACCAGGCAGCCCAAAGCACCCGTGAAGGTATAATTGTGGAGATGGCCTGTGTCACAGTGAATGTATATATGTACTATACTGTACACACGGACAATTGACACAGCTGGGTTTTGTGAATGTTGCTTTAGTGCATATTTTATTTTTTTATATATATCTATATATATATATATATTAAAAGATACCTGTTAAGTGCCTTACAGATGCATTTTTGGCAAAAGCATTGTTTTCAGAAGCCACTTTGTTGGTTGCTGCAAGAGGTTGTACAGTATTTTGGAGTCCATTAGTTTATTTTTCTAACTGAGTGAATGGTCATGACTGACAGCTGGTTCTTCCATTGCCCCTGCTTTGAAGCTAGGGTGCACCAGCAGCAAGTCTCTGTTTTAAACTAGCCAAAATGACCAGGAGCCTATCCCACTGCTGGCTTACCAGCTCTTCTCTTGGGGAAGAGCTTTCTGAAGGTTTTTTTCTGAGATTGACTTGAATTTCTGTGTGACTCTGTTACACTCCCTAGTCATATGACTGTGACATGCCTTTTTCTTCTGAGTTTGTGTATACTCAGCATGGGGCCATCCAATGGATAGAAGCTGAAAAGCATGAATTATTTGCATTTGTTGACACAGTTGTCTAGACATTCCTTCAAAGTTAATGGTATCTCAAGAAAATTCTTTCAATTCCATTGTATGATATTGTGCCATTGTATATCTTAAATGCCTCATAAGCTTCTTCAAAGAAATGGTCTGGTGCTTGGGTTATGAGTGAAGTATTTGTGTTTGCAGCTAGGAGATCTTTTTATCATTTACCCCTAAAGAACATGAATTTTTTGTTTTCTTTTTTTATTGTCCTTCCCCCTGTGCAATGCACAGAGACCTGCACAGAGAATTTAGGATGCTGAAACAGAGCCTTTATTGTAGTAAGCCAAGCTATGTTTTCTCTATTACTGCATTGGTAATGAATAGTAGCTTATGAGGACAAGAAAGTTGACAATTTATTATTTTTTTGCTAATTAAAAGGATCCTTATAGTAACAGAAATGCTATCTTAGCTCATTTGACAATCAGTCACAACTTTTTAAAAAATAATATTACTCTTTCTAATAAATTTAGGTGATAAAAAGAATACAACATACTATTTCTAGGCATTGAAGAGAAAGGAATGAAGGCATATTTTTAAACAAGCAGCCAGCACTACATCTTGTCTGGGAGATGAAGATTTCAGAAACACGCTCTAGTCCAGACTGGGGGGTGTGCCCCGCTGCAAAAACTGTGCTGGCAATTGTGCATTAAAATATTAAGTAAGGAAAGGAATAGGTCAATGTGGGATCAATATAAATGCAGAGCTTCCAGGTGTGTCATGGTTAACATTGCAGCTAAAGTGTGGCTGAGTGCAAACACCTTGGAGCAAGTCTGTAGCAAATGTAGATTATCAGAGCTCTGATAAGGCTGTAAGCCTTTACACAAGCTGAAGATCTTCTATGTGACAATAGGCATGTGAAATTCATATCCTTTTGCCTTACTGAAAAACAAAAAATGTGCTTGGTTTACCTAGTCTGTTACTTCCAGTCCTGTGAACAGCAGGAGAAAAGTAATCTGGTACCAATCCTCGGTGCTTTATCTGATGGCCACTCCCTGTTGCCATCTGTGTGAGAAAGTGCAAGAAGCTGACAGCATCACCCTGCTCAGAACTGGCACACCAATAAAAGGACCATGTGACAAAGTTATGGGAGGTGGCACATGCTGAATTCTTTCCTTCCCTGGAGGGGGGATCAAGCTCTCCCTGCTAAGCAGGCAAGAGGGCTGAGGGACACTGTCCACTGCCCATGTCCCCAGGGCTCTGCTCTCTTCCCACTGGGCAGTGAGCTCACAGTTTGATCAGTGCATCCCCAGGCAGCACAGGCAGATCCACCAACAGGCCTGCTAGGACATGGAGAGTTCCTGGGCCAAATTCAAGGTTCCACTTCCTTAAGCATTGTAAGTGGTAACTGGTCCAAATGGGGAAAAATTCCTCTGGGTTTAAAAACCCCTCTTGTAGCAGGGGACAGCATCCAGACTCAGGACAATTTCTTTATGTTCTACTTCCATAAACCTGAATTTCCAGAAAATATAAAGACTTAATCCCAATCCCACTGAAATCAATGACTCTTTCTGTTGGTTTTGAATGGTGAGACAACAGGCCCAGAGGCAGTGTTTCCTTTTCAAAATACATAGCAGGAGTTCAAGCAGACAGTAGCTGACTGCAATTGCATCAATGCTAAATAATCAGAACACTGCAAGTACCCTTACTGAGCTACCTCTGTGTACTGAATCTCTGCCTTTCAGTACTTCCAACAACTTGCTTAGATTCCATTGAACACATCCTTTGTTTTTTGGGGTTTTTTTTCAACATTTAAGACTATTTCAAATTGTTTTACAATGTAGTTTTTTTAGTCTCTTTACAAAGTCTTTGTTGATTGCTTTGGGGCAGCTTAAATATTGTGTATGAGTGTTGGAGGTGTTGGTCTAAAGGGAAAATCAAGCTAAACTGAAATACGTATTTTAAATTCATACTTAATGAAACTGAATTGTGCACATCAATTCTGTTAAGACTGTTAAGATGTTTGTTTTAGGACTTGCTATATGTCTTTAATAAACAGAATGGTTTTGAATTCAATTTTGTTAAAAGGAAAACAAGATAAAATTATTTATCCTTTAGGTCACATTTTTTTCCTCTGTTGTCTGTTTTATTCTTTTGTGGGTGAGCTGTTAAACTTTTTGCTTGTTTTTTAAAGCAAAAGGCTGTCTGGAAATACTTTATGAACTTGGGGAAAGAAAGTCCTCAGAATGCTGCTAATTGTCATCAATTGAAAATTATTTCATTGAACGTAAACAGTTTTTCAGTAAAGGGTTAGAACAACTCTTTTAAATATAACTTCAAATGTAACTGATATTAAACATAATCAGGCAAAACTGATGGCAAATGAGAACTTTGCCCATGTTACAACATGAAGATTCTCTTGATCATTAACACTTTGTATTTCTGCTTCTCTATAATCCCATCCAGTGATAGCAGAGGAAAAAAAACCCACCCAAACAATAAAACAGCACTTCAGAGGTCATGGGCAATGTTAGCACTTTGTGTTGAATTACTGAAACATTTTATTTCCCTTTTTGTGCATTAAATTGAAAAGCTTTTGATAACTCCAGTAACTTACCAAGATAAACAATTTTTCCTGTAGTTAAAATCAAAGATGTGGTTGTGTTTTTTCTTGTTGATCCTTTAGTTAGTGTGAGCAGGTTATGTGGTAGAAAGGCAGTCTCAGCAGAAGCTGCGCAGTTGTGCTTGTTCACAGAGCAGAAGGAGCTTGGTTGTACAGAAGTAGTCCCCTACATTACTCTGGCAGTCAAGGAAAAAGGAGCTGTTAGTTTTATTTGTTACATTTTTTGTGGAAATATCTTGACAGCAGGAGGTTAGAAGGCAAGATGAAATATGGTCTGTCTGCAAGCACATTGATTTATGTGCAAGTGCATACGTGCATAAGAGATGAGCAGTTATATATGTAGAAATGACTAGAAAGGGCCAAGTCCCTGGGATACTTTTTTTTTTTTTGCGAGACTGCATATGGAGAAAGAGCTACTTTTTTTGATGTTGTTCTGCCATTAAAAATGAAATTTCAGACACTGAATTGTGTTTTGTATTGAATCATAATCTCATACGGAACCCTTAAAGCAGACAATCACAGCTTTGTATTTGTAAACTGTAGACTGTTTTGCACTTAAATAGATGTTGATGCATTTGGGAATTACAACACAGTAAAGGGCTAAATCATAGTTTCTCCATTTGGTTATAATCCAAATGCATTTATATTACTATTATTATAAAGTGCCAGGAACACAGGCAGTCCCTAGCAAACACGTTAAATAGACAAGAGACTAAATTCTGCCCTTGGTTACACTTGCACATCTCCAGTGCAAGGTTGTTAAGCTGCAGAGCAGTCTCCCCAGGGAAGCTGTTTGAAGAGCCCTGCCATCGTTCTAACAAAGCTCGGGGATAATGTAGCACATGATGAGACTAAATGAAGAGTATTTTACTTTAGATTTGATGGCCTGCCCTTTCCAGCATCTTACAAACCAAATACCTTTTGTTCCTATTTCCATGGGGTAGCCCCAGTCTCCCAGACCAAAACTTACAGCATCCTGTCAGAACAATGTCAGGAGAGGGATGTGATGTCCTCTCTGCCATTTTCTTGCTTCAACCACACCATTGCTCATGATCATTAGACTGCAGCTTCTATGAGGAGGCATTTTGACTTAAATTCCTCCAAGTTGATGTGTCCTGTTCCTGTAAAATTCTATTCAACAGAGAGCACCCTGCAGGACAGTAAGGAATCTTCTGGAGTTGCATGGACAAGCTGTGAAGGACTAGAGAAAGCAATGCTGGGAAATGCAGGTTGGAGGCATCTAAAGCTGCAGCAGAGGTCATGAAAGCAGCCTCTGGATTGTTCCTCCTGCCAGAAAGGTGGAGAGTAAGATCTTCAGTGAGAAGTGAAATTAAATTTATTAGTGATTAAAAGGACAAGAGAGATGTGTTGGAAACAATGAATGCCAATGAGGCCTCTCGGCTGCTCCCCTAAGCAAATTGCAGTCTCAGTGGAGCATCGGCTTCTCAGTCCCCCAAACTGCAGTAATTGAGTCTGGAGCTGATGGGAGCATGAGTCACCACTTAATCTTCTCATCAGTGGAGGCCAAGTTTTCAAAATATTTTTAGATGCATTTCCACAGAGATTTCTGCCAGCCAGTGACCTGTAGAGTGACAAGAAAATGAGCAATAACTGCTGTTGAATCAGGCTTTGCTCCCTGCCACCTACCCTTCTGACCACAGTCAGGGGCAGGGAGGGCAGGTAAATCAAAGGCTTTTGGAATTATTATGCAGAAAAGAGCCCTGCTGAGCTGGTAGGAACACCTGGATTTGTTAAGTAACAAAATAACCTGTGAATTCCTGGGCTGCCTGGTAGGTTCAGGTAAACTTTGACTGGCCCCAGCCAGAAGAGGTGTGAGATTAGGAACAGATTGGGACCCATGCTCCAAGGAACAGCCAGCAGCTGCAGCCCATGGAAGAGGCCATGCATCTCCTAAGGATCTCATACTAGTACATCACATCTGCTCTTTGCCTGGATTCAAAACTGCCTCCTGGCACAACCACTTGTCACCCAGGTAAGAAAAAGGAAAAAAGCCTCTGGGTGGCATCCTGTGTGGGAGGGCTACATCGAGTGTAATAGTCACAACATCAGAGACTCACAGATGTTGGCATGCTGGTGCTGGTTCATCTCTTACTATTCGTGGTCAGTTTTCTTATTAAACTATTCCAACTTCTAAGGGAAATCAGCTGTCTGGAAAGGGAAGAAAATGGAAAGGAAAGACAATTGAAGGAAAGAATAAAACTGAAAGGAAATTGAAGAAATGACAATTTGATTGATAGGATTAAAAAAATTATGGAGGTCATGGGAGAACTGGCATTCTGCCAGGAGAAATACAGGAAATAAAATTTGAGACTCTTGTGACAATAATTGGGTATGAAATTCTATTGACAAAAGCTTTTGCAGTTCTGTGCTCCCTCTGTTCTTTAGCATTGTGACTGCAGTCTTTCCCTGTTTCTATCCTTTCTCTGCTGCACAGCCCATACCCAAGATGTCACAAAATTGTTTTATTTCCCAGTGCCTTCCCTGTGTAGTTTTGCCACTTCTTGTCAACAGTGCTTGATGAAGTAAGTGATAAAATGTCTTTTTCCCTTTTTTATTTTAGCTTCTCCCACTTAGCTGTCCCTAACTGAACCTGGTGTCATCATCAAGATGATGCTCTCATCTGTTCTCCAAGCTCTCTTAGAGACCCTGTCCTGTAGCCAAGAAACCAGGGCAGCTTTCCAAGATGATGCTTGGGGAAGCAGAACTCAGCTTTTTGTGCTGACACTGAACAACTTAACCCATGCAAATTACAGTTCTTGTGTTCTTTGTTGGGACTCACAGCTCCCCTGGAAGGGAACACCACATGAAGCTCACTGCTGGATCCATTAGAGTCACTATCAGTCCTTTGGGCAAGCCCAAGCTGCATTTGACATATTTTGCCAAGTTCTCCAGCAAATTCTTGCCTGTTCTGTTTATTGCTTCAAATTAGAGAAGCAATAATGCTTCAAATATTGCTTCAAATTAGAGAAATGTTGGGAGAACCTCTATTTTTCTTCCTAATAATTACAAAAACCCCTTTTTTGATCTATTTTAGGTCTCAGTTTGCCTGAAAAATTGACTGTAATTTCCCAGAAGTGGCTCAGGACTACTATATTTGCCTCACACATTCACTCTGCCCCTTCCCCAAAACATACAGTCTTTCAGGTACCTCATGGCGAGTTGCATAAAGCCTCTTTTAGAAAACAGCTACAACATCTGTTTATCTGGTCCAATTCCCTGATAAATAAAATATATCCCAGAGGCATAATAGGGTGCTAAAAATAAGAGTATGACACAATTGGAGCCAGCTAATCTGGTAACTCTGCTGCAGCTCACGGAGTGTTAATGTGAGAAGCCTGTATCTTTCCAGCCCGGCTGGCTGGAGTATCGCGCGTGGATCTGCCCCGGAGCCAGAGCCAAATCCCACAGTACTGTGCTGTTCTGTGCTCACAGACTTCCTCCCTCTGGCCTCTGCAGGTGTGAAAACCCAGGGGAATTGTGATATGTGAGATTTTGTGTGAGTCAGGGAGCAGAACAGAAGCGCCGCAGTCAGCAGAGCCCGACTTGCGTTCGCGATCAGGTAGCGCCTGTTTGTGCCACGAAACGTGTAACCTCTCTGATTAGAAAAGGCAGAAAGAGCTGGATGAACCTGCACTATCACATATCAATAATCTCCTGGTAGTTATATATCGGGGCAATATCAAAAAAACCAACAAAATTCAAATCTTGCTGGGATCAGTTTTTCAGACGATTTTTGGGTAGGGTATTTTTTGTCTTGTTTTAAAGTAAGATGCATGGTATGTGAGGAAAAACTCCTCCATGTGTACCATTATGTATATTAAATAATTATCCTCTATGTTCCATAATATGATCACAAATTTTTAGGAATGTATTTTGCTTATCTAACTCTCTGCTTTCAACAGCAAACTCCCTCTGCTAACTCATCCTGTTTGAATTTTTATATTTCAATTTAATAAGAACCTTTAATTTTGATATATGCATAAATATGCTCCAGTATATGGCAAGCAGCAGCTTCCTATGTTTAAAAAAGAAATTTAGTAAGAATTTCAATATTTTTTAATACTAGTGAAAATATAATTTAGTCTGTTAAGATGGCACAGTGATAGTCTTTGAATAGATGCTACTTTGAATGTGTTTTAATTTATTTTTCCAGAAGCCTCAGTTTAGGAGCTTATTTTCTTAGTAACAAAATATTGCTCTGAATAATCCCAGAAGCATAATACATTAGTAGAAAGAAAAGAGTATTTATAGCCAGTAATTCAGCTGTTATAAATTATGACTGTAAAGAAAGAGAAAAAGGTTCCTTTTTAAAACTTGCTACCAGATTCTGGTACAGCAATGCTGAGTAAGTTATGTTCTTCTGAACAGTCAAGTCTTGAGTAGTTTTCATTTAAAGAAGACTTTATTAAGCACTTTTCTCAAACTCATCTTTTTTGTTCTGTTTTGAGCAGACTTCCATCTGAATAAAACTCTCAGTGACTTTTTAGCCTACATTAAATTCCCACTGACAAACAGATGAGAATTATTATTGATTTTCTCCAGAAGGAACTAATAGGCTTTGCCACATAAATCATGCAGATCCTAAGTGTGCTATTCATCTCTTCTGAAGATTATTGCTTAAAAGCCATGATAGTTGTCCTTTAAAAATCAAAAGTCAAATCAGTCCTTTGACTTGAAGTGAAAAATTTGGACTGATGGTTGTCCTGGGCGTTATTATTGTTTGGTTTTTTGCAGTTTGGAAAATGAGTGGGCTGGCAGGCATGGATTCTTGGTAAGTGTGGATTCCTAGTTTCTAGGGGACTTGAACACACCTGCAGACTGGAGGTAAAATGGTTAACTGATTAACTGGTTTGTGTCGAGTGGCTCAGTTATTTATCCCTCCCTAGTATTATGGAGCACCCCGTCTCCTGAGCCAGAGCTGACCGTGGAATTTATCACCTTCAACTTGGACACCCTTTGTGTCTGTGCGTCTGTCTGTGTGTCAGTCCTGGCCCAGGGCCCTGAAGTATTCCAGCATCTTCCACTGTTTCAGTTCCCTCTGTTCTGGAAGTTGAAGATACTTTGTGCCCCTCCTATCTTTGGAGAATACAATGTAGGTAATTATTATGTTTACTTAATTAGCTTTTTGTTGATTTGAGCTTATTTGGTGCAATCACTGGTGCATCTGCAGCACACATTCCATCATCTGATGTTTTCCTAATTAATGGAAGAGTCTGATCACCCACTTCCAACTAGTTTTTAAGTACCCTTGATTATTATTTTTTGTTGTTGTTGTTTGGGAATTGATTTAGAGTTGAAACATGTCTCAGCTAATTACAAGACATAATACAACAAAACTGTATGAATTAACAAATACTATCATGTACTTAACATCTGTCCTAGATACCAGTGCTTGTACCCACACACAGAGGATGCTGCTACTGGCTGAAATTAGAAGACAGGAACAATGTCGTTTATCCAAAGTCTGTATTTCTCTAGCTAGTTTCAAATCAGCATGAGGCATATATCCCATTCAAATATTCATCTGTTCAGCATCCTCACCAACAAGAGAACTTTCTAGATGACCCCTTATGCCAGCAGAAGTTGTGGTTCTAGCTGATAGTACTCAATTAACATTGCATGAGATTTCTCCAAACGTGTTGACTGCTGTATCCATCTTAAAGGGAAACACAACCAAAAAAAACCCCAAAAAATACCCCACAACCCAAAACCAACCAACCAAAAAAATCCCCCAAAACAACAACAAAAAAACACCCACATCCTTTTAATTTCTCTTGTTTGTCACTAAAATAATGCATTATAAATTTGCCAAGTCTTGCAAACCAGCACAATTTCATATTCTGGGCACACCATTAATTTTCACATGAAAATATGTGTTTAGAATCACTAGGTCTGCTCAAATATTGAATGCAGTTATTTTTCAGTATATTCCATACATGAAATTTAGCTACCTTGTATCAAAAATTCAGCTGTACTGGCAAACAAACAAATTTTTTAAAAAAGCTGGAAGAGGAAAAGGGGAAGGAAGAAACCCATGTGTGACCTCTGGTGGTTCTAAGACTTACTCAGAATATTGTACCTTCATCAATGATTAAATGGCTCTCCCTTTTAAAATGTATTGAGCCCTCATTTTTATGTGGATGGGTATTACTACACCAGAAATTCAACCTCTCACTGAGAAAAAGGGTGATCGTAAGAATGGGAAAACAACTCAGATAAGTAAAACCAATGCAAATGCAAACCTTTCACCAACTCCTTAAAAGAGATTGACAATCTGAAGAAGTGTAAACACACGGGGCCTATATTTCCAGAAATAAGAAATGATGGCAGACACTCATCTGGCACTGACACATCAGGCAATCATCACTCTGGTAGGACAGGTACTCTCTGAAAACTAGGCACTTTTAATAAGATTGAAAAGAAAGTCCTTAAACACTGAGGTGTCCAAATATTTAATTTGGTTTGCAAATAGAGATTTTGACTATTTTTCAAGTTTCTCATTTTTTCTTCTTGCGTGTGTCTTTTCCTTGCTCTGTCTGAAAACAGAAAAAGGGGTAGAAAGCACTGTGTAACTAGAATAATATGTATATATACACATATTAATTGTATACATCTGTACCATTCAGCAGGTTAATATTTAGATACCATTTTGATTACATATTTTATTTTTTGTTTGTTTGGTTAAAGATCTTCAGGAGGTTTTCAGAATATATGGGCTGGCATGGAAAGCAAAGCTAGATTCCATCAGATATATCTCAATGCTTCTTAATACCATGTGTTTTCATCAGTTTTTTCTCTATGCCTTGTTCTTTGTAGGCAGCACTTTGTCCTTCAGAGAGAGTGCTGACTGTGGCTGAGAAGTCATCCTGAAGAGCAGGGACACAGGTATTTTCCATTTTAGATACACAGGCCAAAATACCACACATACATGACCAAACTGACTTTTACTTAGGTACTACATGATAGGAAAAGTCAGTCAAATTGTCATATTTTAAAGAATGAAAGTAAAATTGTCCATCTTGCTGACAAATGGATCTGTGCTTTCCTGTGCCCCAGGGCCTGCACACCCTCATCCTGCAAGCAGGGGTGCCTACAAAAAAGCTGGAGAGGGATTTTCTATAAGGACAAGAGGGAATGGTTTCAAGCTGAAACAGAGCAGGTTTAAAATAGATATTAGGAAGAAATTCTTGACTGTGAGGGTGGTGAGGCACAGACACAGGGTGCCCAGAGAAGCTGTGGCTGCCCCATCCCTGGAAAAAGTTCAAGGCCCAGTTGGAAGGGGCTTTGAGCAGCATCTGGTGTGAGGTGTCCCTGCCCTGGATTGGAACTGAATGATCACTAAGGTCCATTCCAACCCAAACCATTCTATGGCTCCATGTTGCTCCTGGCGCCCCTGTCAGAGGCTGCCGCGCCCGGAACATGGAACGGCTGCTCTGTGACATCAGCCCAGGGCTGAGGGTGCCACAGGTGCTGCGAGCACTGCGGCTGTGCTGGCACACGGAGCCTTGCTCCCGTAGCTGGCACAAGCCAGAGGCAACCGTAGCCATGCTGCTGCTGTGCTTCCTCATGCTGCTGGCCACGTGCGGGCCTGTGCAGGCCATGTGGAACACCTGCGAGTAAGTGGCCCCACCTCGGGGAGGGAGCTTGGGCAGCACTTGGGGTTCCCTGGAGAGGGCCTGCTCATCCTCCATGGCCAGGCCGCAGCTCCCCGAACCCCAGGAACCTCAGTTCCTTGTGGACAGGCTTATACCCCATGGCCTTCCCTGGTGTGCTGTCCCCACACACCTTGTGGGGAGCTTCTGCTGGAGCAGCAGCAAGCCATGGAGCAGGATGGAAATGACTTTCTACTTGCAGAGGGAGCTGCGGAATCCGGCCCTTGACTTCCGATGAGGAACGAGGCAGGACACGCGTCGTGGGTGGCAGAAATGCCGACGTTGGGGCCTGGCCCTGGCTTGTCAGCATCCAAGATCCCGCGGTTTCAGGCACGGGGCATCTGTGCGGAGGATCCCTCATCAGCACAAAGTGGGTCCTCACGGCAGCCCACTGCTTTGCCGAGTCCAGGTAAGCAGGAGCAGGAAACAGGGATATCCCCACAACATCAGCAGGTGCCCTGTCAGCAAGTGCCGTACGCTTCTCCCATCTCATTTCTCTGCAGTGTGCCCAGTGCCTGGGCAATGCAATGCCCAGCTGATAAATTGCTCAGGGGAAGGCTCGGCACGTGCCACTACTTCCTAGCAGCCTCCAGCTGGCATTCCCAGAGCCTGAGGCGCACAGGAGCAGTCACTGCCTCCATAAGTGCTGCTTTCCTCTGCCTTGAAAAGCAGAAGGCTGGCGACTGCTGGGCCACTGTTGGGCAGAAGGCTGGTCACTGCTGGGCTGCCATAGCTCCAGGCTCTGCTCCCTCTCACCCCTCTCTCCACGTGCCTTCAGGAACATCAGCGCCATGCGCCTGCTGATCGGGGCCACCCAGCTGACAGAGCCGGGCCCTGAGACCCAGGTGCGCCTGATTAAGCGGCTGGTGATTCACCAGGGATACGGTCCTGCCGACCAGAGCAACGACATTGCGCTGCTGGAAATGAACGAGCCTGTCCAGTGCAGCTCCCACATCCAGCTGGTGTGTGTGCCCAATGCCACGGTGAATGTGGCACAGCTGGAAACCTGCTTCGTTGCTGGCTGGGGTGCCACCACTGCAAGATGTGAGTTTACAAAAATGGAGGGCAAGCTCAATACACTGGGAAGATGGGTTGGGCTTCCTGCCAGCGGAGGCCAAGGCCAGAATAAGGCTGTCCAGTCCCTAAAAGCAGACAGCAGGGACAGAGAGCTCCAGCACCTCTGTAGAGGCACAGCCAAACCCTAGGGAAGGGGTCCACCTCCAGATGGGGAAAGTGGCAGCAAGCTGCCGGGTCCTCATTCCTTTCTGTGTTCACAGCTCAGAAATCAAGTGATATCCTGCAGGAGGCCAAGGTCCACCTTATCAATGTCCAGATCTGCAACAGCAGTGAGTGGTACCAGGGGGACGTCCATAGCCACAACTTGTGTGCTGGCTACCCGGAGGGTGGCATCGACACCTGCCAGGTAGGAGTGTCACTCAGTGACAAGTCACTCATACCCCAGCAGCACAGGCAGCATCACCCCAACACAGCCCAGCCCCTGCTTTCCCTGGCTGGTCACTTTCTCAGCCCTGGCTCCCCACCTTTGCTGGGGCTTCCCACCCATTCCCCATGTGCAGGGCCTAGCCCAGGACCTCCCTTGTCCCTGAGGCCTGGCACTTTGCCCAGAAAACCCTGCTAGTGCTCCTTGCAGTCTAGACATCCAGATGCCAATGCTGCAACATCTGTCCTCTGCACATCCAGGATCATTGTGCAGAGCTGAGAGAGAAACCTGACTTCACAGGCTCCCAACCCACTCCCAGCCAAGCTTCCCGAGGTTCCAGCACTTGAACAGAGCCTTGCTCAGCTGGGAATACAGCTCTGGCAGGGGCTGTGAGAGAGAAGGAGGCAGCACTGGTGCTGACAGGAGCCACCCAACACCACCTTAATCCTCTCTGGTTCTCTGCAGGGTGACAGTGGGGGTCCACTCATGTGCAAAGACAACAACGCTGACTTCTTCTGGGTTGTCGGAGTGACCAGCTGGGGGAGAGGCTGCGCCAGAGCAAAACGGCCTGGAATATACACTTCTGTTCAGCACTTCTATGACTGGATTGTGCTCCAGATGGAAATGCTTCCACAAGCATGGAATCCTTATACAACCACCTCACCACCCTGGACTCGTCCTACAAATGCCCCATGGCCCACTCAGAAGCCATGGACGAGACCACCTTCCACTTACAACCCATGGCCAACAGCGCCGCCCCCTCCAAAGCCATGGCCAACAACACTGCCTGCTCCGAATACATGGCCAACAGCACCACCCCCTCCAAAGCCATGGCCAACAGCACCACCCCCTCCAAAGCCATGGCCAACAGCACCACCCCCTCCAAAGCCATGGCCAACAACAAGGCCCACTCTGAAGCCTTGGCCAACAACAATGCCCACTCCGAAGCCATGGCCAACAACAATGCCCACTCCGAAGCCATGGCCAAATCCTACCCCCCCTCCGAAGCCAAGTTCGATACCCACACCAGTGGAAGAGATTAGTAACTGCCCATTTCCACTCAAGAAGCTGATGGAATTCTTCACTCAGATGCAGAATCTCCTGAAGAACCTACAGGGGATTCCAGTTTGAGCAGGAGAATGGACAGGATCCAGTGCAGGTTGCATGGGACCGTGACTGTTTCCTGCTGAGGCAACGCCTGCTGATCCAAAGGCTGCCTCAGTGCTGAAGGCCTGCTCTGTCCTGCCCACGTTGCTCCTCTACATGTATGCAAGTGTTAACGTTGACTTAGTTGCTGAAATAAAGTTGCCTGTGTTTGTGGTTAACCATGCTTTCAGTCCAGTTTGGTCTCCTGGGCAAGGCAAGGACTTCCTTGCCCAGGACCTGCAAAATGAGGCTGCCTCAGAGCACTTGGGCACAAAGGGAGTCACTCTAAAGGGCTGGAACTGTGTCTGGTCAGACAGAAGAGTGCTCAGAGCCACCACAGGATGAAGAAGACTGGCACATCAAGGCTAGGAAGAGGACACGAGGAGACAATGCCACATGCAGACACCTTGGGGAGGGACACATTGAGGCACACAAGCTGGTGACTAGGGCCTGGCAAAAGCCTGAGCTAGCAGAGCAGTCCTGGGACGCTCCTGAGCATGACAAGCACAATTTCTGACTGTCACAAAGGCAGGGAGAAGCTGAAAGGAGCTACAGTGCCCTAAGGAAGAGCAAGATTTCACAGGTAGCAAAGGGACATTGGTGTGCAAGGTGGCCACACTTCAGAGATGTTTGAAGAAAGAGTTGGGGTCATTCTGGGGAGGAGAACCTGGTAGGAGCAGAAGGACCCAGGAAACTGCATCTGCATTGCCATGTAAGGCCAAGGTGAGCTAGTTAACAGCACCTGCAACACCAAGTCTGTTCACAGGGGGGACACACCTTGGATTCAGGGGGAAAAAATAGCAGGGAGGAGAGAAGGTCAGAGAAAGAGGGGGGTCAAGGAAGATGAGGGGGAATGTGTAAGCATGGCAGATAGGGAGAAGGGAGAATCAAGGAGCCAGTCTCACAGACACAAGCTGCATCCTAGTGCCACAGGTGCCACAACTGCCCTTGTCAGCGTGGTCCCAGAACAGCACTAGCCCATGTGGACATCAAGGCCAGGGAGCCTCCCAGAGGGTGTTGCTGTGCCTGACGTGGCCAGCATGAACTGTGCTCCATCCGAGTTCCCCGTGCTTTGCACAGGAAGGATGACACTGCCTGGGTATCTCTGGCACATGTGGCTGGTGCTGCCCTGCTCGCCGGCCATGGCTCTAACCAGATGGGACGCGTGCATGCTGTCTGCAGGAGCCATGTGCTCTAGGGGGTGTTTTTGGGAAGGAGCTTCTGGCAAGCAGCTGCGAAGAGTAGGGTGGCAGTGAACCCCCCAAAGAGACGATGATGCCACACAGGGTATTTTCCTGCAAGCTGTTAACAGGAAGTTCTGGGAGCCCCTGCAAACAGAGGGGCTAAAATAAAGCTGGAGAGGGACTTTTTTTACAAGGGCAAGTAGTAATAGGACAAGGAGGAATGGCTTTAAAGTGAAGGGAAGTTTAGAATAGATATTAGGAAGAAATTCTTCTCAACTAGAGGAACTCCGTGGCTTCAAAGCCACAGTCAAAGCAAATGTCACAACCATCTCCTCCTCTGAGATGGAAAAAGCCTGTCACAGTCATTACCGTGACACAAGCACCTACCAGCAGCTTCCAACTGCTCATTCAAATGCCAAGTGACAGGCAGATGTTTCCAGGAAGACATACAGCCCTCTCAGAGCCTTGGGTTGCATCACCCACCAGGACAGCATTGCCTCAGCCTTCTCTGGCCGGGGCTGTGACCTGCTGGAGTCACTTGAGCTCAGCCGGGCTCAGCTCTGACCATGGGGCCCAGACAGACCACGTGGCACTGCTGGACCTGGAGAGAGGTTTGCTTTTTCTTGTCATAAACTTCTTTGTTAGCAGGAAGCTGTCAGGAGAAGGGGACATAAGACAACTTCCACCCTGCTTATTGTTTTCCCAGCAGCGTTTGTGTAGTGGATTTCTCCTAGAAGAAAAAAATCCCCACAAACTGCAGTTGGGACTTTAAAATAGCACTGGGGACAACGGTGTATGCTCTTTAGTGGCTTGATAACTAAGACAGAGTATAAACCATTGAAGCTGAAATGCCACAGATAAGCGCAGGGAAGGATCACAAACCCTCCCCGGCCCGCGCTCTCCCCGCCGCGCCGGGACCGGCCCGGGCAGCGGGGCCGCCATCGCCGCGACAACGCTGCCCCCTGGCGGCGGCCGGCGGGAGCGCGGGGCGGCCCCCGGGAATGCCTGGGGATGGATCCCGGGGGCCCGGAACGCGGGGAACGCGCGATTCCTGCCCCGAGCCGCGGGCAGGCACCGCTGCAGGCAGCCGCTGCCTCTGACACGTCGCGTCGGGGCTGCCTTAGACACTGGCAATTACTGGTGACACCTCACTTGCGCTGGGTTAAATATTTTCCCACTCCGGCCGTGTGTTTGCGCAGGAAGGATCAGCGAGTCACGTCTGCTGCCGTTCCCTCTGCACCAGCTGCCCGATGTCCTTGGTACCTGGCCGTCAGTTCTTAATGTACATTAACATGCGCTGATATACAGCCAGGCTGATCTTTGACTCACCTTTGGAGCAGCAACACATTTTCTCAACAACAAATTATACTTTGACATTAGAAGGTGGCAATCTGTAATGGATATTGCAATCTGAAGATTGAAAGAGACTATCTGTGATCTTTGTCCTCAGCCGAGCAGGCTGGAGTCTCTCTTCTCTCCTACACATTATTTGATTGTGGGACATAACCTTGGGATGTACTAATAATCATTAGTCAGAGCTGATGTATCCGTTACAGGCCTGCCCTGCTCGGGGAGGGAGACGTTCTCTAGAACAGTAGTAAATCAGCAAAACATGCACTTAAATATACAGTAAAATGTGGTTTGAGACACGGTCCTTCATACATCATGTAGCAAAATGTTTTATTGAGAGAGTCACACACACACTAATGAGGAAAGAGGGCTGCCAAGACAAGACCTGTGGAGGGGAAGCAGTTCTGTGTGAGGAAGGGGCTGGGAGAGATCTCTAAGCAGCTCCTGGTCCAGGGGAAGTTGTGACTCCCAACTCCTTCTCTGCCCTCTCCTAGCCTTGGACAAGCTGGCAGGAAAGAGAAGGGAAGGCAAAGGAAGGAAGGGAGCCCTGTAGAGCTCCCAGACACAATGAGCCTTAAGGGCCTGGCAGGGGCAGTGAAAGCGTCCAGCTTGCCAGGAGGAGTGAGAGCTCTGTTCTGCCACTCACCAGCTTTGCTGGTCAGGCTGCTACTTTGTCGTTTGTTTTTGTTGCTAAGCAGTTGTCTTTTTGGAGCTGAATGTTGCAGAAATTGTTAGAGCTTCTCCTTTGCTTTTTTTACAGGCATTTGTCATTATTATTTAAATCTGGGTGAATAAATAACACATGTATATGCTGAATGTTTTACTCTCTGGGTTCCTGACCTTGCTGCTTTGCCTTCCTTGGATTAGTGGTCCTGACTATTTGCAGAAACTGTGCCAAACAGACTGGCCAAGATCTCTGAAAGGCCTGGGGCTGCATCCCACACTGATCTGGGAGAGCCTGAGCTGGCACATCCCTGCTGACTGTGATTGCTGGGCCCACAGGGCCTTGGGCTTCTCCTATGAGTCTTGTCACTCTTTTTGGAGCTGGCCAAATTGGTGCATGTCTGGCTTTTTTTGCTTACTAGTGACAATTCAACCAATGCTGGAAGTGTCTGTGATGTCCAAGGATCCAAGGATCACCTGTCTTGCTTAGTGCAACCTCTCCACATTACATTTTGTTATTTCTAATTTTTTTTTTCTTGAGTAAGTATAGCTCGAGCATTGCAGTAGCCATTTTTACTGCCAAAACTATGTTTGATGCCTGTTTGGCTGGTGGGAAGACAGGCTCAGGATAGGTGTGCATTAGCTGCTTTCAGTACTTCTGACCCCAAACCATGTCACTTCACTGAGGGATGCCAGCCTGGCGTGGCCCACAGGTGCCTGCAGGCTGAGCTGCCCTGGAGAAACTGAAATCCCCAGTTCCAGCAGAATGTCTGTGACCAGCCCAGTCATGCACCTAGAGAGGGAAATAAGGCAAGCCTTTCACTTGTCTCTTCAGTAAATATTAGAATGGTTTGTGCCTTTGTTTTCCTAATTCTGACTTTTTTTCTCAGAAATCTGTTACAAGCATGAGCACAGACTAATTTCCATATAAGGAAAGTCAGCTAAGAATGGGGATGTTTGAATGGTGTGCCTTTTAATAAATGGACCAGTGCTCGTGTTTTTAACAGCATTAAGAAGAGATAAGACCTCCATTCCTCCTATCATGGCAACTACAACAAACAGAACATCATTCAGAAGTCAAGAGAAAGACACAGGCACTTTAGGTCTCAGCCAAGACAGCTGCAAAGTAGCAAAACTCATTACTAATTCAGAGGAGCTGTATCCCTCAGAGCTCACCATTACTGGTCTTACTACTGATAATACTGGAGCACATCAATTTAACAGAAGGCAGAGTTTGGCAGAAGGCAGAATGGTGTTGAAGTGCCACTCTCCCAATCAAACACCTCCGTGAGGCCTTCCCTTGCTCTAGTCAGCCTGGAAAGAAGCAGTGCTGAGTTGTGGGGAAAGAGCTGAGGAGATGAAGGTTCTGGTTTTATAGCCAGAGCAGTCTGGTAACATTAATCCTAGAGAAGCAGTGAAAGACGCCACAGGTATTTGTAATTTATTCATAAACGGCTATGCCATCATAAGAAACTTTTTAAAATAATATGTGATAGTTCTTTAAATATTTAAGAGTTTGTTGACCTATTTTCTCAGTTAATTAGGACTTTTTTTGGCTGCATTAACAATGACTCGAATGCAGTCTGTTTTAGTCACTACACAGTTCAGCTGCACTGGGTTACAGAAACATGATTTCTTTCTAAGGCACATGACACAGGAGAGGAATGCCATTGTAAGTGTCTAGATGTGTGCTTAAAAACCTGGAGACTTACTAGTAGGTAGGGCATAAGCTCAATTAGTGAATATAAAACCATTCACCTGGCATCCTTCTGAGTCCTAAACCAAACTTTGTCTTTTCAATTACAGCACTGCCCTTGTTTTCTCTGCAGCAAAGGCTATGGTGCTTCTCTTCAAAGTGCCCTGGTTAAGAGCATCAAGCTCATCTCTGCAAGCTGCATTTGTGAGTACACTTCTTTTCTTACTCATTTGTTTTGCCCAGGCCTAGAAGTGAAGGTGATAAAACCTTGTCCATGTGTGCAGCACAAATCACAGTGCAGCAGTATGGTCAGAAACCAGCTCTTTCTGAATGCTAATGGAAGGTACTGTTAGCAAAAGCTGCACTCTGTGGAGCTGGAGCAGAGCTCATGTCCCACCTGTCTCCTCTGAAGTCCGTGGTGAGGAAAGGGAGGATGTTAGAGCAGGGCTTTGACTGACTGGAGAGCATCCAGCATGGAGATGGGCAATAGTTGGAGATGACCACAGGGCCCCCCTGACAGAGGGGAAGTTGTCACCAGGAAGGCTGGGTGAACCATCAGAGTCCTGTCAGTATCTGCTTGGTTCAGGGGGATTGCTGTGGGCTGTGAATTAGGCTGCAGCACCAAAATGTAAGTTTGTCCCCCACTACATGGCTTGGGAATGATCAGCTCTGAGCTGATCCACTCTAGAAAAGGACACCAGAGGGGTCAATTTTCTCTGAAAGGCTCTAAAATGTACATCTCAAGAGGATCATTATCTGGTCAATTTCTGGCTCTTTAAAGCTGCAGTAAAATAAAACTTTACCCTTGCTGTTGTCACCTTTCCTTCTTAGGAGGTGTCCAGAATCATGCTGTTTTCCAAGAGTTGCTTTAGGGGTCTCCTGCAGAAAACCACAGGTTCAGAGAGAAGTTACAAGGATGCTGCTAACTTCCCATGCAGCCTTTGCAGGGCATCTCCAAAGTGACCTGGGATCGGTACTTCTCAGTCTGTGTTTCTGCACAGTGTCACTGAGCTGACTCAAAGTAAAAGACTAAATAAATGTTGGCTGTCAGGCTTCAACAAGCTTCTTCATCAGGTGCAAATGGACAGGAAAGATTTTCTTCCATTTGCACCTGATGAGGAGGCATGTTTCTCCCCCAAAAGCTGGTGTCTGCCATCCTGTGTTTCACTTCATGGATCAATTCAGCGTTCTTGGGATCAATGTTCTCCACTAATGAGTTATTGCTTTTTATTTTCGAATTGCAACTTGAAATCTTGTGGCAAATATTTGTCATCTGAGGGATACCAAGTGCACGGAGTCAAACCTGTAAGCTCTTAAATGAGAATGGTTGGGTTTGTAGTTCCTAGAAAGAAATACAACACTAGAAACTTTTTTTCTGAAATTAAACAGGAGTCAATACCACAGTGCAGAGAGAGAATTTCTATTTTTGGCTACACCCTTAAGGCAACAGAAGAAGTGCATGTCACTGCCATAGTGACAGCTAATGAGCAGATATACAATATTAATTGCAGTAAGTGTAACACACTGAGCAATCTATCAGCTTCAATTTTCCCAGCAGCTGTAGTTTAGATACTTTTGCCTAACACCTCTGTCTGAACTGGCTGCTTTGGGTTTGTTTGCCTGCATGGCAGCACAAAGAGGGACTAAAGCAGCACGGTCCTCCTGGTGCTGCTCGAGGGGCTGACCCAGTTGCACTGGGCCGGCACCAGCACAAGGCTGTTGTCCCGGCTCCTTCGGAAGCGCATCACCGCCCCGTGTTCCGTGATGGTGATGACGTCGGGGTCGGGCTCGCTGAAGGACACCTCGGTCCGCTTGTGGCAGTGCTGGGCACACACACAGCGCACGGCAGCTGCCACTGCCAGGCCCAGCGCGGCCGTGCAGACCAGGAGGAGGCCAAGCTGGGCTGCAAGGAGTCGGCTTCCTCTGCCAGGGCCTTCCCCTATCCCGGGAGCAGCAGATTCCGGAGCTGGCCTGGTCACCCATGGCAGGGTATTCCCAGTTGCCTCCTGTTCATCCTTGTCCTCCTCAGCCCTGGTGCCTGTCCGCTCTGGCTGCGGTGCCAACTCTCTTCCTGCCATTTGCCTTGAGGCTGAGGACAAATTGCCTGCAGCGCTGGCATCACCAGGCCAGGCTGTGACAGCAGCGCTGCCCAGGTGAGCGCGTACGTGCAGGGCAGAGGGAGACGCTGTCACACGTAGGGAGGCTTTCAAGATGGTCCCACTCTCAGTACTGCCCTTTGAAAGCAAAAATATGCCAAAATGTGCAGTGAGGGAAGAGAAAAGGGGGCTGATTAGGTTCTCACTACCTGCCTCATGAAACACTTCAACTCTGTTTCTGATGCCCTTGTGTCCCCCTGGCTTTAGATTAACTCTTCTCTATTCCCTGTTTACTCAGTAGCTTTTAGAAAGTGAAGCAGATGCAACCCTCCATACCAGAGTTCCCATGGGAAGAACAAGGCACCCGACTTGGTCCCAGGGGCAAAGGCAGTGTGGGTTGGAGGAACAAAGGTGAAGGGCACAGGTGGAGAGGAAGGTCACTGCTTTGTCTAACTGAACATCTGCAGTTCCTGTTGTGGTGGTGGTGTTTTTCACAGGCATCATTATCACAAAATAACATCACTTAATAAACAATTCCCACCTTGAGTGGCACCAGTGAAAGGGCAGGTGTCATTTTCCCAGCGAAGCTGCATGTGGAGGCTCACATGGATCCACTGGGATTCAGTATTCCCCTTCTGAGGCTATGGAGTGGATGGACATGGGAGACTTGGGATGGCCTTTGCCATCAGCAATTTTGGGGCATTCATATACAACCTATACATTCTCCCCAAAGCCTGTCTTGCTTTCTCAGTTTACACAGCCAGTCTGAAATCTTATGCCCCTCTCTGTTGCTTAACCACCCATTTTAGTGGGAATGTTGGTTCCTGCCTGGGCCTGGGCACTGTCTGGTTCCATGCACCTTATTTTAACTGTCACAAAATGCCAGCTGCTCCACGCCAGTTCTGCAGCTCAGGCTTTGCTGCAGGTATCATCCAAGACTAACTGGGGAACAAGCATGCAATTTAGGAGGCCCCCAATGAATTTTTTCATTCCCATTATGCACCTGAGCCTCCATCCAAAACCTGCAAAATGTACTGGAGTTTTCAATTTGGCTCCACTGAGATTTGGATCTGGCCCTCAGTAGCTGGCACCTCTCCAGCCTGCCCAGCCCAGCAGGCTTTTTCACACATCCATTAATTACACCGGAGAAACTCTAACCCTCTACCATCGTTAGTGATTTCTAAAGCTTCCTGGGAAGGCAGTGTGACAGGAGCACAAAGCTGAGGTAGGAGCCCTGGCAAGCTGTGAAGCAAAGTAGTGGAGGGTCAGAGCATCCTTTGTGGAAGGGATGGTTTCTGAAGGTGCTAGTAAAATACAGTAGGAAATAGAAAACTTTCAGTGGCTGAACTGCAAACTATAAAGTAGCAGGCTGGCAAAGTTAGGACTGCATGTGTATGGATCACTTGCCCTTAAAATGCAAACACCATACTGTAAGGATATGCTGCAGGATAGAAAATGGAACTGCCTCTTAAGTCCTTGCCCTATCTCAACTCATTTCTCCTTTCTTTTCATACTCCTCCCCATTCTTGTCTAATTTCTCAGTGTTCTTGTTTCATTATGCTCTTCTGATCTTACCTTGTGCAATAACTCATCCTTCTCTTTGGTTTCCATCTACTGCCAGTCCTCCATTTCTCTCCATGGCTATGCCAGGTGCTCATGGTACACATTCTCTCCTTTACTTGTTCTCTGTGCTCTGCTCCTTCCTAAATATTTCTGGCTCATTCTGTGCTGTACATCCCCTCTCCCTTTTATTTTCTGTGAGACTATTTCTCTTTCTCCTTTGGCATTTTGGAAACCAGGTCTAGTTCTTTCTTCTCCTTGTGTTTTTCTTCTCTCCATCACCTGCATAGTGGACTTGCCCTGTTAACTCTGCATCCTGTATCTCTAAGCACACACATTTCCAGCAGCCTGTAGTCACATCTACATAAGGGAAAGCAATTGTTTTTACAGTGGGCCTCTTAAAAACCCAGGCAGTGGGCTTAAAAGAAAAAAAAAAAAAAAAAAAAAAAAAAACTAGAAAGAGACATAAAGCCAAATTTCCAGTTAAGGAAAAAAATTAAAACGTTCAGCAGTCTCAGTGTAGTTTTAACCACTTATGACACCTACGTGGGCTGCTAGGGTGTCCTCCCCAGCCCTGGTGCTTACCTTCTTGTTGCCTGTACACATCAAACACAAGTGTAAGGTGGTAGCACTGGCAATGCTTCCTGCTCTGAAATATGGACAGAGCAAAGGCAGGGTTAGCAAGTGACAGCTGTGTCTCACACCACCAAGAAGTGCTGCTCCTTAGAGCAGTTTTGGGATGCATGCAGTCAATGTAGATCATACAGTCTGTATTTTGAATTATGCCTGATCATTGATTCCTATCCCCATCATTTTCACCCACAATATGAAAAGTTGCATGAAAGCTCATGCGGCCCAAACCTTCTACAATTTCTGAGCAGACATCCTCCAGCCCAAATTTCATAATTGCTTTGCAGCCTTTTTTTTTCTTTTCCCTGCAGATGGAGAAATAGGTCTGCTAAGTTCACTGTTTCACTGAATAGTCGTATGCACTTTCAGAAAAATGTTACAGCAGTCGATAGGTTTTATCACATCTTTCCACCACCTGGCCTGCCCCCCACTGTGCTGAGCAACACAGCGTTGGGTTCTTAGGAGTTTTGGATTTTCTCCTTGTTACTGTCATGTGCAATATCCAAAGGATTATTTCTCAAAATCTCAGCAAACAAACACCCTGTCACCTCCCCCAGACACCTTCCTACACGCAGGCACCTTCCTACATTTCCCTTGTTCATCTGTAGGGAAGCTATTACTATTTTCCTTCCCTGCACGGACTGGAGAAACAGCTTTTCCCACCACCTAGATTTACCCATCGAAGGTGCTGTAGCTGGAGGCATTGTCCTGGGAGAGGGAACCTTGCAAGGCATCCACCATTCCAACATCTTGGGTGGGAAGGGTCGGCTCCAGCCCCCGGCCTCTGGACTGGACACTCCTGCCGGGCACAGCCCGCAAAGTCCGGGCTGGCTGCTTTGGCTCAGCAACGGGACGAGTCTCCGACCCCACACCAAAACCTGGCTCTGGTGCTGGTGTTGCCACCATGCCAGTGGGGCTGGCAGGCAGCAGGGAGCCAGTGGCAGCTGCAGGAGAGATGGGACCTTGGCCAGCAGGGAGACAAAACAAAAATCAGGGAGAGAGGAGCAGAAGTCTATTGTCTTCGGTTTGTTTATTTCAAATCCCACTCGGTGCCAAGGCTTGCCAGGAAGGTTTGTAACACTGACTCTTTTATTTTCATGTCACTTATTTTGAAGAGGGAACACACATGGAAATTAAAGCAGCAAAGCTCACTGCCTATGTACTGGTCAAGTAAAATAATAATTAGTGGGCCAATTTTTTTTACAGTCAAGTAAAAAGAAAAATTAAAACTCAGCCTTGGTGCCATGCCAAAAATGCTGAGAAATACATCTGATTTAGGTATAAGTAAATTCTTGGAGCATCTTACAGACCAGAGGCTGCATAAATACAACTAAATATATGCCTGGAGGGCAATAATCACATTTAGAGACAAATATGTTCCTCTGTTTAGGCAACATTGCTAATTGCATGTCCTCTTCAAGAGCTGAGATTTTAGGTAAAGTATTTTAAGATTTGCATTGAAATCATAAGATCTGGCAACCCCATTGAACTTCCTGGTGCCCTCCTTGGAACTGGCTCCTCAAATACTGACCCCCGCCTTCACTTTAAGGAGTTCACCATGGCCATCACTGATCTCCTTGATAGACACAGGAGTTAAATGGGTCCCCCCAGCTAGTTTGGGCCACTTGTGTTGGACACTTGCCCAGACTAAGGTGTAAAACTACTCTGCAGGGGGTGTTGGTAAGAAACAAGAAGGTTTGCTCACCATACCTGTGGGGTGAGGGTCACCTGGTCCCTGCAGGGGTGTGTGGGCTACAGCCTCGAGCTTCTTGTCAGCAAGAGTCTTGTTTTGCCCTCCCTGAGCCACAACAGCAGATTCAATCTTTGCCCAGTAAACAAAGTATGACTGGACTATGGAGATGCTGTTAAAACATAATCAGGCAAGAATTTACTGGCTCTATAGCATTAATAAAATATCTGACTGTTTAGCTAATTACAAAGACTACTTTCATCTGAAGAGAGAACCAATGCAAAAGTATTTTAAAGGATTAGCCTGTCATATGTTTTCTATTACAAATAAAAGGTACCAGGAAAAAAGAAAGATTTGGGGTGAAGAATCACCACTCAATAAATAATTAAGTTCAGCCAAAAAATGTGTGGGAACTTAAAAAAAATTAAAAAGCATTATTACATTCATCATGTTGATAGAAGTACATTTGTAAAACTTGGACTAGCTCTGCTTACAATCTTCTGTAGGCAGGGAAACAACAGTGGTATTTATTAATTAAAACAAGCCAATGTAACTTGTACAAACAGTAGAATAGGTAAGGGGTAGAAAAAGTCTCTCTTCTCAGCCCTCTGATATTTGAGCCTGTCTAATCCTCTGCTTTTTGTCAGGTGCCAAAACTGTGTTGGCCAACCTTTAACTGCACCCCGAGAGCCTTATTTAAGCTGGAGGTTTTGGGAGAATTTCAGCTCAGATTGCTCAGCTGCTTCTAAGAATTATCTAAGGGGAAACCAACCTGGGTTTTCCTCTGCCAGATGACACTTAGAAGGCGTTTTTAAGCCTAAAAAGGCATTTTTCCTGATGCTGTGACAGGATAAAAAGGAAGAGTCTATCACATATCAGCTCGGAGCATAAAAGGCCAGACTTGAAAGAAATATCAGAGTGGGTGTCTAGGACTAGGTCTTGTTGGGACTTATTTGGGGTTTTTTGTGAGTTTAATAGTATTTCTTTTAACTGTAATAGTATTTTCTGATATAAAGCAATGGCCAAAATTTGGAAATTAAAGCAGCAATATTTCTGTTTCAATGAATTTTTCTTTTCTTGGTGAGATGCTCAAGCCACAACACTCAACAGGACACTTAGGTTTTGGGAAGCAGCCAAGGATCTGGCCAAGCAGTTTCTAAGTGACATTGTAAAGCTGAAATATAACAATTTAATATCTTTTGAAATGAAAAGCCACTGTGCTTCCTCTAAGGCAGTCAGTTAGAGGATGTTTCATTTCATTCCAAATCAGAACCAAGCTACTTGGACAGTTTGGGACTTTGGTGCAAAACAGAGATGTCAAGTTTTGACACAGTGCTCACTCTCTTTCTATTGTGAGTAACTCTGTTTACATTTAACTTTTTTTAAAACTACCTTTTTTTGGTCTTTTTTTTTTTTTTTTTAAGAAGTGATATACAAGATTATCCTTTAGGCAGGGAAGTCCTATGGGCTGTATTATTTACAAAGACAGGCAACATGGTCACAGTTCTCTCTTTATGCCTTAACATTCCTTTTTCCTAAAATGCTTAAGCTGTCATCTTCCAGGGTCTCTATTCTGAGAAAATAGTGACCATGTAAATAAAAGGCAGCACTATGCAGCAGATATTAATGGTGATTTATGTACCAGCTTTGATACTGTAGCAGCATTTGGTAAGTATTTAGCTATATTTGGTAAGTATTTAGCTATATTTGGTTCAAGATACATAAACCACTGTGCTGGATAGCCTGTAACTAAGACACAAATTCTGATTAGGGACCAGGATGTCCTTACAAAAACTTGATGTCTCCAATGGGTTGGTCTGGTGCTTTCCATACGAAGGACAGGTTTCTCTTCAGTGACTTGTCTGAGTGTGTGACAGTGTCACCATCTTCAAAACAAGTCAGCAGCTTGGAACCGGGAGGCAGGAAGATGAACGTGCCAGTGATTTCGTTGTTGGACACTTTGCGAGCTTGCAGCATAAAGCCCATGTAATCCCGGGTGCTTCTTACTGTCACTTTTGGAAGACAAAACACGAGACACAAAAGGATTTGTCTTGCTGTTATGGAGTGAATTGCCTGCAATAGAGTTCCCAAAAAAAACTTTGGGCAGCACTGCTGAAAACACCTTACTGTCTTTGTCCTCACAGTCTGCCTTGGATGTGCTAGATACAGAAGGCCAGACTTTTACCTTTGGTTTTGCAATGTGTAATTGCACACAGGATTTGCCTAAGACTTCCCCCCCATCCCTCCTTGATGATAAGCTGCTAACCCCATTGGACCAGGCATCATGCAGCCATTTTTATGGAAGGAGGTTTGGACACTGCTCTGTATGTGAGCGAAAGCTCGTGTTCTGCTCTCAAAGGGGTTTTGTTTTGCACAGGGATGAACGGGCAAGTGGCCAAGCTGATGAATGGTGCCTCAGCTCTGTCTGCATCTGCCTGGGGAGCAGCAATGCCAGGGATAGGGAATGCTGCCAACCATGCCCAAGAGTCAGGTGAGTCACCCAGACCCCTTTGAGTGGTGCAGAGGGGCTGGGAAGGTGACTTTACTCACATGGGCCATTGCACGTAATGAGGTCTGTCTGGTATGGTTGAGACACAGTTGAGATAAATGAATCCCACCCAAAGCACCTGTGCTGCAAACAGAATTCCTCTGTAAACATGTCCTCATGACAAGAGAGGTGTAGCTCACTCAGAGCAGTTATCCCTCTTCCCAGACCTCGCAGAGATTAATTCCATCACTTGAGATAAGTTACCGTGCATTTTTCAGATGCAGGAATGAGGAGCTGTTCCTTACCTGGCACCTTGTCTCCTGGGAAGAAGAAGGACACATTGGTGTGGACAGTGACGTAGTTGCTGTTGGAGCTGTGCAGCTGCACCCTCAGGTGCCTGGGCATCATGTCGCTGCAGGCGGAAAGGCTGGCGCCCTGCGAGAAGGCAGCTGCGCAGGAGACCAAGCACAGGGTCGTGCAGGCCCAGGCAACAATGGCAGTGTGGGCTCTCCCACCATCCTCCATCCTACAGCAGGAAACAACCTGGAGTTCACTTCAAAGCAGTGGCTTCCCAAATGGTGCCATTGATTTATCTGATCTCCAGAGCCGCCCTCCCCTCCCCGCTGTCTTTAAACAAAAGGGAGTAAGTGATCACTGTGGCACCTGGAGCCGCTTTGGGAATCCACAGCGTTTACATTCTGAAGTGAACTATTCAGGCTGGGAGAGGGAAGAGCCCCCTACAAGAGGATGTGTTTCTTGTGAAGCTGCCCATGGAGGGTGCAGCCCGAAAAGTTTTGCTCTAAAAAGTCTTGTGGCTTTTAGGAGAAGGAGCAGATTCTGTACAGCCACACTCAGCACCCTCCACCACTCCCAGCCCAAATCCCAGCCTGATCAATAGGGGAAACATCTGCCCTTTGGACCTGCAGAGCTGCTGCAGGCCCCATCACATATGGGGCTGGTGCCCAGGGCAGAGCCTGATCACTGAGCTTCATCCCTGCACTGACAGCACAAAACACATTTCCAGACTGAACACAGTATTGTGCCATTCTGCTTTTTTAAAATGCACTTTTCAAAGTGAATATGAAGGTTAAGTGTGTGGCATTAATTGTAATGGATTTCACAAAGCAGGTGCTTCTGATTTTAATGTAGCACTTTCTACCATCTTTTCAACACGCCTGCCTTAGATGTCATTACACTTAGTCAATGAGTAAATGTAAATAAATCACAGGCAACAGAGGCTGAGGAGGTCTAGCTTACACCTCCCTCTCAAGCACCTCCAAAACTTGCCAGCCGACTAACAAAGCACCACTGCAAGCGGAACAATTCATGCCCAGCCTAAAGCATCAAGCAGATGGATGCAGTTTAACCTTCCACAGCGAAGCATCCTGCCCCTCCGGCCAGTTGTGTGCCAGAAGATGCTTATGAGAATCACAGGAGCCTTTGCTAACTTTCCCAGCCCTGCTGGACCAGCAGCACGATGTCTCCTCTTCACGGAGCCAGCCTCCCTTCTGGGCACCCCTAAACAGTCCTTGCTGGGTAAGATTTCTCGCAGGAGCTCATGGAAGTAGCCCCGAGCAGCAGCTCTTTCCCTCGGGTGTTGCCCGGCTGTGGCGTTTCCCATCCCGCCCTGCTGTGCCCATCCCCGCGGGGAGCCGCCCGGGCTCAGGCTGCCGCTGCCGCCGGCTCTTACCTTGGGACACGTTCGCTGCCGGGCTCGCTGCCACCACTGCCCTGCCAGCCTGCCCAGAGCCATCCTTTCAGGGACCTTCCTCGCCCGCTCCTCTAATGGGAAACGCAGCAGCTGTTACTGCTAATACCCACGGCAGCTCTCTGCCAGTGCCCAAATCCTGCTTTAATCATATCAGGGTTTTTCTTCACATCCTACCCCTTTTTTTTCTTTTCTTTCCTTTTTTTTTTTTGTGTGTGTATATGCGTGTGTGCCAAATGTCCAAGTTTCTTCAATGAAAACAAAGGCAACTAGCAGGGAAGTGAGGAGGAGACCCACAGCAAACCATGGGGTTTGTGTAGGACACCCTGAAACTCCTTTGCAGAAGTGCAGGATGATGGGACTTTTTCTCCCCTGTTACCCTCCCCACACACATCCCCTCTTCCATGCTGAAGCAAAGCAAAGCCAAGCCACATCAGCCCCCTCCATGTGCCCCCAGCAGTGTGCCCTGTCTCTCATGCTTGCATGGGATTAATTTTGGCAGTAAAAGCAGAATTTTGCTACAAAGGCTGGGAAGGTTCATCCCATGTGCCAGCCTTGCCAGAAGGAGCCATCAACACCCCACAAATCCCCTGAAGCTGGCACAGGGGACCAAACATGTGATAAGTGTGACTGTCCCCCAGCACATGAGCTGTATTCACGTCCAGGCTGTCAGCCCTGCTCCTTGCCCGGGCTTTGCTGCAGCTGTGCTGGCAGTCGGTGGCAGAGCTGATCCTGTCCCTTGTCACTGCAGACTGCTCTGGTGATCAGGGCTCTCTGATGACCTGGCCTCCATCACCAGGCTCACCCTTTTCCCTGCCAGTGGCTCATTCCTGCCAGCCATGCCTTATCTGTAACCCTGCTTGGGAACTGACCATTGTGTGAGCCCATCCAGAGGGTGATCCTGGTGATCTCTGCTGGGGCAACCCCCAAAAACTGGGGACAAGTTTGCAGTTGCTTCACTTATTAGCACTGTTCCCATCCCTGCCCTGCTCTGCAGTCTGTCTTTTGGAAGAGACACAAAATGCCAGGCAGGCACTGAGGTTCTGCTGCTCAGCAGTCACACTGGTTGGAAAGTATGGAAACTGGTGATACTGGGCTCCCATCAGCCTGCTCTCCTCTGCATTTGAAAGATGCCTTAAAATCACTAATTTCAAGATATAATGTAAATCTTGTAGTTTTCTTTCCTTTACTCAGGGGAAGCAGAGCATAGGTCGGGGGGAGGAAGCACAAGTTTGCATTCTTGATTCTGTTCCAGCTTGTAATTGCCCATCCTTCATACACAAAAGAGAATACCTTTATGCTGTATTGATGACTAATCCTTTCCTGAAACCAGCTAGCCTCTTATGGTTTTGTCTTCCTAACTTATTCCTAAAATCAGCGAGGGCCCCTTCTCCACTGACTCCCACCTGGAAAAGAGGGAAAAGCTGCCAAGTGCAGACCCTGAAACAGCAGTGCTTGGTGTTCCCTGGAGCACAATGCAAAGCTGTGGGGAGAAGAGGCTCAAACAGATCCAACCCATGTGTAACAGCAGAAGATGTAGGGCAGGACTGAACTGTCCATGCTCACTTCCAAGGCTGCAGCAGCCTCGGGCAGGGCAGGGCAGGGCATGCTGCTGTTCACAGGTTCAGCAGTATCAGTCAGATGGCACTGCCTGGACAGTGTTAATTGCTGGGCTGATCTGAAATACAGCCTTACACAGCATTTATCCTCACTGCCTGCTCTCAAACACAGGAACTCCGTGGCTTCAAAGCCACAGTCAAAGCAAATGTCACAACCATCTCCTCCTCTGAGATGGAAAAAGCCTGTCACAGTCATTACCGTGACACAAGCACCTACCAGCAGCTTCCAACTGCTCATTCAAATGCCAAGTGACAGGCAGATGTTTCCAGGAAGAAATACAGCCCTCTCAGAGCCTTGGGTTGCATCACCCACCAGGACAGCATTGCCTCAGCCTTCTCTGGCCAGGGCTGTGACCTGCTGGAGTCGCTTGAGCTCAGCCGGGCTCAGCTCTGACCATGGGGCCCAGACAGACCACGTGGCACTGCTGGACCTGGAGAGAGGTTTGCTTTTTCTTGTCATAAACTTCTTTGTTAGCAGGAAACTGTCAGGAGAAGGGGACATAAGACAACTTCCACCCTGCTTATTGTTTTCCCAGCAGCGTTTGTGTAGTGGATTTCTCCTAGAAGAAAAAAAACCCCACAGACCACAGCTGTGAATTTGAAATAACACTAGGACAACTGTGCATGCTCTGTAATGGCTTGATAATTAAGATAGAGTATAAACCATAACTGGAAATGTCACTGATAAGTGCACAGAAGGATTATAAACCCCATAACATTGCAGGTTCTCTGGTGCAGAAACTTTATCCTTCTTGCAGGTTGCTTCTACATCTCCACATCACCAGGGCACAACAGGGCCAGCAGATGTGGAGCAGGTGCAGTGGAGATCAGTATGTAATTTGGGCATGGACATAAGAAACTCAGAGCTGACACTCCAGAGCAAGCTGCTTACTTCATTGACAGGCTGGGAAATACTTTGCTGCTGCAAGATAATAAGGGTTTTAATGAGTTAGAAGTTCCTCCTGGTCAGCTGGCAGCCACCTGAGTCCTGTAAACAAAGTTTGAGGGGGCTTAGGGGAGAGTGAGCAGGTTGATCAAGTAGAGAGCTTGAAGGTGGCAACAGCTGAGTTCAGATCACAAGGAAATGATCATTAAACCAGCAAAACTGGCAGCACCACCTTATTAAAGAATATTTCAAGTCATCTTTAAAACAAAGAGCAGTGTCCAGCTGTGAGATGAGTGGTCAAAAACTCATAGTAGTCCCACAGGGAGCATGGAGAACTATCTCCAAACTAGCATCTCAGGGGCTGACCTATGCATGCCTGCGCCTCTGTGTTTGGGGAGACCAGGATGTTTTTATGATACTTCTGATAGTTACGCAAAACTAGGGTTGGCAAAAGTACTGGCACGTCCTTCCACTTTTATCCAGTTGACTCTTCTAGCTGCTCTTCTGTCACTTACTGAAGTCTGACAGTGACTAAAATGTTGTAGGGGGATCCAGTATGGGTAAATGAAGGTGGCATAGAATGAAATCTTATCCCCCAATGAGCTGGGGCTCGACCAATTACTAAAGATCAGGAGCAGGCCTGATGTTAACAGGCCACACCTGTAGCCAATAAGAACAGTGTTATAAAAGAGTGGCTTGGTGGGAACAGGAGTCAGATGGCTGCTGCAAGGACCAGGAAGAGTCAGTGTTTAGAGGAGCTGCCTACGAGAAACATTGAGGAGGTACGAAACTCTGGTGCATATAGAATCCTTGCACTATAATGATAATAGAACTCTTGATATACAAGACAACAAAATGTCACTTCTGGGAACAAACTGACACATACACATGCATGCAACATACATTGTGAGCCTCTTTCCCTTACAAATTCAAACTAAAATGACCCTTTATTTTATTTGGTAACTACTGTTCTGCTCTAGAGGAGGGGTTGAAGGGAGGGGAGAGAAAGAGAGGTAAGGCCTAGCAACAAATAGCTTAATGATTAATAAGACTGAGTAAGATCAGGAGTACAGACAGCAGGTAAAATGCAGATGCTGGGCTCCTCACATGCACATAGCATCAGAGCCCACCTGGACTTCCCCACAGTGTGCTGCACAGAGCAGATACAAACCATCCATGGAGAGCTGCTCTCCCTTTTTGCCAGTTGAGCTGTTTCATAATTTCCATACACAAAACCAACCCTCTGTTCTAAAGGATGATCTCCTGTTGCTCCTCTGTTAGACAAAGGCAAGGCCAGGCAGGTGGTGTGATCATAGCGCTGAGTGGGAGCTGCCCTGAGCTCTGTTAGGGTGACCTGGCTGAGGGTCCCTCGCTCAGGGTCAATATAGCAGCCCAGGAAATGCCCCCTCCCATCTGATTTCAGGCCTTGGAGAAGAGTTTGGCACAGGAATCCAAGTGTTTGAGACTGCTGACTCCAAAGCTTGCTTGTTTTCAAAACCAACACAGGGCTGGAGCTGGCCATGGCTGTGAGCTGGGATATGAAAGATCAGGCATTGCTCTGGCACCATCAGTCACATATTGCAAGGCTGTCACTTTGCAAACACTTTCATGCTTTCTTATCTCCCAGGAACAACACAGCTGTGGGGCACAGCTGGTTTTCAGAGCTGTGAAAAAGCCTGAGGAACTACTGGCCAAGTCATACCCAGAAGGGCTCTCAGTAGCTGTTTTGTCATCATAGCATCACAAAACAGACAGAAAAATCTCAAATGATGTTGAGCATAGTTTGCATTAGATTCCCTTTGAACTAGGAACCATGTGGAAACAAATTCTAAAAGTGAGTGGTCATCAGGGTATACACCTGATGACCTTTATATAGGGCAACTCCAGGCTCTGGCAGACGCCTGGCTTGCCTCCTTCTCCTCCTTCCAGGCTTTCTTTAGTTTCCATGAGAGATGCTGTGCAGCTGCTCCCAGCCAGGCTGTTGTTTAAGGAGATGTGGGTCAGTTTGGCTTTTCCAGTGCAAGAAACTTGTGCTGGGTGTGGGCGTATAGCAAATTTACAGTTAGTGCTCTTCACAGTGTCTGTGAACTGAATGTGTCACTGAGGGTGGGGGCAGCGGTTGAATGGCCATGGTTTCACAGTGTGATCTCATTGCATAAAAGTTCTGACTATCAACATGAGTGCAGCTTCAGTCCTGAAATTCAGTAATTTTTGTTAGTTTTGGATTACTTAATTTTGGGTGCATTCTTCTAAGTAAAGTAATGGACAAATGCTTGCAGGTGTTAATATGTTTCATGATCAGCTCTGATCTCAATGAGTTTGATCCCGAAGTGAAACTTTTTTATACACAGGTATTGGGGCAAGAGCATCAGGATATGGTAAGTGATGTCACATGCAGAATCTACACAATAAACTGGAAGTCAGTGATTGTTGGAAGTAAATGCTTAATTTCTTTTGCTACTTTTGAAATTTAAATATGAATTACAACTGACCTTCAATGCAAATCTTCCTGTCTACCTCACAAAGTAATGATGACTTCATGACCTAGAATACATTAAAAAACCCCTTGGCATGTAAACTACATAGTACTTTTATTTATATAGAGTTTAGTCTGTGATTAGACCACCAGTAGCAGATAATAACTGAAAAATGTTCCATAACTAGACTTGTAGAAACTGAACCACAGTCAAAAAGTTAACAATGCAAGCTCTTGACATTAAATCAGTCTGCAAAATGTGTTGCTGTACATGTGTAGGCGTGTGGAGGGGGAAAGAAAGGTGGAGAGGGAAAACAAATTAGTCCTATATTGAAACAAAAACCCAAACAACAAAATCTTGACAGTCTCCAGGACTGAAAGCAGAGTTACCTGCCAGCTACGTAGAGATGACAAGGCAAATGAAAAATTGCATGCCCCACTTGGAGGTGCATCTTCATTTTTAAAAAATAAGTCACTTACAGAAGAGCAAGTTGGTGATTTGTCTTACATCCTGGACCTTTTTCAACCCTTGTCAGAAAATGATAAATTATTGAAGCATATTGTACAGTAGCAACTCTATTTGTGTGTTTGATCATGGCTTCTGAAGTTCTTAATGTGGAAAGGTTAACTACTGACTGCAAAATAATTTAGAATTATTTCTTCATCTTAAAAACCAGTAAAATTAAAATTTGCAGTTCATGTTCTCTCCCTTTGATAAGTGGAATGTTCCTATTTCCTGCTTGCATCACAGCTACTGGTACTTGGGAAGAATGGGACAATGCTACATTCACACAGTTGTCTTGTGTTAATCCATCCACAACTAGAAGTATTTTTGTTCCTGGAGGCATTATAAACTGTCCAAAGAATAAAGCCAGGCTTCAGGAAGCTCCTGTAAAAAATTGGCTCAATAACCTCACCATGAGGTACATTACCCTAACTTATAACTTCATCATGAAGAACAAGAAAACATTCTGAGTGTGTGATGTTAAGTGCAGGAAAACTCAGGTGAAGGAGTATCTGAGTTTTCAGAGTTGGTTTGGGTTTCCTCTTGCCTGACTGCATGTAAAAGGAGAAGATAAATTTATAAATTGGAATAAGTACCAATGTAAAATTGAGCTGCTTTTATTCACTGTGCTTTGATTATCTGGGAGCATTGTTGCAAAATACACACTAACAAGTTCCCTCTCTGCTGTCAGATCAGAGGTTCCCCCTCCCTAATGCATACCACATACTCTAATGCACTTCTTCTCATTCCTGGCCAGACAAAGGGAATATGGAGGTGGTACCAGGTCCTGGGAGGAATGGATGGGAGAAAGAAGGAACTGGCTGAAGAGGACACATGTGGCATGTTTATAAAAGCTTTCAGATTCCTAGTGTATTTTCAGGAGTAGATTTAGGTATTAGTTAAAATTGCTTTTTACTGAAGAAGTCCATTGTGTTTGGTAGAGAAGCACATAAAAAGGTCACCCCAGGCAGAGGAAGGGTGGGGGGTATTGAGGCAGGAGGTGAAGTAGCTACTAGGCTGTACTGACATACCAACTGAGAGCTCTTCACCTCTGACTGACTTTCTCAGCTGGCACAGAGCTTTCTTTTCACCCTTAAGGCTTTTCTTCCGTTTGATTCAATTCTTTCCCCACCCCTAACTGTTGAAGTGTCACTGTTACATCCCTTGATTCAATCCACAATTCAAGATTTTCTGGACAGCTGAACTTTTTAGCCGATGACTCTTACTAGCCTGGCATTTAAAGCTGACCTTGTGTTTTCCAAAAGGGACAGGTCATTGTCACCAAACCATTAGCATTTCCCTTCTCACCATCAGTTAAACTATTGTTCTGCCATTAATACAGAGCTCTGATTTGCAATTACTCCATGCCTGCTTACCTTTCAATCAGTACTTTTGTAACTGTTAGCATAATTAAATGAGCTGTTGCTTCAAATTAGTCTTGCAGCACTATTACAAGCTTCCTTTTTATTTTTCCTTTGTACCATGGAACAAAGCAATGCTTTGAAACAAAACCATTCAGGCAGTTTACACTCACATTTACATTTATTTAAAAAAAATACTTAAACACTTGTGTATTTCACCTGTGGATTTTGAACTACAAATCAAATAGGGCTCATCACTTCAAAGAGGCTCACAAGTACAAAAAAATTGCCTCCTTCTGGCATCTTCACATCCTCCTCTTCTGGGTGCTTATGTACAACACTGTGAAAAAGAGAAAGTGGCACACAGAAGAGGGCCCTGGTAAATAACATGCAGAAGCCTTTTTATTTAAAACATCTTATTTCCATGGCATGTAAATTGACACTGTAAGAGATCCCATGCAGCATGAACAAAGCCAGGCAACCTTTAAGTCCAAGTTTCAAAAAATGCCATTAGCTCTAAACATTATGTATTACTTTGGTTGAGTATTTATTTTATTCATAGCCCAACTATGCTCCAGCAGATGTAGCTGAACAGAGCAGGAACAAAGGCAGTGCCCTGCAGTATTGCTGAGGAGAGCATGAGAGCCCCTCAGCAGCAGAATTACAGGTGTCAGACACTAATGCTGTGATCTTTCAATAAAAGCTGGAAATCCCAAGCACTTAAGGCAAGCTAATGATTAGTTACGAAGGAAGAGACATCTTCCTCCTGCTTGGCTGATGATATCCCCAGAACAGATCCAGTCACAACATAAAATGATACTGTGCTCCTAAGCCTGCCACATGTCTTTAGTTCTCTGTTCAGCCTGTTCTTGAACCTTCTGCCTGTCATCCCCTTGTTTTAACTTCCATAACAGATTATTTCCTTAATTGATTCTCCAGCTAAAATGCCACTCCAGTCCTTAGCATAATAGTCCAAATGCCTTGCAAAAAGCAAGGGTTGGCCTTGTTTCAAGGATTATTTCTCCACCCCAAATGCTCTTTTACACTGGTGCCACATTCTCTTTGACTCTTTTTCTAACATGGGGTTTGGTCCTTGTGTCTTTTTATTCCCTCCTTGCTGTGCTCCATTTTCTTCACAAGCAACTTGGCCAAACTCTGCTTCATTCACCTCCTCTACAAGTCTCTTCACCTCCGACTCATGAACCTTTTCTATTTTTAGATATTCTTCTCCCTGGCATGTCCTGCTATTACAGCCTGATACCAGAGAGTCATTTCAGGAGCCTGGGATTGTCCTTGAAGTGCACTAAAATCCACCTACTGCACATGGATATTCAAAGGCTTGATATTAAAACATGAGTGATTTTTTTGACTGGTGGTAAAATCTTTGCTCAAAAGATGAAAATAGCCTCCAGGACTAAGGATAAGCATTCATTCATTCAGTCTTGGAAAACTGCTTCACCAGAAAATATTTGTGTCACTGTAATATATGCACTGTAGCATAAATTTATGAAGTAGCTTGCCTAAAAACATAAACTCTTATGGTGCAGAGGCCATCTAAGCAAGCAGTAAGTGCAAAAGAGTAAGCCTTTCAAACAGTAGAAAATAAGCTCCAATAAGGCTAGAAATGAGCATGCTTCTCTAAGTGAACTTCAAGTCCAGAGGGAAAAAGGACCACAGGAATGCAGAAAAGCACAGACCCTTGAGAGTGAAACTGTAAAAAGCAAATATTGTAAAGATTTCCAAGAAATAATATTAGTTTTAGGCTTACAGGCAGCTTACTTACACCTCAGCCACCCCTCAAATTCAGAATATCAAACCACAATTTTCTAATGAGCAGTAAGAGAAGGAGTAGGAATTACCATTATTTCCGCGGATAAATGCATCTCCATACTTGTTCTTTAACTGTCCATTTACATATTCCTCAGTCTGCTCCAGAGCTATGTTCATATATCCATCCAGGCAAGCCAGGACACCTGAAAACAGTGGCAGTTTAAAAGAAAATCACCTTGAACTTATTTTAAAACAACAAAAATGCACTGTGCTTGAATAGTACAGGAAAAAAAGCCCACCCTGTATCCTTATAACAAAACAAAAACCCCAACGTGGACAGATGTCTTTAAAGAATTCAGCTGGAGAAAGGAATCCCAGGCACTCTGGTAGCAATGTTATCAGTTGGTGTAAGAGTTGTGGGAGTAAAAAAAAACCAACTTATAAAGACATTATTTCAAAAGATGGACAATTTCCATATTGAAAGCTTAAGCTGTCCCTTCTCACTTGTGTTTTAAGCACACACCAAAAAACACCTGGGGCATTAAGTGGATAACCTAGGGACAAAGCTATGTAAACTGAGTTGTCACAAAATTTGTGAAGGATACAGATGAAAAACAACCCTTTTAATACAGGACAGCATACACATATTTGTCTTCATGCTTACAGAGCTAGGAGAACACTGCCTGCAAGTCTCTGTTTTGATGTCAACAAAACTCTACACATTTTTCTACAAAGGGCCACTGAAATCTTCCCACAAAAATAAAATTACACTGTTTTGATAATGCAATTAAAGAAAAAAATCTGCCATTTGCAATATTAGATGATTTTTTTGGATCAGGAATATGCACATTTTAGTGTAATACAGCACAGAGGTAATACAGCTTTTTACAAGTTGTTTTATTTTCCTCTTGCATGTGGGTTTTCCTGACTTTATCCATGCACAGAAAATACTACTTGAATAACTTTTTCCTCTGTTTGAAAAACACTTAGCTATTTACCTAGCAGTGAGACATGAAATATAATACATTAGCTGTAATTAGGAAGAGGGAGAAAACTCAGGACACATTCTCATTTTTCAGAAATGTCACTGCAGTATCTTCTAGTTAATAATCAGGAATCCAACTTCTTCTGCAACTTGTCATGGCTTAAAGGTTATTATTTTCCTTCCTGTTTTTCTCTTCTCTGTTTCCACAGACACAGAAAAAATGCTCACAAAGTGCCACTAAATGCACCAAAAAGACCCAAACTAAAGTCAGGATTCTCTTCCAATCTAGTAATCCTGAGGTATCCACACAGGAACAGAAAACAAAAATATGTTTGTACAAAATTAAAACTGGACCATGTGGATTTTCCTGAGCTTCATGCAACTCAGTAGGCCATAAATGCAGTATTTTTCAAACTCTTTTGCTCCTAGAGTGCATTCATGGAGTGCAATTGTTTCATTCTCTTCCTACTTTTCTTTGTGTTTACTCTTACATCACTAATGGCATCAAATATTATCACTGCCCATCCTGGCTAGCAATTAATGTGTTTTATCTGTATGTAGAGATGCTTTAATGTACATATCCATATTTACAGACAGAAACCATACATTAATGTACCCCTGATCACTTCCCAGAGCTTCCTGACTTGGACATTTGCAGCACCTGGCAAGGGTTGACGACAGGTCAGTCACACATCAACACCTGCGTGAGGCCGCGTTGGTGTTGGTGTGGAGGCAACAAAAACATCAGCAGCACAGCCTGGGGGAGAATCTGGGCAGATCAGCAACAACAGCCCGAGATGCTGTTTTGGAAATGTTTGGCTTTTACAAATGCTGGTCACATTTCTGCAGAAAACAAACTAAGTGCATATTTTTCAAACAAAAACACTATACAGATTTTCTGTCACAAGATCCAAGGAGTGCAGGGAAGGGAAGGTGGGGAAAAATCCAGTGACAAATAAGGGTGTTCAGGGAACTCTTGTTCAATTATGTGGTGTCAGACTGTAGGCATGTTAAACTAGCCCTGCTGAGAGGTAAGTTGAGTGGTTCATCTACAGCATTTACAAATGGATCTTACCAAGGGAGAGGTAGCAATGGTCTCAATGAAAAAAGGAAACCAAATCTGGTTTGGCCCTGCCTTGTATCTACCCTCAGGTAAATGAGGACTTGCTTTAACTGACTTTAATGAGCTCTCTCTACATTCTCCTGCACTGAAGAATTTACAGAGAGGCAGCTTAAACTTCTTAAGCCCCCAGCCTCACCTGAAGTGTTCAGACAATGTGGTTCTCAAAGACATGAGAGACTGCAAATTTCGTCAGCTGAGCAACACCGCAGAGAAACAGGAAGGAGTAAGAAGCTACTGCTGGCTCTGTCAGTGAACAATTTAAAACTGTCCTAGCACAAAAATTCCTTATCACAGCACAAACAAGTCTCCTCCCACAAGTGCCAAGCTAAGCCACTTGAAGTAAACCTCTCTGAAGAAGGGGTCTGTTGCAGAACCATGTTTAAGTCAGTACAGAAAAAAATTTCTTAATTGAGCACAGCAGAAGATACATGATTAGTTTTGACTGAGTTTGAATAATGCTAAAAAAAATGGTCAGGCTGATACTGTTAGCTTAATGGGAGCAGAACAAGGACATTTCACTGCACAGAGAAGTTTAACTTACTTAAAAAAAATCTATAATACTTTAATTTACTGGTTAAAAAAATCTATAATACTATACACATGAAGGTATACTGATAGACTTGGCAAAAGCTACACTAAACTTTTTCCTGTATCTCTGTGAGCCTTGATCCAACACAGATCTAGGCAGTTGTTTAACCAAGAATGTCAAGAACACTTTTTATCAAGTAAGAATTCTATTATGAATGACAGCAGAGTTTATTCTGAAGCTTTCCTGGATCAAGATCTGTATTACCTAAATAGAGAACAAAAAGGTGAATAAAAATCTAGTTCCAACAAGGGGTGTTTCTGGCCATTTCGGGAGTTGTAAATCCAGACAATCTTTCCAAGTATCAGTTTAGAAACTCAAAATCATCCAGTTTAATCACCTGTGACCAAGGACACTAATGATTTAGATCAGTAATTCTGATTTCTAAATCCCCTGTTGTACTCCTCCCGTTTTATCACTTTCTCCAGAGTTGATTTTCTATTTTTACTGTCTCTGTTCTCACACTCCATTATTCTGGATCACACTGTTTTTCTTTTCTATTCCATGCATCTATTCCAGCCTCCTCAATGAATTACTTCACTCACTGTGAGAGACAGATGGAGAACTTACCTCGATAATCAACTCCAGAATTTAATTTTACAACAACTGGCCTTCCAATGATTTGTTTTAGGAAGTCACTGGGGGTTTGCTTCCGTAGACTCATCCTGATCTTCTCTGGTAAGCTGAGAAGTGAAGAGAAAACATTAGGATAAGAGACATGCCTCCACGTTGTTTTAAATACTCCGTACACACAGGCAGACCCCTGATTTGTAATACTTTCAGTAGGAGAAAATGCTGAAGGAGATGAAAGCAAAACTTTAAGGGTTGAGGTGGGGAGACAGAGCTCCTAAAGCCATTGCATTCAACTTTCCCTTTGGCATTTTTATTACTCTGAAAGCATTACTAAGAATCCTTGTTTGCCACACTGTGCATCTTTTAAATTTCAACAGTGCCAAAGGCCTCATCGTCCCTAAAACCTTTTGCTAAAATGCTTTTAGAGGGCTAAGCCTAAATATGTATTTCATGTCTTTAAGGATGGAGGGAGCAGCCCATCCATGCTCTATACACGGAAGTCTGTGCGACAACAGCAAGAGTAGTTCTGACCTCAGCTCATAAACAGAAGAAAAGCATAAATTTAAAAGCATGCCTTCAGAAAATAAAACAGACTAAGTTAAGGCTTGTAATTAAATTACAGAGGAAAGATGCTGTAATTTAAGAACGCAGCAGGCGCACCCAGTTTGGTGCAAGACCCCTTCTCAGTTCTCGCTTGACTTCTGCTCTAACATCGCTTTGTTCTGCGTTTTGAGCAAAGGCAGAAAACAGAAAACCTCCGCACGCTGCCGACTTCATTTCACTGCTCCCTGGGGCCAATCGCAAGGGGCGATTCCAGCCGTGAATCCAGGGATCCTCGCTGTTTGCCCATCAACACCCACCGCCGCCAGCGATGCCCGCGCCCGGGGCTGCGTCCCCTCCCCGGAGCACACACGGGAAGCCATAAAAACCCGCGCAGCTTCGTGACAGAGCGGCCCGGGGAGCCCCGCACTCACCGCCCGCCGCCGCTCCCGGCAACTCCCGGGCCAGCCCCGCACTCACCGCCCGCCGCCGCTCCCGGCAATTCCCGGGCCAGCCCCGCACTCACCGCCCGCCGCCGCTCCCGGCAACTCCCGGGCCAGCCCCGCACTCACCGCCCGCCGCCGCTCCCGGCAATTCCCGGGCCAGCCCCGCACTCACCGCCCGCCGCCTCTCCCGGCAATTCCCGGGCCGACCCCGCACTCACCGCCCGCCGCCGCTCCCGGCAATTCCCGGGCCGGGCCCGCACTCACCGCCCGCCGCCGCTCCCGGCGCTTCCCGCGCCCTGCCCGCCGCTGCCCGCCCCGCCCCACTACGGCGGCCGGGAGGGACAGCCCGCGCAGGGCCCGAACGCGGCTGAGGGCGCCCCCTCCTGCCCGGGGCCTCGCCCGGGGGGGAACCCCAGCCCCTTCACGGAGGTGCGCTGGTTTTTGTGGCTTGCTTGGGATTCCGCACAAAATAACGCCCCATCGGAGAGAAATCTTACAGAATGTCTTGTGGAAAAAAATCTTACGGGGTGTTTTGTAGGGGAAAAAACCCCACAGGATCGGTTAAAGTTGGGAAAGGCCTCAGAGATCATCGAGTCCGAGCTATTGGCCAACGCCGCCCTGTCAGCCAGACCATGCACCGAGGGCCGCATCCGGGCTGTCCTTAAACACCTCCAGGGATGGTGACTCCACCACCGCCCTGAGCAGCCCATTCCAGCGTCAAATCATCTTTTCTGTGCTGGAATCCCTCCCAATGTCCAATACGGTACTCATTCTTGTGTTTACTCCAGTGAGACCCTGTTCATTCCCAAATTATCTTGTCGTTATTGGAGACACCGTGAGCACCTCACAGGCGTCCTGTTCAGGACTAGACAGGAAAGTGCTGAAGGCCATTTCACAGAGGAATCCGTGAACATAGAAACAAGAGATTTTTATTTTTTTTTAAGTAACCTGGGAATAGCTTGGCAGAAAAAGAAACTGAACTCACCTTGTACTCTTCTGCTTCTCTCTGTCATCTCACTTGTTTTTCCTCCTTTCCCCCAGCTATACCCTGATGTCTGGAAAATACTTCCTTTTCCTTTTTTTTTTTTTTTTTTTTTTTTTTTTTTTTTTTTTTTTAGGATTTAGTACTGTGACAAGAGTTAATCATCTGTGAAAGCTTCTGGGCTGTTTTGTTTTGTTGGGATTTTTTATCTGTCCGATATTGATTTAGTATCTTGTCAAACCTCTCAATTCTCATGATACAGAGAAAATGTACCGTGGCTTTTCAGAGCACAGATTTGTATTCTCGCTTCTTTCTAGAGTTGTTTATCTTCTCTTTTTGAACATGTGTCCAGTAACAATTTTTTCTCCAATGCTTAGACTAAAAGGCTTTTAAGAGGCAAGAGCTGCAAACCCGACCTTATTCACCTGCCTGTCCCAGAGTTCAAGCACAGGCAGGGACAGGGAAGTTTGGCCACACTGTGCCTGTGTTTCCAGGCAACCATCATGTTAATCAGGAGCATCCAACTGTGCTTGATTATATCTAGTATTTGAAGCAGAAAAGGAACATAAAATAGTTACTCCAGGGAGCAGGCTTGCAAAGTTTTATTTGGCTTCCTTGGCTTCAGTGAGTAATGCTTTGATAAGGGAATATTCCTGTTTTCATTGTTATCAATCTCCAGTATAAAGATTGGGCAAACAAAACTTTCATGTCTGGGCTGGTAAATTTGCATGGCAATTTTGCAAATCCAACCAGGGACACTTTGTTTTGTGAGCCTTCCTCTTTGTTTTATTTCTTACAGGTTTGCCTTCAGAGCTTGTATTTTTTTTTTTTCCCAGCCATCCGAAACTGGTGAGCTGTTTTGCCTTCTGCTCAATAAGCTGCTTTCTAGCTAGCTGAGGCTTATACTTAATTACACTTTCTATGTGTGTGGATACTTTGATTGTCTGCTGTCAGTCAACAAAATCCTTGTGCTTTCCTGGTTCACAGCCTGTGAACCTCACAAACACATCAGATTTGAATCATGGACCATTGAGATTGGAGAGATCTGCATCCTTAGCTCCCTTCTTCCATACTTTGAGACCAAGTCATGAACCCAAATCTTGGGTAATTTTCCTTGGTTTGCCAGAGGTCTCAAAGCAGTCTCTTGTGCTGTTCCTAGAGGTAAATTAGCCTTAAATGGACTCCTTAAGGATTCAAAATATCCAAAAGTGGAAATAGGATTCAGATGTTATTGGCTAATGATTATCTGTTGTTTGTTTGTCCTTTAGATGAAAAAGTATTTTGATCTAAAATGTTGCATACCTGGCTGTCAGTAGATTGTTTTAAATTCTGCCTTGCTTTATCTTTTCCTAGTGTGCCATGGTTAGAGCTTTTTCAGCTGTACAACTCATGGAAATCAGCGAGATGCTGCCCTTGTGTTTTAATCAAGATGAACTTGAAAGGTGAACATTGTAAGTGATAGAAATTATTTATAATTTGGTAATAAAAGTTTATGTGTAGCACTCCAAATTTCACACATCTGCTGTGTGCTGGCCTTGAGATATAGAACAATTGCAATTGCCTTTACATTTGGCCTCAGATGAAAGGTCATAAATTACAATGATAGAGTTCGTAGTCGTTCCCAGCTCACAAAATTTCCATATTAACATCTTCACCTCAAACATAAATGGTTACAGAGGTACAAAGTAAAGAGTTGTGTTGGCCTTTGTCAACTGAACTTTAAGATGGAAGTCTGTGAATCGTGCTCTATTGCTAACTCTTAAACATAAAGCATCACAGAATCCTTGTTCAGAGGACCTAATTAAAATTTTACAGTTAACTTTAAAAATGAAATGGGATTTCACTCTCACTCACTCTCTCTTTTCTCCTATCAATGCAGTAAAACCCACTTCAAAGTTGGAATGGTTTTTCTCTCCCAGCTACTTGAAATAAAAGCATTTTCAGAGTGAGATGGCTACAGAACACAGGATGGGTCAGAGGGAGTGTCCAGTTTCTCCTTTTCCTGTGAATTGCACATCGTTTATATAAGTAAAGTGCAGATCAACAACAATCCAGATGACAAAAGAATGTCTGTGGCACATTTTGAATTCAGCCTGAACAATTCCCCAGCTATACCCAGCAGATGAATAAAAGCCTCAATCTTTAAACAGTTCTCACCTGAAACTTGTGTCAGAGAGGACAAACCCATTCTGGCCCAAATCACAGCATTTGACATGATTTCAACAATTAACTTTGATGCCTTCTTAGGTTAGGAAAAAAAGGAAAAAAAATTTTTTTTTAATTATGCAATGAAGTAAGAGTCCAAGATCAAGTCCCAAATCCAGGGGAACATTTCTTGTTCAGAGCCTCTGAGAATGGGGAGGTAGAAGGAGGTATCAGCCTCCATGAAATAGTGTTGAGGTGCAGAAGCTCTGCAATTCAAGGTTAGCACTGCTATTACAGGGTTTCCTCAGGGCCCTGAAGTAAACATGATAGTGCATTTCTGGGGTTTGAGAGGTGAAAGGCAAAATTTCTGCTCTCACTGAAGCCAGCAGAAGTTTTGCTAATTACTTAGGATGCCTCTGTAGTTACTGGAAATACATCTGAGGCCCCAGGTGCTTCTCCAGGTCTTCCATCTGGAGCTATGTTCTTTCACTGTGATTTATGCTTCTTAGAACTGTCTTCTTCTGATATTTTGAGTGTGAGGAATAGGACACTAAGGAATTGAAGGGTGCATGAAGAAGCAAGCGAAAGAAAGGATGTATTGGGACTTTCTTCCTTTTCCTCCTCTGCAAACTTCCCGGTGGACAAGGAACTGTCAGCAGTTCTTCCAGGGAGCTGGGGAGGATAATGTAAGAACTCAGCCTGAGGCTTTGTCTCCTACACTTTTAGTTCTGTAAAAAGGAAAGGAGGAGCCTCAGGAGCTTTCAGAGTTCACTTAACCCCCTCCTGGAGTCCCTGGGAGTTCTTGGCTTCCCAAGGGCCTGGCTTTTTCATGAGCATTAAGAAGTCTGATGTTCCCCTTTGCATGCATTTGGATGGGAGAGTTCAAGCCTCTCAGCATGTGAATGATTGTCTGTGCCTATACAGTAAAACTTCAGAGATGTTTTCTCTCCTTAAACAGAGGTTTAGTTATCCAGCGTTATCTCCCATGCTGTGCTAGGATCATCAGAACTGATTTCCTTCTGTGTTCTCAACTAAAAAGTTAATGTATTTTTGAATGGAACCTTACTCAAAAAAGTATTGGGTTTGAGCTATGGATTTTAGATAGAAGAGCCTAACAAAATTCTGTCATCTTCAACTCCTCACACTGTGCTCACCACCTTGGGATGTTCATCTCCTCCTGTACGGCACAAGTGACACGATGACCTTTTGTCACACGTTTGTCTCTCCTACTTTCTGTCCAGTTAAAATACAGTGTGACAGATCATGTCAGGTTTGTGCGTTCTATTAAGCAAAGGCTGGAAGCTCCACCTGATTCCTTTTTTGCACCACTTAGCTAGATTTTTTCCTAAAATATGATGGAGTTGGAGCAAAGTTAGACTCTATAGAATATTCATATCAGGGTAAAAACACATTCTATATTTTTTGCTTGTGGAGTATCAACAGATGACATTTTTTTAATGTAAACTTCCCCACATTCAGTTTGATGAAACTGATTCAGTACTTCAGGTTGAAAACTCTGGTATCAAGATTAAGCACAGAAAGGGGTTGAAGTGGTCATGTTAAACTGACCTGCTGGTGCAAAACATCTGCAAATTGGTTCCCAGCTCCCTAGAAATGCTTCTGATGCAGACTTGGGGATATGAAGTAAGCATGAGTCAGATTTGTAGTGTGGTAATAATACATACCTTGTCCTGAATTTCAGTGAAAAAGGAAGGTTAAAGTGTGTTCAGCCACATTAAGTATGTAGAATAATGGGGATTATGTTCCCATCACCGTTTGCTAACAGGAAAGCTCAATTTCTTTAGAAATAAAATGCAATTTAATGTCAATGTTAGGCCACTCCTAGAGCATTTGTGGGCTGGTATTTTCCAATAGGCCCAAATTTCTGGCTATTGACTAAGAAGTCATTATTTTGTGAAAGGAATGAAGGAGAATGCAATTATTTTGTAATATAACAACAAAAATTGGTAAAATCAAAAGGGAAGACTAGAAGGCTGTATCTATATGAAATAAACTGTTTTGCTAGGCATAGAACAATAGCATAAAGTTCGATATAAAGTCAAAAGTTTATTTTTCACAGAATACATTTTACAACTCTCTTGTCTTTTTAACTCTAATATAAATTCAATGGACACACTAGTGAAAATAAAGATTCTATCTATAAATAGAGATCTGTCAATCTGGTGTGACTGCCTGTGACCCAGTCCCCAGGGCCTGCAGTTTCTGAGGTAGTGTAACCTCAAACACACTGTTCAGATCTGATTCCCTGGTGTTCACACATGCCAGAAAATATTCCTCTATACTTTAGTCTTGTCTGCTTTTACAAGATAAATATATTCCTGTAAAAATTACATAAAACAATATTGAAGGTTAGGTACTAACTCTTGCAGATCTGCAATAACAGGTTGGGAGGAATGCTATCTTCTAGGAGAGGGGAATGATGCAGGGCAACTGACTCACTGTTCCACAGTCTGGTTCACACCTTTCAGGCAAAATTGCCATCTGTGCCATCAGTGCAGCTCCACCACTCCCAGGAATTGTAGGAGCTTTAGGGCAAAAAACAACACCCATCTTTTCTCAGTCACCTGATCTTACCTGGAAAATGGAGACGGCAGTAGCATAAAGTGCCTGTAGCCATCCAGACCACCTGGCATTAGAAATCTCACTCTTGCTGCTGCTGCTGGACCTGCATGGATGTTGGAAACAGTGGAGAATGCTATGAAAGCACTCAGCATAGACAGGGTTTGTGACAGTGGAACTGCAAAGGTTCAAAAGCCCCTTGTGAGCAGAAGACAGATGATACAGAAGCCTGATCAGTCCTTGCAGGCTTTTGTGGCCGGGAAGGTTTTGGCAACATTGCTGTAAAACGGGTTATAAATCCTTATGACTTGGGTCGTTAAAGAACTACAGCTCTCATTACTCTCTCTGCTCTGCTCCATAGCAGAGGATTTCATGCTGCAAAGAGGAAGGAAATCCTCTCTGCTTCCAGGAGAAAGTGGAAGGTGAAGAAGCACACTATGTTCACATGCTTTTCTTTGGTTCTTGTTTCATTTTGCTTCCACTCCATCGAGTGACACATGTTCTTGGTTTACTCCATGACATGTGCGATCCTCTGGTCCTGCCTCATCAGATCATATCCCAGCTGTGTCACCTCCTCAGCAACTACATTTTTCCTACTCATTCACATTCCTCATCCAAATGATTTCCTTTCTTTTTTCCCTTTTTTTATCTGTGTATTTTATTATGCAATTATATATGTATTTTTGTACTTATCTGGTGGTTGTTTTCCCCCATGGCTTTCACCTGCTTCTCTACTTGGGACTGACATTACCAATTGATTTCACATAATGCACACAGGACTGCCTAAATATATATTCCTGTCTCTGGATGTAGGGTTTGGACATTAAAATCAATGCCTGGGAGGTGAAAGGCTTCATCACCCATAAATAACTCTTAAACTGCTCATTTTGGCTCCTCAAACAGAGTATCAACAATGGAGGATATAATTTGGAAGATGAAATGTGAAAATACACATGCTATGCTCACATGCCGAAGTTTCCTCAGCTGGAGAGAATTCTCATGGAAATGGGGAATAACAATGAATTAGTGATTTTGCACAAATGGATAAGGAGATTTTAATTTTTTTTTAATAATAAAGAAATATCTGTGATAATTTATCTCTTTCTTGAACAATGAATAATAACTGAATAATCACATGCTGTGTAAACACCTCAGGGTTACACCAACAAACAGTGCAAATTACCAGTTTGAAATCTGGAAATGAACATGTCAAGTGTGGGACAAGTTAGTCCGGAGAGGGAGAATCTGTTCTCACTTCTGCTGCTGAGCTGCTCTCAAATGTTGAGGCAGCTCATCTCACTTCTCTGTGTCTCACCTTCTCCTCTGTAAAACAACAAGAATGATATATCTAAAGTGCTTTCAGATCAATGGATGAAAACTTTCTGTAGTAGGAAGGTATTATTAAGATCCTAATGATGCCATGGGAGAAAATGATCAATAATTATTTATATTTTCCTTTGCTGTTTAGGAGATAGTTTTCTACTGACTGTATTTTCTACAGTCAAGAGCACAAGAGTTGAGTGTTGTCACTGTCTTGCAGAACATACAAGTCTTTTTGTATCTATATTATATAAAGATGGGAAACAGGTTAAATTCTAATATGTAATTTCTCTCAAGGCTGAAGGGCCAAAGTCAAAGGAAAATCTAATGATTTACTGCATGAACAAGTGCTGTGCATTATCTATGCATTAATAAATTCTACAGGACTGTATGTGCATGCTTTACTCATACTATATTTTAAGCTTGAATTTTTTTAGGAATTCAGATAAAAAAGATTGCTTTCAAAAATTGCCCCATATCAAGTAATCTCTGTTTAAGGACTTGTGTATTTATTTTTAAAGTAACCTCATTACTACCAGACTACTTCTTCCTTTTGACAGTAAAGCAGAGTGCTTATCTTCCATATTTTCATAATGAAAGCTCCCAAGCACAGGATACAGTGGCAGATTTACAGCCTGCAAGCAGCAGAACTGACAGGCATTTTAATATGAAAGGAGATATGATGTCTTTAATGTACAGTGATGTCACTTCTAACAAGGTAGAAGCGTGCTTTTTGCACTGCAATCACCATAAGAAGTGAAACCTGTCTGCTTCAGGAGTCACCTTTTAACCCAGGGAAAGGTCACAAATAATAGAAAAAAGACAGGACTCTGCTTACTCAGGTGGAAGGGCACTCTGACGTTGGAGGAGCAAGGCTATTGTGGATGTGCATTATCTCCAGGAAGCTGAAGCTACAAATAGTCTAGCTCGAGCTAACCTTGAGAACAGAAAAGGAAAGGATAATGAAAATCCTCAAGGGAGTGTTAAACTGAAAGCCAGATTGCCTGTTGACCACCCTTTTTCCTTTTATCCAGCATTGATTGGACCTAATAACTTGAAAGTGATATTGACAGCAATATAGTCCGCCATTACCTGGACACATGATTATTTCATTGAGAGAAAGGACAGGAACCCAGTACCAAAAACCTATTTCATTCTACATTAGACCAGAGAATTTACTACTTTGTCTAGGAAATATTTGCCAATGATTTTAAAGGCTGATTTAAAATGTGCATTTCTTAAATGTGCTCCCAGCTCCTGACTGAAAGCTTTTATCATGTCATTCTGAAGATGCACCATTCTTAAACATCATATACAAGAGCATAAGATTAAAAGGCCATAAAATGGCAAGAAATCTCAAGGTCCAATAAGTACATTGTGTTAGCATTGGGCTGGTGACTTTGATTAAAGACAGGAAATTAAAATACGTTGTCATATATATAGATACAGTATCTCCTCAAGACAGTTGCTTCCTCCAAACTAAAATTTCAGAAAATCAACTTTGGATATTATTTCCTTTGGTATTTTGGCAGTTTGATCTTGAAGGGATTGCAATAAGGAAGAAAAGACCAGCATAAGAAGTAATTAGGTTGTTTTCTATTATCTTTGCAGAAATCCTGATTTTAAATGAAAATGGTTTTCAGGAGCCTCTGAACCATCATGTTTTCCTAACCAGGGTGCTGGGGCACAGAAACAGTGACAGTCAGGTAAGGTAAAACAAGGAGGAAATCACAGCACTGAACAATTACTACAGTGTTATCCCCAACATGCTGCACTCCTGTCAATACAGCTGCATGTAACTGTGTCCTGCAAAATCAGAAATGATGATTGACCTCATGAGGATGCTTGTAATATCCCACTGCTAGTCCTGTGTTCTTTTGAATTTAATTTTTATAGATTAGTATATTCCCAGGGGTGATGTGATTGGTTTCCATTTACTTTGAAACAGTGGTCTCCCTACCTCCCTCTTCAAAATGGAAGGAAGAGAAACTGCAAATTCAAGTTTACATGTAGAAACAATCAAGTCACATTTCAGTAGAAAATGTCAGGAATACTGGCAGTATCAGTGAATTCTTCACCCCATTTTAAACCTGTTACTCCAACAGCAGAGGTACCTTTTGAGGATAAGCCCTGTGTATGCTTAGAGTTATGATAATATTTTAATTATATTTTCCAAAAAGTAAAAATACTGGGAAATGAGATACATTGTGATACTGCTGTAGATCCATAGATCCCTATAAAAATAAATCTGATGTCATTAATGTAAAGTAATGGTTTGAAAGGCCCTGTAATAACTTTTAAAGGCCCTGTGTCTGGAGAGGAAAGCAGCTTGACAGACACAAGTCATGAACTGCTTTGCTCTCCATGCTGCCTTCTATCTGTCAATATATTGGTTATGGAGCTGTGCTGAGGCCGGTCTCCAAAGGCAGACTGTCACATTTCTCAAAAGATAAAACATCCCTAAGGGTACAAAGAATTCAGGGACACAAGCTGATAGACAGGAGCAGCGCTGCCACTCTAACATTTTATGGCTGAGTTCAACGAGTGAGCCCTTTACTGGATAATTGAATTGATGAAAGGCTTACAGTTGCCCCGATTAAGCTTATTCCTTCTCCATATGTAAGACTCAGGGTAGTTTAAGCAGAAATTGAGGAAGAAATTCAGGAGAGAGACATTCATAAGCTCTTTGAGAACTGGTCTTGCATGAAAAGCTTGCCATTTGTTATGTTACATGTGCTGTTTGTCCATACAAAGAATCCTCTTGTCCAAGAAGTGCTCTTTGCAGCAGCCTTTTTTTTTTTTTTCCTTCTAACTAAGGGTTTGTAAATATTTTTAGAACATGTCTTGCTGCTTCATGACTCATTCCCCTTACGATCTTTGGTATTTTTCCCATTTGTGACATGCAGCATCCCTGTGGCATATGGTCACCTGGGAAAGTATTATAAGGGAAGAAATTAAGGGATTTTTAGCTATTTTTAACATTTCTTGGAAGACTGAAATGTGGAAGAAGAGCCACATCAAAGAAATATTTTTCAGTCTTCTGTTTTATATTAACCAGTCTCATTTGTTTGTGCTTTCCATGATGTATCCCTCTATTGTATCTTTATCCATAACTGAATTGAAAATTATTTGGGCAATTTTCTTTGCCTCTGCAATGTGCTTGTCCAGTGCCAAGTCCAAGGGACCATTAGGTGCTATGATAATACAATTTTAAAATAATTGTGTATTGTACCAGGAGCTCATCATTTCCTGCTGATGAAAGAGAACAGCCAGGAGATATTTAACCAAGTGCTCAGGTAATGAGGACACACCTACTAATGTGATGAAAGGGAAAAGGAAGTATGATCTAATTTTTCAAGCCTAAACTGTAAGTATTAGCAGCAGGATGCTATGGCAGTGTGAGGGTACAGTCAGAAGCAGGACTTGTTTTTTAGAGTTCAGCAGTAGATCATGTCCTCTATGAAGTTATGAAAGTTATCATAAAATCTTTTAAATAATCTTAATAGAAATTAAATTCTACAAAGACAACTTCTTATTTATGAACACTAGCCATGGTGGGCTACTACAGAACACAGCTAACTGATGTAATAATGTGGAGATACCAGATTTGTGACAGGACCTCCAGACCCTATCTTTTTACTCTGTCAGGTTTACAGCAATGACTGTAAATAAGCAAATTTCAATTTCTTTTTTTACTGTATTCCTGTAGGGGGATCCAGTATGGGTAAATGAAGATGGTATAGAATGTAATCATATCCCCTAAAGAGTTGCAGCTGAACCAATTACTAAAGATTAAGAACGGGCCTGATGTTAACAGGCCACACCTGTAGCCAATAAGAACAGTGTTATAAAAGAGTGGATTGGTGGCATCTGGCGTCAGATGGCTGCTGCAAAGACCAAGAGAGTCAGATGAGTACTACAAGGACCAGGCCAGTCAGTGCTTAGAGGAGCTGCCTACGAGGAACATTGAGGAGGTACGAAACTCTGGCGCTGTGGAATCCTTGCAATGTAATGATAATAGAACTCTTGATATATAAGACAACGTATTCCTGTTGTCCTTCTGAAGGCATTAAGGGAAAGGGGCATGCCATTTATACCTGAGCCTATAATTAATCAATAGGACCAACAGGCTGGCAGCCACTTATTTTCAACAGAAACTCCATGGTTTGCCTGTACTAAAGCTTCAATTTCTTAACATTTAATTTCCAAATTTCGCCTCTAGAGTCAGCAGGCTACCAAGAGAATCCAGTGCTGGTATCTTGTCTTGGCAGTGCCTGTGGTTTCATTTGCTCTTGGCCTGGAGAGTCAGACAACATCCTTGCTCGACCAGGACAGTCAGATGTACCTAGATAAGCTGCAGTAATCAGTGTGAGTCTCATATAAGTAACTTAATATGGCTTACTAGTTATAACGCTTAGCTAGAGTGATTACACGCTCTCCCTAAATATATATATGTATATGCTGAGTATTCTGATAACATTTTTTAGAGAAAAAATATTTCATTCCCAGTTTATTTTTATTTATAATGTTTAGTGTAATATTTATATATGTTTAGTGCAATTATATATTCACACTATTCTCACAGGTTCATGAAGTATTATACCATATGCTTAAATATTTATTTTTTCTTTAAGTTAAAGACTGGGTTATAGCTGCAATTTTTTTCTTCTACCCAAATTGGTTTTGGATTCCTTCCCCACATGTGGTAACACTTGCCATTCTGTTTAATTAACCAGATTGCTGAGAATGTTTGATTTTTTTTAAAGAACCTTCTCTTTGTGGAGAATTAAGGGTCATAGCTGGAAAACTGGCCAGCCAAGCTCAGTAATTTCTAAGTATTTTGTTAATTTTTCCTGGTTAATGATCCTTTCAAATTCAGAGCGTGCAGTTTCTTTAGACTTGCATCAAACACTCCTCAGAACTAGCAGCTCACAGTGGGCAAAGATAACCCATTTCCTTCAAGCACTGCAACTCTATCTGTGAGCTATTGGCATCACAGGAAGACTGGTTAAAGTTCTGCTGACACCTAATGCACATAAGAAAAAAATAAAAACTGCCTTCTTTGCCTACCAAAGGATAAACATCTCAAATTCTAGCTGCTTGTCTCTGAGGTGTGAAACAGACTGATTCTGTTTATCAATTAGGGTGCCCATGTTTAGAGCAGCAGAGTGTGATGGTAATGAGGGCCCACAGTCCTGGCTCCAGGGGAATACTTCAGTATTAACCTCAGTGCTGGGTCAAGCACTGTCCCCTTTAATGAGGGATGTTAGGCCTTCCCAGGCAGCTGCATCTTGAGCTGAAGTGTGGCATAACCTCTTCTACTTTATCATGTCAGGTGACAAATTTAAACCACAGTGGGCTGGAAAAGGCTTGCTCAGCACTACAGATAATTTAATTCCTCAGTCGTCTTTCCTCTCTATCTCCTGTTGACATGCTCCAGACTATAAAACAATGATGGAAACCATGTTCAGATAAAATAAACCTTATGAAGGTGTCCAGTGGGCTTTGTGCTCTTCCTTTGTTGACCTCTGTGAATAGCAGATTGGGGTGCTGGTCAAGAGGGAAGGGATGAAGCTGGAGCAATGTGTGCTTTGGGATCCACCTGTCTGTGTGACAGACCTCCTTCCAAACCTCAGCAGCCTTGCCCTGCCTCATGTGCAGCCCATGGGGCTTTGTGGGGTGCTCTTGGTTGTGCATGGGGATGTATGAGTTTAACCTAGCTCTTTTCTGCATGGTCTGATTCTGCCAGTCTCTGTTTCCTCTGTTTCCTTCCTATTTTTAATATCATATGCATGTATCCAGAAAATTACCTGGTTAGGCTTCTATTGGAAAGTTTCCTGGGAATCACCACCTTTTTATCTGTTCCACAATGGGCTCACTCCTAAAATAGGCTTGAAGCATACCTCATTTCTCTTCAGGTTTTGGAGGATAAAGCAGTTTATTTCATTAGTCATCAGTCAGAGACCAAACAGCTCAAAGATTTGAAAGTGCTGAATCCAAGTATCGTAATTTATGGTTGGGAAGCATCATCATTCAGTCAAATATGCTCCTTTCCCCAAGAGTTACATAAGAATTACCACTTTGATGTTGCTTTGTATCCTGGATAAGCCATCTAAAGATTTTGTGACTCCCCTTTATAGAAAGTGCATAATGGGACATATATTGTCATTGTAAAGAGCTTGGAGGCAGTGCCAGGACCTCTTTGCTACACTAACACTAGCAGTGATCTTTAAGGCAGTACAGCAGTGAGATACAGAAATTGTCAACAGTGCTTGCTGTTGTGTAACCCCAGCCAGAAACTCAGCCCCACTCCCTGGTGTGATGGGGGAGAGAATTGGAAGGGTAAGAGTGAGAAAATTCACGGGTTGAGATAAAAGCAGTTGAATAGGTAAAGCAAAAGCCACAGGTGCAAACAAAGCCAAACATGGAATTCATTGACCACTTCCCAAGGACAGGTGGGTGTTTGGCCGTGCCCAGGAAATCCGGGCTCCATCACATGTAATGGGGACTTGGGAAGACAAACTCCATCACTCTGACCATCCCCCTCTGATTCATTCTTTCCTAATTTTCCATGCTGAGCATGGCTTGATATGTTATGGGATATCTCTTGGGTCAGTTGGAATCGCCTGTCCTGGCTGTGTCCCCTCCCAGCTCCTTGTGTGCCCCCAGCCCCTTTATGCTGGGGTGGGGTGAGAGGCTGAAAAAGCCTTTGCTCTGTGTAAGCCCTGTCAGCAATAACAAAAACATCCCTGTGTTATCAGCATTGTTTCCAGCACAAACGAAAAACATAGACCATGTTAGCTAACTGTGGAAAAAATTAGGCTCCCCAAGCCAACACCAGCACACCTGCTCTGCCAGGAGCATGGAGAGAAGCAAGTCTGTGCAACAGTTTCCAAGGCTGTAGTGGCTTGGTGATGCCAGAGTAGCTGTAGTCACTTGGCTATCCAGGATCTGACTTCTGCTGCCTCTGAAAGGCCAACCAGATGTAGTGACCTGAGACTCAGGAAAGGAAAGCAAAGCTCTCTCCTAAGAGCTAAGATCATTAGTGGATGTCTAAAGGGGAATACTTGTTGTGACATTGATTTATGCGGTCTTTTAATTGCATTAAAATTGGTGTAGCCAGCTCGATGTTTGCACTAGAGTAAGTTTTTATGAGGCCAGACTAATGAATGAGCCCCTCTACACCCTGTGAAATCATTGGAGTCCCTCCCTTGTGTATGGATTGAAATTACAGCAGCAGCCACAGCACAAGTGTGGCAGTGCCTGGAGAGCAGGCCAGTGCAGACCCATCAGTCAATGTCCTATTGATACACTAACAAAAATGGACTAGAAGTGTGTCAGTGTTAAATGCTGGCCTGGTTTTATATGTGTGCATTTTTCTAGAGCTAATATGATTTCAGTTATATCCTCTATGATTTAATATCATTAATAACTGTGTTTTATTAAATTAAAAATGTCTGGGATGTGTCAGTCCTCTTTTTGCATAGAGTACAATGGGGAGGGCTGCAGTAGAGCCATATGGAGCCCAAAAGCCAGCTGAGAAAACTGGAAAGAAGTTTCAGTTAATGGAGGGAGGTTCACAGCAAGAAAAATATGCTGATGCTGTGAACTCCTTCGTTCTGGCCTTCCCATTCCACTTAGGCATGTTATAGACAGACCTCCAGTGAAGTCACTACTGAAACTGAGGAGGATAAGCAATAGGTTTTCAGACATAATCTGTTTGATTGATTTTTAGATGTTTGAATAAATGCACCTACCTTTTTTTCTAGTGATCATTTCTAGAATAATTTCTGGTGCATAAAAATGTTGCATCACATTGCCGCATTTCCAGAGTACAGTGGCAGCAATAGCTGTATTTCAGGTGCCTTTCTTAATCATTCAGATCCAAGAAAAGAACATGCCTTTGAGCTGCCTGAGGGACAGCGTGACTGGCATCAAGGATGAGCAAACCTCCTGTCCAGGCTGTGGGCCTGAGGTCAGTGAGGAGCTGGTGCTGATCCGTGGCCACCTGGACACAGCTGCCAATAATGAAGGCAGCTCGTGGTGGGAGAGGGCTGTGCCTCACACCACAAAGTACCCTGAGTGGCCAAGGCAGGGGCTAAGGAAAAAGATGGCTTCCTTTTCTAGGATGATAGAATGCAATTGTTTGTCAAAACTAGTGGGCTGTGCATTCAGTTGTTTTATAGCAGCAGTGTCAAGTGCTGTGCATGTTATGGTTATGTTGTATAACACTAGAAGACGTACAGAGCTGGCAGTTAATTTTTTTTTGCTAGCTGTAACCTTTACTGTGATCCGAGAAGTGTTTGTCTTGCCCCATATCAGTACTTCATTCACCATAAAGCTACTCCTTTGCTATGCAGAATTACACATAAGCACTTTTTCTTGCTTCTGCATCTATACTATACTTTGTGGAGAGCAGTGTCAGCAGTGCTGTAGGAAGAGGATTCAGGAATGACAGATACCTCCTCTTACCTCTGCTGCTGTAATTCTGACAGGCCTGATCCAAATCCACTGGAAGTTTTTACAAAAGGCTTCAGTTTGTTTCACTGATCTTTGCAACGAGTCCCAAGAGGCATCTGTCAACCTTTTAGAGAAGAATTTTCAAATAATGGGATACCCACTTTGGTCAGTCAGGGGCTAATCCTTAAATGCTGGTTTCCAAATATTTTGGATCGTATACACCCATCAGCAAAAAAATATGCCCCTGCTCTATGCAAAATCAATTATTTATTTATGAGTTATATACCTGTGCTACTGTACTAATTTATATATATTATAAAACATGCACAAAATACAAAATTTTAAAAGGATGAGTTGAAAATTAAATAATTAATTTTTTAAAAATTACTTATCAATGAGACACACATAAAGAATGTCTTCCTTCATCCCAATGGTCTGTCTTGTGCATACCCCACTTTGGAGTTCGTCATCTTAAAAAGTCCATTCATTGGCAGTGGCAACTTTACATCCCCTACCACCCAGAAGTTATCTATATGCACCTTCTTGAATGTCCACCTCTGTTTGGAAACCACTTATTTGTGTCACTCACAAGTTTGGACACTTCACAATATTGTCTATGGCAAAACCCTTCTCAGGCTCTCTATTTGTGAAATGGAAAAACCCCAGGGAATTTAAGAAGGTTACATACACTGCAGGGTTTTTTTGAGAAGGACTACCACTACTGTAAGTCTTACAGGCTGCTAAACTCTGTAGCGTTTGGGTTTCCTGGACAAAAAATATCCTTGGCAAACTGTGGAGATTAGTAAATGAGCCTAATATTACCCTTTTGTATCATAAGAGTGATCTCATTGTTGTCATAATTTAAGTTATGATGCCAGAACCATGCTTCTTCCACAAACTAAATGCTTCAGCAGAGGATTGTAATAAAAAGAGGCTATCTGTCAGATTATGGTTTAACTAGAGTTGAGCCAAATTTTGGATTCAGCCATTAAAGCAGCTGTAATCAGCCCTGGTTTAAATTCAGCTTTGTCTAAAAATCTGCTTTTGTTTAGCTTTGCTTTTTTTTTTCCCCTAATGGCCATTCATTATGGATGTGAACTTTCCTTCTCTGTCTGGATATCTGTAAATATTTTGAAGCTTCTGTTTGCTGACTCCCATTATGTTTGAACTCTGCTTACTAGGGCCAAGTTCCATCAGGTTGTCTCTCCTGTGCTCCTGACTCTTGAGCTGGTTCTGCCGGAATGCTGTTGTCACAAAGAATTTTCATGCTGCTTGACCCTATTTGCACATACTCTTGCCTCCTTAATTTTCCTCTCCAGAGCGTATTATTAATTATATCTGAACTAAATATGCTAATTCTTCAATAAGAAAGCCCCAAACAAAATTAATTCACACCATTATTAAGATATCTGAAAAAAAGAATCACAATTATTTTATGAAGGGCACAATATCTAGAGGTACAAAAATATTCAGCATGCACAAAAGCTGCTCACCTAAGTGTCACTGAAATTTTGAAATCTCTTTCATAGTTATCTTTCCCTTCTCTGTTTTATGGCCTTAGGAGAGAGAACATGTCTATTTAATGTCTATATTAAAAGGTAGCATGCCTACATTGAAATATTCAGTTGCTATTGGCCACTGTAAAATCAAATGATCACTAACTTCCTCAGATCTTGCCATTTTATTAAAATCACTAGCATCCCATCTTTTTTAGAAGGAAACATTGTTTTAGGTGAACATCCTACAGCAATGTTTAAAAGTGAATTTCTTCCTTATTTTTAAGATATATACTATTTATTGCATGAAAATTAAGTAATGCAGGGAAAAGAGGGGCAGCTCTGGGGTGTCATCACCTTGTTAACATTGCCATAACCAGCTTGGTCAAAAGGGAAAAAAAGGTTAAGATAGCATAGAACACCACAGGATATAAAGTCCCAACACCTCACAAGAAGTCACTCGGTTAACATGAAAGATTTCAGAATGAAACCTTAGTGTAAGAAACCCCTTGCAATAAATGGTTGGAAACATTGTCTCTTGCCATTGGAAATATGTTCTCTGGAGAAGAGCTGGAGTCTGTCCCACCATCAGCCCAAACAGGAGTTCACCACTCCCTAGAGGGGAGTGCAGTAGAAATTAACTCAGTAATGCCTTGTCTTCTGCTGTCATAGGAGCTCTGTCATCATACCAGACTTCATCTACCAAATCCATGTGGTGAGTAATCCATACAACAGCAGCTCATGGAAAGGGTGCCACTTAACAGTTACTGGTTTATTCATGGCTGGAACAGAGTTTACCCAGAAGCTCAATTCGAAAAGCATCCAAGCAGAAGTCGGGAAAAAAGCTTTACTTGGGTAAAATTCATGAAACCAATTAAGTCAGAGTTATGCATTTTGGAAGAAGGCAACGAGAGGTCTTTGCAAATTCTAGGACGCCAAGGAATTCTCATTTAGAATATTTTTTTCATGTAAGTGTGTGTGTGCATTTTATATGTGATATATGTATTGGTATAGGTGCATATGTGCTTATAATAAAAGCAGGGCATTTCCATACTAGGCAGTAACACCAGTTAGTGCTGACTTAGAGGTAACAAGAAGAAAGTGAGCAGGTGACTTGCTCCTAGCAATGTCATATTTGTCCCTTTGTCAGCCTGGGCTATTGCAGCAGCTGTTTACTGCCACTGCCATCAGGGTCAGCTGATCTCAGACCTTATGGGCCACCTATTGTTCATTGCACACATATTTAGAACCATTACCATGCAATATTAATTCTGCTTTTAAAAGCATCCTATAACTTTAGTAATACATGTAATATTTACACGTAAATAACCTTTGCATCTGAATCTAGGTCAGCTCATTGTCTCTGTCAGGGAAATAATCCCCAATACCTGTTTATGTCAGATTGAGGAAACTGATTTTAGCCACCTTGAACTATTGCCTTTGAAGGCACAGGTTGTCAAGTCTTCCTGACTGCAATAATCTGACACAAAGGAAGTACCTCTGGCAAGTTGATTGTATTTATCATCTTGTAAGCAGTTGCCCAGCCTGTGGATTTCATCTCTTCCCCTGCAGAAGCATTTTGCAGCCAATGGATACCTGCAGGATACACAGGCACAGAACTGTTGGAGGCTCACCAGGTTCCTGAGCCTGAAACCACACATATTTAAGTATGACAGTGAACTTACTGAAGTAATTGTGACTATTTGCATAACTTAAGGCAAGTGTTTTCAGATTTGGGACTGTGCTGGCTAGCATCAAGTTTAATACTACAGAAGCAATAGATTAATTTGATTCCACATCTTTTAAATGTTCAATTGTGTAGTGTGAAATGGTTTGGACAAAAATACTTGAATTGACTTGCAATAACGCATGGAAGAGTTCATGCAACATCAATCAGAATGAGGAAAAATAAAGCACATTGAAAATCATTTAGTAAAGAGAAAAATAAACATGCAAATAGGTGTTTATTCCAGTTCATCATAACCAGATGTGATCTATAGTGTACCATACTTTCCATTATTAAAAAAATAAAATTATGGGCTAGATGAAATTCTATTACTGTACTTGTTTTCAGTACCAAAAATACGTCCTTGATTATGTTACTGTTTGTGATAGCTTCAATCACAAACAGTAACATATATTTTTCCTGCCACCTGCAAATACAAACAGTGCTGTGTTAGGATGGAATTGGAACAGGAATTAATATATTTGTACGGACAAATGCAAGTACATTATGAAATAATAGATTTATGAATTATTATTTTCCAATCCTTTTTTACCAAATAATCACAGCATTAAGAATATATAAAAATTCTTCATTAATTTAAATTTAATACTTTTTCCTAATTTTTTTGCAGTGGTTTAGTTTATTTCTTCGTAGTCAAACTGGTTTGAAGTGATCCTGGCTCCCCCAGAAGCCTTCTTATGACCCTGTTAAACAAGACACATCTCTGTTGTTTAAAACTCAGCTAGGAGGGGGCCATTATTTCCACCTGTGCAGTTTGAATTTGTGTCATCTACATTTCTGCTGGTGCCACAACAGAAGGAGGAAAATAGCCCTCAGATTTCTGACATTTTGCAGGGAATTTCAAAACTCCATTGCTATTTTGAGGACATTTGGATTAAGACAAGAACTTTTCATCCTGGATTTTCAGAGGCATGTGGAGTGCACCCTGAAGTATGAAGTATACGATGGAAATACTTTCATAAGGAATTGCTGCTTCTGAAATGGGAAAGCTTTGTGTAAGTTTGTGGACATTTGGTGGATTATTTCTGTGTCTGTCTGAGGTTGTCTGCACTTCAAAATTTTCCACTGTTCCTAGTCTGCATGTGGCTCTAGCAGAGCCTCAACTGTAGACAAGCCATGTGTGTCCTTACCCACAGGTAACTTTTTCAGAGCAGATTCGGGTGCCCCAGCAATATGAATGGCAGCATCTGCTGGTACATGAGAAGCTTGAGCGAAGCAGGCAGGCGAACTCCGAGTACCTCCCCTCAGGCACCACTTTCCTTTGTGACAGTAGCCACTGAGAGAAGCCTTGTCACATGGGTTAATGTGCTCTGAAACTGTACATGTGCTTCATGTGAGTAGGAATACTTGTACAGAATTTAAGGATTCCTGCCCACCTGGTTAAGGGAGAGTGGGAGAGTCAGTGGAGTGTGGCCAGGGCTGTGGCTGTCCATGCTGCCCACCTGCAGCCTTCTGTGGTGTCCTGCCCTCCTTCTCTGGTGGACCAAAACCCATACCACCAGAGCAATGCTTGGGACAGCAAAAGCATGTGGGGTGGGTGTTCACAGCTACCTGGATTTCCTCTCTGGTTGCAAAGGACTTACTTTGTGTTTGTATATCTGAGCATCCAGGGTGTTTGCGACACCACCGAGTTACATGGCAGTAGAGTGACATACATGAGACAACAGAGAACCCATCCAGGCTTCCCATGCAAAGAGCTGTCTCTAAGCAGCCTGTTGTCACTTGGGAGCAGGATCTGACCCTGTAGATCTGTCTGGTGCTCTCATGTGCCTACTGTTTGTCTCCAAGGTGCAACTTCTTCTGGAAAGGAGCTTTGCAGATGTACAGACTCCTAAAGCTCAGCCTGCTCTTCGTACTGAGGTGAGTGGCAGCTTTGGCCATTGATACTTGAAGATACGGCTGAAGAAGTATTCAGCAGTATTTCTGGATAACACCCTCAGCATGTCTTATGATATTGGATGTTTCCACAGTCTCCAGTTCTTGGAGCTACGGGAGAATGTACAAATATCCATTTCCTTGCAGAGGTTCAGGTTACACAAGCTCTTGGGTTTGTAAGCTGTCTGAGAGGTCAAATCCAGTCAAATGCTTGCGTGGCTTATCTTGTATTAAATATTGCAGTAGTCATCTTATCTATCTGAGAAAGGTGAAGGGTTCAGTGACCCCGAGACTTGAATCTATGGTGCCAGGGAGTCAGGGAATTTTTCAAACTTGCTGTATTATGCTTATCCTCTTACAGTCTGACTTTTTTTAAAGGTGGTGTTAAAGGCAGCTATACAGTTAAAACGGTACAGTTAAAAAAACCTCAACAATCTCTGATTGCATTCATTTGTAAGCCTTGCTTACGCTCTGATCCTACAAAGCAGTGGTAACACCTCAGGTAAAAGGGATTTTAGCTTCTGTGGACTTCAGTGGGAATTCTTGTACTGTATGCTCAGAAATCGGAAGTGAGGGATCTTGAACAGGGTTCAGAAATGTCTTTGGAGCTCATTCATGACAACACTCACAACCTTATCCACAAGGTCATTATTTTTAAGGGCTTCTACAGCTCTCAGCTCCCATAGCTGTGGTAACGTGAGAATATTTGCTATCATTATACAGATAAACAAATGTCTAATCTTTGTGGCTGCAAAAAATGTAAAAACATTGAATCCGTTTATCTCAACACCAGCAAACCAGACAGATGACTGAAATATCACAGGGTTCTGCAGTACAGTAATTCTTAAAAGAAGCTCATGGTATTTTTTTTTTGTTTGGAGTTATCAATCCTGGCATTTCCAGGCTTGTTTCCTGTTACCCCATTGTGTTTCTTATTTTAAGTTTTGAACAAGAAAATTCTTACATCTCTTGCACATGGGAGCAAGCTAATCCTCTAAAAAATTTTGAGACCAGGATTGCTTGTGTTGATTTTAAGTGGGTGGCTTGATGGGCCACTACTGGCCCTCCTAAAGATGATTCTAATCCTGCTGTGACAGGGCTTTCATTGACTGAAGAAGCCCTGCTATGTGCTACAATGTTTTGATGTTTTCTCTATGTCTTCTGATACATTCAAAGTAATTTCACAAGTTGTTCCCACAAATAGTGGGATCAGCTTAACTTAAGAAGCAGCACCTTCCCTGTGAACCCTGAGCTACTGTCTCATCCAGACTCTTAAATGAGGAGCAGTATTTTTGTCCAAAGTTCTTGGCTGTTCTTTCTGGACAGAAGCACTCTAATTCCTTAAAACTTTTTGGAGCAACTCTTCTAAATAACACTGATAGGCACAAAAAACCTGCTTTCCTGTTTGCCTGCCTGGAGTGCGTAATCTCATATCTGAAGAATGTAGTTTATTATCAATATCTGAAGTGGATTCCTACAGCTTCCTCCATATATTAATAGCTGTAGCTTTTATTTTCTAAAGAAGGCTTTCCTGGGCCCTTCTTGTGGCATAAGCATTGCTGCTAACCGGGTAGCTGGCTGGAAAGGATGATAGTGTCCCCTGCTATTATAAATCTAGTGAGCTCACCTTTAAATGTCTGTCTCTATTCTCCCCTTTGGGCATTGTTCCAGTCACTTTTTGGCCTTTTTATTTTAGGGAAAAACCCTCTCCATATGGTCAAAGGAGGAAGTATACTTGCCCTCGGATTCACTTAATGTGTGCTTGTTCTGTATATTTTGGAACTGGACTGCCATTGTGCAGGAGAGGAAAAAATAGCCATCTTCAATGAAAATCTAAATTAGTAGCCTGCATGCATCAAACAAGAATAAAGCCCATGCTGGAGGATACAGTAGATCTAAATATGCATGCCCTGATTCACGTAGACGGCCAAACTCTTTCAAACAGAAACATGATTTGACCTATGAAGTAATTAATGCCATGATTATGGGGAGGGAAGACACCACAGTTCAGGCTGCAGCCCGGCTGCTTTCCATTAATAGAAAGCTCTATTATTCCCTCCCCCCACACATGTACTTATCTCAGTTTTAAAAATTCCGTTGGCTGCAAAATTCCTGTCTGTGCTGAAGGCATAGCAGAATGTTTCGGCAGAGTTTCATAAAAGTTGGTGTTGGAGTTTCCCAACTTATCTGATTGTAATTTTGTTCCTCTATTATCTGAAAAGAGTGGCTCGCTTCTTTTCAGTCTTGCCATATAAATCCCTTTTACCAGATTTTTGAGGAAGACAGATTGGCTTAATTAAAACATATTTCTTTGTTTTATTCTAGGTAATTCTGAGACAAGTCTCCCACACACCAATATCAATGGGGTTTTTCCTGCTGGATTAAGCAGAAAGAGGAATGCCAGCTGAAATCTAGAAAGACCATGAGAGTAGGGCTTTTTCCACACAACTTGTAATTACTTGTGGCACTCATTGCTACAGGATTTTATGAATCTCACTTTTTTGTATATATTGAAAATGTAATCAGACAACTTAATGAGAGTAAAACCTATCAGGGACTTTCAAATATGCAGATAGTAACTCTTAAAAATACTTATAAAAACTATCCCTAAATCTTGGATCACTAGAAACTATGGGACTGTACTGAGGATGTGTCACTGCATGTTTGCCGCTTCTTATTCACTTCCTTAGGCGTTTGCTGTTGGCTTCTGCTGGAGGAATGGTACCTGGTGGCCTGGATCTTTGATTTGATCACTCTGGTCAGTCTGAGTTATGTGAACAAAAAATTGACTTTGACTCAAAGGCTGTATTCTATGATCACTTTTGACAATTATAAGCACCAGGAGCATGGTCATATTTTCAAATTTTGGGGTAAAATATATGGACACCTAAAATGTGATCCGAAACTTCTACATTATTTGAGGGAACACTTTGTCTGAATAAGAGCCTGAAGTGCCCAGAGCAGAGAAGAAGTTTTATAAATTAGGCCTACAACCTGCACGGAAGCTCATTTGTAAATGGTCCCTCTTTCTCCACTTAGGACAGCTATAAAATCAAGCTAATAATGTTTATACTTAGTTTTGGAAGGAGCTTTGAGAGCTAGAAATAAATGCTTACTCTGCAAATGCAAAGATTTATTTTTTTACATGGAATGATTGCAACTGAGTAAAAATGGGAAGAGGATCAAAAAGATTTGGAAGACTCAAGATCACAAATGACTGTCAGTGACACTAATTTTCCTAATGTTTTAGGTGCTTTTGTATGTCCTCTAGGGAGGCTAAGATGCATCCAAGAAAAAGCTCTGGCATTGTGTGCCCTAACTTTTTGACGCCTGGCACCTGACGTGCAGTTCCAAACCTTACGTTAAGCACAGCATTTCTGGCTGTGTGAATATTGAACACATTTTGCCAACAGGAGAGCAATGGAGTTGCCTCAGAACACTGAGCTTGAAGGCAAGAACCCTTTGCTCGGTGGAAATTAATTTTTCAGAGGAGCAAAGACCTTGCTGTTAGGCAGATTTTGCTGGCGTTTAAAAGTACATCTCATTGTAGGCAGCCACTTCTTCATTTTGGGGAGATTTATCCCCCAAACCTCAGATATAAAAGAGTTGAGATCTTTGCAAAACCCCATTTTATGATAAATCCTGTGTAATAAATACTGACTCTGGCTTTAAATTAAAATGGAATAATTTATTGCTAGATTTGACTGTTCCCCTTGAAGATGTCCAAAGCATAAACTGGGCATCTTCAAGGCCTGTTAGGACAAAGATGGATGAGGAGAAGTCTGGCTGTGAGCCAGCAAAGCTGACCACAGCATGGGAGAAGTGTGAGGATTAAACCTGGGCCAGCCCCTGCTGCCCTGACTCCAGGCTGTTCTGTGGAAAGATGTGTGAGGACAGGGTGAGGATTTTGCAGAAGCTGAGACACTGAAACTCAGCAGCCTGAGACCACCCCTATGGCAACATCTGGGAGCCAGCAAGCTCATCTAGACACAAAATCAATCTTTAGTTAAAATCCATGACCTTTCCACAGGTTTTTAAGGCCAATACAGTAACAGGGTCCAAGAACTGGCTCTGAGGGTGCAGTGCTTTAATACAGAGGTCCAGTTAAAGTACCCTGGAAGCCTGGCACTGCCTCATGGAATGGTTAATCCATCTTCCCTCTCTGCCTCTGCTGTTCCTGCACATTTGAACTGTCATATCCTTTCTCCATTATGTAATAGCCTAGAGGTCACACATGTTCCTCTGCTTTGAATAATACATCTCTATGAAGCCTCAGTATCTCTGTTTGAAAATTTATTTCTTTCATTTTAATATTTTATCAATTTTGTCCTAAATGGATGACCTTAACTGGTTGCAGTTCATTTCATCTCAGCTTAAATATTTTAAAGGTTCCAAAGTACAAACATCATTCATGCGGTGTGTAACAAAAATGCTCAGCTTGAGCTTTGGATTATTTAATTGTAATTGTCAAGCTATTATTAAAATTGATTTTTTTTTCTTCTTTTCAATTTCTTCCCTCCTCTCCTTCTCCCATTTCTAACATCGTTTGTCACATCCTTTATGTTGGTATTTAACTATACTTCAGTGCTTATAGAAGAGCTATGCAAAGCATTAGGACCGTTATTTGTGGACAACAGACAGTCAAGAGTCAAAATCACCCTGCAATGGGGACAGGCACTGCATTCAGAAAATACCTCAGTAACATAATGGATCCAGTACCAGATACAGTATTTGGTGTAAGGTACAAGTTGAGCTTTTAGCCCTATATTTGGAGAAAAAAGAACCAGAGTTATAATTTATGAGCTGGCCATCTTGATGCCGCAACCAATCTGGATTTCATTAAGCTGGAAAGAGGTTTTATTTGAATGGTATATCATCACAACACACACAAGTGCACCAGGAAATAAAAGAAGTTAACGAATACCTGGCTGTCCTAGCTCTGAAATGAGTGGTGCTGTTAGAGAGATGTCATTTTGGGCACATAAGGTTCTTTGTAAGAGTAGCAGTCTTAGCCTTTCTCAAACCTTTTTAGGTAATTAAATTCAATCTTCATAAATTTCAGTATTGCTTGGCTTCCTGTCCTGAGCGGGTTGATGTCACTACAGGCAGCTTCACACTGACAGTTGCTGAGTGCCTGGTCTCACTGACCCTTCTGATGTGTAAAATGTTTTGGGTTATTTAGATGTGAAAGGCTATAAAAGCTAGTAAGCACAAATTGATTTAATGATTGTTATTCTGCACTTATACTATGAGAAAGCAAAACTAAGATATCTGCACTTCACACGTGGCATTTTGATTAAAAATAGGAATAACAACACTGAAGGAATCTGACTCCTGTCCTTGAATGGTTTCAAAATAACTGTAGCTGTTCTGCGTTTGCAAAATATAAAAATCAGTATACAATTCATTTTTTTATGTTTAAGACATTTGATTATGTGGGACAGGTCTATATTTATGCTGAGTCTTACCTTTCTCATTTTCTTCTCTCTTGCTTTTGTTCAGTACTAGCCTTGCCTGGCTGTAGCTGTTGGTAAGATATGGATTCATGTTTCATTTCTGACATTTCTGTGTCATGTTTCAGTGACATCGCCTGTCTGCTGGTTTGGCTATGCAGTATTCCACCTGGAAGACTCATTAAATCCTTTGCCTTCCCACTAAGTCCCTACCTGCCACATTGGGGACAGTAGGAAAGAACTGGCCCCACCTCTCTGGCACTGGCTGCAGGGTTTAGGTGTACCTGGAGTTGTGTCACTGCAGCAGATCCCATGCAGGTCCCTGAAAGCAGGAGGCTCTGTGCCTCCCTGTGAGCAAATGGGGACACCTTGTTTCCAGGTGTGATTCCTGGGCTGTGCACAGGGGTGGAAATGAGTGAATGTATGTAGGGGGATAGAACATAAGTAAATAAAAGTAGTATAGAATGTAATCTTACCCCCTAGAGAGTTGCAGCTGAGCCAATTACTAGAGATGAGGAGCAGGCCTGATGTTAACAGGCCACACCTGTAGCAAATAAGAACAGTGTTGTAAAAGAGTGGATTGGTTGGTTGAGGGGGGAATTGGAGTCAGTTGGCAACTGTGAGGACAAGGAAGAGTCAGTGCCTAGAGGAGTTGCCTACAAGAAACATCAAGGAGGTACAAAACTCTGGCAATATGGAACCCTTGCAATATAATGACAATAGAACTCTTGCAATATAATAACAGCAAATGTATAAGCAGGTTTCCTCTTGTTTTTTCTTGGGATGGAGATCTGGATCTTTGGGCATAAGCCAAAAATTCCTGTCAGGTGTTTCTGTGGTAATCCTGTTTTCCTCCAAACAACAGAGTAGATGTGCTATAACCAGAGCAAATGCTTTGAATAGCTCTTTAAAGAACACTTGAAACACTTCTTGCATAATTTTTTCTGCCCTTACAAACAGCTCACCTGGTTTCTGAGGAAGCTCCTGAAGGTAACCAGCATTGCTTCTCTAACTACAGGAGTTTCCAAATTCAGGTGGTGTGGCAGGTGAGGTTATCTTCCCTCAGCAGGGAGTGTGTTAGTATAATCCTTCAGAAAGTTTTTGCAAACACATCCTCCTCATCCCTAATTATATAATTAAAAAGTATAAGCATTGAAAATCCTTCTAAATACTTATTTAAATCCTAAAGGATCTCCTTAGAGTGGAGTATTACATGAGATAGAGAGCTTAGCAATGAGTTGTACTAAAGCCTGATACATTACAACAATTATGGTCATGTTCCCTTTATTAACTCAATATCAGTAATTGTGCTGTGAGCAGTGCACCTCATACTTAAATTTAAGCAGCTTTAATGTACTTGTAAACTGTATTTCTGTGTAAGTCAGACAAAACGTGAGGGAAAGGAAGAATGAGGTGTACAAGGAGAAGACCAGGAACTGAGGCACAGAGGCACAAGATACAGAGACAGTTCAGTCCGATTTCAGCATCTGCTGTTCAGTAGTAGCCAGGCACAGATTCCCAAAATACCGTAAGGAAACTGTGGCATGTCTCCAGAAGCAGATTTCCCTGGGAAACCTGTCACTTTGGCCAAAGTGAGCACACACTGCTGCTCCTTACCTCAGCAAGGTAAACATCCTCATGAATAGCAGTATTTTTGTGTGACTACAGCTGCTCTTTTAACTCTCTGCATAAAGACCTGCATTTGGGGAACTAAAGGTTATGAATTCAAATCCCAGTTTGCACTCCCAGATGCGTGTGTACATTTGAAACAATGCTGGCTGTGTGGATGTGAACAGCCACGGATCATTGCAGCAGCACAAGTCAATTAGCCTTGCTGACACTCCAGTGTCCTGTGAAATCATTTTGTGGATACTTCAGGGGATGTTGTCAGAAGGATGGTGCTGAGAACTACAGGACACAAGGGGCAAGGCCAGCAAAATAACCACCTTTGGCACAGGTTTCCAAACTCCTCTGTGTTTACAGACACCTGGACCTTTCTGCATTTCCTGGGTCTCTCTTGGGAAATACAAAGGATCACAATTAACCTTTTCTTATTACCAAGCGCAGGAAGCAATAGGGGAGCCCCTCAGGTGACACATCTTGTTTGAGCATTCCACTGGTGTCTGCAATCATGGACGTGTTGTGGAGAGCTGAGCCTGCTAATTACAATGTATTTACAGGCCCCATTTTTAAGGCAATAATACACAGTAGTCCTCATTTGACCTGTAATACAGGAGTCAAGCTGGTATGAGATAAATCTCCAGTCATTCTTCAGTACTTCCATTTCACTGGAGGCTACTCTGTGAAATAACAAAAGATGGCAACTGGTGACTTTATATTAGCAACTAAACATTTTAGGGCGTTTGGTTTGGTTTGATTTTTTTGTTGATTTTTTTTCTTTTACATTTTTCTATTTTCATTGCCCCAAGAACTCTAATGAATCTCTCTTGAAAAATGCTGAAATGTTGTAATTTTATTTTTTTTTTCCCTAGATTTAAATAAAAGAGACCTCTTGTCTGTTTGCTTTTTTGTTGTTGTTTTGGGTTGGTATTTTTTTTTCTGTGGTTGTTGTTTTGTTTTGTTTTTTTTTCCTTGCCCCTTCTGGAAGAGAAAAGGTGTGTGTGATGAACACCTACCTTTTATTCTCTTTTTAATATGGTTTGAAATTCTTAAAAAATAACAGGTTATTAATGTCTGGCTTTAAAAATTGTGATTTTAATTTCTCTCTAATGAAAGCATGAGAGTTTTTCTAACCTTCTGGTTCTGTGGTTTGCTTCATTTTTTAGCTTATTCTCCCCAGAAATTAGTACAAAATGGCAGATTTTCTGAATAGAAGTAAGTATAGGTAAAAGAAAGCATCACTTTTTTTTTTTCAATTGTACCTCCTGCTCTGTTTTGAAGTGTAGAAGAAAGTTTTCATTTTATAGAAAAATTAAGGGAAAGAATTGTGATTTTTCTTCCTCTGCATACACTGTAATTTCCTTTCCTTCTCAATGTCTTTCACTGAGGACTCAATCTGTCACATTGCACTTTGTTAGGAGCTGAAGTTAATGTAGAAATTAAGTGTTAGACATGTGGGAGACCTAATGGGAGACAACAGCTGAAAGTAAAATTAGAAGAAAACAAAATCCTTGATGGAGAGAGCTAAAGATATAATAATTTTGTTACTATTAGACACATCTTGGAAAGAAATTGAGAAAAAAAATATACAATAGGATAAAATTAAATTAAAATAAACACTAAACCATACCACATTCCAATCATGAACTGAAAACAAGACATTGTCCTTAAAAGCATAGTATTGTACAAGTTTTGATAATAAATTATATGCAGAGACAACCAAGGTAATTTTTTTTTTCTATTTGCCAGTCCCATGCAAACCTCATTTGCAAGGATGTGCTCAGCTGTGGGGCTCAGATTTGAAAATTACCTCAGTATGTTGGGAAGAGTTTAGTTGACAGCAACAAAAATTCCAAAAAGTTGAAAAATTGGGCCTTTGAAGAGAGACTGAGAAATTTTCTCATGGTTCAGCTAGAAAAGGCAAAGCTGAAGTGACACACAATGATTTTTAAAATAACTAAAATGTATGTTATAAAGAAAAGAGGATTCAGACTGGCAATGAAAAAGAAAAGGACAGTTCGAAATGTAGCTGGCTCCATCTGAGGGTTGTGCCAGGGAAAACCAAGTGGAGTGCTGGATGCTGGGGTGAGGGTTTCAGGTGGCAAACAGTCACCTTCTGTCTTTTCAACTCCAGCAAAGGAGGGCACCAGGAGTCCAGCCTGGGGGCAAGAGGAGAGCGGCACTCCTGCCGTGGAATTTTTGTGCTGGTACCCCAAAGTTGTCCCTAGCCAGCAAAATCCAATTACCTTGTTTTCCTTCTTATGAATCCATGGGAGAGCAAGGCAGTTTTCAGCAGACCTGGCAGGTACAGCTTGACTCTGGCCTCACTTTATTTCTGTAGGAGAGGTTGTTGTCAGGGACTGCAGAAATGGCTGTCCTTGTATGGTTGAGCTGAGATTTGGAATGTCTCTAGGAAGAAGAATTTAGACATAATGAAATCAACTGTATTTCTTGCAGAAGAATGAAAGCAACCCACCAACAATCCTGAGTCTCAGTATTGATTCTGTTCTTATATTTGCAGTGCTTTGAAGCTGCTATGGTCTGTTGGTTCATTAAGTTACAAGTTCTCCCTAAACACTGGCTTTTACATAGTCTGCATTTTAACACTCCTGAAGTGCATATTGATATGTTCTGTCCTCTGTGCAAACCACAGTCAAAGAAATCCCTTTTCTGCAATGGCTAATGAGGTACCAGCGTGGTAAAACAAACAGAAGGAGGAATTACACAGTGTCAGGAAGCTCAACCAAAGAAATGTCACCTTCAGAGAAGCAGCAGTGAGAAATGACCTTTCACTTTATTACAGTCTGCCAAATCTGGTTGGGTTTAGACAAGAACCTACAATTACTGAATATTTAAAAGTGCACATTCTTACTCACAGGGAGGTCAAATAGAGTTGGGGGGACTGATGTCACAGAAGTACCTATGATGAAAGATGGGTTTGACACACTGACAAGTACCATGACTGAGATTACAGTTGAATTATGCAATTAAGCTTTATTAACTATACATATTATTAAGGACTTTTCATAACAGAGGAAAGGATGTCAGGTCCTGGTGATTGTACTGACCTCTTATGCCACTGGGAAAGATGCAGAAAGGCTTTCAAAAGAGCAATATAGTCCCTATTTAATCTTTAAATAAGAAAGAAAGGTCAAGGAGCCATTGCTGCTACTTTATTTCTCTCAAGTCTTCACCAAGGAGACATCCCATTTTAATGTGCATTGCCTTAGATTTATACATATTAGTAAAATATGCATCACTGCAACATTACATACTTTTGAATGCACTGAATTTATAGCAGAACTTACAAAGTCTAGTATGTGCCTGTGTATGAATCCTCAAAATTATGTAACTAACCTCTGAAGGTTTCTCACTTTAATTCATTTCTGACACAAAAATAAAAAGGAAAAAGGAAAACCCTCCAACAGATTACTTAACATCTCTGTAAAAATGTCATATCCACACAGATATTCACTTACCATGCCAAAGAAAGAGAAAAACTAGTGGCAATTTATATTCATAATGTAGTTTAATTTTAAAATTAGTAATTAAAGATGAGTAAATGAAGGTGACAACCAACTCAAGACAGGTAGGGGAAAAAGCCCCAAACAAAATTGTGAGCACCAGTGTAATTACAGGGACTTCTTTAAGTCTAGGAATTAGGAAGCCTAATTGTTCCTTGAATTTTGACTTCCCTTCCAAATTAGGAATGAGACTTCCAAAGTAGGTGCAGCCCAGTTCTTCCAATGGCAGATGCCCAACAGGAGCAGTCCCTCCCCAGCTGCCTGGCCTGGCTCCTTTCAGTGGGTGTAGCAGGACAACCTCCCTGTCTCTCATACAGAGCTGTATGAACAGCATGTTCCGTCAGGGAATGCAGTGCAGCCTTCAGGACTGGGAAGTGCCAGTGTCAGTGCTGCAGCACACCCTTACCTCAGTCCTTGGAGAATGTCTGCCTTAGGATAATCTTGCATCATGTGATTGTTGGCTTTTGCAGTGGGATGCAGCTGTTTGTCTTCTGGGTTTCCTTTCAGAGTCTGCCCCTGACCTTCACTTGTGCTTCAAATCCAGGCATATTTCTCCCAATCCTTTCCCCATCTTTCTTGGGATGTAGTTTTTGCTCTGTGTTTTAACTAGATGGATTTCTCTCCTCTGCTGCATGGATCCCTACAAGTCACTGATTCATCCAGGACCCTTTTTCACTCCTGGTGTCCAGCAAGCTGAAAGTGACCATTATAAAGAATGTCTTTTTGAGCTGCCAGAGGTGTTGGGGCTGTCCTGTGATCATGTACTCCATAGTATGAGCTGTCCATAGTCTGAGGCTGGAATTTTCTGAGGTTTTAGGTGTTTCAGTTCTCACAGCTCTTGCTTGAAAATAATGCAAAACAAGAAATCTAAAAGAAACCTAAAAGCTGTTAAAAGTTGTTTTAGATAGATACATAGGTAAAAGTTGTGCCACAATTCAAAAAGAAAACTGTGCAGTCCAAAATTCTCCTTCATGACTGAATGTGAAAATTATGCAGTCCATCAAAAAAAAAAAAAAAAAAAAAAAAAAAGAAAAAAGTAAAAAAGAAGGCTTTCAAGAAATGGAAAGTTTGCTCAAATGAGAACAGGAAAACCCATAAAAATGGCAGGCCAATTTCAAATGAGAAATTAAGAAAGCTAAAAAGAATGTAAAAAGAACCTTACAAAGAATGCTGTCGCTGAGAGTAGAGAAATTTGTAAATATACCAGAAGCGGGAAGCCAGATGAGGATTAGTGGAACCACATTATGACCAAGGTGTAGAAAGGGCTGCAGCAGATGAAGAAACTTCATTGTTAACCCTGTCAGTTTTTTACAGCAGAAACTGTCTCGATCCCAATTCCGATGCAAACTGTGTAGCAGGCAAGTCAGAAAAATAGATCAATTTGAAGTAAATCCATGGGATGTGTTTATCCAAATAAACAAGTCAGAGAATAAACAAGTCAGAGGTCAGTAGGTCATCACAATGAGACAACATCCACTCAGCAGTCCTGGAGGAACTCAGATATGAGATTGCAGAACTCCTGGCCATGATGTGGAACACAAGAATAAAGGGCCACTGTATTGGAGGGTGGGTGTACAACCATCTGCAAAATTGCCAACTTCCATCCACCAAAAGTCTCTGGATGGATCCCAGGAGCTACAGACAGGTGAACCTTAGCCTCATTCCAAGCATAATGGTGGAGTACCATCTCTAGTAGTAGTAGTAATAATAGTGATAATAAATAAGATCAGTGAGCACATGGATAAATTTGACTTGTTGAGAAGGAATCAGGTTGGCATCTGTAAGGGGAAATACAGCTTCACTAAGATGAAGTTCTTTGATGGTGACAAAGTAAGAATATGGACAAAGAGGACTGATTGGACATAATTTATTTGGGTTTTCAAAATGGCTTTGCCAAGATTCCAAAGGATAGGATAGAATAGGAATAGGAATAAGAATAGGATAGGATAGGATAGGATAGGATAGAATAGAATAGAATAGAATAGAATAGAATAGAATAGAATAGAATAGAATAGAATAGAATAGAATAGTTCCAGTTGGAAAGTAACCTACATCATCTAAGTCCAGCTGTCTAAGGTTATTCCAGAGAGTAAAGTTAGACTTGAAGAAAGGTCCTTGTATGGACTGAAAACCTTATGGGCAAAGGTAAGAGTAGGGATTAATGGGTGTTTTTCAGGATGGAAAATAAGTGGCAGTAAGGTCTCCCAGGAATTGGTTGTGGGACCAATTTCATTCAGTATTTAATCAAAGAGCTAGAGAAGAGAATGAACAGTGGAATTTTGGGGTTTGAAGGTGATATTAACAGATTTTGCATCACAAGTTTTAGTTTAGTTAAGTGTGATTTTATGAAAAATAATCTAATCTCTACCTACATTATGTAGAACTCAGAGCAGAGGTGCTGAACTCCTGAATTCAGGAAGAGATCTTGGAGTGATTGCCCTCAATTCTCTGAAATCATAAGCCCATGGTGCTATGGCAGCAAAGAAATCCTTAAAACCCCAACCCAAATGAAAAACAAACTCAAGGAAAGTACTGAGTACAAATGAGAGGTGACATTCTGTCACCATACAAAGCTGTGGTGCACTCTCTATTCAGTGCTGCCTGTTCTGTTTTCCACCTCCCAAGAAGGAGGCAGTAAAAGCAAAGGAGATACAGAGAGAGCAAGTTAAAAAGCTTGTGATGATGTAGCACAGCCTTGTGAGGAGGGAAGAAAGCTGATATTCTTCATTTTTGAGAGAAGGATGAAGGGAAATGTGATAAAGGTTTACAAAATCACAGATGTAATAGATTAGCTAGATTTTCCTTGCATCAGAATGCTCTGAAAGAATTAGACAACTTCATGGATGTGCATGAAGGGATGCTGGAATGATTGTGCAGGATTATAACCTCTAAAACCTCTACAGCAACAGTGGATGCTGGAGCAGTAAAAGAGGAATACCTTGCCAGTTGTTGCCAAAGTCACATGTCCTCCTGAAACAACTTTTCTTTTTGTTATTATCCCTCTGGCTTCTCTATGATGGGCTAGGCATTAGCCACCACCACCACCATCCCACCCCCCACCCAGACTTCCCTGGGAGAAAGGTCCAAGTTCAAAAAGAAAAGAGGAAAACCCTACTGTTTGAGGTGCAATAACAGCTCCAAGTGCAATATCTTAAAAAAGGGCGGAAGGGGTATGAGGGTCAGAATATAAATAATATATAGGTAGAGAAGTGGAGGGAAACACAGGAAAAAAGAGCACCCAGGTGTGCCTATTACTCCCTGTGGACCTCCAGGGATGGAAAAATAAAAACAGTTGCCAGAACACCCCCATTTTTTCCCTGCTGTCAGAGACAAAATACCAGACTGAATAGATCCACCGGTCTTACTCCAGAGAATGTTTCTTATGTTTGAATGGTCTTTTATTGGAGGCAGTCTTGGCCATCCTGGAATTCAAGGAAAGAGTTGTGACAGGTTGTACAGAGACTTACTGCATAATTTGTTTCTCTGTTAAAAAAAAAAAAAAAAACTTTCAAGTATGGTCTCAGTTACCAACTGAAATAGAAAACTATAGGGTATTGGATAGAAGGCAAGTAGGACACAGAAGAAACTGCTAAGGAAGATATTTAGGATGGATATAAGATGTAAAACTGTATCTCACAAAAATCAGTGGGTTTTAATCCTTTTTGATTTCCAGTGTAGGTGTGTGGCAAATTTAACCTACTTAGAATAAATTTGCTTCTTTGAATTTCCCTTTGCATTCCCCTTAGTTCTCTCTGAGTTTTGCAGGCTACAGGTTGATAAGTATTATAGAAAATACACCATCTTGGAAATCAACTATTTCTAGATGGCTTCTGCAAAGTGAGAGCACATCTGCATGGACACTGACCAGATTATAATATCAATGGTCACCCTGTAGGAACATTTCTTTTGTAGAGCAGAGTAGTTGTGCAATGCATAGCTGACTTTGGGGCTTAGGTTTCTTGGCAGATGCTCATCTGTTTAGAAAAGCAAAGAGAAGGCTCCAAACCTTACATATCATCTCCCCCCATAGTGCATCTGTTCAACTCAGACTTGCAAGGCGCTGGGTGTCATAATTGGTGAAAGTGGGTGACAAACCCAAACAAAAAATAAAAAATAATGACTCCATCTATTTTCCTGCGTGTGATACCAATCAAATTGTGAAACAGATCTTCAGCTACAATAAATCAATATAGGTCCTCTAGGACAATTTCATTTACAGTGAGTGAGAATTTGGTGCTGTACTTTGTATGTGAGAAAAAAATGCACTTGAAAAAAAAATTTAAAGGAAAAACAATCCTGTATCTTTTGCTATACAACAATTATGCAAATATGTTTTAATAGAATAATAGAAGACTGCTGGAGAGCATTTGGCAAAGAGAAGAATTAGATAATAATTGGACTGTAAAACTAAATTATATAAAGACATGCCACACATTAATTATTTTACATCACCCACTTTCCCCAGACTGGAGCACATAGGTCTGACTGTGAAGGTACTAACAGAGTCCCAACAGTCCTATTAAGAGACAAAGAAAAAGAGATCTGGTTAGGCTATTTTTTCATGTTAATACCACTGCTTTAACGCTTTATAATTTTGAAAATAAAACCCTCTAAGTGAAACAATACCACACTGCTAGAATAAAGATTTCCAAAACTTCATGATCCTGATTCCCATCTGCTTCATCCCCTCTGTAGTCATTTTGTCTTGCAAAACTCTATTTTATTAATCTGGTAGATTGTTATCCCTTCTTTGCATAAACATTAGTTTATGTGAGATAAGATGGTAAAGGGGGGTCCAGGGGGTCTATTTGTTTCTATTTTACATAGGAAAGTTTGTGTGCGCCTTTAACTTTTGAATACTGAAATGGACATTGTAAATTGGGGGGAAGAAGAATTCTACCCTGCTTTCTTCTATCCTTGCCGCTCCAATTCTTCTCTGAGCTCTTCTGTTTATTTTCTTTCCACAGCTTTTATTTTTATTCTCTGTTCTTATTCTTCTCTTCCTATTTCTTTCTACATAGCCATCCTGGTCTTACCACTTAATGCTGCAGTTGTTCAAAGTTATTTTGAAACTGGACAATATACTCAGCCGTACATCTCAATTTCATTTAGGACCCAGGTGTGATCACCACTGAACCTGAACACTCCCTTACCCTACAAAGACTGAGGAATACAGCCCTAGTCTGCATGACCAAAGGTATTGTAGTATGGACCTTTGTGTTTAAGCAATTATTTTATTTTTTTTTTTCACATGAATTCATCATTTGAATTGTAGTTTGTGTGAGAAATTTTATGGGTTGAAAATGGATAGAACACAAAGGATGAGTGCTTCAGAGGACTGATTGTTCACAGCCCTCACCTCTGTTTCATACATCAGCACACACCTTTTGTAATTAAATAGATGGGATTCCTTTGAAGCATATCCCTGAACTGGTAAGTGAGGTAACCTGGTACTTCTAGAATCCAGAGAGGTGGGAAGGCTTGAGGCAGGCTGATACACAGAGGCTAGGACAGAACTGCCCAGTCTGTGCCTCAAGCTGTATGTGGCTCTCTAAGTATTTAAATAGAACCCCTGTGCTGGCTGGCAGGGGGGCTGGGGCATAATCTCTGCCTCCAGAAGCAGTGACTCAGCAAGAGCCTCTGAGGCCAATTTTAGGGATTTCCTTGGCTTCTGCCTGTTTATCTAGCAGAGCCCCATTCCTCAGGCAAAATCTGCAAGGCCAGTTTATCACCAGCTGCTCTGAACCATTCCCACATCCTCGTTGCTCCAGAACAGGATAGGTGTCTTGAGGCTTTTAACACAGGGAGGAATCTGATGAGGTGTTTGGAGCCATATTCTGATGAGGTGTTTGGAGAGCTGAGGAGATCAGACATTATGGGAAAAGACTGTGAAATAGTCTGATAGGTTATGTTTTTAAATTACATCTTTTCCTCATCCACAGTAAATTTTTTCCAAGCCATATGATCCTCAAATTACCAATACAAATGGGAATACAATTAATAGCAGTGCCATATCTTTATAGGGAGCATCACATTTTTTGTGCCAGGAAGGCATGCCTTTTATTCTATTAAACTGAGCAAAAGTCTTCTCCTGGGCCTCGTCTCCTCTGCAGGGTGCCATCCTTTCAGGAATACATCATCATCAGAGTGCTTTGTCCCAGTGATGTATTACACTAATACATCTGTTGCTTTAATGATATATTAGTGTAATACCTTATCAGAGTGATGCATACCAATGATCTATTGCTCAAAAGGTGGTGCCATTCAGGAATGAAAGAATTCATGGACACAGTCAGTGTAATTATACAGATAAAGCTGACATAGATTATGCTGGAAGCTGCTTTCATGGAATCAAGAGCACCAGTACTTTGCCAGCCTGTTTGGTGCCATTTTCTAGTGCCATTGCACTGGATTTGTAATGCTGAGGTTGTTACATCTCTTTTAAACCTTTTAAACATGCTAAGAGCAACTACCATTAACCTTGGGTCACAGTGAAGCAGAATGTATCCAGTTACATTATTTTTACTGTATGGTAGTACAGTACTTACTTACCCGTAACCACATGAAACCAAGTAACATTAACCTCCAAATAGCCTGAAGAACACACCATATCTCATTATAATAATCTGGGCTTCATCCTTTGCCTGACTTTAATTATTGTCCATTCTCAAATATTTTTGATTACATGACAGTTGAACTACTTCAGCCTGCCATTAACTGTAGGCCTCTTTAATCTCAACCTTCATTTTCTTTACCATTTCATTTATTTTCATTACTTTAGCCACTGAAAAACAAGTGAAGTCAGACTCAATTACATTGTTTTATATAGTATCTTAATTAAACATTTCAAAGTATCATCCAGAGATTGTGGCAAGAAAAAACCCAACAAGTTCTATTTTCTATTTTTTTCAACATTTACTTTAAAGAAGGGGAGAAAAACATAAGCCAATAATATAAAAACCCCTCAAAACTCAGATATTTTTCGCCTCTGCCTTAACTCACTCACTAATTGGGTCCAAGCTTCCTCACTAATTGGGTTTCCAAAGAGAAAGACAATCAGAACCACATTTTGCTTGTGGTAATTTAACTGAGGTATAAAGTATTGATTAGCTTATTTACATTTCCTCTAAATGTGCTTTACACCAAAGTGTGAAGAATGTTGCAGAGGAGAAAATAAAGGCTCCAACTTGTTTCAGTTATCAGAGCAGGGAAAGGTGTGTAGGTAACTTGAGAATTTTTTGCCAAATAGTCCAGCACAAAACAATCAGTAACACAAATGAGGGAGAAAAGGACAGGCAAAGTATTTATAGAATGTAAATACTGGGATCTTTCTTTCCTCTTCTTTTCTCTTCTGTTATCTTCAGCCCCACTGCTAGTAACAAGTATCATTTTAATTTGCAGGGAGTGTTGCTAAAGCAACTTTCAGGAATGTATTTAATCCTTGATTCACAGGAGCTGTAATGGGGATGCAGGGTGATGGATACAGGACATCCTTCCTGTTCCATTTCTAATCCTCCAAGGTCATTTAGCTGACTGTGACCTTGCAGTTCAGAAACTGCTGACCCAGATCTTTCTCCTGCCCCATGGGAGGATGATATAATCTAGGAGCTCATGGGTGGGGCTGTGCTACCTGATCTCTGTCAGAGGTGGAAGCAGCCTGCTGGGATGGCAATGCAGGAAGTATGGCTGAAGTGAAGTTCCTTCAGCAGGAATCTGTGACAGATTTATTCAGATCAGAAAACCTGCAAGTTGCCCACTTGTATCTTGGCAGGGTGGAGGGGGAAAGGCATCCTCTTTATCTGGCCTGAGAAACCAAAAACCCCAGTAGGACTGACTCCCAGGGCCAGGCTATTCAATATTTTACCTGAAAGTATAATTGCTCAAGTCGCTGTAGGAGGATATCTGAAAACTTCCCGGCACTTCTCAGAGGAAACTGGTTGTTTCAAAGGGTCTTTAGTAGGATTTATCCAAAAATTGTATATTTTACAAATGATAATTTGTAGTTCCTGCAGTGCTGGATCGTGGTGGGCCTAAGTGTGCTTTTTGTGGAAGTCTGATCTGTGACAAAAGCCTTCCAGAGGGTGATTAGCAAACACAGTAGCAGCTAATTCTGATAAACTGCGGGTGAGCAAATAGACCTTTGTGTAACTTGCCTTGTGTGCTGAGCATTGGAAGGGGCAGATTTGGGATGGAGAGACAGAGACTTAGCAGGTGGGCTTCTGACACTGTTGCTCTGCCTCTGTACATCCTAAATGAGCTTCTGTGATACCATACACATTAACAGCTCGTGACAGGTCATATTTTCAGGGTCAAAACAGTCAGTAAGGTAGGGGGTGTGCGAGTCTTTTCTTAAGAGATGGGCATCTGCATGGAGAAAGAGAATAGAGTGAAATGCTTAACAGTGTAAAACAGCCTAGGGACTGCAGGCAAAGTGTGTGGTCTCAGCCAGCATGGCCCTAATGGCCATTCAGTCACAGGCAGTCCTTGTTTTCTGCTTTGGAGGGGCAGTTTGTAGGTTCTTTTGGAACCCATCTGAATGCTGACTCCAAGTTTTTGTTTTCCTGAGTTAATTTTAGCAGCATCTGTTTTCCAGTCTTGTTCAATGTGTGCTACACGAATGCTTTTGCTAGTGTGGTGCAGAAAAGGAGGAATGATGGACAAGGTGGGTGGCAATTGCTTAGATTTGCTCTCTCTGTACTGCCACTGAATGTCAAACCACACCATGTTACTGGGCTGTGTGGACACAGCATTCCTGTTAGTTAATACCATCCATTTTAGCCAAATGGCATTCCTTTTAGTTTAATAAATAATAATTGATTTTTAAGAGTTGGACTTTGCCCTTAAACTAGGTTTAGGAACCTACAAATTTGTTGTTTTGAGCTGAACCAGTCTTTCAGTTCCCTCTGCAGTCCCCAGAGACAGCAAGGCTTCCCCAGAGAAATTCATCCTAACTTCCACAGGATGGGGAACAATTGCTTAACTCTCTTTTTTGACAGCAGGTTACCTAGAAATCTAGGTTAAATTAAATGACTCTCTCTCTCTCTCTCTCTCTATCATATTGAAGATTAGCAGAATTTGCATTTGTTGTCTGTGGCTTAAAAATCCGCAAGCCTACTATCTTCCACCAATTTCAAAGAGTTTTGGAACAAAGCCTGACGCTGCTGCATGTCTGAAACTGTCAACAGCAAAGTGCCTCAATTAAGTGGAATTGGTTTGGGAAGGGAGAATTGTGAAGTGGCACTCAAGCTCTGGCAGGTTACCTGTGTTTCTCTGGCACAGTCCTACCAGAAGCTCAGTGTATCGCCCTAAGTTTTATGTTTTTAAAGTAGAAAAAACTCCAACCTTAAAACAACAAGATTTCAAATCTGACCTGGAAAATGGTAATGCAGAAAGTGAAATCAAGAGAGCAGGAGGAAGAGGGTGGCACCAGGGCATCAGAAATGGGCCAGCAGCCATTTCATCTGGATCAGGAGCAACTCAGTTTGCCTGGCAGTGTCTTAACACCTGAACTGCAAAATGCAGTGGCTAAAGTGAAGGTATATGATTAATTCTGCTGACTCTGTTATGAGAAAATTGATTTCTGGCAAAGAGGAGGAAAGAGCAGTTGGGGGCAGTAAAGTGGCTCAAACCTTGGAACAATTTTTATGCTTTTATTAATGAGAGCTGGAATCATCAGCCTCTATGAGCAAGACCCTAACTATGAGCAGATCAGTGAGAATTTTGTCATTGATTAAATTGGGACGGGGATTTCACTAATTCATGACTAATTGGCAATCACAGTAAGTAATTACTAATTATGGCAAATGTGCAACACTTGTGTTTCTGCCTGGAGCTGAACTATTTACTTCAGGGTTGGGGTTTTTTTGGTGTTTCAGCATGGGAAGCAGGGCTCATAAATCCCTGTGTTACTCACAAAAAAGTAGGATTTGGCTGGTGAAAATGGATGCATGGAAGGACCATTCAAGTCAATGAAAGGTGAGGTCTTTCCTCTTCAGGCTCTCAGACACTTGCTGACCTAAGTATACTAAATAAAATATTTGTAGATGTGTACTCAGTATGGCAGAAAAAGCCAATTAAAAAAAGAATGTATAGTAGAAAAGAATTTTTCTGGGAAAATGCTGGCATCATGTCAGTGGTAAATACAAGCATTCTCATCTCATGTTGATGTGATAGCCACTTCTGTTTATAGATACTTCTTGAGGAGATTCAGTTTTTCAGAATAGCTCTCTTCTGTCCCCAGTCTAGCTGGTTTCTAGAGAGCTGTGATAGTGAAAGAGGTATGAGCCTAGAAAACAAGCTGACAGAACTGGTGGCTTTATAGGACTGTTGAAAAGAAACTCAAATTTTAAATTTACGCCTATTAAGAAGTCTGAGAAAAAGCTGGTTTTCATTTGTAGAAAAAAAAAAAATCTGTAGAACAGAAAGGTACTTGGTAGGATTTCAACATCAGGGTTTGATCTTCTGTTTTTCCCAGCACCTGGTACTGAAGGGGGACGGACAGAGGGGGGAATAAAAAAATAAAACCAGTTGGGGTGTTCCACCAAAGGGAGGTAAAAACAATCCTTTGATCAGCTGCACCTTCAATTCTGGAAATTAGCAGCCTGGCTGCCACATGAGTCTGTGTTGGAATGAATCCTGGCTTCCCTCAGAAGGAAACTCTTATGCATGGTGAGGCAGAGAGTCTGGTGACCAGGAGAACTTCCCTGAATGTGGATGCAGACTAAAACAGACTGCCAGGAAGGTAGCTGAAGGCTAACAGCAAAATTTGAGTATTTTAGCTCCTTAACACTCGTCCTATACCTTTACGGCCTGTTTCCATCAAACACCCGGGCAGGGTTATTACTATTTCTCTTCTACAAAAATAAATTGGACTGAGTGTGGTGATGGGGAAGATGCCTCAAACTTCTGCTTGCCCAAACTGTGTTCAGGGGTTAGTGTTCAACAGGACTTAAAAAAAAAAAAAAAAAGTCAAACCTACCCAGCCTAAACCTTGCCTACATCTATGACTGCAATTAAGGTTAATAAGCCTCAGCTGCAGTTTGGCTCTGGAAGCACAACTTACATTGTTAAAAGTTCTCTGAATTCCACCTGTGACTGAATCACATAGCACACAGTTTGACCAGTGAATGTTGCTGCTCCTTTCTTCCAGATCAAAGGAGCAGAGGAGAAGGGAAGAAGCTAAAAGAAAGGTTGATGACACACAGAACTTCATACTGCAGACCACTGCTTAGTGAGCCTCAGGATACAGGTAAGCTAAGCTCAATTTCTTCCTTGAAGGAAAATGGGCAGCTATTCCCTGATGTTTGGCTATGTCAGAGGGGGAAACTTGTTGAGGAAAATGCAAAAACAACTAGTAAAAGTAATATCCCTTTTCTGCTAGCCCTAGGCAGCTTCTCAGTGTGTGGTTGGGTCACAGATATGGTTCTGAGGCACCTGTAGTCATGAGCTATGTGAGGGCCTCAGTAGCCTAACACAATTCTGGATTCTGCCCTAAAGGTGAGACTACAAAAAGATCCATTTTTAAACCAATTTATTATGTATTTGTGCCTTGTGTGATGCTTTCTGTCACATCCAAATGTGACTGCATCAGCAATGCTACTGCTATGACCAACTTAAAATCAAATTAGGAAGCAGAAAGTGCAGACCTGAGGTCAGTGGTAAAAGTACCAATTTTCTAGGTGCTCAGTATATGGTTATCAAAAACATAAGAGTGGTAGAACTAAAACAGGTGAGTAGTAACAATTGAAAACTTAGCTTCTAAATACAGAATGAATTGGCAGAGTGACTCCTTTATTTCCAGTCTGTGTTTTCCAATTCAGAACTTTGAAAACTCTCTGGTTTAGGGTTGTACAGACTATCACAGGCTATTGAGTTACAATGGCATAATGAGGTAGCTAACTGTGTGTTTTTCTCCTCTCTGGCACATTTGAAGTGAAAGAAAAGTATTTTAGTCTAACACATTGTATTTGCCATTACAACAGTTGAAGAGGGTGTGCAAGAACAGTTAGGGAAGCTCAGCCACAATTAAGCCACAATTGCATGCCATGTGGGGTCATCTTTATCCTGATTTTTGTGCCTAGCTCTTTCTCTGACACTGCTATGGAATGTGTGCATTTTTGCAGCAGTTGTTCTCTGTGCTTTCCTGATGGGGTGAAACATTCACAAATACTTTGTGAAGAAGGTCTGGGATAGAAATTGCAGTATCAGAAAACTTGTTTTGGCAGTTTGAATGGTTAACGGCACCACCATTTACACATTTGACTGGTTTGAGATTAATGGATGAAATTCATAACTCCTCCAGAGTCTCATTCACATCTTCTTCATTAATAGCAAGCAGTTCCACAGCTAAAGCCCCAGGAAAATGGCCCAAGAGAAAGCCACTGCTCAAGTAGCAGATCTTGTGGAATATTGAACTGAGGAAGCTTCTGAAATGGGGAGGTGTCAAAGGACAGACAGCAGCTTTGGCTCACCAATGATCTAGCAGAGTATGTGGAGAGACTTTAGATGCACAGGTGGATGTGCTGTCCACTGTGTAATTTTCTTTAAAACATTGCTGTCCATGTTGTAGTTTTAATTAAGCAAAAGGGAAAAGTTGGCTGCTAAACATAATATCCTTGGGCCAATGCTCAAGCACAAACTGAGCCATGCAAATACACAGCCAACCAACTTGGTTAGTTTTAAAGTGGCATTGATGAAATCTTCTGGCTTGTTGTTTTTTTGTGTTTCCCCCCCACTAATTCTCTCGTTAGTTTACTCAAAAGCTGGCATTACTATGTGGTAACTGAAGGCCTGCCTGAAATTTTGCTTTAATCATCTAATTTTTAGTGATTTGGCATATTTAACTTTGAGGAGCAGAAACAGTAGTGCCACAGACTGCTGTGCTTGTTTCCAGGGGACTTGGTTGGTTTGGGGGCAGTTTTTTAATGGTGTGGCTCCATGCAAAGCACGCTAAGAGTCTGTAAGAATCGGCGATTAGGACAGAAGCAAGGAAAGCTTCAGGTAGAACTGGAATCTCTGCTCGCCTGGTGCCCGTCTCCTTCTGCTCAGGCTCATCACAGAGGTCTCAGCAGGCCACCATGTCTTGGCCCGATGGAATGGCAAGCTTGTCCTTGCTTAGAGAGATGCAAAAGTCGCTTAATTCGTGCAGGATTTTTTATTCCTGCACCCATAAATAAGTCACTCTTATCTTCAGTATTGTTACCTTATCACTAGGAAACAAGTACTGGTGTGTAACCTAACCTTTCTGCGCTGGTGACTTTGCCATCCTCTGTGTATTGGCACAGGCTTTTGCCTCATCAAACTTTCCCCCTTTTGGGAACAGGAATTTGGGTAGAGGTCCTGTCCTAAAATGCTGGGGAGCAAGGCCTGAAAAGTTGCCTGGCTCTTTTATGATATGAGCCATGAAAGAAGTACCTTCCTTCCAAGTGCCTACTGGCATAAGTGCCTCAGGCTGGGGGTCTGGGCAGGTACAGTCCCTTAATACAGACCTCTAAAGGCCCTAGAGGTTTCTTTAATTTTTTTTTCTTTCCTAACACTGGCAAAATCATGTGTTACAACTTTGTCTCTAAGAAGGCTTTACTGCACCAGTAAAGGCCCAAGGCTTGGTTGTATGGGGAGCAACTAAAAAGAATAAGACCCTCAGTAGTATGGGAAGCCTTGCTAGACACAGTGTCACCGAGGTAATAAGGAGATTTTAACAGGGCCTGGGGAGGAGCAATTTGCCAGAAAAGGCAAATTGCAAATTTCCAATCAGTTTTGAAAGAACAGTCAACCTGTTTTGAAAGACACTGGTCAGAAAACTCTTCATACTGCAGGAAGTTGCTGAAGGTATGGCAGTTTGGAGGTGGGAAAGATTTTGGTAAGGATGATTGAATTTTAGTAACAAATTAAGCTAGAAGCTTTGAATTAGATAGGACAGTCAATCTGAGGAAGAAGATAAAGCTTAGATATTCAGGTAGGTTAGAAGAATATTCTGGGGTGGGATTGAAGGGGAGGGATGTACCTCAGTTGTAAAGATATAATGGGAGAAACTGGGAGATGTAAAGAACTAGATGAGGCAACAGTTCAGAGGTAACTTGGGGAAGAGAGAGGGACGCTAAACTTAAAATGTGTATAAATTGGATATTCTCTCTTATTCCATGATGGTGTGACAATTTCAGCCAGCTAAAACATCTGAGCTGTCAAGCTGGAAGTCTTCAGACTTTCCTTACAATCTAAAATATCTTCATCTTTTTATCTTCATTTGGGTGGGGCTTGGGTGATGTTTTAGTTTTATTTTTCTTTTTTTTTTGTTTCCTATTTTGGAACCTGGAGTATCTGCTCCCAGTAACTTGTTGGACTTAATTACTTTATGCTAACTCAGAGGCACTGAGTGCATAAAGCAGGACCTTTGCTAAAAGCCCATGTGTTGTGAAGGTCTCCAACAATGTCAGCAATGAAGAATGATAGTCTTCACATTTTTATACTCTCCAGTGATGAGTGTTGGAGTTCTCGACATTTTTAATAAGTTGGTGAAGTGCTATGGAAGAGAGAGAAGTAGGTGTGGTGTCAGACTTGACCCAGCTTCCTTGATTAGCATACCCAGCTGGACAGCAAAAGTAATTATGTCTGACATGGTATCACAGCTGTGGGGACTGGAGGCTGGTATGAATCATAGAAGCCTGACAAACCCTGAATAGGAGAGTTTCTCTACTCCACTGTGAAGACTTCTTTTTTTTTTACACTAGAAGTCCAGAAAGATGGTCCACACTGTTTCTTCCTAATCTTGGCTCCATTGTGGTATCCTCTCCAATGCTGTTTTCTCTTGGAAAGCTGCTCTTGAGCATCTTCTTGGCCCACTTCCCAATTATTTTGCTACTAAGATGATTTTAAAGCCCCTGATTTTACTTTTTTCCGCATGTAAATGAAAGCACCACAGTGTCTTCCTTCTGAGTTGAAATGATACCCTATTCCTGTAGGGTTCATAAGGCAACCAAAATGTTTTGCTTCTGATTGACACTGTTCTTGGCACACTGAGGGAGAGGCCACCCAACTTAATGGTTATTGAGATCAAGAAGGCTTACTCATGTTCTTATAAGCTGCCATTCAATATATTAGAATGAATAAAACCTCCAAACATAAATAGAGATTTGTAAGAAAACCCAACAATAACATCTTGAATCTTACACAAGTCTGTGGCCTTGCTGGATCTCTTCTCTAAAACTCAGTCACCTCAATTTTTCCCTTTTATCCTCTATTTGATGACCATTGCAAGACTAAGTGGGAGATCCCCACCTTCTCTGGCTAGGTAGGGAATACTTCAGGTTCCCACCTGCTTCCAGTGATTCTGGCTCATGCAAAATCCTCCATGTAGGAAATATGGGAAAAGTATTCCTCCCTTTAAGAACACTTCATCTTCTTTCTTCCCCTCTTTCTTCTTTAATACAAAAAATGTGGAAATTTTTTTGTTTATTTTTTTGTTAGGAGGGGGACATGTACAGAGAGACTAGAACGTATTTGAGTGAATCTGTGTATTCTCCCATTTTCAGACCCTCAATTCTTGATTCATACAGCTGCTTTTTGAGGAAGGAAGCACATAAACAACTCCCTCAATTGTTTGTTGCTCGAGTTGGGGGAAAAGAAGTGTGTGAGAGCATGTTCCCTGGGACCGTGACTCCATCTGCAGGCAGGAGCACGCCACTCTCTACCGAGAGCCACCACGGCCTCCGTGCAGCATCGAGCCCCTTAGGTCTTGAGTGACACTGCTGAAATCCCCCGTGATTCTCAGTGCACAGCAGTGTCTCTGTCCCTCTCAAAACTGAAATGAGAACAAGAGTAATAAGAAGTCAAATTATATGGGTACCTCATGAATTTTACTTCTGTGACCTGGGCACCTTTAGTGCAAGCAGCCAACGTATATGAGGAAATTTGTGTGCTTACTGGTGAAAGGAGAAAATAGCACTAAGGAAGTATGGCTGCAGGTTAGTGAGAAAAGCAATTATATCCTGTGGCCACAGCACCTACATGTCAGGGATGTGTTGATGATAATGGTTTGCTGGGAACAGCAGCCTTAAAATTCTTTATCTAGCTTTGTTGGTGAACTACCACAGGCAGAGTGCGTGTCCCCAGCTGAAAGGTGAAGGTAATGATGCTTTGCAAATGTCTAAGAAAAAAGGCAGCCAACTTCCAGTGCTTGCATTTTAGAGGGATTAAAAATACAGTCTTCTACCTGCTCTGCAGTTTCAAGTTCATTTAGTTTGTATAATCAGGATGCTGAGGGAAGAAGAGCGAGGAAGTAAAACCCTAACCATGAGTTTGGAATGATTAATTAATGTTTCCTATTAAGTAGCTCATAAAGCAGTAGCAATTCTAGGAATGAGTATTTGGACATTAAAGAGTTCTGAATATCATAAGGGTGTTTTTGGTGAAGAGTCCTAGCAGCTAAAAAAGCCTGGTGGAATATTTGTGTTCTGTAAACTACTCCCATAAAACCAGACATTAATAGTATGTTTAGGAAACAGTCAATGCTCATATTACAGCACTTGCACTTAGATTGGGAGAGTCCTTTTGAGATCATCTATTCCAGCCTCAGTGCTCAAACAGGTAAGCTAAATTGTTCAGGCAACTTCTCTGGTCAACCTGTGCCACTGTTTGACTCTTCTAATGGTAAAAAAAAAAAAATGAAAATTGTGTTCTTGTGTTCAGATGGAACACTGGTATTGTGTTGTTTGGTTTGGTTTTAGGGTGTTGCTCTGGTTTTGGTTGGTCTTTTTCTATGTTGTGCCCCTTAGCTTTTTTCCATCAATGGACCCTGCTGGGAAGTGTCTGACTTCCTCAGCCTCCTTCCCACCCATCAGGCATTTGTACAAATGGATGAGGTGCCTCTGAGCCTTCCCTTCTCTAGGCCAGACAGTGGCAGTTTTTCAGCCTCTCCTCATGCAGTATATGCTCCAGTCCCTTAATCATCTTTGTGGCCTTGTACTGGACTCGCTCCAGTTAAGTTCAGATCTTTCTTGTGCCAGGAAGCCCTGAATGAGATGCAGCATTCCAGAAGCAGCCTCACCAGCATTGAGCATAGGTGCAGGATCATTTCCCTCAACCTGCTGGCAGCTGTCTTCTTCCTGGTGGTCTTCTTGGCTACAAGGGTGCATTTTTGGCTTGTGGTTGCCTTCTTGTCACCAGTATCCTGAGGTCCTTCTTGGAAAAGCTGCTTTCCAGCTGGTGCATGCCTAGGATTTGCTGGTGCCCAGGACTTGTTCCTCTTTACTTTTCATTTCCCCTTTTCAACTTCAGGACATTCTTCTGCCCATTTCTGTTGAGGTAGTGATTCTGAAAGGTGACACAACCATCTGGTACTATCAGCCACTCCTTCCAGTTTTAAATCATTTGCAAACTTGTTGAGGGTGCAAACCTCAGCTTTTTTTAAAAATGGAAATGAAAGCTGCTTCTCTCCAGGTATTACTGCTTCTCCTTTTTTCTTACTCATGAAGTTTAGTGCTTCTCTGTGGGGTTTTTCACTATTATTCATGTATTTCTTTTGGACAAATAATTTGCATCTTACTCTAAACTACAGGCTTGAAAGAGCATGAGTGGCCTTAGACCTGCTGAAAAGTAGGGACTAGAAACAGTATTTCCATCAGTGTTAGCAGGGGTTGAGGAAGCCAGTCTGTATTTCTAATATCTCAAAAGACAAATAACCTTTTCCTGTGTGTTGTGCAGCCTGATGGGGAAGTGCCAATGCAAGGAGAGATTTCCTCCAGGCTGCATGCCTTCATGCTCAGCAGGCTGACTTGCAGCCCAAACCCTTCTGCCTGCCAGTAGGTGATGGCTGATCACTGAGAACATGAAGCATGGTCAAGCATAGCTGAATTCCCTGGGAAATTCATCACCCCAGGCAGATGAACTCTGCTAGAAGCTTGATCTCTGCATGGTCCTTCCCTCCCTTATTCCAGTGGATTTCTTTCCTTTGGGAGCATCAAGTCTCGGCACCACTGTATTTTCTTGCCTCCCAAGTGCCTTTCTATCTCGCCCTTCTTTAGGTATTCAAAGTGGGGATAGCTGGCATCAGTACCGCTGCCATGCCCCTCTGTGCCTGCCTTCCTCCCCCTGTGTCAGAGGGGATGTGAATGCACAGTCCTAGATGGCAGCTGAGCTCCTTGGGGCCTTGTCAGCTCTCGTGGCCCAGCGCAGTCTCACTATTACTCTGGTGTTTTAACAATAGAAAACTAGCTAGTTAATTGAGAAACCAGAATTGATTTCCCTGAGGAATTTGCCACCTTGCTGGTGCAGCAGACGCTCTGCCTTTCAATGTAAATGTAACAAGGTGTTTAAAAACTTGGACACACTTCCATTTAGCAAACAGCTGTGGCTTAAAATGCTGTTGCCTTGCTACTTAACGAAGCTGCAAGACTTCTCACCAAAGTAGACGGGAGGATAAATGCATTCTGTTTTGCCAGTTTGGGGGGTGTTTTTTCCAGGAGGAGGTAATGCCTTAAACCATGGCTAGTGTTTGCTAATAAGGTTGTGCCTAAATCTTCAGTAAACCAGTGACTAGCAAACTATTATGCAGAAGCAAAATGAGAGAGGGAGTTCTCTGGGTCTTACTCTGACTTACCTTAGACAATTCTTAGGATGGGGTAAAGTTATTGATTTCAATGCACTTAAATGCAGAATATAAAATTATGCAAAAAGATCAGGATTGGAGCAGATAATTATCCTTTTTTATTTCCCCATTTGTAACTGCAGTAGCCCTGAGCTAAGTGTTCCAGTCTTCAGTTGACTAAACAAATTCTTTTCATCAGTTCAGAGATTGCTTAGTATTTCATGTTGTAAAATATTAATTTATTTTTTCTATATTTAATCTGTACTGGGTAAGATGTTGCTCACTCAGACTTGGAGGGGAACTTCTGCATTTCAGGTATCTGCAGGCCTAACTCCAATAGTTGTAGGGTCAGGTGAGTGGTTGGTTTGGGGTTTTTTGTTTTTTCAAAATAGGCTTACAGTAAAGGGATGTGAAGGGGGTGATATATAATGTATATAATTATATTATATGCAATAGCATGACATTCATAAGTTATGGAATTATGAAATTGAAAAGCCAACTGCAGTTATGGTAAAATAAGAATAATTAAACTCTTTGGTAATGCTGAAGGAGCATCCTATGGTATTTAAGTAGCAACAAAATTATGTGGACACGAATATCTGATCCTTCTTCAGACCCACAGACAATGTATTTCTGGCCTGTGAAATCTAGAATTTTATGTCAGTATGGGTTTAAAGTCACCAGCCCTAAAGTGTTGATTTTTTTAAAATCAAAATTAGAAGCTATATCATCTTTCCTAGGTAGTGTGCTATTCTAACAGCTGAAAACGAAGAACATCATGCTTTTTCTGAAGAAGTATTAATGTGTTAAATTTGCAGCTCAACTAGAAGCATCTTGTGCTAAAGTTTGTTATAAAGTGATGATGGCTAGTTAGTTTGCCAGGATTCACACAAGATTCTGAGAAAGCTGGCTGTGTTTTAGCAAAGAGGCATGGGTCATATTGCACTCTTCCTTCTTGATGCTTCTCTATTTGGAGGCTTTGAGACTAGTGGAATTCTTGGTCTTCAAGAACATTTGTGATTCAATATACCCTCTGCAAGAGCTCTTGCCTGGAAGTGGCTGTGGGCCTTTCATTTTAAGAAAGAAGAGGTTAAAAACTTTGTGGAAGGAGAATTTGGTAATCTTCTAAAAAAGCTGAAGCCTGTGTGTAATTTAGGATCTGCTGGTTAGGTGAGTGCATCTCCCACTTGGGAATTGTTTGTTATCTGTCCTGGGATGAGACTCATCAGACAGCAATGGCTTCTGATCATTGCTCATTGGCTTTGGGGGGTTGGTTGGTGTCCTTGCCAGTCGCTAACTTGTCATTATTAATTATTCTTACAAACCTGTTACTTAAAGTTATTTGTTTAAAGAGCAATTGCAAGCATGGATGATGGTATCATCCTTGTTCACCCCTTTTGTTTGCCTTTCGAGTGCTTAAGAGCAAAGAGAAGTTTGTAATCAAATGTTGTTTGAAGGACTGATTCGTAGTTACTGCTGAGCAAGGAAATATTGGCATAAATTAAAGCCAGAGGAATTTATGCTGTTAAGGATAATGGCCAACACGTGAGAGAGATGGTAATTTCAATTAAAACTAGTGGGCCTCATTGCACATGTTGAAGACACAGAGGCTATAGAAGGTATTTGCCTATGTTCAACAGAAAATTAATCCAAATATAGGAGTAACTTTAAAAAGAGCCTGTGGAGCCTGAATAACTTTCCACTGCATGCTCAGGGACACACAGAACCGACCTGGCCTTCCTTTTGGTGAGTGATACTTAAAGCAGAGGTGGCTGTAGTTTGGTTTGAGAGGGCCCAGGAACTGGTTAAAATGGTCTCATTTATCCCCTCAGTGCAGTTAAAAAAAAAAAAAAAATCTTACCCTGGGAGCAGAATTCTTTAAAGTTTCAAAGAATAAAACAAGGATGCCGGCTAATTTTAAAGTTTCTCTTTAAAACCATTTTCAAGGATTTGGTATGTTGCATAAAGACAGTTTGGATGCTAGATATGCTGCAAAGGTTTTTAGGAATGTTACATCATTTATTACTGTTTAAAACTTTATTTACTCAATTTGTTTCATTTTTCTCATGTGTAGGTGAAGAAAATATTTACTTTGTTCAAAAGTGGTTTCTGGAGCTGAACTTAATTCATATGTGTAACTAGGTTTGGTGTTTGGAAGGTGCCATACAATCATTACTTATTAATAGCAGGACCTGCAGAAGCAATGCATTATTTATATAATGTTATCTGTGGAAGACTTGCAACTATTTTCTTGTGTTTGGACTAAAATGTTCAAAAGTGTGGTCAGCTGACTTAATTTTTACTTTTTGTGCTATACCACCAAACCCATTATTGGGGATTATTTTTTTAAATGGCATTTTGTCCTTAGTCACTTTCCTTAAATAAATGTGTGAAATAGTGGGAAGTGGGGACTGCTGTGCCTATGGTTTCAGTGGGAAGGCTGGATAGTATCTGTTGACCAGGACAAGACCTGGAGTAATGCACTTAGCCAGGACAGAGATGAAAAACCAAGTTGTTCCCAAAGAGAGTATTTCCAGGTGTGGGGCTAGAAACTCTTCAAAGCTAGAGTATATAAAGTTTCTCCCTGATAATTCATTCAAGCATTGGGATTTCTTTGACTGCAGAACACTCTTAAGGCTTGGCCCACTAAACTCCTAGGAAAACTGTTAGGATGTGTATGGAAGCCAAGGTCACCCTCAGAGAGATTTAATGCTGCTCTGCTGTGTGCCAGTCCCCATGGCCCTTTCAGAGAGCTCTGTTCCCGTGGTGCCTTTTTGCTGCAGCCACCTCAACTCCCCTAAAGGGGGTTTCATATGATGGAGGGGGAAAAAAACCCCACACGGCACATTGTAAATTAATGCTGACAATGTCAACATTAATTTATGCCAGAAAGGCATGAGGAATAGAGGTGGAAAGAGTGGTAGTGAAGAACACAGTATTTTCCTGTGTCCTGCTCTCCTGGAGCACCTGGGGAAGGGCTGCCACAGCTGTGGTGGATCACAGCACAGAGGCAGCACTCTCTCCCTCTCTGAAATGGCTACTTTGTGGCCTCCTGCACAGGCAGGATCGCTGCTCACAAAGCTGGCTTGGTTCAACGCAGTTGCCATTAGAATGTACTGAAAAAATAAGTAAGCGGGTCTGGCATTGCAAGTCCTGCAGTGAACAAAGTTCTGGTGCCAGTCCAGGCATGTTGAAATTGAGGTTTGTGAGCAACAGTGGAGAATGCCTCTGATATTTTTGGTTATCACCTCTAACAGGGTGGAAATCACCAAAACCAGTATAAACTGGAGAACTAAGGGAAAAGGAAAATCTTCTGAGGGAATTCTGTCTCTGGTGCTCTTGGCCATGAGTAAGTGTAAGGCAGCTGTTTGGACTCATCCCTACCCCCAAAATCTCCAGTACTGGCAGTTATACACTTTGGTTTTACCTCTGGTTTAAAAAGAAATTAATCTCTCCATGAAAATGAAGTATTTTAGCTGTGTTGTGAAATGATAAACCACCTGAAGCCAGGAGGAATTTGTTTTATTTCAGTAGATGTGTACCCTGTGCATGCAGTTTTGAAACTCAGAATTGCACAGGCATAGTAATGAACCTGAGATTGTCACGTGTAATTTTTTAAATACTATTTAGATTTCTTTTTCCTTCTGAAAGGCTTGGTGTGGCTGTAAAATGAATATAAGGTTATGTGAAACCATTCTGAATTGAGGCGATTAAGAGTTTAAATTTACTATTTAAAAATATTTAGGTTGCAGATTTGCTGTTTTGTGTTTTCCTAGGCAGCTGTTTATTTTTAAGAAATTGAAGTTAGGATGAAAAATAGTGTGATAAAATGATGAGTCAGGTTGTCAAAAGCCAAAAAAATCTAACAGGTATACATGCTAGAATAATGCATATTTTTATTTTTGCAACATCTGACTCACAATCTTGATTAAGTATTCTGCTAAGTTCAAAGTTTTCTTACACAAAGAGAGAGCTATATGAAACAACTATGCTTCAAATAATTTTACTTCAATTGTTGTAACAGGTTTTGGAGTTTAAATCATTAACAACCTCTGTGTGAACTTTTATCCAAATGACTGCAAGTCACAAAGAGAGCACTTCTCTTTCACGGAGTACCTTTTGTGCTTTAGTGAGACCCAATCCCTCTTCTATTTTTTTTCTCCACCTTCATGTCTGTCTTTGAAGAAAGATGTGTGATTTGTGAAGTAATGAGAGTATGTATCAGTTAATGAAAGCTGCTATCCTGGCTTCATAATGCACACTGGAATTGCTTCAGGATCAAGCTTCATATACCTGCATTACAGCAGGAAAAAAAAAAAAGTAAATTTCAGAAGTCCAGATTGCTGTGTGCACTGTAGACATATCATGTAGCAGTTAAATCAACCATTAGGGGTGACCTAATCTTGATTTCCTCCCCCCTCCACACATACACACACACACACACACTCTCTCAAGGAGTTGTGATTTTTATGCTGCTTGTATTCTTTCCACTTTTTAAAACCTGAACTAGAAGTTGTCAGGATACCAACTTGCCCACCTTTCTTTCTGGCTTATTTTGGGTGCTTGTTTTGGCCTGCAGGGAGTTGTGTGTAAAGCAGCGTCTCCCTCCCACACCGAAGTTCAGCTGCATAAACCCCTTCGGCCCCTATGCTTTGTGAAGGGATAGCTGAGCCCATCCAAAAAATTCTATGGGGTTAGCTGTGCACCACCACAATTTTGCTCTTCTAACACAGGAAGACAAACCGCTGTAATTAAAAAAAAAAAAAAAAAAAAAAAAGGTTGATGCTATTATTTTAGTTCTCACCACAACGAGGGGATTACAGTGCAAATGGTCAAGACCCACAAATTCACACACACACCTTTTATTTTTTTCTAATTTTTAATTTTTTTTTCAATTTTTTTTTTTTTTTTAAGAGCGGATTGGCAGCGGGTGCAGGACCGGGGCAGCGCATCCTCCGCCGCCGCGCAGCGCCGCGCCCGGAGCCCGCGGGGAGCGGGGGCACCGTCCCCTGTGCTCCAGCGGGGCGCGCGTGTGTCTGTGCGTGTGTCCGTGCGTGTGCCCGCCCGCCGGGGCTGTGCGGGGGTGTGCGCGGTGTCCCTGCCCGCCCGCGGGCGCGCCGGGAGCGCCGCCGCCGCCGCTGCCCTTTGATCCCGGCGTTAGTGTTAGTTAGGGGCCGGCAGGAGCGCGGGGCGCAGCCCTCGGCACCGCCGCGCCAGCCCTCGCCCCGGCACGGCGCCCGGCGCCCGCCCGCCCGCCGGGAACACATCCCCGGCCGCTGAGGGATACTGCGACCGGGGACAAGCCAGGTGCACGACCGGGTTGCGGGGGGGTGGGGGGGGTGGGGGGTGGGGGGGAGAGGAAAAGAAAGAGAGAAGGGGGAGAGGGAGCCCTTCGCGGTGGCTCCGAGAAAACCGGCTTCAAGCCCCCTTTCCCCCGGCGAAGAGGGAAAACCCGCCCCGGTTAGCGGCTCCCCCGGGGGCCCCGGCTTTGTGCCTGTCCGTGCCCCCCCCTCCCGGTCTTATTTGATCTCCCGTTAAACCAAGGAGGAGAATGTGAAAAAAGGGGGGAAAATGCCCAGGAGGAAGCAGGAGCAGCCCAAGCGCCTCTCTTCACGTAAGTGCCCCCTCTTTTTGCCATTTTCTCCTTCCTCCTCTCCCCGTCTCCTTCCCCTCTGCAGCCGCCTCCGTCGTTTCGTGCATTAGTTTAGGGTTACAGAGGTGAAACTGACAAAGACACAGCCTGGGTTATTCCTCTTTTAGGTCTGAGCTAAGGCAGCCATGTTGGTGATGAACAGCCTTGTGCCCTTTTAATTTTTCCTCTCTCTCCTTTCCCCCCTTCTTTCTTCGCGTCTCTCGCCCTTTCCTCCCTCTCCCTCCCCTCGCCCGTGATTGTGCATTTGTGCTAAGGGGGGGGCGGAGGGGGGGGGCGGTGTGGGTTTCTCTTTGGGGCCGGAGGGAGGGGGGTCTGTTTTATTGGGGTGGGGAGGGGGGCTAAGCACGGGAGGGGAGGGCGGCGAGAGGGGAAGCGGCTGCTGGCGTCTTGTGCGGAACCAGCCGAGAGGTCTGTCCCCGGCTAAAGGTTGCGGAGGGGCTGGGCGGCCCGGGAGCGGGGGGTAGGCGGGCAGCGGCAGCGGCGGGGGCCGGCGGGGCACCCCACACCGACCCCGGGGCCAGCCCGGAGGGGGCCGCGGCCGCCGCCGGCGGCGTGGGAGGGGGCGGCGGGGAGGCAGACCGTGGCAGGCGAGGTCCCTGCAGAGCAGGGAGAGGAGGCGGCGGCGGGCTCCGGGCTCCTCCTGGCCGCAGTGAAATGAAGGGTCAGGCGAGCCAGGCGAGACTCAGGCTTCGGCGGCGCTGCCCCAGACGAGAGCAGCAGAGCACAGGGCTAAAGTGCATCCGATCCTCCGCCCGCGGGCACCCACTGCGCTCGCACACACACACACATCCACACACACATCCCCCGACGCGGCTCACCCTGCCCTGCTCCCGATCGCTCCCTCCCCCCTCCCTGCCTGTTTCTCCCCTCTTTGCAAAACAGTTAACTTTTCTCCCGCTCCCTCTCCCCCCCTCTCCTTGTATTCAGCGCTCGGCAGCTATTGAGAGGGAGGCGGAGAGGAGGGGAAGGGACCTAAAAATACCCTGCCCCTGCACGGCCCCAGGGCTGCTTAAGGAGAGCGCGGGGTGGATGGAGGGGTCATTTGTCTGTCCCCGACACATCTGCTCGGAGCGTGCCTGCAGCCCCTCCGCGCCGAGCTCGGGGCAGGGCGAGAGCTGAGCCGCCGGTGCCGGGCTCGGTCACCGGGAGTTCACCGGGGCGGCTCCTGCCCCTGCCCGCGGGGCGCCGCTGCGGGCGGAGCGCGGCCCGGCCCCCGCTCCGCTCTGCGGGCAGAGGGGCTGGGGCAGCGCTCCCGCGCCCTTCCCGCACCGGCACACGGGCCGGCGTGGGAGATGTGGGCGCTGGGGGCGAGGGGGAAGCGCTGGCAGCCCCGCCAAGATTTGTCTCCCCTTTTCCTTTCCTGCCGACTCGAGGCAAGGGCACGAGTTGGGGTGGGCTTTGCTTCTGGGGGGTTGATGTTCGAGGTTGGTTTTGGGGGTTTCCCCCTCTCTTCTCCCTTCCTCTTGCCGTTTGCCCCCGCACAGCCCTTTGGCGGTCCGCTCGCCGGAGGAGCTGAGCCAGCAGCCCCGGTTCCTCCCGCAGAGCGTGGCCGGGCTCGGCTCGGCTCGGCCGGGCTCGGCTCGTGGGGAGCGGCGGGAGCGCGGCGCCCGCCTCTGCAGCGCCCCGGCCCCGGCGCGGCGGGCGGGGGCAGGGGCCAAGCCCGGGCGCTCAGGGGCGTTTCGGGGGCGGCCGCGGGGGGCCCGGCTCGGCAGGAGCCCCGCGGGGCTCCCGGGGCGGGCGGAGGCGGCGGGGCCGCGCCGGGCTGGCGGCTGACCTTGCCCTCGCCCCCGCCCCGGCGCTGCCCTCCGCCCGCCCCTGGGGCTGACATCAAACCTGGGCTCCATCTTAGCTCGGCCGGGCGCTGCCGAGCGCGGCGGCGGGGGCTCGGCTCGGCTCCGCCGGGCCCGGCCCTGCGCTGCCCCCGCCTCCGGGTTGCGGCTGAGGCCGCCCGCGGCCCCGACCTCCTGACCGCCGCGCCGGGGGAAGTCACGGCTTTTTCTGGGCCGAGGAACAATTGCCTTCATTGTGCACACAGACTCCGGCGTGTGTTATTATTTTTATTTTTTTTTTTAATACTCGGCCTAATTTGTACTTCTTTCGGATTAATTTTTTAGTTCAGTTCATGGGAGGAGGGATTTTTTTTTTCCTGGTGTGTGAAAGACGCACCCATCTTCGTCCCACACGGATGCTACCTTTCAGTGTATTTATTTGTTTTAATTTCTTTTGCAACTAGATTGCACTGGATCAAGCACTATTATCTGACAATAGTAATAATACTTTGGATAACTCAGAGTAATAGTGTTCTAGATTAAGAAAATACCTTGGAATTCAGCGTGCAGATGGTGATTTGGTTTGGGTGGGGTTTTTTTTGATGGATATTTTTGTTGTTGTTTTGGGGTTTTTTTTAAGCAACACGTTACTTCAATGGGTACTCAGTGTAAAATACGTTTTTATTCTCTGATTCTCGCTGGTTTCAGCAATACATTTCTTAGTGGGACAGAGGGTGTATTTCATGTTGAAGTATTAAGGGTGGCAGAAGAATGTGAAGTGCCCCATGCGCATCCCAGAAGGAGCTGTCAGCTGCTGAGCTCAACCTTGACTTTGCCCCACTGCGAGCACTGTGCTGTGATTCACTCCCAAGTCATGTTACAGGTTACTGCTGGTGCGTGAATGCTCTCCAGGACACCTAAGTGATGTAGCATCTTACCAAACCTCCCTGGGATATTTCGGCTTCTGTTGCAATTGTTTGCTAATAAATAGTCACGTGTCGATACACAGAATAATTTGTGAGCGTTACAGTGTAACTGAGCAAATGTAACTTAGCTTGGCGAGTCCTTGTTGGCTCTAACGCAGCTTGGGTAGCAAGCTCAGGGTTTCTGGGCCTTCATTAATTCCTCATGCGTTGTTACGTACCCTGCAGAGCACCTGAGGATGGCTGTCACTGCTGGCTAGCACCCTGATTTTATACTTCTGCCCACTGACTCTGCTGGACAGCCCTCACCTGTGTTTGCAGGTAGTTTCACTTGAGGAGACTACCCTGCCAAAAAGCATGTGATGGTGAAGAAGCTCTCTGTACAAGACTTTGCTGGATATGTACCAGGCTGCTGCAAGAGTTTAATTCAGTTCCAAGGGAGCTGCTGGATACTGACATCTCAGTCTTTGAGGGAAGAGAGGGGTTGATATTATTAGATACAATAATAATGTGTTTGGGTGGCATCTGCTTAAAATGGCAGAGTTAAGGTTGAGCTTTCAGTCACTGGAGTTGTTTGCAACATAATTTAGTTTGGGAGGTCATCTGGCCTAGCCCCCTGCTCAAAGCAGGATGAACCTCAGGGTTCAGTCAGATGGATGGGCCCTGTTAGGCTCCAGTATTTACACGTATTGTAAAGTGGAGTTTTTGTGTCCAAAGAAGTCAAGTTTGGGGAACTGTTTAGTCACAGATGCCAGCAGAATGTCTTCAGTCACACTCTGTGAAACACAAAAGAAAGTGCATCCTTCTTAATTTAAGATACAAATGAATGAGGAAAGGATTTTAGGTGTTCCTTGACAGACAATGGCTTGTTCATACCCAAACAAAATACTGCAGCTGTCTGGACTTGGTTTACAATGGCAGAATTAAGTCTATAACTTAAATTTTTTGCCCAGTACATGTGTGTCTTATGATTACATTTGAATGTGGCTAACTTGGGCAAGTCAATTCACTTCCACTGGAATGTTTTAAGGAATTTTGATCATTTCTGTGTGTATGTGCGTTAGGAGTTTTTTTTTTTCCCTTTCAGCTGCTTTAGCAGTTAGATATTTGTTTCTCACTTACTCAGCATAAGAATCTTTAAAAATATATGTATAAACACAACCCTATCTTTCTTCTCTGTGTTGCCTCATTTCCCATTCTACCTCAGGCTGTTGTTTTCTTTACTGAGGATTCCTGAAAGTCTGCTACCTCTGAACTGCTCATGTGACTCGGAAGAGCTCAGCCTGAAAAGTAAAAGTTTTGGGAAGTCTTCAGGCACTCGAGTAAATGTTTAAGATCTAGAGCACTATGTTGCCTTAAGTGCAGCAATCGATACTCCTTGGGGTTTGGTTCTGTCTCGCAGGCTTGTCAGCAGCGCAATTTGCGAATGAATGCCACAATTCCATTTATTCAAAGCTTGCATTTATAACAGTTTCAGGCAGAATTAAATGCTACATTGAGAAGTTTGAACTGCTGTTGGTTTCTGAGGAATGTTTTCAATGCAGGACAAACTGCAGTGGCAGTTTCTGCTGGATTTGTTTTGTTAAAGGAGGAGATGCAGAATTGATACAGTATTAGTTTCCATATCAAAAGCTGGATTTCTGACTATAAGCAGGTGTAACTCTTCTTCCTTCCATGGTCGGGTACAGTGTTGGGTGTTCCAGACACTGTGTTGAAGTGTTCAGCTGTTTCTATATAGTAAAAGACACTTGAACTCTGTGAAGCTTTTTATTGTATTGTGTCTTTATTACTTGATTATATCATCACAGGAAAAAAATGCTGTCAAACAAGTAAATTAACAGTGATTTAGAGCTTCCTTCATTTTTTATTTCTGCAGCTTGCTTCATCTGATACTTTCTGATAGCAAGACACGATGCATTGGATGGGTTTTTCTGAAGACTTCCCAATGTCAGGAGTGCTTTTGCTGTTATTTGGTATTTGAGAGTTGCCTCCAAGACAAAACGCTTTTGCCAGGAGTAGCAATCTTTCTCTTTCAGATGAATTTTTTACTTTACTAGCACACATGGCATGTATAAGGGAACCTTTTATTTATTCTTCTAATATGTTTTATTTATTCTTCTAACATGCTTACTATTTTTGACCTCTTACCACTGCAGGTATCTTGATATGGCACATAGTTCACAAGAGAATCTACAGGGAAAATTATTATTCTTCATGAGGTTAATAATTTCAATGCTCTCATTATGGTTGTCCTGGTGGTGCTGTAATGCACCTCTCAAATAAACAGCAGCCTTTTGGTGGATTGAATAGCAACCCCATTACTCCATCTGAAAACACTTCTCTCATTTTGTCCATCTTGTGCTAATGAAGTCCTCACAGATTTTTTAAAAATACCTTCTCCCTTTATGGGGACCCTTTCTGACATGTAAAGTCTGTCTCTTTGAATTTGTATGCTGATTTTGTTTGTTATGTGAACTAAGTTGGTTTTACAAGATCATTCAGTGATAAACATCTAAAGCACATCAATGTAGGCTATGTCTTAGTGTTGTCTGATGGCACAAAATATGGATAAATCACATTGGAGTATAGGTTGGGTTACCAAAGAGGCAGCGTTGTGCTCATTAAGTTAATTAAGTCTTTAGGATCCTATGAGTGAGATTTTAGAGAGGGTAGGGGTGCCAAAGATTTAGAACAAGCCTTAGAGTTGGCCAAACAGCAAACCAGCAGGGAGAGCAGTGGAATGGGAAATGTAAGAGCATGAGGACAGAACACATTTTTACTTTTAAAATGGATGAAGAATGAGTATGACTTAATCTTCCTAGCAGAGTGATTGTTGTCTTTCTCATATGTAAGAAGGCAGGAGTAGGAGGAATTAAGTTTAGAAAAAAAAGAAGGAAGAAGAGGAGCCAGGAGGAGCTGGCTGTTCAAAGTGAAGTATTAGTAATTTCCTATAATTTAATCAGACCAGATCCCAGAGCAAGATAATGAGAGCATGACCTACAAAGGAGGACTTTTTGGAAGTTAAAAGGGTTTCTAACATGAAGCTTCACCAGGCATGTGATTTGTCTTGAAGCACTGTATAGAGGACTTTTTTTTTTTCCTTTCACATTGCAAAGAAATCATAATATAGACATGAGTTCAGATGGTTAAGGAGAGCTGATATGTCTTGTGTCTGGAATCCTTTTACTATTGCAGCTTTTCAAGCATGACTCTGGAGTTCTTTAAGAGTATATCTTCTAAATAACAATTTGGGGTTTTTTTCCTAGTTTTTTGTTGCCTAGTTTGCTATTCATGGTACATGATTAGTATCATTTGAGTTTGCGTATACAAATCCCTCCAGGATGTTGGGAGGCTAAAGTACCATATGCCTTTCAAAAATAATAATAATATACAAATTACCTGGACTGCAAAGTAGCCAGCAGTATATAATAGAATCCAGTTTTCATGGGGATGGAGGGAGTTTTCTTCCTCTCTCTTTTTGCCCCCCAAAGTAAAACTTTTTTTTGTTCTACCTTAAATGTTTTCTCTGAACAATACATGCTATGTATTGATATGGGCATGAAGAATAATAAATTATATTTATTATATGGGGTAAAGGAAAAAAAACCCAAACCTTCAAAAAGGTGGATAATACTCCTTTCTCCAGGGATTTTCCATTTAAAATGTAGTTGAATAAAAAACCTCAGACCCATACTTCATTTGAAGGGATACATGCTCTAGGGTACAGTCAGCATCAATGCTGCACTTATACACTGCATTGTGGCTACTGCAGTGAAGGATTCAGCAACTTGTACCCATAAGCTCACTTGAAAGCTTGTCTTTCAGGTTTTCTTTTTTGCAGACTTAGAGTCACCTTTATGGTACTGTTATGCTCCCAAAGACAGTTTCTCTTTTCCTTACTTGGTATCCTTCTTGGTCTAGACACCAGATATTTTGCATGTCCAGTTTGAATGTCCTGTCTGAACCTGACAGTTTAGGAGTTAGCTCTATTCCTTGAAAATTCCTTTGAAGGGATTTCTTTGTTTGGGGCATAATTATACTGAGTATTGGAATTCCAAGTTAAGCCTAACACCAAGATAAGGCTGTTCTGTTTTGCAGGTTAAGAATTCACACAGAGTCTGAGTTAGGGCAATTTGGAATGCCGCAAAAGTCATGTTTGGGGTTTTCTTCTGAGAAACATTTAGTGAAGAGAGAAAAACTGGGCTGCATAAACAGTCCTTTTCCTCATTCTTTTCAGTATTTAGACAACAGGATTGGGAGCAGAGGGAGAAGAGTGACTAGTGCTGTAGCACAGCAGACCAGGAGAGGGAAGGTTGCATGCGAGACTGATTATTTAGTTGCTGTTTAGAATAAATCCCATTAAAAATTAAAGGGTTACCAAGTGGTAGCAGTCTTTTAATGAATGGTATAATCAGCAGTTTCAGCAAATGAAATTAGGTTCCAAACATCTGCACTTTTTTTTCTTTTATTTGGGGTGTTCTCACTAGCGTAGAAATGACATTTTTGAAGCAACTCAAAGCTGAGCTATTGTCCTTATCTCTTTGAATTCTGCATGGCCCTACTCTAATAACTCCCTTCCTCAAGAAGGGTTTGTATCTCTGCTGGCCCTCATCTGGGGTTTGCAGCTTGGATGTGGTTTTTCTCTGTTGCAGGGCTTTCTATGCAGGTGCAAATAATTCTTTCCTGCATGGTCTCAAGTTTATCTGAAAGTTTCTGAAAGGGAAAAGATTTGGCACAAGCTTGCTTTAAAGTTGCAACTTCTTATTTTGGACATGTCCTGAATCTTGGTGCTTGTTACATTGTGTATCAGGGCAAGTAACTTGTAGAAAAACGCTTTAAAAGAGATGCTGGTTTTACTGTGTGTCTTTAGCTTAATGAATAATCCCCATGTGTGACCTTAATGAACACAAATTCTTTGCAAGCTTCTAGACTTCACTTTGATTTGTGTAGTAGGACAAATAATTACTCATCTCAAAAATTAAAATACGAACAGATCTTCCTCAACTAGATAATCATTATCTGGAGTGCAAAGTAAGGAACAGAGAGGGTGGCAGACAAGTGTATTTAGACAGCAGCTGGTGGTGTAGCTGGGCTTGTCGGCTTTCTTGAAGCACAGCCAGAGTCTCTCCCTTTATAAACCACTGTGCCAAATCTAGACCTGGCAACTAATGACTGAGCACCCATTTCTTTATGTGTTTGGAGCAGAACTTCCTCTTACCTACCTCTCTGTTTCTGGCACTTCGAGCTGATGAGGAGCCCTTCTCAGGCACCAGAGTAAGCATAACAGCCTAGAGCTGCTCCAATTTCTGCTGCCCCCAGGCTCTCACCCTGCTCCTCGTTCTGGAAGGGAAAGGCTGACATAATCCTTTTGTCAATTCTGCATTGCCAAAGGGAGTTCTTTGCACAGTGAATAACACTGAAGGGAGCTCTTCTGCCCTCCTTGAGGTACTTGAACATTGCCCATAAGACCTAAATATGCTTCATCATAATTGTTAATATTGTCTTCCTGCACAGTGCTGTGCCACACTGAGATAACAAAGCAAGCTCTAAATAAGCTGCCTTGTGTACAGGAGGCTGTTATCACAGCAGTGTGCCCAGGTTAATTCAGCTCTACTACTTGTGGGTATATTCCAGTTGGCTCAGATATCACCACATAGCGTTGCGTTATTTAGTATGGACACACTCTCAGGAGAATCAAAGTTGTTGTCTTTGAAGGCTTTTACTGGCCTTCATAAAAGTTCTTGGTAAAGCCTGCAGAGTTCTCAGCCAAGAAATGCACTTTGGAAAAATAAAATCAAATTCCACTACCACTGTCACACTTGTTTGTTTGTTCAGCAGAAAAAGCTGGGAATGGATTGGACATGAATGTGAAACTTCCTCTTCACTTCTAGCTATTCCCCTTTATTGAAATTTTCGGTGGATTTTACACAGAATGTGAAAACACGTTGCTCTCATTTCTGCTGTGTCTGTGTCCTAAGTAGCCATAGTAGGAGCTTCTTGTCCTGGGAGCTTTGCACAGAATCCTAACTTTCTTTAAAATAAGGTTTGAGGAATGTCCACTTCTAATTGAGTGCTTGCACATTAATTTTGTGACCTCTGAATTAAGGTTGAAGGCTGAGGTGTAGTGTGTAAAACCATGTGTCTGGGAGTGGGCAGTGCCTGTTCTACGTGGTCTGCTGCTGTGTGCTCTCCTACCACTATGAGTAGCTTCCTAATCCTCTCCTATTTGGCTTTGCTTGTTAACCCCAAGCAATCCTCTCAGGGACAGAGAAAGCAGCTGTCTTTGGTAGCAAACACAGCATGACAAAACAAACACTTCTTGAAACTTCTCTTAGATACCTTACCATAATGTCATCCTTGTGGGAGGAATTAGAAACTCAGGGAATATAATTTGCCATGTTTTAATCTGACTTTGGGAGAGAGGAAAAGATGAAATTATAGGCAACTAGATTCCTGTGACAGGCACAGGAGGGAATCATTTCAGTATCTGAAATCTGAACTTTTTGTTTCTGAACCAGTTGGAAGGTTAATGAGAACAAAACACCTTGGGTGAGTAATGGGGCAGAGTAAAATGGTAAATGAGGAGCCCATTATTTACCAGAAACTGAGCAGGAGAAGTTGCTTATAGCAAAAATACACAGAAGCTAGTTAAAACAAAAAGGGATTTTTGTTAAAGCAGGTGCTGTGATTGTTGTCACCTGCTGTGGTTGAATATTACCATCCACACAGTTTGTGAGCTCCTCCCTTTGCTTTGTGACCCCTTGATAGGGGTTGTGAGCACAGTAGGGATAATTACAGGCACTGTAGCACCTTGATCTGAGGCTTCCCATGTTCTGTTTATTGCCACCTGCATATTAAGATGACAGGGATTTCTAGTTGGCTTTGTTGTTTCTTTTACTTTATTGATCCCTGGAACATCTTTAATAAATGTGTTCTAAAGCAACAATTTCATGTATTTTAAAAGTCCTTTTCCAAGAGTCAATGTTTTGAGTGCTGAATGTGGCTTTTTCTCTTTCTGTATGTTAGTAAAAGGGAAAGAAAGTTCCCAGTGTTTGTTGTTTCTACCTTTCTGACTTCCATATTTAGAATAATTTAAGAAGGCTTCAGTGAATTCCCTTAACATTATTTTTAAAATTGTACTAAATGTCTATTATCAGGAATGGGCTATCTTTGCAGCCTTGTTCTGATCTCCCATGTAGTGCTAGGGTGATGCAAATGCTATGGAAGTTGCATTGTTCCCCAGATGGGAATTCTTATTGCATGGGGATGTTTCGAGGAGAGGAATAATCCTATTATTTCATACATCTTCATATCACTGCAGCTTGGAATAGGCTGTGCATCAGAGACGGGAAGGGTTAGAGATGAAACCACAGCTGGAATGCATTCTGATCTACTTACTGCTTGTTAAGAGCCATTTCCAGCTGCTGCTGCTAAGCTGATCTCCAGGCTGAGGCTAGAAAACACAAGGGACAATCCAAGCTGGTGGCGAGTTCCTCTTTGGCCACATACCCACGTATGTCACAGGAGAGAACCTGGAAATCAGGCAGAAGCGTTGGCATTATTGAATATGTAGTGGTAACTGTTCTTCTGAATTTAGTGGAATGAACTGCTTTTGCCAGGACGCCACAGGGATTGCTGGGAAATTTACATGTCTTATTTGTGCTCAGAGAAGGAAAAAATGAGCTAGCCAAAAAAGTCAAAGTAGGCATAGTTCGGGATGTACAACAGCACATCATCTTATCAAGACAGGCAAACACAACCAGTTCTTTGACAGTTTTTCAAACTCCAGTGTGTCCTTTCTGTGAAGAACAGCCAGACAGACACCCCAGCAGTAGAGAGACAGATAGAGAGAGTGTGTTCTTCTGCCTTCCCCAGAAGCTACCTGGGTTAACCTTGTGCCTGGGAGACGAAAACCTCCCTTCACAAGCAAGATTTTTTTTCTCTTGCTATTTTTCTGGTGCTGTAAGCTGTAACTGTGTTCCTTAAACAGTTTTGGGTCCAGGAGCTCTAGATTGCAATGACAGAGCTGTTGGGGTACGTGATCATTGTGGGGATGTTGGAGGCTCAGCAGGATAGTATACAGACATCAGATCTCTCTTTTTGAGTGCTTGTTTGGTTGGGGTTTTTTTAACTTGTGGCTCAACAGGAAGTTTTCTTTAGAGAATTTTCACACCTATGGGCAGAGCTTCACACATGGCTTTTTTCAGCTTTAATCCTTGTATAGCAATAGTGCACTGATGAGATCTATTTTTCTTCTTTTTCTCTTTCCTCAAAAACACTTGTGGTGTAATCACTGCTTTTATTGCTGATAATTCTTCTTTTTCACCCTTTGCTAGTCAGTATTTATGATAAGCTTTCTATGCCATCTGAAGAAGATTGGTCAGGAAAAGGTAGGAAAGTAGAGGAAGAAATAGCTATTTTTCATTTTGGCAATAGCAGTACTTTATCAGTGTCACACCCTGAGTGCTATTGGTGGTTTCAGAAGTTAATAGAAAGAGAAGTTATTTGGAACTAGTTCAAGAGAAGATACAACATGCCTTTAAGCATTGGAGAGGAGAAGTAAAGGTTGCCATTTGTATCATCCCTGACATTTTTGGCCTGCCTTAGGAAATTAGAGACTGTAGTTGTGGAGAAGGCAGATCAGAAGTACCATGTTCTTCTGTAGGACTTCTGATTACTCTTTCAGATGAATGTCTCCTGAATTTCTATTTTCTGTGGTAGCAGTAAGACATCAGAAAGTGCTCTCAAAGATTACCTTGTGCACGAGAGACAGGGAAGTTGTGTCCTCCACCTTTGTTGGCTGTGTACAGTGCATAGGAGTACAAGCCGGGGAGTTAACCTGCTGTCCTAGGCATATATGACCAAACAAAAAATAATTTCAGCCTAAATGACAGCCTGTTTTCTAGTTAGGTCCTGTAGGAAAGATACACTTAGTAGTTTCTTGGGGAAGCTGAGCTAAGCCATTGAGGTTGTGTATCTGTAGAGCAGTTGTCCCTCAGAGGATCAGAGATCAGTGGGGAAAAAATTGGAAAGCATGCTTCTTTAAATGACTAGATGTGTTCTGGGTGCTGCTGTGTGTTTGTAGCACTGCTGAAAACTTCTATCAGAGCTTTCCTCGAATATCAGAGCTGTACTAGGCTACATCAGTCTGTCCCTGTACAAACCCTGGTCACAGTTTGTCACCTCTCAATTTCCAGACTTGACTCTGCCTCTGAAGAGATACAGGAAACCAGTTCTATTGCACAGTCTGTTGTGTTTATTAAGTTCTGTGTGTAGAGGAAGAAGGATGATACATATAATCATTCTTTTGGTTTCAGCATCTGTGCATAGCTATTTTCTGTTCTCTTGTTCTGGGAATCTCTTGCTATTGCCAGTGAGAGAGGAGGTATGGAAAGGGAAATTTTACCTGAGATCATGTGCATCTGCCTTGCTGTAAGTTTAACATTCCATTTTTAGCCCAAATCGGCTCACTGGCAAGGACCATGGCCTGAGGATTTTCAACACTCTTCTGCCCCCTTTGAGAATCAGACTGTTCTTTAGATTCCCACCAGGGGCACTGAAGCAGCTCTGCCTTGAAGATGAAATCAATAACTGCAGTGTTTCAGTAGTGTTTGTTTGTCTTTACCTTCCTCTGTACATTCAAGATTTCTCCCTATTTTATAGACATGAGGGGAGGAAAGTGATTTAGACCTCATAGGAGGAGTTGAGGAGACTGGGAACCTCCTTCCCTGTGTTTGTGCTCAGCCAGGCAAGGAGTAGTGATGGAGAGACAGCAGCTGCTCTGTGGTGTTCAGGTGTGCTGAGGCAGCTCTGAGGGTCCTACACAGTGCCAGAGTTAATGTGGAACCAGCAGCCTCAAATAATGACAGCAAGGGAGCTTTATTTTCTGAAGCTATCACTTTGGTATTTAGAAACCTTTTTTAAACAAGCCTGTTGTAATCTTGTTTATAGTAATTAAGGATTTGCTAGTAATTTAAATAGTTGGTTTTGGCAATGTGCAGGTCATCTTCTTATAGGTATTGCTAATGTCAGGTTGAAAACATTTACACAGGAATAAAAGCTGAGGAAGCAGGTAATTGACTGATTTATCAACCTTAGCAGACAATTTTTTCTGATACATGGTGATGGCTATGGTAAATTTACTCTGGATTGCTTAAGGGCACGATCCTATATGGTGTGTACAACACACGAGGGCAACTCCTTGGAATGAATGGGTGAAGGAGCAGGTAATCAGCCAGCCTGGTTTTGGTGCCTCAATTAGCCTTTTGGTCAATGGCTTGTCTCCTAGGAAAGTTGGGAATTGCTATGCACAGCTCAGAACATAGGTGATTTACAGCCTTTTTTTGGTGGAGATTTTAGATCAATTTTAGTCTTTCAGGTAACTTGAGAACTTTTGTAAACTTATGGCCATTCCCAGGCCATGATGCCAAGTTGCAGTTGTGATCAGGGAATGATTTATTTTCATTGCAAATTGTCTGTATGCAACAAAGTGATATATTTGAACACTTTTTTGACTTCTTTTGCCAGCTGCATTGATGCTTGCAACTTCTCCTCTGCTTCCTTTCCACCTGTAAGGGTGACAAATATCATGTTGCTGTGGTGACCCTGTCAGTTTTAGATGACAGGCCACACTAAAATGGGTCACAGCTATTGATGGTTAATCAGCAGTGCAATAATCTGTAGCACAAAATGGATTGCTTTGTTCTTGGCCGCTGTAAATTGCGAGGAATAGTTGAGAATTCCTGTGCCTCCTTTTTTTACTGTTGGGGTTGTGAGTGCTGAAGTTTGCAGTGCATTTCAGGCAATGAAGATGCATTTTGTCACAGTAAAGAGTTGAGACAGCTGTCACTGTACCCAGGTCTGGGGAGGTGGCAGGTCAGGGGCAGGCCTTAATGAAGATGAATTGTTGGCTGATGAGTAAGAGCACTCAGTAAGAGCAGGCAGTTTACAGAAGTAGCTCAAGACCAGAGAACACAGGTATGCAAAATATAGCAGACCACCAATTTTATTTGTTACCAGGTTAAATGAAGATTAGAAAGCAAAGCTTTCCTGTGTGTTTTTTTTTTTTTGGGGGGGGGGGGGAGGGTGGGGGTGGTTTTGTTTTGTTTTTTGGCACCTAGAGGATACAAAATGTGACCTAAGAAACTGCAGAATTCATAATTACTTCAGTTTTGGTATAGAGGCTCCTGTGACCCAGGACTGCACTACCAGAAAGCACGTAGCCATTTGGAAATGAGTAACTGAGCCTTTGCTTTGCAGCTAGACTATGTGTAAGATAAGGTAGTTTTGTGTTTCTGCTTAGAATTTCCTAATCGAGACACCAGTTCTGTGTTTCACAAGCAACTTAAAGAAGGTTTCATTAATGACCTGCCAAAGTATATAAAATCTTATTCATGGAGTTGCGTGCTGTTGAAGGATGACTTTAAAATATCATGGATTACTATATTGAATATTTGGCATTTATGTGATTCTCCCACAATAATTTAATCTAGAGTGGAAACTAAAACTCCTCCTTTAGGGACTTTTCTGGTTGTAGCCAGCTTTTGCAAATTGCTTGCTAGAATTGTTTGAGGTTTCATTTTCATTGAACGCCCATGTTTTGAAATTTTGGAATATTTCCCCTCCTTTAGGAGGTAGGCTGACATGACAGGTCTTGTCTCTGTATGCTAAAGATAAGAGAAGTCTTGAGAATAATCTTTAGCTCTTCTTATTTTGGAGGTGCCAGCATCCTATTATCATATGGTAGTTGATATTTTCTCACTGCAGCAGCCTGTTGAGTTAGACATCTATCTAGAGCAAAACAAATGAGCAATCAAAGTAAATTTTGGCAAGCTAGAAACAATTTTAAGGAGTTTTAAATCTTCTTTATAACTAACAAAAGGTAGAATTTTTAATTGCTGTGCTGAACTTTATGTGTAGGTGACAAGTGTTCACTGATGTCAAGGATACACTGCCATTCCAGGTGCAAGGAATCTCTCTGGATAGACTTGCACATGAACCATTTGAACCACCACAGATTGTTAATACTGTTTCCCATTTCCAGCAGAGCTGTGGGAATAACAGTGCAACAGTTCGTACAGTTTTTCCTCTACTTTATGATAATATATCAGAGTCAAAAACTGATATCATAGCTGGTTTTAAAAGACACAGGGAAGCCTGAAATTCCTGATAAGGAACTTTAATCTGGCTCAGAAGTTGCTGCCTAAAAATTGTTTGGTTTTATAGGAAATGGTTTATCATCTTCTCTATTTACATCAGGAAGAAGAGGTGTATTCCTTTGATATGTTAATGTACCAACTCCAGGTTTTAGGCTGGCCACATTCCTGTAGTGTCTAAGTCAGTCTGATCAGTATCTTGTGCTCTACAAAATGTGTGCCCAGCCTCAACTACAGGTTGTTATGGGATGCTTGTAAGGGCCTGTGGAAGAAAGTTTCAGTAAGTTTGGCTGAGGCATTTTGCTCAGCCTCCATAAAACTGTTGCAAGCACATTGGTAACATAAAATAGGTTTTGCAAGGAGCATGATTTTCTATTGTTTTACTGACACTTCATGTGTTTTATGAACCTGTCTTGGGGCTACTAGGGAGCCTTTGCAGCATAAGCTGACCTCAGAAATATTTGTTTCTTCTGAAAACCTCCATCATAAAAACCAACTGTCTTTGTATACCTTCTCTCCAGTTATTCTGTGTGTTGATCACAGGACCACAGAATGGGTCAGGTTGGAGGGGACCACAGTGGGTCATCTGTTCCAACCTCCCTGCCCAAGCAGGGTCATCCCAGAGCACAGGATAGCGCAGGATTGTGTCCAGATGGTTCTTGAATATCTGCAACAGGGGAGACTCCACAGCCTCTCTGGGCTATCTGTTCCTGTCTGTGGTCACTGCATAGTATAGAGAAGTTCTTCCTCATATTCAGGTGGAACTTCCTGGGCATCAGTCATCTTGCCTCTTGTCCTATTGCCCAGCATCACTGAGCAGAGCCTGGTCCATCCTCTTAACCCCTCCTCCTTTGGATACTTTTATACATTGATGGTCCCTTCTCAGTTGTCTCTACTCAAGGCTGAATGGGCCCAAGTTTCTAAGCCAGTTCCTGTAAGAAGCATGCTCCAGTCCCTTAAATGTCAATGTAGCTTGGCCAGAGCCCCACGTCTGTCTTGTACTGAGGAGCCCAGAACTGGACACAGCCTTCCAGATATGCCTTGCCAGGGCTGAGCAGAGAAGTCAGGATCACCTCCCTGGTGATCAAGTTGGGCCAAGTCAGCTGATGGCAGCTTTTTGTGCAGGCTGTTCTTCTGTAGCCCGCTTCTTGAGAGATAATCAAAAACATTCCCCTCCTCTAAGGCTGTGTGTATTTTTTCTGTTTCACACACACACCTCAAGTTCTTCAGTTCACTGGGCCTGAAATAATGGCAAAATCCAGCTAGAATCAGCTAATTCTAAATTGTAGTAAGCAAATATCATACATCTGTAGTAAGCAAATATCAAATATCATCATGCATTATTATACATGTGTGCTATTTATATGTAACATGTAATGTACATATTGTACAATATGTAATGTGTTGTTATTGATTACTTTATAAGACTTACTGCTCTGCCCTCCTACTTTCATGGTTGCTGATTACTGTACCTGACTGTTAAGATATAATTTCTGGGTCTTTAGAACTCTTCTTCTCTCAGAAAGATGCTGCCTACCAGGTTAAGAGAAGAGGGTTTTTTTAAATTAGGATCAGACTGTATGGGGGCCAAACCAGCTACAGATGTCCCAGATTAGGCTTCTGAAGAAGGCTGCATGATACTGATTGCTGTGGCCATCCTGACTGCACAGGCCAGCTCTTCCCTGAGAGGTGTGGTATGTTGTGGAGATTTGGGATGGGACAGAGAATCCTCAGTTGATTTTTCACAGACAAGTCATGATGTACTTTGTACCCCACAAGACTAGAGGAGATAGGTGCCTCAGATTGTTGATTCCACTTGTTTTCTCATTCCTGTCTCCTTTGCATCAATTTTTTTGTTGAGTTCTTGACAAAATTAGTGGTTTTCTGCCAAACTGGCAAGTTGAAATTGGCTCATGAAGCAGTCAAAGAACAAAGCAAGTCTAAGGGAGGGCACAGGACCACCACTTCTGTTGGCCTTGAGCTTTTGTCACCTCACTGCACTGTAAAGGTGATGCCTGTTTCTTTGTGGCCCTAAACATCTGTGTCCCAGTGGAAGTGACCCTCCTCAAACACCAATCCCACAGCCACTCACTATAACCTCCTGCCTAGAACAGGAGAATAGCTAATCTTTCTTGGCGGCAAGATGTCAAACACCCATCATTCTAGGAGTTCTCTTTTGAACTTGCTTTTGGGGGAGATTGGACTTGTCTTTGTAAGGTCCTGTCTTGTGCTCTGTCAACCAGCCCATAGAACCTTCAACAAGTAGTGACAGCTCTTCTCAGGAGAAAATCCATGTGTTTCTGTCCCCTTCCATGGATGCTAGCTAGTAAAATATGGATCTTTTTGGCAGTTGGTGGAACACACTTGGCACAGTTATTCTGGGGCTCGTGGCTGAAAATAGAAGGCTGCTGCCTCTGTTTCCCATCTACCACAACTTCTCCCTCCTCTGAGGGACAGGAAATAAAGGCAGTTTTATGTTGTCTGTGACAAGTTTTTTCAGTAATTTGTTCCTGATTCCCTTTTTCTTTGTGAGAGTCCATCACAACTGGATTCTGCCTTTGAGAGAAAACTGAGATATTGTACATGCATTTTGATAATCTATGGCTGTCTAGCAGTTTGCAAATCTGAATGTGCTCAATATTACAATATTTGGGCACATTCAGTTGTTTGTGTGTATAGGCAAAGAGTTCTAGTTACTGCAAAATAACTAACATTCTCTAATCTTTTTTGGCTCTGAGTCCTTTTTCAAAAAAGCAATACTAGAGAAATTGTTAGGTGAATATTCTGGGGTTTTCTTGTCTGTTGATTTTTTCAAAGTCACTTTAAGTTAAGGATAAAAGTAGGGAATGTATGCCCTGTCTTTAAAAGCTGTGCCTTCCTTTTCCCCTTTCCTCCTTCCCTCCAGTTAGGAAAATCATTATCTTGGAAGATGTGGAGATGAAATAGAGAGTCCTACCTAGGGCTTCTTTCCCTGTCTAATTGTGTGAGTATTTTCACATAACCTAAACACAGGGGAGAAGGACAGAACAGAAGAGCTGTGGCTTTTTGGCAGATCCTTCTTGCAGCTGTGCTGCTCTCTTTAGGTCAGCCTGCAGTAGAGAAATTTGGTTCAAGCACCGGCAACACTACTAAACCATTTTGTGAGAAGGTCAAGAGTTGAATAATCATCCCGTTGATAAGAAGAGAGCCAGAAATTCCATTCAAAGAGGATGGTGACTTCCTGTGCTGCTTACCTATTATAGGTCACAGAAATCATGAAGGGAAAATGGGGGACCAAGGCCACTCCAGCACATGACTATTTATGCAACTGTGACTTTTAAGTCTTATTTGCTGCTATAGATATATTAAAAGGAGTTAAGGCAGGCCTTTGTGTTTTTATTAAAATAACGATTTTCTAGCAAGCATCCCAATGGGAAAATCAACATAGCTGCTGCTCTGGATATACAGCCTCATCAGATGTGGCTGTAAATGCTTTCTGGAGGTAGAAACTGGGGTGTGGGTGCACAGTGTGCCCCACTTCTTGGAGGTAGTTTTACAGCTCACACATCTGCATGGTTTGGTGAGCGTGGGAACCCATAAAAGTTGTTCAGCCCAACAATATTACATTCACCCTTGTTTTTTTAAATTTAATTTTAAATACTTAAAAGTCAGCCTGAATGCCAAAAGGGTAGTTTGTACGCAGGCAGCTAGACTGAGCAATTTATGAAGGATACCGCAGAATAGACTTTCCAGATATGACTGTCATTTTTAGGTCTGTGCCTTCTGATTTCTGTAGTACCTGACTGTGAAATAAGCAAGGCCTTATGTGAAGCTGACACTCAGAGAAAATGTGAAAGTGATGTGATATTAGCAAGTGTTCACTTGCAATTACTCTTTACCCTTGCTAAAGTGATGCACTTACAGAGTTTACCTAGTTCACCTAAAGGTATCCATTGTATTTGGTCTTTAGCTCCTTCATTCTTTTCTCCTCTATATTATCTGGACTCCAGAGGTAAGATGGGGACAAAGGGAGCCTGTACTGATCTTGAATTAACAGCCACCATGTGATGGGCAAACATGTCTTGTTTGGATATGATGGTGATGACAAGTCATGATGGAACCTGGGTTACAGCAGGAGAGGGTATCCTGAACTTGACTGCCAGGACAGCGAATGCTGGCCTGTGGCCTGATTCCATAGTCCTCATTTGAGGGTTCTAAGAAAACAATCAGGAAGGACTAGAACAAGAGAGCCCATTCTGGAGGCTGGATATGAGCATTCCAGTTTACTACCTTGTCCATGACTGGTTAAATCCTTTACAGTTATCCTTGCCTTCTTAGTTGTCAACTGTCTTCGCTCATTCCACATGCTGTCACTGATAAAAGTCACCCAAGGCTAAATCTTGGCTTGCTCAGGTATTGTCTCTGCCTTATTTTTGATGCATCTGCCTATTTACTTGGCCTTAAACTGATTGCTCAACCGAGCCAGTCAGTGTTTCTGCAGGACTCCTCTTGGATGGCTTCCTGCTTCATTTAAGTTTAATGCATTCTTTTAAATTCTTTAGGTATCTTTGCAGAGCTCCTCAGTTCCCTGGTGTAAAGCTATCACTTAATCCCAGCTCTTTCAGTAGGCCTAGGTACAGGGTTCAGTGTAAAATAATCTAAAGGATGGTTTATGGTAGGTGCTAGAGATGAAATGATAGAATTGTTGGGGCAGAAAATTAGGAAGATGATCTGGGTGTCAAATGGACAACAAATGTAATTGTAACTTTATTAGATTGATGCAAACTTGAATGATCATATCTGAAATCCTTATCCACATCAGGGTAATTGATATCAAGATAAGGAAGATGAGGTTTGGCTCTCCTATATCTTTAAATCTTGGTTCTGTAGGTTCCCCGTTTTTCCTTGAAATGTAAGTGCTGAAAAAAAGGCAGTTTTGATTAATTTATCTCATGAGCAATTTTCCTGTATGCATTTATTTGAAATTATTTTACTTCTACCTACTTTTGCATTTGCTTTAATTTTCATTCTGGAATCCCATCATTACAATTTCCGTACGTTTCCTATCACTGCAACATATGGATTTCTATATTGAAGTTCTGTAATTTACTTATTTCAGTGAATGATTAAAGTAGAATTTTGTCCTGCTTAGCATGAAAAATCATTCTCTGGGGTGAGTTCCTTAGCTGTAGCCTCTTCTCAGATAATTTCTAGTGTTTCAAATGGTGTTCTTTCCATCATGTTTTTGCTGCCCATGTCTGTTGCTCAGTAACACAACTTTGAGACTCTTCCCTTTCCTGGAGATCCAACTCACTACATTGATATTTCTCCCCTCCAAGTCCTACAAAGCAAAGCTGTGGATCATCTCACACTTGCCACTTTCTGGAATGGCATGTGTACATTGCAGTGGGTACAGTTAAAGTTTCCAGCATTTAAGCTGAGTGACTCAGTGTATAAATCAACAAACATGTTTGTCTTTTCCAGTTTTCAGATATAAGTAGTTTGAGCAAGTTAATATTTACATTTCTATTGGTACCAGGGTCAGATTCTAATCAGCACTCTAAATAAAAGGGCAGATGGTCACAAAGTAAAATAACACACTTTGGGATCAATAAGATTTGTCTGTCAAACTGATCTCTTGAAGAGGAAAATGAACTTCTCTGTATTTGAAAGCAAGCAGATGAGTTGGCGAGCGAGGGAAACTGGCACTTCTTCAAACAGTGCTTTCTGCACACATTTGTGGCTTTGCCAGAGATGGATACATGGGCTACAGCAGTGGCAGCAGTCACCCAGCAGTACTTTGATGCCTTTTGTCATTGCTGACGAGAGTAGAAAATATTTTTTTGAGGCTCCTGGGTGGTGTGCAATGTGATAGTCCTGAAACATGCAGGCTGTCTGTAATTCTCAACTGGCCTCTGCCAGTGGCAGAAGGCTTGGGAAGAAGTTCTCAGTTCAGAATTGCTCTGAAAATCAGGAAGAAGCAGTAATGACAGGTCTTGACTCTTGAATCATGATGAGAACAGCTCCATAACTGTGTTGTGAGAGAAGGGAAAATCATGTAATGCAGATTTCTGCCACAGATGTGAAATACAGCTGAAATTCCTTGACAGATGTGGAGGTTGGGTCCTGCTTCAGACAAACCTGGTCTGGATGACCCATGAACCCTCTGGTTCAATATAATTTGAAATCATAAAGAAGTCGTTGGGTTGATTTCTCCTGGAGTGTTCAAGTTTGTTCAAACTCACAGGCTTACCAGTTAATATGAATTAAAATTCTGCCCTGAAGGCCTTGAAAGGCAACTTTGCTAAGCAATGAAATTGCCAGGCTTCACTGTTCTGCTTCTAAACCAATTCACTGGTGTTTAAAGGGAGGCTTGACTGAGCTCATGATAAGACACTGATGCTGGCTTTTTCAGCATTAACCTTACAGCCCTCAAATACAGTGGGCTTGATGCTGCAGCAACTGGGAATTACTGAGAAGAGGAAAATTAGAACAGTCTCAGCAGTTAGAGGTCTGATTTCTGGCTACAGAAAGAAACTGTACTGGTGGGAAAAAAAAAGTATCATGCTGGCTTTTGGGATAGTGAGACTGGAGAGAAAATTTGCCCTTTATTATAGAAACTGCATGGAGCTTTGAGTGGCCTGGAGTGGTCACAGGTAGATTAGCAACAGGAGAGGGAGCTCTCAGTGTGTTACCTAAAGAGGAGGGAAATCCTGAGCTTGGGAGCAAGCCTTTAAATGAAGAATCCTGCTCTCCTGCTGCTCCCTGTCAATAACATGGTGGTGCCTGCCCTTTTGTGTAGGCAAGACCAATGGGGAATGTGCATGTCTGGAAAAAGAAAGAAATTGAGGTACATGGCAAGGAACAGAGAAGTTTGGGGGTTTAGTAAGCTGTAGATTTCTCTAAAATAAAAGTCCACTTCTTCTTAGATCCATTTACACTTAAATATGCCTCAGACTGTAATGTTTGAGTGGCTTTCTGGGTGAAGGGAAATGCAATTCTCCCTGTGAATGGATGGGAAGTACAGAGCCAGAGAGAGTGGGGTTTGCAGGGGTGAGGAGAGATTGTTTCAACAGACAGATGAGTGGTAGGGAGCAGGCTGGCTCTGGCTCCAGAGCTGTGTAGTGGGGTGAGCTCCAGGCTGTGTCCCAGAGGATGGGCCCTGCGCTTGGTGTATGAGTTCAGACAAAGTGCCAGTAAGATGCTTTTTTGGCTTCCAAACTTGTTTGCATCTGGGATGAGTGAATGGATCTCTCATGTGAGTGCACCCAGCTGTACAGACATGCTCAAGTTACTTTTTTAATGTTCATGGGGTGAAGAGGGAATACATTCTGTTCTCCTTTAACCTGCATAAGTGCTGGTTCAACTGATTAGCATCTCTCTCCTTTATTTGAATGTGCATGGTACTTGGCCTTTATGCACATGTTATTGCTGAGCCTGTGTTGTTAACTTTGACAATACCAAAATAATTCTAGCTAAGAGCTTAGCTGTTTGTTTGGCTTTTGCTTGTTTTGAAAAGGGAATATGCTAACCCTCTTCTGCTTGAATTACAAACCTAAGGTAACTGAGTTTATTACCAGCTTCTAAAATATTAGTGACGTTTTTCCAAAGGGTTTTGAATAAAATAAACTTTTTGTGAGAGACTGTGCCTCATCTTCTATATAACATAAAAAACTCCAAAGACTTTGCTTTCAGAGTGAACATTTGTATCTCTATACTCATGATACGTTTGTTGGAGGTTTTCTCCTTAAATTCTTTGGATCAAAGCAATAATAGAAATCTAAGTTTTATTCATTAACTTCTCTCCAAGTTTTGTAATTTGCTGGAATTAAATTGGGAATCTGGGTATAATACATGATCATAGACACAATGCATATCATGCAGGCTTATTTCCAGAATGTCAATGGAGGGTTATATTAAATACTTTTGTATTGCTGTAGTGTGATTACAAAGATGCTTGTGCAGCTTGGGACACCGTGTCTAAAAGCAAGAAATGTGAGGTGTATCTGAAAAAAGAAGATAATATGAATTTAATTCTAGCACTGCTGTTGTTCTTTACTGTGTTCTGATTGGGCAGGAAGATCTGCCAAAAAAAAAGTCTCGGGCACATCTGTATGACTTTGAATACCTGTCAGGAAGAGGAGCAATCAGGGTCACAGTGCTTTAAACACTGCCAGATCTCAGGAGAGACTCGGGTGTTTTGCAGTTACCAGAAAGGAGAAAATGTAACTTAACTGTGGTGGAACCAACACTTTTCCTTTTTTTTTCTTTTCAGCTAAACTAAGTTCAGTTTAGGATGATCTTTAAAACTTCATTAAACAGTGACAGATAAATAAGAGCAGCTAGAGTCTGTATATGACAACACTGTGTGTATGATACTCCTTTCCCAAGTAGTTGGAGAGATGAGAGCTTTAGTCTGCATTCATGTATTAGTCATTGCAGCTATTCAGGAATGAATTGTGAATTATTAGTACAAATTTATTTTATTTTATTTTAGATAGGGGTCACTGCAGGATTGGTCTGAGATTTGAGTAGCTACACACCTGATCTGCCTTTGAAGGCACACCTGTGCTGGCTGTACAAATACAGAAGTATCCAGTAATTTCTGATCTGTTGAATCCCTGCCTTATGCCAGAGAGTTCATAATATTTGCCAGGATGTACAGACTATGCTAATAAAGAATTGTTTGCAATATACTAATATATATTATGTTTATATGTATTGTTGCAGTTTTAACCACTTTAGTCATGCAGACTGAAAGATGACAGGTTTGTCATCATTATGTCTTCTGAGAAAGATTTATTCATTTTGAAAAGGTCTTTTCTCTGGTCACTGAATCCAGGCTGATTCCAAGCCTGTGCATTTTAGCAGGGGGATGTGCTAGGGGACTATTCAGGAGGGTTATGCAGAGGTCAGGCATGCTTCATGCTAAGAAACTGCTTTACACAGATTTGAGAATAATGCTGTTGTTCATGGTTCCACACAGATGGTACCAGACAGGAAGAAGTGGAAGGTGAGCTCAGTGAAGAAGAACGCTGGTTTGGGAATTCTTCAGAAACTCCTTCGGAAGCATCATATGGAGAAGTCCAGGAGAACTTTAAGTTGTCTCTTGAGGACAGAATTCAAGAGCAGTCCACCTCCCCCGACACCTCTTTGGGAAGTGCAACGCCGAGCAGCAATGCAGCGGAACTGGGGTCCATTGAAAATGAGGCACTGAGAGACACGCTGCAGAGCAAGGAGCACCTTTCTCCAGATGTGTCCTCTCTGGGTGAAGAGGAACCTCCTGGTCCAAACAAGCCACTGAGCAGTAACCTGAGGCGGCTCCTGGAGGCTGGCTCTCTCAAGCTGGATGCTGCTGTTACAGTCAATGGCAGAGTTGAGTCCCCTGCAAATCTTGGCTCAAACATCTCCTTCTCTCCACCTGCTCACCATGCCCAGCAGCTAAGTGTGCTTGCCAGAAAGCTTGCTGAGAAACAGGAACAGAGTGACCAATACAATGCAGGCAGTCACTTTATATGGAATCAAGGTAAGTGGTTGCCAAACTCAACCACCACCTGTGGTTTGTCCCCTGATTCAGCTATCCTGAAGCTGAAAGCCGCAGCCAATGCCGTTCTGCAGGACAAATCTTTTTCCAGGACTGAGGACACGATACGGTTCGAGTCCTTTTCCTCACCCTTTAGCTCTCAGTCAGCCAGCTCCACGTTAGCAGCTTTATCTAAGAAAGTGAGCGAGAGAAGCATGACTCCTGGGCAGGAGCACCCGCCTCCAGCCAGCTCTTTCCTTTCCCTGGCTTCCATGACCTCTTCAGCTGCCCTTCTCAAGGAGGTTGCTGCAAGGGCTGCAGGCACCCTCCTGGCTGAGAAGAAGAAATCCCTGGTTCCTGAGGATCCTCTGCAACTTTCAGAGATGAAACAAGAGAAAGCAACTCCACCGCAGTCTTTGGAATTACTGTTACTACCGGTCCCAAAGGGAAGAGCATCCAAACCCACCAGTACAGGTATGGATACAATTTGAACCACTAAATAGAATGTATTTGTTTTGCTATAGGCTTATATAACATCTCTTCGGTGGGTCTGGATTTGGTTTGATTCCATGTCTTATGAAAATAAGAAATAGATACTTTAGGTGAACAATAGAAAAGCTTTTTGAAGTACCACTTTGAGACCAAGCTGTCACAAATGTTTCCCTATTTTAAAGGTGTGAGTCTACAGTTAGGTACATTTTTTCCCCTTTTTATTCCATACAATAGTATTTTCCTCTCTTACCAAGTTTAGAATGTGTCCACAAAAACATTTAATGGAGAAGATCAAAGAATCCCTGTGAGGGAGCTCACAGTATCAGTGAGCATGTACAAAACTAGTGCTTTTGAAACATTGGACAAGGGAGAATTCTCCCTCCTGCTGTCTTTGTCACAAATGGACTTTTGTGTAATCGCTTACTATCCTGTCCTAATTTACCAGAGTATATTATTGTGTTGCCACTTTTCATTAAATTTTTTTTACAATCCTTTGTTGTTAACAAAAAAAAAATCCAACTAAACTGCATTTCTCTAATTTGCTCAACAAGAAGCATTTTACACATCTGACTTTGCTCCATCAGTTCCAGCTGTTGACAGCCAAGGAATCAGGGTTATAGGGAAGAAGAAGAAACTGTCTGGGTAACAAAAGCTTTAAAGAAATGGCAAGGCATGCAGGGGAATTTAAATGATCCATCTTCAAAATAAGGAAAAATAATTTCTTTCATCTCTTTCTATAAAAAGTTCATATCAGAGATTCAAATTTCTGGTGGAACATATGGCTTCAGGTGTCGTCAGTGTTCTGCTGCAGAGGAAAAGGAAGCATGGCAGGTATCTTCATGGGATGCACAAAGGGGTTTGGTATATCTCAGCTTTATCAGGCTGAGTTTTATCAGGAGTACTAGCCTGGCTGCACAGGTGTAGCAAGCCAGTGTACAGATATGAAGCCTGACATGCATGTTGTGTAATTGCCCTGCAGGTTTTCTGCCCTAACCTCTTTTTTTAGGGGTATCCTGAGGTCCAGTCTGTCCCTGTGCAGCTCTTGGTCAGGACTCTTAGCTTAGAAGCCATTGGATGGACAGCCGTGCTCATCCCTCCATTGGAAGAGGAGGGAAGAGGGATGCAATGAGTAACAGCCAGTACCATGTGTTCTATAAATGCTTAACTGCTGTGTTTTGCCAAGGCAATTAAAGTGGCAAACTATTCTTGGCATGGGCCTGGCCTAAGGTTTTCATTAATTTAGATGAAGTCCTTCTTGGAGTAACATAAGCTAAAAGCTGAATGTGTACATTTGCCATGAAAATAAATGTTACATATTCCTGACTCCTTTTGCTCAGAGAACATTATGGCACTAAAATATTGGGGGGAGGAAAAAGGTATATAATTATATAATTCTTTATCTTGGTGTGTCTGTCTGGTTGTTCCTTGAGACTTTTTTTGTCTTGTTCCCAGAGACAAGTACCTTTTCCCAGTGGGTATAGCTTGAGAGGTCTTTTCCCCACACACATACATTGAACTTTTACACTGATGAGTTTGCTTTGCTGTTACAGATCTGATTCACTTCCCCACCAGCAACATGTAGCTTTGGTTATGAGATCAATACTCAGTGAGATTAATTAGATGTAAGTAAGGAGCAGCAAGGATGGAGGCTATTTAAAGAGGAGTAAGTTAATAACAGAGCATGCCTGCTGCTCTTTTGTCCACCACGTTGAGCTATTTGCTCAGAATTATTTCAAGCAAGAAGCTGGAGCCATGGCTTATCAGGGTGTAGTTGCCTCTGAAATGGCAACTACAACCCAATCATGACCTGCATGTTTATTAGAGTAAATTGGTACAGAGGAGATTAACTTTTCTATCAATCTGTTCCTATTGCCAGTTTTATAAACTGCTTACACATTTGGGATGAAGTTGAAAAGGAAGCCTGAAATATCTGTTAAGTTCTGAGTGTTTTGAAAGAGTGTGGGTGACAGGCCATTCTTTTACTGACTGAATACTTATTTGGTGTAACTTAATGCCTGTGATGCTTGGAATTTTGTTCCCAAAACTTCTTTGGGAAGCACTGGCTGATTCTCTCCTCACTGGAGTACCATTGTGATATAAAATGGACATCAATATAAATGAAGGAAGGCTGAAACCTCTGATTTTCTTTTTAGTCTGGGCTTCATGTAGTATAGAGCTAACATGGTTCAGCTCTGGAGCACACTGGCACAATTCCTGAGTAACACTAATTGTCACTTTTATTGGTGAGGTCACATGCATTCATCCCACTTGTTTGCATATTTTGTAATGTGCTAGATCACCCTTGATTCATCTTGATTGCAGATTTATTTTTAAGGCGGTCAAAACCAGGTAATATCTTGTTACACGTTTCTCTTCTGGGTGATAACCAGAGGCCAAAGAAAAGATGAGATAGAAGGAAAAGACATGATAGGTAAAAAAGTCACCCATGTATTTTTTTCTGTGGTTTGTCTCTCTCCTGCCTTTTGTAAAGAAAAAAGTAAAAATATTTTTAAACAAACTTAAGCAGTTATGACATTGGTTTTGGCCTACTCTTTACAGTGGCAGAGAGGGGAACAATTTGATGTTTTAAGTGTGATAGAATATTTTACAAGGAGAATTTCTGAACTTGCAATAGTACATGCTTTGACATTGTGTCCCTTTCTGTACTTACATAATGACTGCCTAATCAGTTGAATTACAGTGGGTTTGTTTCCTACTTAATTGCAAGAATTGTATTTTGGGACAAGACAGATCTTTCTGGAGGTTTTTATTGCTTAGTTTCTCATCAAGGGAATTTGATGTTTGCTAGATTCTTATCAGTGATAGTGATGAGATTAAATAGTCTGAAAGAATTTTTGAATAGCAAGATGCACATTGCTGAGCTCTGGATATTTGAAAACGGTCTTGTCTTTTACAGTGAGGAAAAGGACATCCAGTTCCACTGTAACAGTAGGCCTTCCTTCATAATAATGAGAGGAAATTGTTGTGAGAGAATGGATGGAGGGTTTGTTGTGCAAAGTCAGCAGCAAGGAATTTCTCTCTCCTGCAACCTTGTGATGGTTCTGCACTTGGAAGTCTAACCATATTTTCCTGATCAAAGCCACCAAATCCTTTTTTTAGGGGAATTGGGCAGTAAAGCAAAGTGCAGATATTTAGGAAGGCAGTAGATTTAAAGCCCTGGCAATTAGAGAAGCAGAAGGAAACCTATGACCTGAAGACCTTTGATGGCTGGTGCTGCAGCAGTATCTGCTTGAGCCATAATGGAACAATTTCAGCAGCAGGACTTGCAAAGCCTTTCAGTTCTGGTGTTAAATATATCTGCCATGCAATACCACCATTTTTTTCAGTTAAATTGTGGGTTCTTCCATGCTTTATATCCTGCTTCCCTGCTGGCTAACCATCACATGTGGAAATGGATCATTTTTTTAACAGTTATGCATATTTCCCATACTCTGCTACAACTAGCCTTTGATAGGAAATGAAGCTGAAAAGTGATGATTATGAGAGGCATTCATCTTGGTGCAGTTCAATTATAAGGAACATTAGGACCCAGGTGAGAGAGAGGAGCATCCTCTACTGATTAGTGAAAGGAAGTTTGGAGCATTAACCTTTATAAATTATGGTGACCTTTCTCAGAGGGATAATAACTAGATCCAGGGGAAAGTGTATATGCAGGGGGGAATGGAAACTTCTGGTACCTGTTGTTGTTTAACCCATGTCTCTTTACAGATGAAACTTGAGAAATCATTGAGAAATTTTATCTTGAGTATGTTTACAAGGGGAAAATATTTGACAAGTGGCTGTAAAGGATCCTCTCTTTTTCTTCCTGCTAAGCCTCAGAAGAAGAAGGGGGAAAACCTTTCCAGTGTCCCATCTGTGGCTTGGTTATCAAGAGGAAGAGTTACTGGAAACGGCACATGGTGATTCACACAGGTTTGAAGAGCCACCAGTGCCCACTCTGTCCTTTCCGCTGTGCACGCAAGGACAATCTCAAATCACACATGAAGGTAAGGGCAACCTTTACTGACAATCAAAATACCCAAATCATCAGTCAAAAACTGATAGTATAACAAAGCTATTTCATTGCATTTGCAAGAACAAAATTTCCCTATTTGTGCTACAAATGATGCCTGTACTTAAGTAAAGAGGCCACAAAAAGAAAGAAATAACTTTCATTCCATTGCTTGCCTTTCCATTTTATGCAGTGTGGAAACTGCTTTGGGTTATGTCAATTTGGTACAGCACAAGCTGTTTGTGACTGATTCAGTTCCAGAGCTGGAAGCACCAGAATCAGGGATGCTGGTTGGGATGTTACACCACACAATCCCATCAGTGCTACTCCCAGGATGCCAGTGCATGATAATAACCCTGCATGCCCACTGTAAGTGGGCAAACCAGCTTGGTCAGCTCTAGCAGAGATCTCTCCATCGCTTTCTACAGACAGGCCTTCAGTTTTAACTTTTTTCTTGCTGTAGTTTTTAACTGCAGGCAATTCAGCAGTGGATCATCTAAGCCAAAAGGAATTGCAGATCATACTGTAATATTGTTTTCAAGTTTAAAATGTGTTTTTAACCCAGCCTAAGTTTTGGGCTCAAGCTGAAAATGACCTTCTGAAGGAAGCAACATCTGTGTTGATACAGAAAAATATTAAAAAAAAAGAAACTGATTACCTGAAGTACTACATGGGTGCAACACAAAGTGCTGAATCTTGCAAGCTGTAGAATATTCTTGAAGAAGTTAAAATGGAACCTGTCCTCTTAGCCCTTTGATTGATAAGCTGAAGTGAAAACATTTTTCTTGTTAATGCAGTTGAGTTTTATAATAATAGTGAAATGTTTTATTATAGTTACCATTTTGTCTGGTTTAGATGAATGTGTGTAACAGGGTATCAGACTGTTGTGAGGGGGAGCAGAAATGCCTGTTCAGGTTTCATATGTGCTATTGCAGAATCTGAGCTTACTGGACAAGAGTATGGCCTTGCTTACAATCAAGAAGCTGTTCCCTTCTGTGTAAATTATTCAGAGTCCTCTTGTCACAACATCAGATCTTGCTGTGGTTTAAGTTATTGCTAGGTCTTAAATCATCCCCCTACAGTCTGAAGGCTCATTCCTTAACACTTCTACTGTAGATAGTGCACTATTCCCAGGCATCCTCAGTGTATCATGCTAATCCTTATCAAGTCAGCTCAGTGCTTATGGCTCTCTCTTTTAGGACTTGCTGTTCCATGTTGACTAGAGGGCACAGATGGCCAACCTAAGCAGAGGATGAATAGATAGGATGGGAACACAGCATAGAAAGAAAGTGTGGGGGGGTTTTGTTTGTTTGTTGTCAGCTGTTGACAACCTGCACAGAAGTGTGCATCACCTAGAAGCTCACTACTCCCCTGACAGAGACCTGTTGTTGTCCCCTGCTTTGTAAAGGACATCCCTATTGTTCCCTGCAGAAATAATTGTTCTCTGCATTTTTCTGCCTTACTGGCAAAAAATGTTGTTTGAAGGTTGAGGATCCATCCCTTCCTTTTTGGCATGGTGATTTCTGCAGGTGGTCAGAGGTAGCACGTTGGACAAAATCAGGGACCTTTTCACTGTCTCTGTGTGTTCTCAAAGTGATGGCTTCCTGAGGCCCTTGTGCCTTTTTCTGCTCCCCTCCCAGCATTAAGCTTTCATTAACTGAGCCTGCATCTGCTTAAAACATACTTCCTTGTACAATCATGCAACATGTAGTGCTAATTATTTGGTGATACTGTGATTATGACTGGGTAATGCTCAGTTAGAAACCCCTGAGGTCAGATTCAGGTCTGCTTGACTCAATGTAAGAGATTGTAGCCACCTTCAGCCTCACTGTGGAGGCCTGATCTGAAATCTCCTCTATCACTGCAGTCCAGTCATAAAGGTCATGATGGACTTGGGCATCTTTGGTGGCAGAGCTGTCCTTATTTGAGGTGAAAGCAATTGTCTTACAAAACCAGGTGGTTTGCATTTGTTTTTTGGTCTTCAGACAGATGCATAGAATCACAACAATCTGAGAGATAATATTTTACCATAGTTTCAAACAGTTTCATACACTTTTCTTAACTGACTAAGCCATTAATAAAATTACTTTCTATCACATCAAAACTGAAGCAGGTGAATGAGGAAGGGGCGTGTTAGTCTTGTGTCCAAAAGTGTCAGATATAATTTGAATTCCTTTTGGTGGAAGTATAAATTGATAACAAGGTTAAAAATTTAAAAAAATGAGATTTCTTTTCTCATTATAAACAGTGCTGCTTTTAAATCTATATGTATATGATAAGAACTGGAACATATATAAGGCAACAGCATTCAAAATGGACTGAATGCACGCCAGAAATGGTACAGTACAACTGGGAGCCTCTTAGGATGCAGTGTTCTGGTTATGCCAGCTGGGTGTGTTGGTTTCTTATTGTCTTAGTATCCTTTGGGAGCTAGCTGGCCTTATCTCCTTTCTGGCAGGCAGCCCATGAAGGTAGAGCTGCTTCTGCTTCTCCACCCATTTCTCCCCATGTGTCAGCTGTGCCTACAGGTGAAGACAGATTTTTCAAAACCAAAAACACCACTCAGAACTAAGGTACTAGGCTGATGTTTGTCATTCATTACAAGCCAACTTTTATTCCAGGATTGGCTGTAACAAACCAAGTTTTTTTTCAGGGGCAGGTAAATCACCTTAAAATCTTTGTTCACACTGCTCTTTGGTTTTCATGGGTTTTTTTCTCTATTGATAAGAATAAGAGGCAAAATGTGTTTTGTTCTGCTGCAGTCCTCAAAATCTGATTATTTTGCTTTTGCATCCTCCTAGGCAACATAGCCATGAGCTTGAACCACCTTATTTATTTTTTTTTCTAGGTTTTGTAGGCGTTCTCCACTGAAACTGGTTATTTGGAGATTTTATTTCCATGTGTGGTCTGTGTATATCCATATGGGCCTTCCTTACTGTGTCCTTAGGCCAACGACCCATAACTATATAATATATATACACTGTGTCATTTTTATGATAATTGTAGCATGTCTAAGTGGCTGACCCAGAACTCAACATTGCCAACATTTTTGGTGTCCTGTCCCCTGCTATGGAGAAAATCTTAATAGAGAGCTGGAATGGTTCCAGCCCTGACCCATATTCAGATCTGCATGTGCTACCCACGACATGGATGAAGCTTTCTTCCACTAAGGGCACTTTGCCAGGGCCAGCTCACAACTGGAGGCGAGGAAGTGAAAGGAGCAAGAAGGGAAACAGAAGGAAAGTTTCCACACAGACACACAACAAACAAGGGGGGCTGCGTAGCCTGCCTTTTAAGGCACAGAGTGTTAACTATAATTGTTATATTGTGTTTAGACTCCACAGTGATAGGCACCTTATAAAAATCCAAAAATAGATGCAGTGCAGAATTTTATTAGATTTTTTTTTTGGGAGGCAAATTGTAGTGCATGCATAACCACAAATTTGGGCTCTTATTCCCAGGAATCTGGGAGGAGCTGATTCTGGTATCACAACATGGTTTCCAGGGATGCTGAGAGCAGTGAACTGAAGATTAAACTGGACAAAATGAATGGGTAACTGAGAGAGGTGTCTTGACCAAGCAGGGAACAAGTATTATTCTTGAGTCCGTCTCTCTGTTTTTCAGTTGGAATAGGTTTTCTTCTTGAGACAGTATCCTAGGTACTTCTTTGCAGAAAGCAATGGAAAGTTGTGGTGCAATTCAGCTAGATGTAGTCAGGCTTTTCTGCTTTTTCTGGTAGGGATTACATTTTCCTCAGAGCAATACCACAAGCATCAGTCAGACTTTGGCCAATTGGTGCCTTTGGATCATGCACATATCTTCCTCAGCAATTGGTGGACAGATAGGCTGTGAGATCATACAGATATGTTCCAAGAAAGCCACAGGATATTAGCTGAGCACTTGGAAGGGGGAGTGAGGAAGAGGAGCATATGGCCAAAAACAATATCTATAAATGTTCCTTGTGCTGCTATATAGGCATAAGGCAGGAATGGGTGAGCTATCTGTTGTAGGAGTGGAAAAGAAGTTTGGCATTGTGAACATGTGGTGAAACATGAGAGTTTGATAGAAAATGAGGGAAGATGAAGCTTAACAGGAAGGTTCAGTGCAGTGGAGGCAGGTCAACCACAGGATTTTCCTGCTTGTGAAGAGCAATCATCTCAGTGAGATCCAGATTGATGTTCTTGTCTGATACCAAGAGGGTTATAGTCAGCCTTGCAGTTAGGGAGCCTATTAGTGATATCACAGCAGGAATCAGGAAAGGTCCTGAGGAGTGGGGCCAGGTGTTCAGTTCCCCTTGGTGATTTGCTTTTTCTTCTTTCTTCCTCAGCTAGTGCCAGATAACTGTATAAGCTTTCCTAATCCATTTTGGTGAAGTATAGGACTGGTTCTTTTCAAAGCATCTTCACCTCTTGGGAGAGGGAGGTTGAATGTGTCTTATGGGAGGGGGTTTTGTTTATTTTTAAGTTAAACTTGAAGAGGGGAGGCACCTGTGATTCCATGACCTCCCCAGCAGCTGAGGGGAGCTAATGAAAACTTGGACAGCTTTTCAACACATAAAATCTGTGCCCAGAGTCTCAGGCACCACAAATGACTTCAAGTATCTCTTGAACTTGAAGTATCAACTTTTTGCATATGAGACAGGGATAAGACAGGACCCTAAATCTTTTAAAAAAAAATTTTTTTTGATACCTAATCCAGTCCAGCACTGCAGAGAGGCCTTTTTTCCCCCTTGTTTTCAAGCAAAGCAAGGAAATAATTTAAAAAAGAAAATACTGTATAAGTAACATATGTGTCTAAAGGGGAAGATCAGATCAAAACTAGCAACACAGCACTAAACTTTTGAAAATACAATATTTTAAAAATGAGGGAATTTGTTGGAAAAGAGTATGAAATGAAAAAGCAGAGGGCACATGCTAGATGTTAAAATGGAAAGTGTACTCAATTGTTAAAATAATCCCACAAAAGAAACTTGAATGCCTGTGTCTCATAAGCAGAAAGTAGAGTCTGTGCAAAGCATTACCCAGCTTTAGGGAAGGGGAAGGGAAAAGATCTACCTCAGCAGCACCACAAAATTGCAGGATGTGCCTGTGTCACCCTTTTCCTCACCCCTACTCCTGTTTTACCCTGTTGGGTGGGATCAGATGTATTTGTAACTGTGTTACATCTGTATGGCTGGTAAATCAGCAGGGATGTTGCTTATAAGTATGAAAAGATGGCTTAAGAAGTGGCTTATGATATGAGGAAAGTTACAATGTCCACAAAAAAAACCCAAAAAAACCAAACAACAACAACCAAAAAACCAAAACAAAACAACAAAAGTAACAGAAAAAGCAGCACATTGATACCAATGATGTGATACGATAGGGACATGTGGTTTCTGTAAAAGAAAATAATGTGTTCCTCTACTAAGATGGTTTGAGCATGTCAGGAAAATCATGGACTTTAAAATCAGTTTAAATTTATTTGGTCTATAAAAAAAGCCTTTGGCAAAGCTTCTCACAGAGAAGCTGCCAAATAAATTAAGCAATGTGATGTACTATGGCAAATTACAAATTCACCAAGAGACAGTAAAACAAAGGGTAGGAAGGAATTAGCAATTTTAAGCATGACAAAAGGCTAACAGAGGGGTGTTCCATTACTAAAAGTGAAATTGTGCATATTTTAGCAAATATGATCTACACAGAGTGATGACTGTGGGTAAGAGAATTATAGATGGTGCAACCTTATGTGCATGAATTGAGATTAAAAAAGGTAAAGCTTGAAAGGGAACAAAAGGAGGCTGGCTGCCTGATAAACAAGGGGGCAAATGAAGTTATTGTTGACAAATAGAAGGTACTGTACCTTGGAAACCAGAGTCTAATAATGCACCTGCCTGTTGGATATAATGAACTGTAACTGCTTAGGAAAAATATCTGGATATTGTTATAGACAGTTCAATGAAAACCTTTTCTTGGCATGCACAGCAGTAGTTAAAAAGCACATTAGATATTTGAGTGTCTGTAGAATAAAACAGAAATAACGCTGAAAATGTAACAATGTTACTATTAGCATATGGTATGCTGCCGCTTCTGGTCACTGCATTAGAAATGACATGAGAAATAGAAGGGATTTTAAAAGCTGGTAGTGAAAATTATTAGTGGGATGGCAAGAAAGGACTGCCTTTGAAGAAAGGAGCTGAAAAGAATGGGACTGCCAGGAGGGTGAGAGAGGGGTGATCAGAACAATGCTTGATAGAGATGAACAGAATGGCCTCTTTTTTCCTTTCTTGTAATGTGAGAATGAGGAGGCAGCAAGAGAAACTGAGAGAAACAAAAATTTAAAATTTTGACCAAGAGATAACTTGTACCCAAGTCCTCAAACAAAGCCTAAAGTTTGTAAGGACACTGTGATTCTGTTGAAAATTACTGCAAGTGTCATAGCAAGCACACACTGAAAAACTGCAGAACCACAAAATATCATTTGAGACTGCAGGGTTAGAATGCAGGCTGCAGGGTTAGAATCAAGAGCATATGAGTCCTTTGCCCAGTCAAGGAGAACATCCCTGGTTAAAGGAAATAAACTCTGAAGCCAGAAGCCCTAAAGTGGTTCTGGCATAAGTCAAACAGCAGTTTTATGGGATTTTGAAAGAAGCATTGTGCATGAGCAGGTTGTGCACTGTGGTTTGTTGCAGTGTAATTCAGAGAGATCCAAATCTGGCAGCAGCTGGGCTCAGGCTGGCACTTTGGGGAAAACCTGCCAGCTGCACTCTTGTCTCCTCCTGCTTGTGGTTCTTGCAGGAAGAGCCTGTTGGAGTCTAAAGAAGACATCTGATGGTTTGGGTAGCATTAGCACAGTATAAGAGCCATTCTCTGCCTCATGGAGAGAGCAGGCAGCTTTTTGGACTGTAATATTGCATGGCCTAAATCTCCCCTGTGGCTTTCTGTGTAGCTCTACGGGGTTTCTTGTTTTTCATTCTGCAGCAAGTAGTTGCTGCCTTGACTCTTTCCCCCAAATGGCAAAGAATGGCAATTCTTGGCTCTTTTAGCTGCTGCTGAATGAGAAAATAAGGGATAGATTTTCCTTTAGAGGGATTTTAGCATAGCTTTAGTGTTCAAATTTTTAAATTAATTTTATTTATTTTTGAAAATAAAATGAAAGTTAAAATCTTCTGGTGGGAATGGACTCTGGATATTGGGGGGCTAGATCTTTGGCTTAATATTTTTTCTTTTTTTCTTGGTCTAAAATTTTTCCTTTCAATACTCAAAATATTTGGGTTTGAACTTTGTCATTCCTTGGCTGTGAGTTAGAAATGCTCTTTATTTTATGAGAAATCCATTGGTGATGAAGTCACTGTTTTCAGGCAGGAGAAAAAAAAATTCAAATGAATCAGTGGCTCTTATTTTCTTCCATTCTCAAAAGCTATTGCAGAGGTGGAATGCCATAGTCCTGGGGAGAGGAGGTGGGCTCCCACCCAGGCTCTGTCACCTGCCTGCTGCAGGGACAGCCTTCTGAAGGCATGGGATCGATGCTTGTGATAAGGAAATCTGGAAGATGTGGTTAAACACATAGGCAGGGAAATGCTGATTGAAGGGGACCCTGGAGAGAAACCCTGGCACACAGAATCTGTGGGTGTAAGAGATAAAGTTGCCATGGTGAGGGTGCTTGCTGCCCTGAGCACATCTCAGTGTTCTCTGTGGAGAGTGCTCACACACTGCTGTGCTCACAGACCATCCTGCTTCCACGAGTGTACATAGGCAATCTGGTTGGCATTTTCATTGTAACCTGCTAATATTTAGAATTTATTGTGCTGCTATTCTTCTGCAAGGTTATTTTAAATATGTGTTAGGTTAGCACTAGCTTCTTCTTTTTTCTTTTTGTCGTTGTCAGGTGCAATTATAGGATTCCAGAATTGCTTTGTCTGTAAATGTCATGCTTAGACAGTGTTGAGAATGTCATTCTGGCCAAGAGAAATTCTCTCTTGCTATCTGTCTAGCATCTCCAGAGCCACCAAAGAACCACTGAATGAAAAGTTACACGGCACTGGTGAAATGTGTCTTCACTGAATGCAAAAAGTACAAAAAGAGGGACATCCCCCAGCTTCACATTTCATCAGACCTGAGTTGAGGGCTTGTGTAGAACTGGAAATCCTGGATCTGAGCTTGTGACTGAGTTCCTCTTACAATATAGGAAATTAATCAGGCCAAGTCTAGCACTATGTGAAACTCCAGCCTGAATTCTGACAGAGCCTCATTTGGGAAATGCTGCTGTTACCCTGGAGCACTGTGGTGTCTGCACCAGGACCCTCAGGATCTGGATCTCAGCTCTGCAGGAGACTGGAAAGTGCTGAAAGCCTCAGCTAAAGCTAGGTTTTCCAAGTTCCCTTGTGTAGATCTGCAGCCCTCAGGGCTTTTGGACTCCCGAGCTGTAGCAGCAAACCTTAGGTCCCTGGCACAGCTGGCTTCTTGTGAGCCAAGCCCAGGGAGCAGGGGAAGGAAGAGTGCCTACTCAGTAGTATGGGAATCACACCTTGTTTGCCAAGAGTTCATCAAACCTCTCCATGTTTCAGGTGAAATATTTTGCATTCAACAAATTGCCATTTTCCAACAAAAATCTGTCTCACTGAAATGTTTCCAACCAACTTGAGTCACAAGTGAAAGCGAATGTGTGGAGCTCAGCTGGTGCCAGTGTGTCCTGATCAGATGTTCATCCATTAGTAAGGAACAAATGTATGTATTTGCCAGCCTTTTTGCAGGGTGTAGCCTACAGGAGTGCTGCTGTCAGGATTTAAAATTTATTTGTGAAGCCATAGCGAAAAGATTTTTCAACAGCCTTGCTGCTATTATGCTGGGCTCAGTTGCTCCTTCTCTTTAATGAGTACTGTATGAAGCAAGAAATTGTATAATTATATGTCTGTAGCTTATATAGTTTAATGAGTGTGTCTGTTCATCTAATATGTGAGCCATTGTGCATGGATGGATGGAGTTCCCTCTAAAGGTAATCGGGATGGAGCCTGGGGATGGCAGGCAGTGCGTTCATACTGGAGCATGCAGGCTCCATGACAAAGAGCCTGCAGTCCAAATGTGAGGCCAGTAAGATTAACTGTGATCCTTAATTGACTGATAAACTAGAATAAAGGGCAGACACCATCTCTCATGTTTCTATTGTATCATAAAAGAGCTGTTTATTTTCTGGTAGAATTAATTTGCAGCAAACTGTTTCAATAGCTCCTTGGTATTGCCAGGTGCTGTGTTTTTACTCTAATGATACATAAATCAATGATGGACATTGCTGTGTTGGTTGGGTTTTTTTTAGCTGGGTTGCTCTGAAAATTTTTTATTAGTTAGGTTGCATAGAGTGATGTTTGTTTTTTAATCAAGAAAGCTATTAGTTATAGCTTGGAAATCTTTATGCACTGACAGGTCATCAGGATCTTATTGTAAGGACTGTTTGATCCAAAGCAGACATCATCATTTCCAAGCTACAGAAACAGATGTTCCTGGTTTGTTTTTTTTTTTTGTTTTCGCTTGAGTCCGGTCTTATGTTCTTTGACTTGTGTGAAAGAATCCTACTGTTCTTGGGGTCTGACCACTTTCCCAGTGCTCAGAATGAAGAGTTCTCTCATTAGTTAATATTTTCTTCTTCTTTTGTTTTTCACACAGTGTGAGAAACAGAGTTGAGATTTCTGCAATTCTATTAATCTGCCTGGCTTAATACTAGCTGTTGTCTTTCCCTTCTTGAACCAGGTTCATCAGCACCAAGACAGGGGTGAGACCTTCCAATGCCAGCTGTGCCCTTTTACCTCCTCCCGCCACTTCAGCCTGAAACTCCACATGCGCTGCCACCAGCATTTCCTCAGGACAGAGTCTAAAGTGAAGGAGGAAATGCCAGAAGCTGAGGTGAAGGGGTCACCACAGCTAAACAGTGACTCCAGCCTGGGAGCACAGAGGGAAGGAGCGGGGCCTGAGCTCCCAGGATCAGCATCTGTATCCAAAACACCCGACGTGGCTGGGCAGCCTGCTGGGGGCGTTCCACCTTTGCTGGTGAAAGAAGAGCCCAAAGACGACACTGGCGCCTCAGCTGCACCTTTTGCTCTTAGCACTGTTGACAGAGCCCCAAACAACACAAAGCTGAAAGACTCCTCTGACTTCGTGGCCAATACAGCATCAGCACTATTCAGCCAAGACATCTCCGTCAAGATGGCATCAGATTTTCTTATGAAGCTGTCAGGTAATTGAGCGGCAGCACTGGCTGCTCTTTTATGGGCTAGAAGACACTTTGTCTTGGTTTTACTAAGTCAAGGAATTGCTAGGAGCAAAACATTGTAGCTTCTTAACTTATAATTTCTTGTTTCTTTTGACAGCAGAGGTGTATGGTGAAGGGCAGAGGGGAAACAGTGAGAGGAGAGAGGGGTTTTGCTGTTTAATTGCTGGGATTAGGAGTGAGAACTGTTTATCCAGGTTTTCATGTTTGTTAGCATTTACCTTGGCAAATCTCTTGTGATACATTTTCCAGGCATACGAATACCTGTAGTTCCAGTTTGAAATCACTGAGGGTCACCCAAGTGCCCAGCATGTTCAAAATTTCAGTTTTTAAGTTTTCTGCCTTTACCCTCCTGTTAAAAAGGACCAGTAAAGTATTGGTCACCTTCCTTTCCAAGTAGTATTTGAGGCCTATGCTGTAAATGCATGGGAAGTGTGACTGTTACTGCTTTTGGTTTTTGTTGCTAACACTTTTAAAAGAACAGCAGTCCTAGAGATTTATGTACAACTTTTTAAAAATATTATTATTATTATTATTATTATTATTTTAATCGAAATCCATATCCAATGAAACACTTGTTTAGTGCTTTTTCACTGTCAGAATATTGCTGTAAGAATGATATTCGTGTGTTAGACTGAAGTGTAGGATATGTTTAGGGTGGATCTGTTATATTTTATGTGCTCTTTTATTGATTTGACTGAATACTTCAGAACAGTTGATATGCTGTGGAGGTGTTCTATGCTAAATGTTTTTGAAATTGGCCTTGAATTTTTTGAAGAGAAAGAAGTCAGGAAAAATATCACTCAAGGAGCTTCTGTTTCACAAGATCTCGGTCCCCATGGGACATTTTAGGCTTTGGAGGTAGAAGAAAACCTTTACAACAGAAAATAATTAGCCAGCTTTCTCCTTTAAATGGAAAGTAAGTTGTACTTGAGCAAATTTGATTGTCAGATAAACTAAGGAATTATTCTGTATTAATGTCCAGCCTTGGTGAAACCACAGCCATTTGTTTAGGAAAGTCTTTCTTTCCTCATCTTCCCAGATCTTTATACCTCTGGGATCACAGTTCTGTGAGGATTTGAGTAGAATGGGTTAATACAAGAAATCAAGAGTGAGGCTTCATGGAGCCAGCCAGGAAAAGAGAAAACAGCTGAGGGCAAGCAGGAGGGGAATTGGGCTGGCACAAATGGCTTGCTGTGTTGGTTGGAAGAAGCCACAGGACCTCCCCCTGAAAAAAAAATTAAATAACCTGTCAATATAAATGATTATTCTGACTGACAAAAAGCGGGCAGGGTGAGTCTGTTTGGATTTACTTGTACATTTCTTTAGTCGAGTTTCAAATTTGGGCTTGATATGCAATCCATCTGACACTGTCCAACAGCTGTCCCACACATGTTGTGCCGATGTCGATCTTAAATCCGGGTTGCTGTGCACGAAGAGGCTCTGCACATCAGCAGGGCTGGCCTGGGGAGGATGCTGCTCCTGATGGCTGCATGGAGCAGGAATGCGAGCAGAGTGCAGGAGAGAGGGGGAAAGCCTGAAAGCTGAGAGAACATGCAACAATTTGGTGCGTGGCTTTTCATGTAGCAGTTGATGGGAAGCTGTTCGCAGTTTGGCAGACGGTCATGTTTTCAGTGTCTGCTCTATTGGCATCAGAGAAAGGATGCAAATGTACATTATTCATGCAAAAGGCCTATGCAGTTATTTTATGGTGACTTAGTAAAGGTCTTGAAACCTGACTTGTATGCACTGTTACCTAGCAACATGTTATAAAGTCGCTGGGGGAGCAAGATGTATCTGTAATTTTGTATGTGCGCATACGTATTTGGATTAAAATGTACTGCCAGTCACCAAGTTTGCTACGCAGGAAGAGCAGTGTCAGAAGGAGGGGTATTTCTTTTCTTCAGAGATTTATGTTGTGTTACATACATTTGGTTCATGCTTTCCTCTATACAGAGTGCATAAATTTAGAGTAGAAGTAATTCTCTTTTAGCAAGTTGGCTGAGTATTGGCTGCAGTTCTGTTGGTTCAGCTCTGCTGAACGAAGTTCCTTTGAGTGATTTCTTTATTACGACAGTCTTGTTAGGCCCACCAGAGCTTCAATTATTTGCCCTACCTTTCCAATGATCTAAATCTTTTGACATCTCAAATTGTATATGCCAGTTTTAACAGCCAACACAGATTTTTCGAGACCAAATTATGTCAAAACAATCTAATTTTCTTCTCTGACAGGCCTTGTGGCTAGGAAAGAAACAGTAGATAGATATATAGACTGTTAGAATTTGGCATTTATTTGTATTGAATATTGATCTTCCAAATGAACATTTATTTTTGCTTGCCAACGTTTATTGCTGCTCTTCTTGCTTGGTGTCAATCTGTATACCTCCAGTTTCATGGGAAATTTGCTGAAGTCCATCCATCCATGTCGCTCCAGTTTAGAGACAAGGGTGTCACAGGTGACAGTGTCAAATGCTTGGCACAAGTCTGCTTGCCCCTGTCCACCAGTGCTGTGGCTCCACCATAAAAAGCCTCCATATTTGTCAGGCATCATTTGCCTCTGATGAAGCCACATTGGCTGTCACCAACCACTTCTTTGTTTTCCATGTGCCTCAGCATAGTTTACAGGAGAGTGGAGATTAGAGTAAATAATCACAAAATCATTGTCATTAGGACAAAAAGTAAAAGGATTGGATCACTGTAGGGTTTAAGTTCGTATTAGGAAAATCTTTCCCAAGCTGAGGTATTTATACCTCCAGGATAGTTTGGCTGGAGAGATTGTGGCATCTGTGCCACTGGGGAAATGCACAAACAGCTGCCTGTCAGGTATGGCTGGTGACATATGAAGCAGTAAGATGGACTAAATCTGTGTATCTCAATCAGTGGGCCATAGGATATCATAAGCAGTGGCAAGAAATGTTATCTGAACAAAAACAAGCAGCAAGATGCTGAGATGCAAATTGGGGGAAAATTTACAGATGTTTGAAGTTTAGACCTGATTTGGAGTGGGCCAGAGATGAATTATGGTGACACTGCCCAAAACAGCCATTCAGGTGTTTTTTCAGAAAGGCTCAGGGGAGCTTTAGATTTAAAGAGATTGAGAAATACTGGTATGGGTGACCTTTTCAAGACCACTTCATGCCCAATTCTGTGCCATTGCTTGCCAGAAAGATCTTTAGTTATGTGTTTTATGAAATAAAGCATAACAGAAATCACCAAATGTAAATCTAAAACCTAGAACAAATATGATTTTTTTTCCTAGATTCAATTCTCTAGATCCCAGTTTAAGGTAGGAGAGGATTTAAATTGACAAGAAATTTAAAAGGATTCTCTGAAACTTTATTCAGAGTTTTTTGTAAAGACAATTAGCAGATACTCAACATATAAAAAGAATATTTGGGCATGGGCATGTTTTTACCTTCAAATCTTGTTCCTCTGATTTCAGTAGGTCTACTTGTACACTTTAAATTTTTCAGTATTTTGCTGTAGCGGTGCTTTGTCAGAATGTTTTCCTCCCCCAGTCCATTAATTCCATGTTGAAACTTTACAACAGCATTTATATCTTAATTTAAAGAGTATTTGATTTTCCTGTTTCAAAGGTTTCAGTAGCAGACATTATACAACACATCTCTTTAAATACTGGTGTCCTTCCACCTACTTTTCAGGCTTGAGCTTTTTTTTTCCCAATAAAAATTTCTTTCACAATGATCCAAACTACAATGGCCAGTGCACCCTAGTGATGTTATTACTGTGCCTACGTTATGTGCTGCAGTAACTTTTAACATTTGGAAATAAATGAATCCCAACAAAATGAATGGGATTCTTGCACTATTGCTCTCCATGGGATTCTGTGTGGAAGCAGTAATTGGTACACATCCTTCATTGCTGGCCTCTCTCCCCCACCTCCCTGGGTTTAAACAAGTGCATTGCTCCAGCAAGCAGGTCTCTTCATCTTGTGGAGTGGTATCAAGTGTGCCCTGCCTCTGCTGTTCTTTTTATGTTCCCCAGGTTACTTGCATGGAAAACCTTAAAAGAAGACAGGAGGAAGGAGCTAAAATGCTGAGGGTTTGGGGCTGACTGTGTTAAACCAATTAGAAACTGCTTTCTCTCAGTTTGTCATGCCTGCTGTCACTGTCATGCGAGGAGTCAAGTCTTTATTTTGGGAAATAAAGCCACCATGGGACTTTGGTGACTGTCCAAATTATTTGGGCTTTTCATTTGTGTTTTATTAGCTGATTCCATTAATGGAATAATGAGAGAGTAAATCATCAGACAGCTACATACAGCATATTAGTAGAAAAACTAACTAATAATTCAGATTATTTGTTATGTTTGGCTCTTGAAAATTACTGTGTTCCTTAAAGGTAATACAAGTAATTTGAAATGTTTTATCATTTGCCATTGACTGTACTGAACTGGCTGGCTTGAACTCTTCAAACAGTTATTTTTAATAAAATAAAATAATATCCAATTTAATTGCCATAATTTATGTATTTGAGTAGCAAGTTCCAAAGAAAAGACCAGGCTGTCCATGTTTGGGAGTTGTAGTTTATGTCAGAATGAAAATTTAAATTAGACTATGTAAGTGCACAGGACTGGCAATTATTGAGCCATGTCCTTAATTTAAAAATACTGTGAATTCCATAATGCTACTGTCAGTGTAAATACCCCTGATGTCATCAAGTTCTCTCTTTGAAGTCTCTCCAGATTCACATTTTCCTAGTTTCCATGCAGACCTTTAGTCTGAAGTAAAATTCTGATACGCAATAGCACATCTACTTAAAACTTGGGCATATAAAATTTTGTTCTAATCTTTGCTACTGATATATCATCACCCTTATAATCTCTTTTCAGCAATTTCTAGTCTTGCATCCACAATTTCCCAACATCCTTAAAATCACACTGTCTTGTTTTACATCTTGAAGGAACATGTAGAATTTAGCAAGGTAACACAGTGTAGTCTCTGTTCTAATCCAGCAATTTAAAATGCAGAGTAACAAGCACCTTTTCTTTGTATGTACTCAGTCCAATACAACTTAAAAGAAGCCAGCAATATAATTCTGGACCAGGTCTGTGCTTACAATTTCATTTTAATGTCTACACAAACTCTTACATTAGGAGTATAGGACTGGACTAGGCTAATGGCTCTTTTGTTTCCCTGAATACACCATTACTCTGGGCAGAAGTCCGAGCTCATGAGCCTTTCTCTCTCATCTATCCAAAATGGGATTTGAAAAACACTGTTAGTTCAATCATCTCTGATTGTTTGTTTTGTTTTTTGTTTTGTTAAACAAATATAAAGGCTGGTCTGGTGATATTTCTCTCCCCTGTTTTTGCTCCTTTGTAGAGAGAAGATATTCCAATATTGCAAGTAATTCTTTCTTATCAGCAATAAATTCCTTCTTGCTCTTTTCACTGCTTCTTCTCTTTTCTCCAGTGTCCTGTTCTGCTGCTGTTTTGGTTTTCACCTGGAAAGGAGGAAATGTTCTTAGCAATGCTACAGCCTTGTTTACCCTGTGGGACTTTGGCTGAGCAGCAGACATCTTGGGGTGGCAGGAGGCATGTGTGGTTCTGCTCCTGCCTTAGCAATTTGCCTGATTCCTTCATTCCACTTGGGCTAGAACATGGGGAGATTTTGAGGGCACAGAAGCAGGACTGGTTGTTCTCCTTTGCTATGTCTCATTGTGCTTGACTCCAGCTTTCTAAACACAGAGCAGCTTTAAAGAAGATCAGTTTACTTAGCTGGCCTTTCTTAACTTATGCTTGCAGTTTTTAATGTACTTAAGCAATATGGTTTGGAAGACCTCATATTTTAAATGACCTCCTGAAGCCCAGGGGTGTCAAGTCATGGCATCATCATATTTGTGGTTGTCTATTCTGCCATTGCACTGCTTTGATAAAATGAAATGTTGCCATGCTGAGCACCCTTGAGCCACAAGTAGCTTTTTCTTTGGTAATTCCCATTCTGTCCCTTATAGCCCTATGGGTTAGTTAGGGCAGAGTAGAGAGCTTTAAAATTCAGGTGTAATTGGCTGAGAATTCCTAGAAGGGCCAGGTAGCATGAAGTGCTCTGGGACATATTAGTACTCCAGGGCAAGAGGCACTAAAAGGAAATGCTAGACCAGCTAGAATGTCCTGCCAGAAGAACAGTATTTCTCCTTTTGGGCCACTTACCGTCTATGTAGCCTCTGGGTTTAATCAGATGAACATAATTTATCAGCCCAATTGGATTTTAGTCTGGAGGTTCTCCAACAGGTTTCAATACTATAGATTTTTCTTGCAAAGCAATTGGCTCACTGGGGGCTGCTTCTGCAGTGTTTGTGCCTCTTTCCCAGTTCTTGAATGTCATCAAATATAAGCCATGGTCTCCATGCAGAACACCAATTCCTACCTGGACATTTCAACTGCTTGAGAATAAAATAGTAGATGACTCAAGTCACACCCTTTATTGACCACAGCTGCCTTCAGAGTGACGTGATGCCCACTGTCATGGGACTGTGTCCTGCAAATACAGCAGAACTGATCTGTCATAGGCCCTTGGTTCATTTTAACTACTGCAGCTCAGAGCTTACTGTCTGGGATGGAAGTTTCATCATAGTTCCTTTCAACCCAGACTCTATGGATGCTGTTTCTCATGGCCTTTTTTGGTGGCAGAATTTTTGTTGTGGATTCGGTTTTTTCTTCGTGTTTTTCTCTCAGACAGATGGAGCAGTGACCAGCTTCTTGCTGCTTGTGACTTGTAACACTGAGCTTGGCTTGGAAGTAATCAGCCCATTTTTCCTCTTTCAGTCATAAACATTTTGAGCATTTAGAAATCCTCTTAAGTGGACTGATGGAGTTAGCAGCTTCTACCAGAGTGTTTCAGATTAGTGGCAGATGCCCAAAGCTTTTCTTGTGGCATTTGGCAGTTTCAGGAAAGTGTTATAACTTCCATCATCTACTTTTGCCAAATGGCTCAAATGGTTCCAGTTGCCAGGAAGATAAAAATCAGCAGTCTGGAATATTCTTTGATCTGTGTTTTTTCTGGATATGGAATAGAACAAATGGAGCATTATCCACTGTGCTTGAGAGATTCCTGCCTGTTGGTTTCATTTGCTCTGTAGGTTTGTTTTGTTTCCTCGCTCTGTATTTCAAAATTAAATTGCTGGGGTTTTTTACTCAGTGTGCAGACAACGCATCCTTCATTCTGTTCTCACTGCTGTTCAGAATGAATGTAAATTAAATACAAATTAGGATATGTGTGTGTATCTATTTTTGTATGTAGATAGAAGATACTCTTCCTTCTGGGGAGTAATAATTTTGTCGTTCAAATATACTTTAATAATATTCAACATATTTTTTTGATTCTTGTCTAGTTCTAATTTTTTTAAGGATTCTTCAGTCATGAGATTTTTAAAAACTGGTCATAGTAAAATTTTATTTCCCTTACTTACAATATTTTTTTCTTACATCTGTTTATTGTTTTCCCTAAAATGACTAGTGGATGCATCATGCTTGCTATTCCCCATGTGTTAGTAATTTTGTCCAGAGCTGTGGATCCAAGATGGGACAGAGACAAGAGTGGTGGGGACTTCTGTTGTTTAGGGGGTCTTTTTTGTGTTGTGAGGTTTTTTTCCCCCTCTAGCTTTTATGTATGGATCTGCTAAATGAGGCAACCTGCCCTTTTTTATTTGTACTTCTGTTTTAGGCTTAATTTACATTAGAATCTGCTTTAGTATATTTCAAGAAAGAGTAAAAACCCTATTAATTATAGCAATTGGCTTGAAACTGACCCAGTAGTTGTCTGATTTTGTTTTTATTTTCTGGGGGAAGAAAAATGAGGCAAATAACTCTTCTATTTTTGTGATTTATTTACAATTTAAATATTTGGTTTTTAGAAAACATAATCAGTTCAAGGAATATGCTGCCAGTTAATTAAAGAAATAAGACTCTACTTCTTTCCTAATTTATTAATTCCCTCTTCTGTCCAAAACAAAGCAGGTAGAGTAGGCAGAATCAGTGATATGGGAAAGAACAACAGTCTGGGATTCTTCTCCTTCATGTAATACTGCCAAAGGCACACCTTCAGGGCTTCCTCTGGGTTGGGGCACCCTATGTTTTATTTTTCTCATTGGTGAAGGATTGTAAACACAGAGAGTATTAATATCTCATGAAGAGCTCATTTAGATTATGTCTGATGCTGTGCTGGTAGATTTGTTATCAACATGGTTTTGTTTATCATTGTTACCCTGGATGATGGCTCAGCAGTGTGAGGAGGCAGTGGCTCCTAGCAGCACCTGCTGTCACTGCAGGAGGGATCACATGTGGGGTAGGGACAGAAAGGGAAAGGTGTGCAGGGGAAAGGAGGGAGACTTGATTCATTCTGGATCTCTCTCTTCATGGGATCAGTCAGGTTGGAAAAGACCTCTGAGATCATCAAGTCCAGTCCATGACCAAACACTCCCTTGTCAGCCAGGCCACAGCACTGAGTGCCACATCCAGTCTTTCCTTAAACACCTCCAGGGAAGTGACTCTACCACCTCCCTGGGCAGCCCATTCCAATGTCTCATCAACCTTTCCAGAAGAAATTCTTCCTGACGTCCAACTTAAACTTCTCTTGGTCCAGCTTGGAGCTATTTCCTGTTTTCCTGTCACTGGCTGTCTGGGACAAGAGTCTGACCTCCACATGGCTACAGCCTCCTTTCAGGGAATTGTGGAGTGATAGTGGACCCCAAGCCTTCTTTCTCCAGGGTAAACACCTCCAGTTTTCTCAGCCACTTCTCATAAAACTTGTGCTCCAGACCCTTCACCAGCTCTGTTGCCCTTCCCTAGACTCACCCCAGCACCTCAATGTTCTTCCTGAATTGAAGGGCCAAGAACTGGACTGTCGCTAAACTCTTTAAACTCTGGCATGATCTACCTTGAAATTTTGGTCCTCTGAGCTATTGGAACTTGTCTTCATCTTAGCAGGGTTTGAGATACCCTGGGATGAAGAGCATTGAGGCACCACCTTAGACTGGGTCACATTGGCTGCTGACTTTTGACTTGGTGATAAGAGGGTTAAAAATGCTAATTTGTTCCAAAAGCATTCCTTTTGATCCTTTTTCTTGTGGTAAGGTAATGCAATAAGCATTTGCCACTGCATACTGTAGCACTTAACTCTTGTAATAGGTACCTTGCTTAAGTCTGTAATATTATCTGAATTCTGTTCCATTCTGGTTGTTTATGGATGTTTTTGCCATGGCATATGGTTGCAAACTTACACTGACCTATGCAAGTTTAATATCACCTGTATTTTAAGTGGTGGAAGAGTGTAGGCTCACCCAGCCTGTAGTGCTTGCTCTACCTGGCTCACTTTCTGCCCTAGTTCATGGCAGAGACAAGGCCGGGTCCACAGGTTAATGGTTGTTCTCAGTGGGTCATCTTTACCTCTTCACTCAGACTCATGCTTCCTTTATTTTCTGGGACAAATTTGAATTAATACCTTTTTGAAATGAACACATTCAAAAGACCTTTTCTTTCCCCAGTGTTCTCTGAAAGTTCAGGCAGATTGCTCTCTCTCAGTTGCACTCAGATCCTGGTGGAGGTATTTTTCATATCAGCATAGCAGCTGGAGTGGCATGTTTTAAAAGCAAAGGACAGCCAAAGGTAATTCAGCAGAGGAGGTTTGGGTCTCTTTGTTTTTGTGACCATTCATCACCCCAGGTCAAACCCCAGGATAGACTGAGGCCAGGTTAAAGAAGATAGATGGATTTTTTTTCTGAGTATCTTAGTAAAGTTAAAATTGACTTGAGAGCTCTAACTTGTATTTTCATGGTTTAAAGCATGTTTTAATGTTTCATATTTCTGCTTTTACTCTTCTTTATAAAATAAAAAATGCAAAAGCAATTCCTAGTACTGGTAAAAGCTCCTATAGGTCATGTTAAAAATTCCAGATATGAGGTAATGTAGTTCCTGAAGTGACTAGAACTAATGTGTATGTGCGCATTGCTTATGTGTGCACTCTTTATACCAATTGCCTTAATCCTGTTCTTTGGTAATGGCTTGCCCAGCAACAAGGAGGAAAATCAAACAACTCTGAAATATAGATTGGAAAGACGTGTTGTGTTACAGGGTAATGCAGTAGCTTTAAAAATCATTAGCACACCCCCAAAGACAAAAATAAAATATTTGACCTGTGTGGAAATGAACAAAGACTCAAAGTACCAAATGTAAGTGTCTAATTCTGATAATGGCAATTGTACCCCATATTTTACAGTTCAGGTGTCTGGGAGATGGTGAGCACTTCATAGTAGGAGGCAGGAATTTGGGTTCTCTAGGAGTTTTGGGGGAGTTGCTGAGAAGGAGAGTGTCTGAGGAAATAAGCCAAAAAAGTGAGGAGACTGAGAGTAGGTAAGAAGCTGACTTGGAGGAGAAAGTAGACCAAGGGTTTAAGCAGGTAAATGTTGCCAGATTTTGTCTTTTGTGTTTGTGGAGACAGAAGTTTAGAGAGGTGGGAAAAATGTAAACTTGCTAAAGTTAAAGGCTCTCAACGAGTCATCTGCTGTGTGTTACTGGGAATTTAAAGTGACATTTTGGCCAAGAAAAGGTCACGAAGAGACAGGGAAAGAAGTATCTCTTCATAGTTAAATTTAAAAAAAATTATTAGAAGATTTACTTGAAGAATAGTGCAACTTCTTTAGCTTTCTGCTTGTCATGCCTCTGCCCATGAATTTATGTTGGCTGGGCTTGGAAGTATTGTTTAAGAGCTGTTCTGGTTTTATCCTTTTGACCAAACACTGTGCAGAGGTTCTGCTGCTGTCAAGAGGTATCAGAAAGAGCCTCCAAGCATTGCTCAGTGTGTAGATCTTAAGCAGCTCCCCAAAGTCTCCTTACCCTCCTCTGAGGCTGTACAGCTGCTTAGGAGGAGTATTCAAAAGGAATACTTTAAACTTACTCTCTTTCTTTTTATGGATATAGAGCTTGGAACAGTGCAGAGCTGTCTTCTGAAAATCCCTTAGTTCTCTTCTGAATACAGTAACTTTTAGGACCTAAGAATTTGCTATCTTTTCCTTTACGCCCCTCTTAGGTTGTCTGTCCTCCTACTCTTCATATCTTGCCTCTCTTCCACGCATTAAAACCTTAGTATGTCATACCCATGGGCTTTGCCAAATTTGCCCTTAGGTGAAATGTTTTAAATTTCCACCCAGCCTGTAGAAAATCTACAAACCAATGACAAGGGAGGAGCTTTTAGGAGGAGTAGGGGGAAACAAGTGAGAGAATTTTCTCAGCTTTGGTACATGCAGTTGTTGTGTTTCAAAACTGCCCCTTTATAGAAAAGGTGCAGAAGTTCGTTTGTCCCTTGAAGCATCTTTGAGCACAGTTGGATGTGTCTGCTGCCTGTACCTGCTCCAGCATTTCTCAGGTTATGGTTTCTTCCTGTCACTACCTGTTCCAGGATTATGTATTACACTCACTTCTGTCCTTCTCTTAACAGCTGCAAATCAAAAAGAGCCCTTGACTCCTAATTTTAAAGTGAAAGAGGAGCCTAAGGATGAAGAAGCTGGAAGTTCAGCCGTGTCTCAGCCCAGCTATGTGTTCAGCCAAGAGTCTGAAGCCTCAGCTCCAAATGTCCCTGAAGAGAAACTCAAGCCACAAGAAGCGCAGGCAAATGTGATGAGGCAGGACATGTCAGTCAAGGCAGCATCTGAGCTCCTCATGAAGCTCTCAGGTAGATATTTAATTTCATAATACTGATTTTTTTTTTGTGTGTGTGTATGTATGCTGGCAGGGTTACCTTGCAAGAAGGTAGGTTCAACTTTATAGCAAGCCAAGGAACAATTGAAATGACTTGTCTACAAAGTGTCATGCATGTGAAATATCTCAGTTTGGTCTGTAGCCACATTATCTAATTATCTCTGCTCTGATTTTCAAATTAATGACTATGGAATAAGTCAAAAGAAATGATGCCTTAAAGCTTTTAAGTGCTACAATTTTTTAAATGTACAAAACCATGTTAATACCAATTTATTCACAGGTGTCTCTTCATTAACATCATAAGAACATTTCTGTACTTTACTGTACCTGACATAGCTTTATAGAATATGACTTTTAAAGCTTTTATTTTTTTCTGGCAATACATTGTACTCAAAATTATAAGATACACTGTTAAAAAATTGTGTAAACTGAGCCAGCTTTCTGCATTTAGCAAGACCACTTGAACTTGCTTACATTGCCTCAGTGATAGGTTCTCCTGCCAGACAAGTAGGCAGTGTACACACACAGGCAGTGTTAAAGCTGGAGGGAGTCAAATAAAATGTATGTTCTGCTACTTATGATTTGTCTACCTTTCAGAATCAAAGTTTAAGAGAAAGTAAAAGGGTTGAATTCTTCCCACTGGACAAGACTTATTTTTTCAATTGTGTCAAAGTCATGCAGCAAGTGCTGGTGGGAATGCTCACAAGTTTAGTAACTTCTGACATCCCTGTCAAACCTACTTGAAATCTGTTGTCTTGATTGGACACTGTCAGCTGTGAATTTGAGCTCAAACTTGTATCTGAAAGACTTGAGCTGACTAGGATCTCCGCCATAAAACATGTAATTAATTCACTCCTGTTCATGCCTCCACATTTTAATTTGCAGAAGACTTGAATCAAGCCTTCCATGTTAATGGTGCAAAAAGTATTTCCCAAGTACAAATGCTGACCAGAGCACCAGTTTCCAGATATTTTTTTTTTCTCAGACTCCCAAATACAAAACACTTGGTTATTGGTGTAATTCACAGTTGATGGTAACTGGTTTGAGTGAGGTGTTTTGGTAACAAAATTTTGCAGCCTAATGAATACTAAGCTGTGACTATTTTTCTTGGTGCGTATAAATTTACATAACTGTTTTTATAAAGAAGGAGCTCTGTAATTTAATGTTTTGTGAAGTACTTCAGAGACACGAGGGTTCTGGATTGTCAGTCTGGAGTTCAGCACTGGCATGCTGTGTTTGAATAGTTCTATTGCTGCCCGTTGTGTTAGAATATTTGTGCCTTAAATACCTGTTTATATGAGAGAAATCCAGCCTGTATTAAATCTTTGTCAAGTCTTCAGCTTGTGTTGGGATCTCCCTTTAAAGCCTGGGAGATCCCAACAGAAGAAAGTAAGAAATACACCAGTGTAACATTTCTCTTACGAGCTCTTAGGGACTGAGCAGTTTTTGCTGACAGTGGTCTTTTTGGCTAATGCATAGATTTGGATGTGAAGAGTGACTGGGATTTATGGAGTCAGTGTTGCTGCCGTCGGTGTTCCCGCATCAGCCAGGGGGAGGGGTTACACCCAGTTTGTCCTAGACAGTTTACAACCTGCACTTCCTTGAATTACCATCTGAGGCAGAAACTGGAGAGGAAAACACTGAGATACAGTTTAATGTGGGACAAGAGGAAAATCTTAAGATGATTAGCCTCTTTAGTGGTTTATTTTGGGTTTTTTTGAATCTTTACCTTACCTGGTAGAATACTCCTATATCATTGTTGACTTCACAGCCTACTCTAAGCAATTTTGTAGCCTGGTTTTGGTGACTAGGAATTTACTTAATTAAGCCACTTCATAAAATCATAGGAAGTGATGCCTTAAGTTTTAGCTTTCATATTATCCAGACTCTGTACTGCATTAGTATCCAACTCTGAACTTCATATAAGGTGTTAGCAAGCTCTCCTCCTCACAGTTTAGTTCAGCAAAACAATCCTTTCCCAGCCTGAGAGCCAAGGACACTGTTGCAACTTCAATGCAGCCAAAGTGCTGCTATCTTGCAGCCCAAAAAGTACAAAAACCAGCAAATTGAGGAGAGCAATCTGGCAGGATGGGACTTTATAACCCGAAGCTGTATTTGAACAATTAACCCCAATATGTAAATAGACCAAAACTTATAGAAGCATGAAAAGATGTGACCTGTCATCCATCTTGAGTGTAGCCTCAGCCAGGCTCTTGTGCTGCCCAAGGTGTATCCTTTGAAGGCCTTTTAAATAAATACTTACTTTATTCCTTTAACACTGTCTAGACTCACTTCCAGGTAGCTTCTCAAGGCATCAAGGGACTTTAAAGATGACAAAATCATTTAGGCTGGGAAAGACCACCAAGGTCATTCACTCCAGCCATTGACTGATCACCACCTTGTCCTGGGCCACAGCACTGAGTGCCACATTCAGTCATTTCTTGAACACCTCCAGGGATGGTGGCTTCACATCTCCTTGGGCAGCTTGTTCCAATGCTTGGCAATCCCTTCTGTGTAACAATTCTTCCTGATGTCCAGCCTGAACCTCCCCTGGTGCAGCTTGAGGCCATTTCCTCTTGTCCTCTTATTGGTTGCCTGGGAAAAGAGACTTCCCAAGCTACAGCCTCCTTTCAGGGAGTTGTAGAGAGGAATAATCTGGTTCCCTGCCATGGGAAGGAGCATCTTCCCCTCGAAGATATTGCTCAGAGACTCATCCAATGTGGCCTTGAAGACTTCTAGGGATGAGGCATCCATGTTTCTTCCTGAGCCACCTCTTGAGATGAAAAGGAAAGCAACAACTAACTTATTCCTTTTTCATGGTACTGGAAAGAAAAAAAAAAATGGAACAAGTCTGTCTTGATGTTTTACTCTCTGTGGGAAATCGTCAGTCAAGTGCCCTTGTTAGATTTTATATATTTTATAATTGGGTTTAAGTCAAGTCCCTTCAGATTCTCTATATGCTTGGTAAAGACTGAATGGATTGTGTTCTTGTTTTGTTCTTTTCACTTTCTTCTGCGTAATACTAATCACCAAAACCTGCATCACATACAAATTCAGGAAGGAATTTCCAACATAACAAGTGTTGTGCTTCCTGCATTCCTGACATACATGTTGCTGTTATCCTCTGAGCAGGAGTACTGCTGATTGTTTCAGCCTCATGGGTGGGAGCCAACTGGGATTTGGGCATAGAGCTTGCTATTTCCTTCCATGCAAGGGATAAATTGGCTTATATTTTTCACTGACAAATCTCTTTTCCCAAACAGAGGTGCTGTGTTGGCAGCTCTTAGATGTACAGGATAGTGGAAGGCCCTTCCACTTCTGGAGCCTGGTTTGGTCTGGTGCATACTGTAGGGTAGGTTTACTCCAAATCACCAGCCCTTTGTCAGCCCCCATTTCTCAGCTACTCAGAAATTACTCTAGAGCTAGGAAAAGTTGGAAGAACTTTTCTTGTACTAGAATCTTTTCCTGTACTAGAACATTAATAGAACATTTGTTAGCTGTCATTGTAGAAGCAGGTGGAAGGAAACAAGAGAAAATCACAGACAGCTATTTAGTTCTACAAGACAAGACTCTCTCTTTCAAGCTGAAGGGCTCTTTGGACACTTACTTCTGGCAACATGGCTAGGTTTGGGATCAAGCCCTTGCCCCATACATTACTGTGGTGGAATTTGACCTTTTACACCAGTTCTTTCTCTCCCATGTTCCCCTGGGATTCAGGTCTCCTACCCCACAGTTCCTAGACTTGATACCTACTCACACCTCTTCCAAAGGACTATCCAGGCTCAGAGGGCTCGTGTCTCTTGGGAATGTCTGGGCAGAACCCACTTCCCCCCAAACAGCCGGGACAAAACTTCCTAACAATCAAGCTGCTATTTCAGAATAAATGAAACACCCATTTGAAAGAAATTGTGTTTGGAAGTTAGTGGGCAAAGTTTGAGCAGATTTTCAACCTCCATTCTACAGAAGAAAATAAAATTACCACTGTGATGTGTATGAGTGCACAAAGGTGAGCTGGGAGCTCTGTCCATTGCTGAGTCTTACTGAGACTAGGTCCAGTGGTAAGCAAACAGATTTGAGTTTATAGTGGAGTGGGGCAAATTGCTCTCATCTCTGTTTGGAAGGGTGTCATCCCTGCAAGATTTTAAATTCCCATCAAATATTGTACAAAATCAGTTAGAAGACATGGGAGTAACGTGTTTCAAATACATCTGGTTTTTACATTTTTACCAGTTCTCTTCATGGAAAAGTTAATTTGTTGCTCAAAATGTTTAATTAAGTGGTGCCCTCAATGATTCCTAGTCAGTTTTATACACTCAGTCTTGTAAATTGAAAAGTACATTTCAGAGGAGACTGAAATTAAAAATAAATATTTGCATTTACATGCCATTGTTAGAGCTGAAAAACTCATTTTCTGCTGAAATAGTCATGCTGCTGATATGTTTGGGGCATGTATTAGTTTTTAGAAGCATACAATGTTTTGTCTTCTTGTCCAGAAATGAGTGTATAGGTGGAAGAATATAAAATCTATCCCAGGTAGTAGCACTTTTAAAGTAATGCTTTGCCCAGGGACATCAGTATGTCCTTGTCTTTCCCAGAAATGTTGTCTGAATCACATTTACCTTTATTTCAGATGTATCCTATTTTTGAAATGTGTTAATTTTGCATGGAACTCAGGTTGTTTTCCTCCCCTCTTTTTTCCGTGGGTCTGTTCCCCATGTATTGCACATCTCCTTGTTAGTCCAAGCAAGTGCACGACATTTGTACCCTTTGGTTCCTTTGGATTTTTTGTTCTTCAGCCCTCAGGTCACACAGTGTTTTCTTGTAATACACCAGCACCAGCAAAGTGTCTTAATTTTGGGTTATCAGCACATGCAATTAGTGCAGACTTACTTCATGGCCTCAGCACACAAAGTGAGGTGCTGCCTACAACTGAGTCCAGAAGCATTCCTGATCAACTCCATTTATTACAGCTAATTATATGGTACTTCCTCTTCTGGAACAACTGGTTATTACAGGGGAGGGGTGTGATGGGGTTTTTGGTTGTTTTTTTTTATTATTAAGCCTATATCCACTTAAAAAATGTTAAGGTAATTTTGTATTTCATGCCTTGTCATTAATTTTTTTGACACTGTATCATACATTTAATTGAAATCACATGGATTAGAGCAACTATTTAAAAAGAGTGAAACAAGGAGAAAAGAATGATAGTACAATGCTAGCATAAGGTGAAGGTCAGAATTAATCTTGCTGCATATTCCTTTTCCACAACATTGTGGACTGCTTTGGGAAGTGCCTGTGTGGAGTTAGGCTGCTGTCTCTGGAGATCCCTGTTGGTGGTGTCTCATGAGAGTCCCTGCTCCTGGATTGATTCAGGAGAGCTGTCAAGGCTTTCATCCCTGCTTGGAAAGCCTCAGTATCAGGCAGAGAAGGGAAAATACAGGGAAGTCTTTTGTTCCTTGGGGCTTCTGTAGAAGCCCAGAATGTAAGTGGGGAAGTGTATGGCCCAAAATAAGACTTTTTCTTTGTGGGAAGTAGAGAAATGGCAAACCACGGCAAGTCACATTTCCAGATTAAGCTCTGCTATTAGCCAAGTGGGTTTTGTTGGGGTTTTTCTGGTTTTGGTTTTTTATTTTAACCAGGTTGTTCAAGTAGGGTCTTGCAGGTACCACCATCATCCTACCATTTAAATGGAAGGGGCAGCAGATGTCTATCACAACTCTAATTTGTCTATGCCTTTAATTTGCTCCATTTTTTTTCTTTAGATCACATTTCTGTGAAGCAGCTTGTAGTTGCAAAATTCTGTAACATGGGAGTTCAGAGGTTCCACTTTAATAAATATGAGCCATTTCATGATTTTTTTTTTAATGCAGGATCCTGTTACATTGATTCATTGACATTGTCTTATATAAAACAGCAGTTTGGAGAAAATACTAGCAAAATAAAGCATCAAGCACAGCGCCCTAGGGAACGTCAGATGTTCCTTGTTGTGTCTCTGTAGCAGAACCTTCAGGGCTTGCCAACTGTTCCCTACCTCTGAGGTTTTATTTAAGCTGTTTTAGGGCATGTTTATTTCTAGCAAATCAAAACAATTAGCATAACAAAACGCCTGAATCTCCGTGCTGAAAGCTTTTGAAGTTGGTACAAGTTGACCCACTATTTACCCCTGTCTGCTTCATTGTGGAGGCTGGTACATGAGTCCAATTTATGAGACATATGGGAAAGGCTTTCTTCTCTTAGTTGATTCATAAAGTTGATTTGTAAAGCTGATGGGCATGTCAGCAAATACGAGCAACTTTGAATTTTAGTCACAGGATGAAGTTTTAAGTAAAATGGTGGGAAGAAACAGAAATTATTTAATAAGTATTCATTTGATTTTGGCAATGCAAGGTTATTGGACAGCTGTTGTATCAGCCAAAGCAATATTTGCTGCATGACTTGTGTTCTTTATGAAATCTATCCCTTATTTTTGACTTCTATCTCAAATAATGGGAAAAGCAGAGTGTGCTGCATTAGGAAGGGTTCAGTGTCCCTTCCAGAGCATGTGAGTGCTGCATGGAATCACAGAATGGTCTGGGATGGAAGGGACCTTTAAAGGTCATCCAGTCCAACCCCTCAGCAACAAGCAGGGACATCTTCATCAAGATCAGGTTGCTCAGAGCCCATCCTAGATGACCTTGAACATTTCCAGGAAAGGGCCATTTACCACCTCTCTGGGCAACCTCTTCCAATGTTTCAACACTCAGATTGTAAAAAAATCTTCCCTTATATATAGTCTGAATCTACCTTCTTTTGGGTTAAAACCACTGTCTCTCATGTCACAACAGGCTAAACAGGCTGAACTCAGCTCTCTCACAAGCCTGCTTTAAGTAGTGAAAGGCTGCTGTAAGGTCACCCTGAAGTTTTCCCTTCTCCAGGCTGACCAACCCCAGCTCTCTCAGCCTGTCTCCATAGGGAAAGTGTTCCAACCTCCTGATCAGGTCCATCAGGTCATGGCTTCCCTGTGCTGGGAGGCACTGGGGGAGCTGAGCCTGTTCAGTCTGGCACAGGAGAACTAAAGGCCAATCTAATTGCAGCTTGCACCTACTTGAAGGAAACTTGGAAAAGAGGTGGAATTAAACTTTTCTCCCTCCTGGCAGATGGTAAAAGAAGGGGTAACAGCTGCCAGCTGCAGTTTGGGAAGTTTAGAGTGGACATTAAGAAAAGTTTCTAGTGCTGCATTAGAACAAGTCTTATCTTCCTTTTGAAAGTTCTGCAGGATGAACCTGCAGTTGGCCCAGTGCTGAAGGTTCATGAAATAATTTTGTTTGGAGGGGACCTCCAGGGTCATCTATTGCAGACCTTTGCTCAGAGCAGGTCAAGCCAGGCAGGCTGCTGAGGGTCTTACCAAGTTTAGAATGTGTTCAGGGATGGAGAACCCAACTTCTCCCAGCAATGTGTGTCAGCATTTCTCCATCCTGATGGGAATTCTTTTTCCTGTATATATAAACAAAATTCCCCATGTTCCATCTTGTCTGTTGACTCATACGATTGCTGTGCATTTATGAGAGAAATCTGACTTGAGCTTCTCTGCACCTTCCCTTTATTCCTTAGAGAGCTGTTGACAGCAATAAAGTGTCCCTTTAGTGTTGTTTTCTTGAGGCTGAACAAACCCAGTTCTCACAGCTGATCTTCTCTTCTGTCTTGCAGCAGCCCTTTGACAACCTTGGTTGCCTTCCACTGAACATGCTCTGGGGATGTCAGTGTGTGTGTGTCTGTCCTGTAAGGGGAGAGCCCCAGATAGGGCACAAAACCCTAAATGCAGCCTAAGTGCAGAACAGAGGGTTAGAATCCCCTCCCTCTGCCTGATGGCTGCAGATCTGATAATGGGGCCTGAAGTAGGGCTGGCCCTGGGTGCCACAAGGGCACTTTGCTGACTTGTGCTCAATTGGAGCTGGATTGTGATAGTCCCAACTTGCAGAGAGATTGAATAAGGTCTTTCTAGAACTTGCCAGCCTCTGTTCTAGGCTGTAGAATGGTGTTGTCTGAGACTAAATTCCAGAAGTGCTCTTACTGCTGCACACTGTCAGACTTTCAGGGAAAAATGTTGTATCCTGAGCTTTTAGGGTTTTTAGGCCTTACTCAGCGCAAGTATTGTTCTACATTTCTGCTGTTCTGGGTTCGGAGGGGATTTTTTGCAAGTATCACTACTTTGTGATTCCTTACATCTGTGAAACCTGAAAACTGTAGAAGAAATTGCTTCCTCCTGGAACAAGCCTGTCCAGTACTCCATTTTTTATATCTGATGTGGAAAATTGTCTCGTTCAATGTGAATAGGATGACATTCATTAAGGCTTTTGTAGATAAGATGATTAAAAGTTATACAGCTCTGTAAAGAAACAGTATCTCTGTGGCTTGATAAAGTACATCCATGTATGAAATGGTTTCCTCTTACTTTGTTAAGGTGTTTCTGTATCACACAGTTAATAGCAGATAAAGACATATTGGGTGATTTAGTTCATCTTTTGCCCTGTGAAGTGTCTCAGCACTGCTGTGCTGTTATTCTGAGCCTCACCCAGGTTAGTTTTGAATGAATAGCAGACTGTGTTTTGGAGATCATGGTCTGGATACTTCTGAGCTGTTTGAGTCTCTTTAGTCCTTAGATTTTGCTGTACTATTATAGAAATCTGACCTGAAGAATAAAACCTGACTGTCATGTACTAACTTCATATTCTGATACATTGGAGATTATTTAACCAGCTCACCTCCTAGGTCTTCTATAAAAGTCACAGATAAAATGATTTAGTTATTTAAAGCAGGAGACCTTTTAGTGTACCTGTACTTGACTTGAAAAACTTTAGCTGTGCTATAACCATGTGAGATACCTATGTAAAGAAATAAGGGCTATCACCTTACTCCACAATGAACAGCACAGAAGGGAAAATAATCCTCAAGAAGTTGGAGTTGGACTGCCTATATGGTGAGACAGGTATGGGCATAACCTTAATTACAGTATTTTGCTAGCACAAGATCTAGCACAGCGGTGTTTTATGCCTATGATTGCTTCTTGTGGGACAGACTGACTGTGTTTCCCTTTCATTAGCTCTTGTAAAATTATCAGAAACCCTCTTTCAGTCTTCTCTTTGTGTGTTTGCTTTGGGGATTTAGAGCACGACAGAATTCACATTTGGCAGGGACATCCTGTCAGATCAAAAGGGTGCAGCTGGAAGGATAAAGGTCAAAGGAAATGATCAAATATGTAGATGTAGTTAAGGCAATTGCAGTGCTCGCTGATGGTGAGGGAGAGAAGGTCACTGGTATTGCTTGACTCTTGCCTTAGTTGGGGTCCTGTCAGTTTGTCTGATACAAAAGCACTTGCAGGACAGGGAATTAAACTGTGTGGAGCAGGAACAGAAATAGAAAGAATATTTTAAAAGCAGAGAGAGCAGCAAAGGTCAGCTTGACTCTGCACCTAAATTTGGCAGCTGGGTGCAGAGCTCAGTCTGTCAGACATCTGAAGAACTCATTTGTTTGTGGAGTTACCTGAGCTTTTGATTGACACTGTTACCTGATGCGTTCCTTTGCTGCTCTGTGCTCACTTTCAATGCACAGCATGCTATTTTTACACTTTTTATTACAGATGCAGGGTTCTGTGGTCTTATAATAAGAGAGTAATGGAAGCTTTAAACAAAATTTTAAAAAGAGAAAAATCTTCTTAACAGGGCAAAAAAAAAAGGCATTATGATATTTCTAACTGGTCTTCAGCTGAGAATTCACTATAAAAATTTCTGAAGTCTGAGATGTATCTGTGGATAGTAGAGGGTAAAGATTTTTATCAATGTTTAGATGTGTCTTTTAAAGGTCAAGAAATGTCATAAGAAAAGATTGAAAGCACTTCATGTAAATTGTTCCTGGAACATATCCAAGTGGCGTTTATCTCCTGGCTTCAATTTTTTTTTTTTAAGAGCTGTAGGAAGTAAAGCCACTTTTTCTCTACTCCAGGAATGTGGAGAGAGGCAAAAACCAAGGTAATGTAAGAGGACTTGGTGATACATGTTAGTTTAATTTTAGGTAGAATGCTGATGCATTCATGATAAAGGGATTCTGTCCGTCTTTTGCTGGAGGCGACAACATGACACCAACCGGCTGAAGAAGCTGAAAACCTTTTTGGGGATAACCAAACCATGATTTGGTGCCTCTGAGATCCATTGGGATATTGGGTAATTGAAGATGAAAGGCATGAATCTTTCACACTTGGAATAAAATCTGTGAAGCTGACACACTCACATGTGTGTTAGAGAGGATGGGAAAACCAGAGCAAACAAATTTTGTTGGAATGATTCCTTACCTGGATGTTCCTTCTGGTATTTAACTCTGTTCATGCATTTATTTATGTTCTTGGTTCTCCAGACATACTGCCTTTTTTATGCCATCTCTGGAGCTTCTAGAAATTGGCTTCTAGACTATGGTTTTGTTTTCTAGACCGGGGACCCTGGAGAGGAAGGCAAGGAGGGGGTGATATGGATTTAAGAAAACTGTTCATTAAGGTTAATGGACCTTGTAATGCATGAGGGAATATCTGTCAGCCTTGAGAAAAGCATGAGCCCTAGAATATTCCTCTCATCTAGAAAGTTTGTGCAGGTGTAATGAACAAGTTCTTCACATGGTTTTCTGGAATATTCTATAAAAGAGAAAGAGGAGAAGATGAGGTTTCCTTCTCTGGCACTATCCCCATACTGGTACTTCTGACAGTTGGTGCTGGTACTTCTGCTGAAACAGAGTCATTTGGAGTTTGGAAGAGGCCTCAATGCCCACCTCTGGAGAGCTGGGGTGGAGCTGCAACTTCATTTAATAAATAGAAACAAAGCTTCACTAACTAGTGTGTCATCTCACACACACAGTATTCATAGAAAGTGATGTGACTCTCATATTTGCAAATATGCAACTGTTTTCTGCTTTCTAGTTTGAAAAATTATTTTCAAGAGCTTGCTTCTATTTATAACAGCCAGAAGAATACTGAGGCTGTCAGCTGCTTGCTTCCCTTCCCATTTGCAGGGATGCGGTGCACAAATTATAACTCGGTAATTGTGATTTCTGCTTTGAGCACTCTGAAAAATTACAGCCTAATTAAATAATTATGGCGGTTGTTTATTCTTTTTTCTTTTTCTTTTTTTTTTTTTTTTTTTTTGAATACATATTTGCAGCTGAGAGTTTCAAGGAAGCCCAGATGGTGAAGATAAAGGAAGAACCGATGGAAGTTGACATCCAGGACTCGCAGGCTTCGGTGTCACCCGGGCAGAGCGGTGGCTACAGCACTTTACTGGGGCGCGACCAGAAGGCACCCGAGGGCCGTGTGCTGCCAGACAGAAACCTCTTCAGCCAGGACATATCAGTGAAGATGGCATCTGAGCTGCTCTTCCAGCTATCAGGTAAATCCAGTGCAAACTGCTCTGTAGCTGGAGTTAAAGAGCAAAATCTTTTTTTTTTTTTTTTTTGTGTGACCCCAAAGTTCTATGAAACTGTGAGATCACCGGGGCTGAAAGCTAATAGGAACCTTCCAACCCTCACACTTGAAACACAGAGGCCTTGCCAAATGTCCCCCATAGTCTGCATATGCTTTAAAGCACTGTGGCAGCCAGGTCAGGCTCACAGTATTTCAGCTGAGTTGGAAAAGCCAGAGTTCAGCTCCTGTATTTTTGAAAGCTAATTAAATAATTTGTGACGACTGCTTTGATCCCTGTAGAGGGGAATCCGCAGATGGCAGCTCCTGGCCTAAGTGGCCATGGCTGCAGGATGCAGCACTCCTGGGGCTGCACCGCCCACTTCCCTTGGCAAAGAAGATGAACCTCATCTGTCACACAAAGGCAGTGGGACCAGCACTGTGTTCAATGAACACTTGCATTGCACACTCTGCATGGAGCTCTAACACTGACATGTGGAGCTGAAAAACTTGTTGGGTGTTAATTTAAATAAAGTCATGCCCATTCTCTAATAATGCTGGAACCATTTATCTTAAATTACCCTGGGTTATGCTGTTACCTGAAAGCATTAAAATAGTTCTGCTGAATAAAATTTGATAGAGAACATATGGCATATGCTAATCACAAAACTCATGTGTGTTCCTCTGCAGAAAAGGTGAGCAAAGAGCACAACCACAATAAAGATAACACCATCAGAACTACAGCCAGGTGAGTATAGCCCATGGTTACAGCTGCACTGTAAATAGCATTGCCTCCTTTTGCCCTGTGAACTCAAACCTGTCTCCTGTAAACATGACCTGATAGTACAAATGTAAGATATTTCCATGAGTAATGGAACCCATATCTGAAAAGCTACAACTATAGATCTGATTGCTTAGGGTTCATAAGTCAAAAAGGCCCAGGGGCTTTTGTCTGGTCTCCTCTGATCAAGTAGTCACACATCATTTTAGGAATTATTTATTCTATTTTTTCAACAAAAACTGAAACTTACAAGAAATTGCATGGTACATGCAGTGCTTGAGGGAAGACCAGGCTGACGATTGGATTTTAAGACATGGACCAATGTAAGAAGAGGTGATTTTGATTGTTTTATGTCTAGCTAGATTTCTTTAGAAAAAATTTAATTTAGTATTTCTGTCATCTCAATATATTATGGAGATGAATTTTTAAAAGTCAGACTGTAAGACAGTGCTAACAAAGATTAAAGATTACAGTTACATTATTACAATCATTTAAATTAAGCAGGCATTAAAAGTACAATCCTACTGTGGACTGTTCTGTTAAAGAAATGTGCACTTTACAGCACTGTGGCTGGGAGCAAGCCCACAAGGTGTTTATGTGCCCATGAGCAGCAAGGTGAAGTGTCCCTGTGGGAAGATTTAAAGCTCTTATGCAGTAAGTGGTATCTGCAATTGGTAAAGACTTAGGAGCCCTTGGTGGGGTAGGAGGAGTAGGCAGGAATTGACAAGGACATATTTCTTACCTGAAAGTACCCTAATTGTTGTGGATGGAGTTGGAGACTGAGCACACTGAAGAGATGAAGAGCTCATTCAAAGATGGAGTAAGAGCTTCTTGCCTCTGCAGCCCCTTTACAGAAGTTCTCAGTGCTAACTTATAACAACTTTGCCCAGACAGAATGGAAAAGCATTTCAGTTGCAAAGAAAAGGTCTCTGAAATACACTGTACTTAAATTTCTAGGCCTATCCAATTCATTCATGGTAGCTGCAATAAATAACTTGTTTTTAATAAACTGACCAGCTCAGTAAATGTACATTAGGGACTTTTTGATGTTACAAGTTGAAAGATAATTCAATTGAGCTTTTGGCTTCTGCTTACAGCAAATGCTTCCCATATTTGCTAGTGTGGGAATTTGTCAGATATGCAGCCTGCTCAGCCTTTCTGTGCTGCTTAAAAAGCAGAAGCCTGAGACACCAACAGAGAGAAATGCACATATTGTCCAACTACTCATTAAGCATCCAGGGTGTGCTGCAGGGACGGGCTGACAAATAGTTGAAAATAGATTTCAGTGTCTCATGATGTTACCAGCAGGACTGGTGTGAGAATCCAGAGCTACTTTTGGATCTATCAAAGATAATCCCAATTGGAAAGGTTGAGGACAGTTCAAAGATAACTTGCCCTTCTTTTGGCTGCCAACTTTTAAGAGGATAGCGCAGTTGGCTGTTGTCAAACTTGTGTTGAGCTTTACTGAGACGTCCTTACAGTGGCTGCTACCCATCAGGGCATGAAATGCTGAGTTCCTGGTACAGTTTCTCTGGGTGCTTTTCTTATCTTGCCTATTTATCAGCAGAAGAAGACATGAATGAGGAGAGCTTCTTAAAGAGGGGAAGTGAGTCAGTCTACTAAATCCTGTGAGTTCAAACAGATCAACTTGAAAGACCTTGACAAAAAAAAAAAAAAACAACCCACCCCAAACCAAATAAACAGCTGGAAGTCTTTACTGGTGAGGGCATGACGCCTTCTCAAAAATAGAATGTGATGGAGCAGCCAGTGGAGGATAGAGGCACTTGGATTGCATTAAGAAAACACGTGGTGTTGCAGTTTGGCTCACCAACCCACATCTGGAGTAATGATAGAAAGGCATTTGGACCACAATTGCTGTGTGAAGTGTGCTGACAGCTGCAGAGAGCCAAGGTGAGGTCAGTGTTGTCCACCTGTGAGTAGATGGGAAGCACAAAGATTTAGCTGTGTCACTGCTGAGGCTTAAATCAGCAAAGACAGGTACACAAGCACTTTTTGCTGTCTTATTCCTTATTAGCATTTCTAACTGTCCCCTATCTGTTGCTGTTCCTCCTGTGAGTATTCCTGGACTTTGCCAGCATATACTTCCATATGACTTTGCTTAAGCAGCTGGAACTGGCAAGGATTCCTCACAGTTCAGTGGCTGAGTGAGATGGTAGAGCCTGCCATCTGTGATGAGAAGACAGAAAGTGGAGAAGCAAGTGATCTGGAAGTGAGTACACCAGCATAAGATGCCAAGATAAGTTTCTTTCATCTAGAGAACTGTGTAGCCATGAAACTGGAAAAGTGCAGCCAGAGGAAAAAAAAAAATAACCTAAAGCTTAACCTTCATCAGAAAGGACTTTGCACAGTGATTGAGGACAATGTGTCATTTCTTGGTATGAAGCAGGAGCTCCTCCCTCCACACTTTGCACTGGGAATCAGAGGACAGATCTGCTGAAATAGAAATAATAATAGGGCCTCCTCTGAAGAGACTGCTGCCATTCTAGAGGAAGGCAGAGAAGAATTATCCAAAGATGGTTCTGTAATTCACCAGAGGCCAGTGGAGGAGAGGGAAATCCTTGGGATATGACATGATGTGGCCTTCAACAGCACCTGCTCATGATCTATGGCCTAACCTGAAATAGATAAACCCTGCACCATCTGTTTTGCTTAGCAGCTAGCAGTGTCCCAGTGACTGAATCTAAGACACAAGCAGGAAGGCCAATATGGAAACCCAAGCGGATTACAAGATTTTGAAGAGTTACAATAGTAATAAAACATTTTCTATTGCTGTTTTTCCTTCAGATCATTATTAAACCAATAGGAGGAATGTTGTAATAAAGCATGGTGTATTTTTATACAGTGTCAGTCTGTTTTGTATTATGTCACCCCTGAGTGGGAGTGTGAGTCTTGGAAGAAGTTAAGTTTTGCACATGTGTGTTGGAGCTGTTTTGGCTTATATTGGTCACTTGTTTTCTGGAGTATCCTGCATTCTTCAGATATTGGCATTCACCAAACTGTTCAGGTTTGGGGCAACTTCACGCCTTCCCCTTCACCACAGCCTAATGCTGATTGCTTATGGATGTGTTCAGACTCTGTAGAAATACCAAAATATCCCATTAACTGTCAAATGTGGAACAGCTCAAATTGAACAGCGTCCAAAAAACTTAATAGGAAAGTAAAACAACGTGGTTGCCAAAAGTGTTTCACAATTAAGTCAGCTAATTACCAACAAGTTTCCCTGAGGGAGAAGAGATCCGACTAAGAATACAAGTGACTTGGTGGAGACACCTTATTCACTCTGCAGAAAAACTGCATGAGGGAAAGCACAGGCAAGTGATGCCTTTTGGACAGAAACTTTGGGTATCTGGACTGGTGAGGTCAGCTTGGTGCAGCTGGCACATACTTTGAGTCTGGACTACGCGCTGTGCAACACCTTGTAAGGTCCTTTATCCTGAAAAGATTCTTGGATTTTATTCCTGAGTAAGAAAAGGCTGCAGCAATGGCCTGGCCTCCTGTTCTGCACCTTTAAAACACCCACTGTACACCAGCCTGTTAAGGATTCTCAGTCTGGGAGAGATCAGATTTAAAGTGATTCTCGCTTTGCTTGGAAGAAATTGATAGTTTGCATGCAGGTGGAATACATTCCCTTAGAAAGCATTTTTCCAAGAAAGACTGCAGTTTTCAGTTTTGAATGTTTTTATGTACCTCTTGCTGATGTCTATCTGTACTGCAGACAAGGAATTCTTATTTCTGTTATGACCTTTAATTGAGCAGAAATCAAATACTTTGACAGAGATGTCATTTCACTGCTGAAATTTGTGTGTTAATTAAAATGAAAGCAAAATATTCTTTTTGGAATAATGTAGCTGGTAATTTTTGTGTTTTGTGCTCTTTGGGATACACCTGTTCAATTTATGAATTGTTTCCTGCTTTAAAAATCAAATTCATGGAGGCAATTTCATTAATGGAAGGCCATGTCAGCATAGAACTATTCAGCATCTTAACCTGGTATTTGAAAAGCTTTGTTTTAAAGAAGACTACTGTATGCTTCAGATTATTAAATAATAATATTTTTTACCTTTTCTGATTGCCTTCTCCAGATATGACAATGGAATGCAAATTTTTGAAGTGTTAATTTTAATGATCCATGTTGTATTGTGCTATAGCAAATGTAAGATGTTGAAATGTAGCTAAAAGCCTTTTCACTCTGAAGTGCAATTTTACCAAAGCACACTGCCTCATGGTCTGCCTATTTTTCAGCATGAATTCTGTAAGTGAAACTGTTTCTTTAACAAGATGGTATTTCTTAAAATATTAAGATGTTGAGGTCAAAATTCATATTTACTTCTTCTTTTGTTAACTGCTGTTTTCTTTTTAAAAAAGGCATCTTGTTTTTTCTTATAGTCCTTTCTTTTCTGAAGACACATTTAGACAATCACCATTCACTTCCAACTCAAAAGATCTCCTGCCCAACGAGACTGCTCTTCATGGAAGGACGTCTGCACCAGGTCAGATACCTTTTTCTTTCATTACTTCCAGTTAACAGATATTTTGTAAATTTTCTTACTGTAAACTCCACCACCTGACCAATGCTCCTAAAATATGGTTTGCTTTGTCAGAAGGTAGCTATTTCTCCATTATAATAAGTGCTGATTATTTAGAAGAAAAAGAGAAAAGTTAAATATTGCTGGAGCATTTGTGTTAATAGTCTTTAGTCTGCTGTTTCTATGAATTGTGCAATAGTCTATTGCAGATTAAATTTAGCAATATCAAGAGAGTTGAGGGGGTTTTTTGTGTGTATGTGTCTGCTGCTGTACCAATGCTGAATTACTGTCTGCTATTCTCCTGTTCCTGGCCATTTCCATCTCCATCTCTGTAGTACAGATGAAACATTTGCAGGACATGTACTGGGGTGGCTGAGCTTGGCAATACAATTTTCCTGCCTTTAGCAGTAATTTAGAACCTTTCTGGAAGGATGTGGAGTTCTTCAAACGTACTGAAAGGCCACAGTGTCTGTGGGTGCCTTCCCACTGATTTTCTGAACTAGTTGACAGGCATTTTATGTCCAGATATAGCTTGGGTTATATTCTGCATTAAAATGGAAAATACAGGCATGTAATAATACTATTCAAGGTCGCACTGAACACATGCAAAAACTTGATATGTGCCTTCACTATCCTGCTGAAAAATAACTCGTTTGCTAGTTCACTGCTATCTGTTCTTAAATTAATAGCTCTGGGGTTCTAAAGGTCAGTAATTACACAGTCAGCTGTAGGGGGGGTTATTCACCTTTTCTTAGCAATCAATAAACTTTTGGGCACGTTACTGCTAATTTTCAGCTATAGACTGTCATTTAATTTACAACTTAACAGACCCTTCATTTTTTTTAATGCTTGAATAGTCATTTGACAGCTTGCAAAGTGGCAGATGAGGGTAAGAGCTAGATGCTGTCTAAGGGTAAATATGCATAGCAAGAAGAAAAAAAATTGTAGGATAAGGACAAGGGTCTCCAGGCTGTGCACAGACACGCTTCTGCAAGGAAGCAGTGGATTCTGTACCTCCAGGTGAGGAGAACCAGATCAGGTGTGGTGCTTTTAAGTATTAAAATGTAAACCAGGTTAGCACTTTCAATCCTGGCTTTTGACCTTGGCATAACATGGAATATTCATATGGCCAGATGAAAGATGAGAATTCACAGACTCCTCAGGCAGGGCTCAATACCTCAGAGGACACGGCCTCTAGCAGCAAGAGTCTGACATCATACCAAGATAAATGCAGAAGAATTTCAATTCTCTCTAAGACTTCACTTTCAGTGAGGCCACAGAAGTATGAGTGGGTTTTGGTGACATGTTTGATCTTCTGCTTAAATGATGTAAAGTATCTTGTTGGTTAGATCATCCTGGAGTGTTAGAAAGGCTTCTGAGGAACTGGGTTTTCATATGTTTGTGCTGCTCCATAATCTGTTTTGTGGAACCTTGATAGGTCTGTGTATTACAATACATATTGCTCTGCAGTTATAAGAGTGATATATAATAGTAGCAAGTATACTGAAAAATTTTAGATGCCAGTTTCTGCTACAGTTTTATTTTTGGAACAACTCTTATAATTCCAAATATGTTGTTTTTTCTCAGCTTCACAACAAATTCTTGGGCCCAAAGTGCAACTTCACGGTCACACCAAGAATGTGATTTAAATTTGTAATCAATTACAAATACTAAATTCATGTAAAAGAGAAGCAGAATACCCACAGGTAAATTTCCTATATAGTTTCAGCCTTGCAAGAAGAAATAGCCTATGTACTGCTATGGATAGCTCTGAACACATTTTACCCCTTCAAAGAGCAGCATTAAGGAACAGAAACAAACCGTTGTGCAAGACCTGCAGAGAAAGCATTATGGAAAATGCTGTGGAAGTGTGTATGTGGTCTCCCACATAAAAATGCTTTTGCTTGAGATTTGTTTTGTGTCCATCCCTGAAACAGGACAGTAAGAAGCAGAAAAGAGCAGTGCAAGAAAGTGATAGGAAATTCCCAGTCCAGGGGCCCTGGTGGGACCCCACGTACGTGGTTGCCGCTTCTCAAGTGAGCACTAAAATGGGTGCTGTGTCCCCAGCCTCCTGCCAACTTTCTGTCTGCAGACTTTTTGGCACCCTAGCTGCAGAGGAATTGGGAAAAGTGACAGGAACATGGGACAGTAAGATATTTCATGTGTCAAATTCAATTCTTTTCTATACTAGGTAACATTATGCAGTCTTATTCATTACCAAGCTCCATCTTAAATCCCATCATCCTTATTATTTTTATGAGGATGCTGTTTCAGAAGCTTTGAAGAACTGGGACCAGTCTCTTTCCAGCCTGAATTTATTCACAGCAAGTTCTACTTCTGTTATCTCACCAGTGCTGTCCTTCAACTTTGATAATTCTTCTTCCTTGAGATGTTCACCATCTGATGTGCCATTCCCTACATTCCTCTAATCCTGCATTCATTTTGGGAAAGTGAGCCAGCCATTTTTTTGGGTTTTTGAAACGACAGGGTTTCCATTTCCTAGCCTTTTTCTGCCTCTGTTTAGGGGCATTAATTTCTGCAAATATGAGTAGTCAGAGCTATATGTGCTCTTTCATAGGAGGTTTTATCCCTGACTTTTTCAGCAGCCCGCAATCTTCTGAGTGCATATTGGAAATGCCTCTCCTGATTAATCACAGCTTTGTAACTGGAACATGCTGGTGTCTCTCTTGCTGGTCAAACAGTAACATGTTTTTCTTTATAATTTCAGCTGATGATTTCAGCATGCAACAGAAATTCTTGTTCCTACACTCTTAGGCATATGACCTTGTAATTTGAATTGTTTCACTTGTTATTCTAGCTCTCAAGATGATTTCTTTAGTACTCTGAAATTTCTGCATACTGATATTGCTTCCATTAATGCAGTTCTGGTTTGTTTGGGGGTTTTGTGTAAGTGTGTGTGTTGAAGCTATTAAAGAGGATTTTTAAGTACAATGGGTCCAAAGTTCAGTCCTTGAGACTTAAGCTTAGTGGCCCCCCTCAGCACAAACCACTTCACTTTATTGCCAGTTTATAAGAAAATTGCAAATTTGGGTCTTTAAGTGGCAGAACACTCTTTGTAGGGCATTGAGTAGATAAGATCCCCCAAGGATTATGAAATAATTAGGAAAGAATATTAAAAGATGTGTGAATGCAATGCACTGATCAGGACATTTAGTGGAGGGAAGAAAATCCTAAATAAATAATGATATTGTGATGGATTTGGCCTGAAACAGGGTGGAGGATTCCTAATCAGCAGCAGGATCACAGGCAGGAGAGTTGATTTTAATTCAGGTATCCAAGGAACCAACAATGAATCTCCACCAGCTGTCAGAAAGGGACTCATCAGACCCACAGCAGTCATGGTATCTCCCTGATAATCACTGGTGAATTCCTAATACTCTGAGAAGGGAAGACAGAGTTTTCTAGGGTGTATAGTTCAAATTTACTGGTTAGATTTGGGGAATTGATTCTCTCACCTTTTAAGGTATTTTCTATGTTAATAACCATTTTATTATATCATTTTTCTGGGTTAGTTTTACTGTCCAAATAACTTCATTTTTACTCAATAATGGAAATAAAATAGTTTTGATATCTACATCAACCAAACACACTTTGCTCAGAAGTTACTGTGTATCAAAGTAATATCTATTACAAGTCATATCCAAACCAATTCAATAATTTTAGCTGCTCCCTATAAGAATGTGGCCTCTTTTAATCTAGCCAAAGGTAGGGATAAGAAATTAAAATTTTTATGTCAAACAGTCACTTTAAAAAAGGACATTTTCATCTCCTGTTTTATAAGATTCTTCTTTTGACAGAATAGTTTTGTGTCAGGCTATAGGGTTCAGTTCAGATCACTGGATAAATTAAAAACTTGATCTTATGCTGCTTTTCCTGACCCTTAGTCAGTCTTTAATGTACTTTAATAGTTTTCTACCATCTCATTGACTCATTCTGTAAATCAAACCTGCCTTCATGGAAGCCAGATGAGTGATATTCATTATTCCTTTTCTGGATGGTTCATTAATATTGGTGAAAACCTCAGCCATGGCTTTTTGGGATTTTTTTTTTTCTCTATGTATATCTATCTGTGTGTAGTGTAATAATATTTCATTATTTTCTCTCCTGTTTATCAAGGACCTGGTATTCTCCTTAATTTCCATTGACTGTTCCAAACATTGAAATAATCCCATCTGTAGTGGATTATTTTATTTTTTTAATCCATTTTTAGTGAGAATTTAGTACCACTTGCAACACTGTAATTTTGAAGGTGGTAAATGAATTTCACATGGCTAAAATAAACTTTTGGAACTGGATGATGTAGGTCTTAGGGAGTTGTAGTCCAGGAATAGTCCTCTCTTTTTAAATTTTGCCACAGCTTAATTTACTGGTTGTTGGTTTGTTTCAGTGAGATAAAGCCAGTAAAGCTCCAGTCCCCTTTTGAAATGCATCCAAAAAGTGCATCCTCTGCCATGTGTGTCAACACTCTGCACTGACCTGTAGGATGACAGACAGGATGTGCTTCCTCTTCAGGGTTGGCCAGAATCAGTAGCGTGGTGCTTAGTTCAGTAGAAATTTGGAAACATAGTGCAAAAATTTTGCATTTTGGCGGTGTCAGTTATTCTTTTATTGATAATGTAGTTAGTGGGATCAGCCCATTTCTGTGTTTATGGATCTAAGGTAATATGTGGAACAAAGATTCCAGTATGTTTGGAACTGCAGGGCCATTCTACAAATGTGCAGGTTTCTCCTGTTCCTGTTCATACTCACTCTGGCCTTTTCTCTAGAGCAGTAATTCCACTGTAACTTCAGTAACACTGAAAGGTGAAAACCTGCCTGCTCCCAGAGCCTCATCTCTGCACACTCTGCTCACAGCAGCACTAACTAACCCCTGTGTGGCCACAACAGGGCAAGCTGGGAACTAATCTCCTTTTTTTCACTGGTAGTTTGTGGGAATGGTGGGATGTGAGCAGGGTGAAGGGAGGCTGTATCCTTCAACCATGTGAAATTTCAGCATTTGGGTGAGACTGGCATGCCCATGAGCACACTTCATCTTGTTTATTTTCTTCTGTTACTGTAGCTGGAAAAGAACTCCTTAGGGTTTAGAATTTTAGCTTGAATATGATAAATAATCATGGTGGTGGTGTTGTGCAGATACCACATTCTTTAGTATGAGTTTGCATGTATCTTCCTGCTTAATTCCTTTTTAAAGATGCTTTAAGGCTGACATAGCTCTTGATGTTGTAATTTTCTGTGACTCCAAGCATCTAGAAAGTAGATAGTAAGAGCTCTTTTGGTCCAGCCAGCAGAGGTGCTCATATCCACTATTTGCTGGCAGTATTTGTGCTCTGTTCTGATTTCCTGTGCTCTGCAGGAAACCAAACTTCTGCAACTTTCTACAGCAACCAGGTCTGAATTTTGGGTCATCACTATGAGACCACTGCAAGCACACTGAGAAATGAAGGGACACCTTGAGGATTTGATTTCTGTGTGTGGCATCACTGCTGCTTCTGTCACCCTGGAAAATACCCTTAGGCCTTAGGGAACTATGAAACACAGAAACCCTGTGAATTTCCACTGAAGTGACCAGCAGTGAAATGTTGGCATTTAAATTGCCCTTGTGTAGCTTCCCTGCTATGTACCTATGGAGTTAATTAGAATGATTCACACCTTCTTACTGTTGTTTGCTTACATCTGCCAAAAAGCCTCTAACTCCACATTGTGGGTAATCCTATTTACTGAAGGAAAACTTTCTTAAAATGTTCAAACGTTAGAATTTGTAAATGAAAGCCAGGGCTTAAGAGCACGATTACAAGCAATCAATTTTGAATTTATTCAGGACAGCAGAACCCGTGGATTATTATTTTTGAGAGAATCACAGAATGATTGAGCTATGAAGTCTAGTTCTAGTTCCTGTCTCAGAGCAGAGTCATTTTACTGTCATGGCTATGTCCAATCAGGTTCTGAATTTCTCCAGGAATGGAGACTCTGGACAATCTCTGAGCCAGCTGTGCCAATGTTTGACCTTGCTCACCATAAGAAAAATTGTTTTCTTATGTTTAAATAGATTTTCCTGTGTTTCAATTTGTGCCTTTGCCTCCTCTCCACTGGCATCACTAAGAAGAGCCTGACTTCATCTTATTTCACCCCATCAGTTATTTATCTAGGTTGGAAAGATCCCACCAAGTCAACTCTTTTCCACACTGAGCAGTCCCAGTTCTCTCAGGTTCTCCTTGTATGACAGCTGCTCCATTCTCTTAATCGTGTTTGCTGGACTTCAGACTTTTTTGAAAGCCTAAAAGAATACTTCAAGCCCCTGGCAGCTGTTTCTGTCCCTGTGATGGAACAGCAATTTTTATGGCCAGTGTAATTGCAGGGGGGGAGTGCACGTGCATGTGAATTGACTTCCACAGTGCTTTTTCCCCACCTTGCTTTATCCCATTATCAGTGCTTATGATCATTTTATCTGCTTTCAGTTTTGGTCTGAGTTATGAGCTCTGCCCATCCAAGACATTGGATACCTCCTTCAGTTTCCTGATGATGGGAGTCCCTGACCCCTGTTGGCTTCCTGTCAGGGCAGAAAAGTGAGAGTGGCACTTAATTCACTACCAAGGCATGTTCCATCAGGCACTTGGTCCTGCTGTTCATTTCTGTCTTAGAATTTCTGTGAAATGTGCTTGGGGAAAGTGGTGCTGGAAGCAGATGCCACACAGTCATTGCTGCCTGCAGGGCACAATTGTAGGTACTCCCTAAGCTGTGCAGTCTGGCTCTCTCAGTCCTCAAAAGCACCCTTTTAATTTTATTTTTCTTCTGGTACTTGTCTGGGAGTAAGATTCAACCAAATACTCTTCTTTGTGTGCGTGTGTGTACACAGGGATGTGCGTGTGTATGGCTGTGTAAAAATCCAGGCAGGTGCATGCAAAAGGATCCAGGAGAGATGTTCCTCTGACAAATCCAACCTGTGTGACAGCTTCATAGATGGTAGGAAAGGGGATTTTTGTGACAGAGCGGCAGATTGATTATAGTAACTGATTTGAGTTCCTTATCACCAACATGCTAATTCTTCCCACAAAAAGAGTGTCCTGTGGGTACAAGTGCCTGGTGTGAGCTCTCTGCAAGGCCGGGGACTGTCAGCCGCTGGGGTGGCTCTCTGCAGTCTGATAGCAGGAGATAGATAGCTGGCAACTTGTGGAAGTCATTCCAGGAAGGTGAGATAGTTAGACTGCTACAGCAGTGGGCTGTACTTGGCATAGTTCTCCAAAGCAAGACAGATTTTGCAGAATTTGTTCTCCATCATTCAGTGCTAAAGTGCCTGATAGCGGCTCTGGCACGTTTTCCATCCATTGCATCCTGCCTTAGATCCCCCTGCCTGCCTGCAGCCTTCTCCCTGTGCTCTCAGCTGCCTTGACAACCACTTTGCACCACAGCCATTGAGCAGAGCCTTCCACATTTCTGGTTCCTTCCATGGGATCATAGCCAAGGTGGCTTCAACTGATTGCAGTTTTCTGGATCTGCTCCCAAGCAGGTTTGCATCTCCTGCACGTGTGGTGCAGATCTGTGGTGCAGCAATAGAGGCTGTCTCCTGAGCAGCCACATGGTTTTCATTAGTAGCAGAGTCCCTTTCAGAGCTGAAAATATCCTTTATTATGCAGAACAATTTCAGAACAGCAAATTTGAAAAAAAAAAAACATGCTCAAGCATGTGTATGGTGTGTTTTCTGGCTAAAGCAGGACAAGTGAAATGTGCAGCGTGTGCATTGTTGTACATGTCTTAGTTTTTCTTTTCTTCTACCATCAGGATTTACTGGGCAGGGAATGTGATCATATCCTTCTGAGCATCCTGTGAAACTCCTGGTGAATTGGCCAGCCTCTCAGGCTAAACAGCAGGACTTTGCACAAATTGATGTGGCCACATAGATTCCACTTCTTTTCCCTGTGAAGTCACTGCACTGATTATTTTGCCAGTTGTTTACAGGACCTTCAAGATGAAAGGTGTTAATTAAAACAAGCAGAAGAGTTCATGGCTAATGGCTGTCTTGAAAGGCACTTGACATCTACCTGAAAAGTTGTGTTTCTTGTTTTACTATGGGCTGCCCTTATTCAGGGTAAATTTTATTTTCCAGTACTATGCAGTGTTCTCATACAGGCAAAAATACTCATTGACATCTCTTATTATTTTGGCAAGTCTTATTATTTAACTTACCATAATAAATTTGCTGAGTAATACTTACTCAATAGCAAGTGGTTTTTGAAAAAGTAAAATCATTGTTGCCATAAATATTCTTAACCAGGTAACACAAGTGGAGGTCAAATCTGAGAAGGGTTTTTTGAGCATCTACAACCATTGGAAGTATATAGGGAGAAATGTAGGAGTTTGTCTATTGTGTATTATTTTGGGAAGTGAATTTGGGACAGCACAGGGCTGCCCAGCGAGTTCTTGGGAGCTGTCTTCTGATGCAGGTGATAGAAGACAGCTTGGGGGAGAAGGACACAAACTTGTAGAATTGGTTTTGGGAAAGGAGGAAGGGAAAACAGCAAAATTAAGCCTGTTGGCTTCAGGAAGGGCAACTGGAACCAACTTGGGGATGCATATGGAAAAAAGTGTAACAACAGTTAATGACCTCTGGGCTTGAGTGAAGCTTCTGATGTGCCCTCCCACAAAATGCCCATGGTGAGCAGGGAAACCCAGGGTAGGTGCAGCTCTGATTAAGGCTGAGGTGTAGCTGCCACAGCCCAGGGAGCACGTGGGGTCTGCAGGAGGCTGTGCTTGCTCTGGCATTCATTCCTTTCATTAACCCTGTGGATGATGGAGGAGAAAGGATGTTCATTAATGTCTGCAGCACACCTTGCAAGGAGGTGCTATAAGCACTTCAGAGGACACAACTAGAGTCCAGACTTACCTTGAGGAACTGAAGAAACTACGGAAAATAGCAGCCAGTGCAGTGAGATCAGAGTTCTGTGCCTGGGGCAATGGTGAGTGCCATTAAGGAAGGGGAGGGATGAATGCCAGGCTCCCAGCTCAAGGCAGGGACCTGGAGTACTGTTGGTCAGCCACTGTGTTAAGAGGTGGCATTGCAGAAAGGACACACATCTGGCTGAGGTGTTGGGAATGTTGTCTGTAAGGCACATGTGGTAACTCTGCTCTGCAGCTGGAGCCCAGAGTTCAATTTTGGGTTCTGTAATCCAAGAACAATGTGGAGGAGACAGCAGTGGTCAGAGGTTCAGAACACATGAGCTGTGCATGAAGGTTGAAGAATTTTACCAATTCATTTAGTCTGGAGAAGAAAAGAGGGGAGATATGATAATGGGATTCAGATATGTAAAATGACAGCTTTGAGAGGAAAATAATAAACCTTGCCTGTGTTCATATGAGCAGAATAAGGAGTAACCAGCTTAAATGACAGCAGAGGAGATTGCAACTAAACACCAAGTGAAACTTTCTAGCAGTGGGGTGTTTTTGCACTGGCACAACTGTCAGAGGAGCCTCTGGAGCCCCTGTCACAGGAGTTTTGTTTTTTTTTAATTAGTAAGAAAAACAACTATTGGGACTGATGGGCAAGTTTGGTAAGTGACTGATGTGCCTCTGGGTGTGGGAGAGACAAGCTGGCCTCTGGGAGTCCCTTCCTGCTCTAATTCTAGGATATAAATTCAGTAACAAAGCTGCAGCGGTGATTGAACAACAGCCTGAAAAAGATTTGATAGATGAGGCATTTGGCTTACTGATACTCAGCATGCTGTGGTTTAGAATTTGCATCTCATTCAAACCTATCTCTGGTTTCATATCCCCTTTTGTCTTTCCTAATATCAGAATCTTTTGTAAATGTGAGCATCAGCACTGAGTCAAATTGTTTCCCAGAGATGAAACTTTTCTAAATAGGAGCTCAACTTGAAATAGAAAGACAGATTTTAAAATTACTTTTTAGCTCTGCAAAAGCAATTGGAACACATCATTCCTGACATTTCTTTTTAGAGTTACCTTGAGACTTTTCAGTCCTCACCTATCTTACCTTGTACAAGTTTGTCTTCTATAACATTTGTCTGCCTAAGAGTAAATTAAATGCAAAATTCATCAGCTCTTTGGACAGATGGATAGATAGACATTAAGAGTATTGTTTAAAAGTAATCTCGGCAAATCTGAAGACAGGTTTGGATTTTTTGTTCCACAGGATGATTTCAATCTGAGTACAAATTTACTCTAATATTTTACTGTGTGTTTTAGTTGAGTTTGGGGCAGCTGTGGTGCTCACTGGTGCCCTGCAAAAGCAGAAGGCGGATGGGAGAATTATGCAGAAGGAGGGGATGGTTTACAGGTATGGGCTGGTGATAGGAGAGAGAGCAAGGAGAGATGTTAGTATCTTAAAAAGAGTGAGTTAAAGGCCTCAAGGAAATGGCAGTGTGATGGCAAAATGATTCAGTGTTTACCACTTGGGGAATCTGCAATAAAAGCAGCAAAAACATTTTCTTTCACAGCAACAATCACAAGCACCTTGGGAAAGGTGGCTCTGGCCAAATGTTTGTAGTTACTTGTTCATCCAGTGTTGATTATTTTGTGTTAATTCACTCAGCTCAGGAACTCAAACTGCAATTGGCACTTTATTTTATTTTTATCCCCCACTGAGGAGTTTCTGCTTATCAGCTTCTTCCAAGTACAGAAAATTTTGCTTCACCCCAAAAGAGACAGAAAGCTGAAAAGAAAAATACAATCTAAAGGCCAATTTGTCTTTATTTGTATCTGAATGCTGGATGGGGAACTACTAGTGCTGGGCTCTGCAAAGCGCCCTAGGTGTGTCCATTATCTTCTCTATAGAAAAGAAACACCCCTATTTCCTGTGGAGTTGCAAGCAAAACTTGTCCCATTGACAAAAACAAAAGCAAAAAAGGAAAATTTGTATGGCCCATAATGGTCCTAATGTGCACAAATGTTTGAGTGATTTTTAGAAGTGTTTCTTGGAAGTGGGTCTTAAGCAGAATTGCATGGAAAAAATTAAAAAGGTAGAAACCTGTTGGCATTATGGAAATGAATTAATTTTGGTTTAAAAATAGCAATCGGAGCAAATTATACTTTCATAAGTCCATAGGAACTCAGTGTTGGAGCATCCAAAAGAAGTGCTGCAAGCAGTGTAAATGCTTGAGATAGATGTGAGGGCCACCTGCTTGGGAGTGAGTTAGAGGAAACTGATGTAAGTTTATTATGTACATCTAACTGTTGTCATTAATATATTTTCAGGAGGATATGAAATTAAATATATTATGCAAAGATAAGAGAGCACATTACCAGGTTTTTCTCTGACAATAGATGCAGGATTTAACTTTAGCTGTTATTTCGAAACAAGAAAAAAAATAGTAATGGTGATAGAGCCTTTTGCTACTTGAAGGCTCAGTTGTTCTTGGCCAACAATGATAAAGTAAAGCTCTGAAAAACACTTTTTGGGATGCAGATTTGTTGGTGCTTCCTTTGCCTTTCTTGGAATGTCTCAGCACCCTTAGTGAAAACAAAAAAATAAAGCCATTTTTCATTTTTCCTCTGGGCCATATTGCATTACTTCACCTGCAGCCACAAAACCCAGCTGATGTTCCCTGTGATAGAACGATGGAGGAGCTCTTGGAGCCATGCAGTGAGATAAAGGGATTCTCCTAGGACTGTTGCTTCTCAGCCAGCAAATTCCCAGCTTGGGGAGGGCCTGACTTTGCACCTGTTGTGAATTTTACATTGTTCTGTTCTGTCTTGTTGTGTAAGGGATGCAGTTACCACAAGCCAGTCCTGTTTGTGCTTCATGCTATAGCAAGGCAGTGGTGATATGAGCTGGGGGAATAGAGGTTGTTGCCCAGCATTATCCTCAAACTGATGCCACGATGTACATGTTGTAAAAGTGGTTTTCAAGTAATGACTGCAACATTATTGTAGCTTTAGGGCTCCTTAAAAATCTGCAACTAAAGCCACCTTGCACAGAATTTACTGGATTTTTTTCTCTCTTGGTTGTTTTTAAAGTTTAGAGTTAAATGCAGGGAATAAAAGCAAATCCCAGAGCTTTGTAATGCAGATGAAGGTTATCACAAGGTATCTCATGGTTTGCTCAGAAGTAAAAGAGGAGTGAAAATAGGTGTGAGATTTGATGCAAAGGTAGAATGTGGGAGTGGCTTTGTGTTTTAAAGTCAGATGTTGTCATCCCAGTCTTTTCTTTTTCATGACTTTCTCCTCTGCTTCTGATTGTCCATTTCTGAGCAATGGTCTCAGTCTTAGCAGTGAAGGGGGCTTCACTGTTTTTCCATGTTTCTCTATGGAGTCAACTTTAAAGATCATCTTTTACTTGTTTTTATTCTTTTCCCAAACCCTGGCATTTTTATTGTTTCTCAGCAACCTTTTCAAGTGCTGCTGTCTGTTGTGCACTTGGACTACTTCTGTGCACAATATTAATGTTTCTTTTGGTGGGCTGTGCAAGCACTTCACTTAAGTATTTCCAACTTGGATGGTTGCTGTTTTCAGAAAGAGCAGCTTAAGTACTGTGCTACTGATAGATAAAATCACTTGGGTTCTACTTTCTTCAAGGATTTTAAATTATCATAACATTCCTGCTTTTTATCAAGCTCCATAGTAACATTACACATTTGCAAAGCTTTTGAGAGGAAAAAATAAGAGCATTAACTGGTAAAGTTTTTGTATTGGAAAGTAGACTTTTTCTGCTTCTTCTCTGCATTTGTTCTGTCATTCAGATTGATTATGTGCAGATTTCGGGGGCTAATGAAACAAAAAGGACATGCTCCCTCACAAGTGGAGCTAGAGTTTTCTGTCTTCTTTGTATTTTTCTGGGGAATATAGGAAAATGTTATGCCTAGAAAGCTGCTGCTTCTCTCAGTTAATAGTGGATGATTCTGCTCACAGTAAAAGATAACCCTGTACCAAGAGCAGACAGGATGCAACGATGCAGGGGGGGACAAATTAAGACTGCAGGGCCAATCAGGATCTCTGATAACTTAGATAAATTGAGAGATATCTTACTCAGGAACTACAGTACCTGGAAGGATTCCACTGTTTATTTTAACTGACTTACTAGAAATAAAGATTCTGGCCCTACAAATAAAACCTTTGTGGAAGCAAGTTGGAAAGGGAGTAAGATATATAATATTTGGAGCGCTGCAATTCTGTATAGTCAATATATTTTTGAGCTTGGGAACTTTCACAGGCTTTTGGCAAACAAGCTTGCAACAGAGCCATAATTACATATTTCATAAAAGGAGTTCTCAATTTTTAAATACAGTGTGCTTGCCAGAGGTGATGGATGAACATGTAAGGGGAAGACTCCAAAGCAATAAAATGCATCTTTGATGATGGGAACACTGCAGAAATAGGAAGACTCTATAATAAGATAGATAAATGCAGACAAAAGAAGGAAAGAAAATTTCTTTGAGCAAATAAATGTTTCTAAAGCAATGTTTGCATGATAATCTGACCTTAATACCTTGTTTCTGAATAAATAATTTCTTGAAGTTTTTGTCTTTTAGACATAACCAAACAGAAATAACCTTACTAATGGAGCAAGCTTCTCTGACATTCCTGTAGAGCTGCATGCAGTGGATTTACCTCCTGGGTAAATGTGGGGTACCTGACAGATCTCAAAGGAAAATGCAGCAATTCACCTCCAGGGTGGGAGCAGCCAAAAGTTACCTGATGGGTGTTTAGTGTCGCAAATCCTTCTGAGCAAAGTGAGATGCCTTGCTGTTGGACATGTGCACAGGAGTGTTCATCCTCTTGCCATGAGCTCACAGGACCCTGGTTACCTTGTCCACTTTTTCTTAGTCAGTTTATTAATTTTCTGGTTTGGTGACCTGCTAGCAGCATTTATTGAAAACACTCTAACCACCACTCTCTATTTTCACAGGATTTCTGTGCACTTAATTTTCAAAATGACTTGCTTGGTTTCTCCTTGACCATTTGTGTAGCATCAAACTGTCTGAATAACCCAAAATATAACCCTGACATACACTTCCAGAAGAATGGAGAGAAAAGGAATTTTGACCTTCCATGTTAAGGCTTACCAGCACCTCTCAATCCCATCTCTACATGGAATACTTATTGCAGAGAACAATCTACTTCATTTATATCCGTGGGATTCCATCTGACCATAAGGATCTACCCTTGTGGATTTGGTTGCTTCCAAGGTCTGAGGTGTGAGGATAAAACAGAGAAACAGCTGTTTTAAGTGAGTTACAGGATGTGAGAGCAGACAGTAACCAACAAAGGTTATATAAACATGAATTTATCTTCTTTGAATGATACCTCAGCTCACTTTTTGTTTGTCTTCTTAGGATTGTCTTTTTCACTTAAATAGTGGTTTCATTCTTTCCATTGTTTTTATAAAGGGATAAAGTTGGGCAGGACATTGGGCAGCATATTAAAACATAATGTAGCATAAATCACTGTGAAGCAGTAATTGACAAATACCTCAAAGAAAATAATCAAAATATGAGAGTCCAAAGGCAGTCCCTGGGGAGTTCTTGAGCCTGACAGCCACCAGCAGTCACAAGGCTGAATGGGTGGCTCCAGACAGTCACTTTTGTATTCAGGTCATGCCTTGTCCTCTTCTTCAGTTACAGCTTCCACCAGCTATGGTGTCCTCTCTCCAAGCATGTCCTGACAAAAATCAGGATAAAAACTTTTCTTTAGGGGTGGTTAACACACTCTCTGTATTGATCTCACCAGTTGGAGAGGAAGAGGAAAAGGTTACTTACTAAATGTGAAAACTGGAAATACACGTGTTCAGAAGTATGCCCAACACCTCAGGAAAGGGGTAAATGGGGACTCTTTTAAGCTGCAGTGCTTTGTTTGCCAGAAATTAAATCTGGAAGGGGAAGAGGAGGCACAGAACAATGTTTCTGCAGTTGATGTCGTCATCTCAGAGAAAAAACAAATGGTGGCAGTTCCTAACCTTCTTGGATGATAGCTCGACACAGCTACTCCTTATGAAGCTGACTTGTGGCTAGAAGGGGAGTGATACCAGCTGATGCAGGAGGGCAGGAAAGGTGTCCATAAAGATGTATTTCACTATATTTATTAAGTCTTACCTTTACATAAGATTCTTAGCTCTTAAGTGTTCTATACAAAGTTATTTCAAAATAATTTTATCATTAGCTTTATAATATCCTGACTCTTAATCCTTCTGTTTATTTTTAATGTTGTACTGGAGAAGTTGGAGGCCTTTCATTTTACTGAACATATTTTGTTTTAAACGCCAAAACTCACACAGAAATGCAATCTATTGCTTAATAATTTCAATATAACTTTGTCTTGTATGACTTTCTAACAGAGGAGTTTTGGAATTTGCTGTGGATATTTAAAGCAGAAATCTTCTATCAAGTCCTTTATTTCTTCCCCTCTCTTTTTGTTTTCCTTCTCATTTTTGTATAGGGGATGTCATGGTGAACAATGGATTTCTGTGAGACATCTTTCACAACAGTGATTTATTATTTAACATTAGTCCATCTCAGTCCATCTTCTTCCTGGCCAGTGTGTAAGGTGTTCTTTGGGGCTAACAATACTGACTGCCTGGGAGCAGGGCTTAGGCATGCACAGAGAACACTGCACAGCCCAGTGCTGTGGTCCTGGAGTCACTGGGCCTGTACTCACTTCCCAGAGGACACCATTCCCTGGCATTAATTAATTAATTGATTAATTAGAGCCAGAGCCCAAGGAATGAATGTAGAAGTTGATTCACCTGACTTCCCTGGCGAGGCCAGGGGCCAGGCATGTTCTGGAAATATTTCTGGACCAGTGCATGGACACAGAGCTCCAATTTCCAGCATGCTTTTTCCCCAGAGCTTGCCCAGAGGGTAGGATGGGTGGAAAGTTTTCCTTAGAGCTGAGAAATCTTTCCCAAAGTGCTGAGGCTCCTGTTGCAAGAGACCAGCTCTGGTTTGCCATGAGCAAGCTAAGAGGCTGCTGAATAGAAAGCACTTTGCTGCAGAGAGAAGATTCAGTCAGAAGAAAGAAGCACTGTAGTTATGACTCCACAAATACATCTTTCAAGTAAACAGAAGTACTTTCAAAACACCTCAGTGTCCTCTTTTGCATCAATGAAAAATATGCAGCTGCTTTGCAAGGGACTGGCTGTCACCAGTTTGACATAATCAGAAAGCTGCTATTTTCCCAGCTTCCCATGAGCTTCCCAGGACAATCCCTCATAGGGAAGAAGATATTATATTTCTTTTTCTTAAGAGATAAAAGAGGTCTGATGACTAATACTGAAATGAATTGTTAAGAGACTTATTTACTTGATTGAGCCTGCTTGTTTGGTACATGTCCCAATTAATTCATTTTTGTTGTGACCATATTGAAGCAACCCTCACCCTTGTGACCTTCTCTTATAATTATTACTATTTTCCTCATTTGAAGCGCTGTTTTGATTATGTACTCAGAAAGCTCTGCTGAAACATCTGTAGTGCTACCACAGTCAGATTTTTTCATTGTCTGGAACTCAAGGGTAGCAAGAAAAAGAGTCCTTCTTTATTGAAGTTCTTAGAGGTCATGGGTCACTTACAGCCCTTAGGGGAGGAGGGGTGTCCTCCTTTTTAATTGCACAAAATGAGTATTTTGAATAGGCAGAACTTGTTTTCTAACTAGAATTTTTTTAAGAAAAATGTTTTGTTGGATGGCAGCACTCAGAGGTGGCTCAGAATTCCTCTGGTGTGAATATTGTACATATTACAGGGTCACAGGAGAATGAAACAGCGGTGGAGAAGGGGCTGGCAAGTATGGCCAGCCCTAAATTTGCTGAGATTGCTATGTGGACTCTCTGCCCCAAATGAGGCATTGTTTTTATTATTGCTTAAATTAAATACAGTATTTGACAGCTCTTTGCCTAAACCACAGTGGAGTTGTGTGAAAATCTCTCTCTGAAGGAGAGACTCTCTCAGCCATGGTAGTCACATCTGCAGCCGTAGCTGTCTGTCAGGGAGGGGCTGCCAGTGCAGGAGGGGTGTTTATTCCTCAGTGCTTCATGGGATGAAGATTTTGCTGTTTGTGCCAAACTCCACCATGTTGCCTTATGCTCACTATAATGTTTTTGAACTCCTGTCCCCAGCTCCTCTCCCTCAATTTAGCTGGAAGCGCCAGCCAAGTGGTTTTCCTCCATCAGGGCATGTTCACGTTCACACATGCTGGTGGAGCTTGTGCTGGGCAGTGATCCCAGAGGCAGTGTTGGTTTGGGGAAAGGTGCTCTGCCAGTGCCATCCTTCCTTCCAGTGGAACTAGAACAATTACACCAAGCTCCTTACTACTGGCTGCTGTGTTTAAAAAGTACCCTTGTAGGTCTGTGCACCTCTTACAACAGCAGTCCCTTCTCCTCAGGGAACAGGACTCTTACAGGGTATTTTTTCACTCAAGACTTGCTGATGCTCTTTCTCTTATTGTTTTAAGCAGTACACTGCTTTCCCCAGCCTCTACCTGCTTTTTGCTCCATTCTGTCCAAATCAAAACTGGCCATGCTTTCAACTTCTTGAAGCATTGTGTAACTTTTTTCCCTCTTCTTCATTCCCAGTCCCTTTCTCTCGACTTCCTTACAAAGTGCTTTCATATCTGTGCTCTATGCTCTGTGGGGTTTCTTTTTTTCTGTATTGCAGACTCTGTTCCTGAAACAATTAAAACCACTTATTAAAAGATAATAGCTCACTCTGGGTCACAGTTTTTCATTGCCCCCCTAAGCTGCTGGGGATTTTGATGCCAGAGGACAGCGGTGCTGGGTAGAGCCTACCCTGGATGTCAGCCATATACTGGGGTGCTGTGTCCTTTTGTTTTAATGTTTGTCTGAGCAATCTTCTGGTCTTCAGAGTCAGGCTGCTCGTGTGTGTGTAGATGAGGTACTTTAGAACATGGCTTTAGTGATGAACCTGGCAGTGTTAGGTTAATGGGTGGACTTGATCTTAGAGGTCTTTTCCAACCTAAATGATTCTGTCATTCTGTGTAGCAAGAATTCCAGCCTCAGGAGAAAAGAAATTATCTGAAAATCTTTATTCAGCTTTGAATAATAATCCAGTGTTAGACAGACCATCTCAGAACAGGCTTCTTCATGCACCAGGCGAAGGTGGGTGACTGAAAAAGCCAAAGGAGTGGTTGTTCCACAAAACCATAATTAGAGGTTAATGCTTGCCCTGCTCACTCTTGACTTTTTCTCTGTACATAACCTGGTTCAACTCCTTGCCTGTGCCCATGTCCAGAACACTTTGGCTCAGCGTTCTGCTTTAGAGTGTGTATGAAAGATGCTGTATGAAAGATTCATTTCCTTTCCAGCAATGGGAGTTTCCTTTCTAAATGAACTCATGTGCCAGATCACACAGCGCGCCGCCAAAGTGCTGCATTTTATATGACGCCTACAGGGCTCTACTGAATGAAATCTGCAAGTCTTCAGAGTTCTGAAGATGCCTTTGTGTTTTTTGGCATAGAAACAGAAAAGCTGGGGCTGGAGGTGGGAAATGGATTGCCATCTTGGAAATTTAATGACCAGCTGTTTCCCTGTGACGTGTGTGGAAAAGTGTTTGGGCGCCAGCAGACTCTGTCCCGGCACCTCTCGTTGCACACAGGTAAGGCAGGGCTTGCCTGTGCTTGTCACAGCACCTGGGAATTCTGTGGGGTTTGTTTCAGAGGAGAAAGATGGTAAGGAGAGGAGTGTGTGAGCCATCCTCGGCTCACCTGGGGCAGAGCCAAGCACAGGAGCAGGGCACAGTGACAGAGCGGGCTGAGGGAGTGAACATTTTATTTCTTTGCAGCCTACACATTTCTCCTGTTGATTCAAGTTTGTCCAGGTTCCAGCAGATCAGACTCTAGACACCAACTGGTAACCAAGCTTGGCAATGGAGTTCTGAAGAGAAGGCACATCCTTTTTTTTTTTTTTTTTTTTTTGATGGATTTGGGGTTTTTTTTGGACAGAAATATCATTCACCTGATGAACTTTTCAAGTGTCACTGAACAAGGAAAGATTTAGCTTTGGTGTTTTTAGATATGTGAAACTGAAAGAATTGAGTAGCTCATTCATCTTTGCTGTCATCATACAGTTCTGAGAGGAACAAGGGCTGTTCTACCCCATATCAACTTTCTTGAAGTGAATCTGCTTCAAATCAGCTGAGACAAACAGAGATTTCATATGGAAGATGCACTATGTCAGCCTGCTGAGGTGCACTGCATAAAACGACACTTGGAAGCAAGAATTTCCCATGTAGTGCTGAGAAATCCTGTTGGTATAATGCCACTGTATGTTGAGCCATCCAGCAGATCCATCCTGAAAAGGCTCAGATGCTCCATGGTCTAGTGGGATTTCCTTAGTCCTAAGCTGCTTTATGAATGCCTTTCCCCTCACACTTATAGTATTATATTTCAGTTTTAGAGGAGCAGCCCCTCAAAAGAAAAGGTTGTAAAAGCAGACATAATGTTTGGTTATTTTAATCAACCCTTTGCAAAATGCAGCCTGGTGCATGCACAAAAACTGTGGTGCCAGGATCTAGAAATTATTAATTTAAAATAAAAAAAAGGAATATTTAAAATTGTGAAGCATCAGAAACTCATGATGAATTAGTTTATTTTTTTTCCACTGTTCTTTGAGCGAGCTTTTTCATTAGTTCATTTTTAGAGCTGGGCTGATATACAGTGTTCCCCTTCCTCCTACCATTGGATTTTAATAAAAAATCATCAACTATCAGCTTTCTGCAAGCGATTGCATAGGCAACCTCAACAACAAATCCAAAAATCAAATAAAATATGCTGCGTAAAGGAAGTAGTTGTAGGCTATTGACCTGTTTCTCCACTGGCTTTTCTGCAGGTCCCAGAACAGCAGTTGCCCCAGTTTTCCAGTTTATAAAGTTTTATATTATCCGACTACAAATGGTAGAGCAAATTAAAAAAGCTTGCCTTAAACTACTTTCAAATTAGTTGGGGTTTTTTTCCTGACTAATTGCTGTGGACTCCTATAAACTTCTAAAATGTCAAACTTCCAAAGTACCTCATCCTGAAAGCCGTTTGGAGAAACCCAAAGGAATGCACGCTTGGCTACTGGCAGCTTTCAAAGCAGCTGGCTTCAGGCTGAGGTATACACTCACATCTCTCTGCTCCTTTTTTCAGAAGAGAGAAAATACAAATGCCACTTGTGCCCCTATGCTGCTAAGTGCCGTGCTAACCTGAACCAGCACCTGACCGTGCACTCGGTGAAGCTGGTGAGCACCGACACCGAGGACATCGTCAGCGCCGTCACGGCCGAGGGCAGCGATGGAAAGAAGCACCCTTACTACTACAGGTGAGCCCCCAGACAGGGGCTGGGCACCAGGCACTGCCTCGTGTGCCTGCTGAGGACGTGGGACAGGGACTCTTCTGGTGCTGCGGGCTTGGAGCCATGGCTGCAGCATTGGTCTTGCCTGGATCTGGCTTAGGATGAGCAGCGAACCCCAGCTGGCTGCTTCGTGCTGTTTGACTTGGCTGGCCATTGAGAAAGACTCGGGGGTTTGCTGTGGGGTTGGGTTTTTAAAGTGGCTTTGTGAGGCAGCTGGGCCTTAGAAGCCCCTCCAACTTTTTAAGCAGTGTTCCTTTAAGTTTTGTGTTTGGAGACATCCCATCGGGTACACGGATTCACAGCGAATCTAAAGCCCTGTGCTTCCAGTTGCCTCCGATTGCTCCCTTGTCTTCAGCCAAATCCATTAAATCAAAATAGCTTAAAAGTGTTATCAAGAATTGGTACATCAATCTACACATTTCCTCTGCTTGCTAGAGGTATATATATTCTGTGACCACCATGGTGAAAGAAAGAAAAGCTTAAGGAGAATTTGCCTGAAAAAATTGAAAGGGATTGCCCAGATAAAATCGATATTTAGACATTCTTGTTGTATGCACTGTTGTGCACTCTGCAAACTGTGATGTGCACTCTAGTGGCCAAGCAGATTACCAAATCACTCTTACTTTTAGTCAAAGTGCCAAGAGCAGATTTAATTACAAAATCATAGAAGTAAGAAATAAATGAGACCTGCTGGATTAGATTATCTAGTGCTTCCCCTTGGGAAAGCAAAATAGTGCCCTGGAGTAAATGCCTTTTCCAATCTTTCTGGCTTGTTTTAAATGTTAATGGCCTAATCAAAGCAAGAGGAGGACTCTGCAAAGTTAAATTAAAGGGTCCTTTCCACTGCCTCTCAGTATCACTCTGTTTATGTGCTGGCTGCAAAATCTGTATCCCTGCTAATTATTTGCATAGCTGAAGACTGCTGTTTTTCAGTCAAGCATAAGAAATGTTTGAACTCATTTTTACTTGCTTACACTGAAACTGTCAGGCAGTTTTGCACAAGATCCCAGTTTGGCATGGGAACCATTCCAGGGCTTGAAAATCACTCCTGGAGTGTGCAGCAAGCTCTCTGTTTGTCAGTGTATCAGCTGTACTAAACATCTTGGCAAAGCTGCAGTGCCTCTTATTGCCCAAAGGAATCGGTTAGGTGATGCACAGCATCTGGATTCTGTAGTTTTTAATTAACTTTATGATTATTTAGCATCATTATAGCATGTACAGGATTGTTGCATTGTGCCTGCCCTTAATCACAATGGCATGGCCATCAGTTCAAAGGCAATTCAGCAGACAAAAGAGTTTTGCAGTGAACACTGAGCAGCGAGGAAGAGCAGAAAACTGTGGTGTGAGTTTCCTCTTACAAACTTGGGGAAAGGCAATAGGCTTCTCTTTGTGATTTGGTTTTTAATGTTTCTTTTACTCTTGAATTCTCTTCTGCCTGCAGCTGCCATGTGTGTGGGTTTGAGACAGAGATGAATGTCCAGTTTGTCAGTCATATGTCCCTCCACGTGGATAAGGAGCAGTGGATGTTCTCCATTTGCTGCACGGCGTGCGATTTTGTCACTATGGAAGAGGCAGATATGAAGGCTCATGTCAACAGCAAGCACACAGGTGATGATCCCTCTCTCCCAGCTGCAGTGATCTCTCTTTTCCTTGCTTTTTAGGTGCAACCTTCACACTTCCCATTAGCACTCTGCTTTCACTGAAATGCTTGCTAATTAAGGCCTGATCTCTCAAAGTTGAAGTGAATTGGACTCCAGCCAGGCAAATAATCTGGTCATGCAGATCAATTTTCAAGCTTAGTGAAATAAATGAAGGACTACTTAGCCCTTCTTCCTATTCCCCTTATCCCCCAAATCCCCTCTCCTGCTGGAGTCAGTCAAATATTTCATTTGTTTTTCTGGTTTACTATTTCATCAAAATCTTGCTTTGACTTGAGTGATAAGGTGACTTTGAGGGCTAATTGTGCATACCTGGCTCTAAGTCTGAAACAAACATTATGTTGAGCTTTGCTCCTCTCTGTGTTTGCACCCCCCGCAGTCCATGAGTTTGGAATTTGATGCTGATGTTTAATTGACACTGTGATTCAGCAATACCATAAATGTACTTTATATTAAATAGCAGAACAAGCGTGCTCGCTCCCTGGTCCTGCTCACTTAATAGCCAAGGATAAGAGCAATAGCAGTTTTCAAACAAGCTCCATATGTTTAGTCCAACTAATGAAGTCTGGCATAATTTAAGGAGAAGAAAATCAGAATCTTCTTGATTAATTTCTTTTATAAGACCAGGCAGAAGCATTTTTGCTGCCACAAACTACTCACAGTTGTATTTGCGATACTGAACCTGATTGCATCCAGCACAACTTTTCCATTGCTAAATGGCTTTTCTTGTCCTACCAGGAATAAAATTGGGAAAACAGGAGGGATGAAGAAGAGGGGAGAGAAGAATACAGTTGCTATCAGTGTTCACAGATACATAAGTTAAATGGAACCACAGAAATATGAACTACTGGAAAGCTCTCAAGGGATATTATGCCAGCATAGCTCTCAGCACTACTTCACTTCATAAAGAGGAGTTCAAGGCAAATGAGAAACACCACCCATAGCTATGTGAAAAGCCTCAGAGCTCAAAAGTGAGCTGTGCTCTGCTGTATTTTCCTATTGTGGCTAAAAGATTGAAACTGCTACTTGTCTTTTGATGATAGGCAAAACCCCCTTGTTCTTCCTTCACCCTGCCCAAGTGAGCCCCTCAGCTGGTGATTCAGCCAAATGTTCACACATATGGCAAATACAGAGTGAAAAATAGAATGGATTTTCTGGGTCACTTGACTCCAGTTCCTTATCCTGTGATGTTGCCAGGTCGTAAAGGGACTGTTTGTGAGGATATGGCGTATGCCTTCAAAGAAGGAGCATTGTTTTAAATGAACTATCTTGAGAGACAGGCAGCTGTAGACTTCTTGCATTAGAGATTAGGGACCTTTTTAAAATTTCCAGTGTGTGTCGTAGTGATAATCAGAGTACACATACATTGTTCTTGTCCAGAACTGCCCTCTGTCTGAAACAGCAGTCCTCCTTTTCCTCTCTCCACCTTTCATCCCTCCTTCCACAGAATTTATTCCCTTAGTACATTTCTGGAGAAAAACACTCTGCCCTCTAAATGTACACTGAGCCTTTTCCTATATGGAACACAGCTTTCCTGCTGTACCAATCCCTCACTGCATGTGTTCTTGTTGGAACCCCTGCTCTGGACATATGCAATCACAGCTGTACATGCTGAAATGAAATAAGCAGTGGTGGCAGTACAAACCAGCAGCAGCTACTGGGAATAGGTACACAATAACATTCTGTGATCACATTTACCTTCCTTGAAGGCTCCCCAACACTGATTGCTCATATTCATCCCTTGTTCTGCTTCAATTCTGCTTTTGTTTTCCTTGACTGTTTCCAACCTAAGTACTTCTCATTTGTAGCAAAAATTCTTGTTACTGGCCCTTCAGGTCATAACCTTGTTCTCTGTGCTATTAAATTTCATTCCATTTGTATTACTCTTGTTCCCAAGGTCAGTGAATCTTTCTGTATGATATCCAGTCATCCTCCCTATTGGCAGCTCGGGTAATCAGATTTCATTAGTGCGTTCCTTCGTTTTTATCTTAAAGCTGCCACTCAGTTTAAAGTTAAGTACACAGGTGCTGGTGTTTGCAGAGGCCTTGATCAGGGGATTGTATCACATGGAGAATTTGAAGTTTTAGTGAAGTCTCAGCTTTTAACACAGTTCTCATTGAACCAGGACATGGGTGGGAGGGACTAATTTGCCCATCTTTGCCTCGTTGGCTCATGGCAGTTCTCATATGGGAACTCTCTGGTTCAGTTCTAGTGTGTGATAGGATTTGGGATTTGGACTTCATACATTTATTGCACACATAAGGAAGCTCTGATGCTTTCTTTCTTTCTTTCTTCCACAAAGAAGCTCTATCTCTAGGTCCAGTTTAATAACATGCTTTTCAATTATCTTTGAAGGAGATGCTAATAAAAACACATAAATCTTGAGACCACATTGTTACCTCTGCAATGATTACTGAGGATACTCTTCAGTACAATGAGGGAGATTATTCTCCATTACCTTTCATGCCAAATTTACTCACTGGACCCACATAAATGGAAAGGTGGGGGAAGTTTATCTTGGACCAGTAGGTACTTTTGGTTTCTGCCTCTCAAACCTACAGAAATTCTTTTCCCTTTCTGAGTGACAAGCTTTTGAACTCAGAGTAATCAAAGTGTTTTCTTGGGATTCTTTTCAGTCCAGTAATGAGGTAGAATTGTATGATCCCTTCCCTCTACCATCACAGAAACACTCAATTGCAGGATAAACTGAGAGATGTACGCTGGTTAAACACTAATAAAAAGGAAGCAGGCCCAACAATGTTTTTTTTAATCAGCTCAATTAATTTCAGACTTGTTTTGAATTAGCTCTGAATAAAAGTACTTCCTGAAGTTTAAAACAGAATCATGGAGACTCCATCTAATCTGCTGAACTAGTTATTGTTCTTTGTTTTTCAGCTGAAGAGAGGAAGACACCCAGTGAGTCTAACAGTCCATCTTCATCTTCACTGTCAGCACTGAGTGACTCTGCCAACAGCAAAGAAGATGCAGATATAGCCCCAAAATCCAAGGGGTCAAACAACCTGCTGGTCATTTCTGTAGTGCCTGGTAGTCAGACCTCAGTGAACACTGAAGAGAAGTCAGAGAAAGGTAAAAAAACTGCTTAACAAATACAAACTCTCACTCTCCATGCAGTCAATCTGTCCACAGTGTAAGGACTAAGTTCTGCTGTTCTATTTTTCAGGCTTTGAATGTGTTTTCTGTAACTTTGTCTGCAAAACAAAAAATATGTTTGAGCGTCACCTGCAAATCCACCTGATCACACGGATGTTCGAGTGTGACGTGTGCCACAAGTTCATGAAGACACCTGAGCAATTACTGGAGCACAAGAAATGCCACACTGTCCCCACCGGTGGGCTCAAGTAAGGAAAGCAAGTACACAAACTTTTACTGTGTTAAGCACCTCAATACTGTGGCAATAGGACAAAAGAAGTCAGTCAGAAAGGGTTGGTTAACTAAAAATCCAGATTTGGGGCTTCCTTGTGTTTAGATGACCCAAGGCCTGTCCTTCAGGCTTGCATCATTACAGCAGAATAGTAACCTAGCAGCAGAGGAGCTCTAACAAACTGTGGTCCTTTCCCTGTTCAAGCCAAAGAGGTGACAGTATGTGATGGGTCCTGCAGAGAATGAGGCGGTATTGCAAAGAGCTTTTGGCAAAATAAGGGTTTTTTTCCAAGGCGTCAGAGCGAAAAGAAGCTCAGGCTCTGTTTTGCACCTGGCTCAAAGAAACTAAATCCCGTACAGCCTCTAGGTATGAAGTTACAACCTTAAAGGTTATAGCCTTTGTATACTCAAATCCAAAGTCATTTCTCTCCAAGAATGAATAACTTGGATGCTTCCTGCTTTGTTTGCATGCCCCATGTTAATTGTATAAATTAACATGCAATGAGTAATAGAGTCTTTTAAGAGAAAAGCCCTTTGGTTTTGGCTGTGGTGGTATCTTCAGGGTCTTTTGGTGCAGAGCAGTGTTTCTAGAGAATGAGTGTGTCCTTATGTCAAAGTCTGAGCCCTGAGGGAAGGAGGGACTGCTGGGGCCATACACTTGTCTCTGGGCAGGCAGTGTGATGTTATGAAAGAGGCACATCCCTGGCCTCTGTCTGGTCCAGCTGCTGCAGGAAAAAAGGCTGGAAGCACTGGGAGCCCAGCTAGGGTTCAGCACAGGGCTCCCAGCTCCTGCTGCTCCTGCTGAGCAGGCTGATGTCGGTGTGCTGTGGCTGGGACACGAGGAGCGCACCGCACCCAACGTTACCGCGTGCAGCTTTGGAAAACTGGTCCTGTTTGCCAGGCAGCCTCTGGTCTGCAGCTCAGTAGTTCCACAGACTGGGATCTGTGGTCACTTGAGATGAGATGACTGAATGTGGAAAGAAGACCAGATTGAGAAACAAGCACTGTGTCAGAACGATGGGATGTCTGCCTTGGAATACAGACCAGTTGTCTAATGCACATTTGGTTTAAGCTGCGTAAAATCTGTTCTATTTACCAAGGAAAAACCATGACCATAATATGACTCAAGTCTTCCCAACAGAATGGGTTTCTCAGTCTATATTCCTGCCCAGTTCAAGTAATAATTAGGTACCTTGAAAGCTGCATCTAAGAAAAAGCTCTGATTTATTTTTTTTTAAGGCATCCAGAAGAGCCTGAAGAGATCTAAGTAAATTGTATTTTTCTGTCTCCTGTTTGCTGTGGGGGAAGAGAAAAAAAACATGATTCTTCCAGCTCCAGGTCAAAATCTGAGATTCTGATCCAGAGAGCACCCAGCCCAGGAGAGGTATGTGTGCATTGACAGCCAAGTCCTCTGGTGAAAGAGATAATCACATTAGAAGCCTCAGTGACAGGTCCCTCTCTGGATCAGAGTACTTGATGTGCATCAGGAAATGTGTCCAGGTGTTTTTGTATCTCCTTGTCCTCCTGTTATTACTCACTTTCCTCAAAAATCTCTTGATTAACTTGTAGATCATTATGTGCAACCAGATGTAGCAAGGAAAACACACACAGGGAGAGAGAGAATCTCAGCTTAGAGATTATCCAAAATGCCAGAACACAACTAGCAGACATGCTAAACAGTGAATGCAGATGTGTGGCAGCTAGAGAAAACAGCAGCCAGCTGCCTTAGCTGTAAGTTTTTACCCAGCCTGGCTCTCTGAGCTCACCAGCTCCGTGTGGAAGGTGCGTGCTTGGTTCAGTACAGCCGAGACCCCTGGCAGGGAGCTGTCCCCGCCAACTTCTTCTCAGCTGCACCAAGCAACTGGTTTGGGTTTGTTTGGGGTTTGGTGGGTGGCCAGGCTTGTTCAGCATGCAGCTCGGGCTTCTTTCCAAACTTCCATGATTCCCTCCTCTACCCTTCTTGGCCTCTCCTGGCTCAGGAACCGGGGTGAGGCCCTTTGCCATGTCCACCCCAGGCCGGACGCTTGCTGCTGTGAGTAAGAAGAAGCCACATCCTGTTCCTACACAGGAGCAATTCCTGCCACGGCAGAGGCAGCTGTAGGCAAACACTGCCAAGCACACACCCCTTTCAGCATGCCTAGCTCATCTCCCAGAAATGGGGGTCCCTACAAATCATCCCAACAGCCTGGCTTTCAGCTGCTCCTAGCCGGATACCCAGCAAGCTTATTGTTCATGGTCACATAAAAGGGAATTCCTAAGCTTTTGCTGTACGTGTGGTATTACAAGTTTATTCCATCTTTACTTAAACAGCTGTTTTCATACTCATCTGTAAACACTCACTTTAAACCACTTCTTAATGGAAAAAAATGGCCCAAGTGACTTCGTGCAAACACTAGGAATCGTTACACAAAGCACCCGTGCATCAGTCACCCACCCTGCACTCCCCGGCCTGCTTTGGGGGAAGACCCCATCAAGGTAAGCCAGAAAGTTAAAGGGAAGCTCCTTCAGAGTGAATCAATGTTTTCCTAGGAATGCCATTAAACGGGCAAACCTCCTTTAAGTAGACATGTGTCAAGGTGAACCAGATATCGGAAAGAGGCTTCACAGGGAGAACTGAGTGCCTTTTTCTCCTCCTTAGTAGGTCAGAAAGGGGCCGAGTGCCAGGGTTGAAGCAGGAAGGAAGGCAGGTCTGCCAGCTGAGTGACTCCTCTTTTCTTTGTCCCTGCCCTTCCTTGCTGTGTTGCCAGGTGCCCATTCTGCATCTACTCCACGAACCGCCCCGCAGCCATGGAGTGCCACCTGAAGACTCACTACAAGATGGAGTACAAGTGTCGGATCTGCCAGACAGTGAAAGCCAACCAGCTGGAGCTGGAGATGCACATCCGAGAGCACCGCCTTGGCAACCATTACAAGTGTGACCAGTGTGGCTACCTGTCCAAGACGGCAAACAAGCTGATCGAGCACGTGCGTGTCCACACCGGCGAGCGCCCTTTTCACTGTGACCAGTGCAGCTACAGCTGCAAACGCAAAGACAATCTCAACTTGCACAAGAAACTGAAGCACGCTCCACGCCAGACCTTCAGCTGTGACGAGTGCCTGTTCAAGACTACCCACCCTTTTGTCTTCAGCCGCCACGTGAAGAAGCACCAGAACGGGGACTGCTCTGAAGAGGAGAAGAAGGGCCAGTATTCAACCTCCAAGGAAGCCAGTCCGCTCCTACCAGCGATCAGCTCCAGGAACCTTCTGTCACCCCTCTCAGTCATGTCTGCCTCCCAGGCTCTGCAAACAGTAGCTATGTCAGCTGCACAAGGCAGCGGGGCAGAGCCAAACCTGGCAGTGAAAGCCTTGGCCATCAACGGCACTTCCCTGTGCTTCGATAAATACTGGAACTCAGAGTTTGCCCACCTTATCCCTTTAACAATGTTTTTCCCCAAAAACCACTACGATCTCACATTCCATCCACCCAGACCTCAGACTGCGCCGGGAGGTGCCTCTTCACCTAAACACTCCTTCCTTGCCTACCTTGGACTAACAGAAAGAGCAGAAACTGTCTGAGGGCAGCTGCATTCTGTACCAAAAATCCCCCGAGGAACCCAGCAGGTTATACATTGCTGCAAAGGTAACGAACACTTGTACTATATCATTAGTAAGGTTTAGCAAATGGCTCTGTGTGTATACTTATTGCATTGACATGAAAGCTGCTTTATTAAATCTCCAAGAGGTGACCTACTGCATACTTCTACCTTCAGAGGCATGTTCCCAGTACTCTTTATCTAAGAAACTATTTTGTCTTGTTAAGCTGAAAAAAAAAAAAAAAGAGTGTCCTTATTGGCAATCAGCACTTGTAAGATGACATATTGATGCATTTTATTTTTGGGCTTTGTGTGTGTGCGGGTGCGTGGAAGAGAGGCTGCCTGTAGTGTGCCATGACATTGCTTTTGCACATCCCTTGGATTGGCTTCTTTAATCATCCTTCTTTTCCCCTTTCCACACTCGCTCCCTGCCTTCCCCCGGCCTCCCCCTGAACCGTGGAGCTCTTCAGGAGCAATGTTTGGGGCGGGGCAGGGTGAGAACTGGTGTATTATTTCAGTGCTGTTTGCAGCTTCCTTCAGTTGTTTGATGCCTTGTATTCAGTCGTCAAGGTTTGAGGATTTGGGGTAGAACTGGTGAGGGAAAAAATGTTGCTTTCAGCACTGCAGGATGAGAGCATGACAATGAAAAGCGTGTGTATGTCCACACACATGCAGTGTGTGCAGCCTACACACCCACACAGCAGGCCCAGCTCTCAGCTCTTACACAGGTGTGTCAGACACCTGCCTCTGGGCCACAGCATACATCTTTTGTTTTAAAAGGGCATATAAATATTATATATATACTGTATTATGCAGTGGTTACCTTTTACTTTGCAGGAACAACTTGTATAACTAGAATTCTATGGTGGAAAAAAAATCCAACAAGGGGATTTAAAAAAGGGTATGGATAAATTCTGGGTATAAATACTCAGACTAAAAAAAAAGGCAGTTTTGCACAGTGCTTTAGTCTTGCACTAGTTTGTTTCTCACTTGCAAAAAAAAAAAAAAAACAAAAAAACAAAACAAATTGTGGGCTGAAGTTAATAAGACTGTTTATTTGAAAAGGTACCAGTAACTTCTTTGAAATATAAAGCTATAAAAAGATGCTTTTGGAACCATAAAGTTCTCTTTTATACCCTCAGTATTTCAATTGTACTTGCAAATTTGACAGTCCTCTCGCTCCCCTCCATGTCATCAGTAATACTTTATTCCTTTCTGTTGATGGCAGATAGAGTGTGTCCTGCTAGGAAGCTAACTTTGTACTTATTTAATGCTCCTACTTGTGGTCATTAAAATGACATGTTATATGTAGCACTTTATTGCAGGAAGAAGCAAATGCAGATTGGTTGTATAACCTTTGTTAATCTCAAAATGCCAAGAGTGATCTTAATGCAAGAGAAGCTAACTGATCGTTAATTGATTTCTGTTCCTTAGACAACTTAATGTGTGGAAAGAAAGACTGGGATTAAAAGCACTCTGTTTTACAATTGGAAGTATAAAATGTGAAGCCTTTCAAAATGATCATGTGATGTACAGGAATGCCTTCATACTGAATTACTGTTTTCCGTGGTGTCTCTTGGATTTGGATCTGGCTGTCTTTCACCAGCTATTAGAAGTGTCTAACCTAGCTTTTGCCACAGTCCCCTCCATGTTCCTTGGCCAAGCCACTGTAGGAGGTGCCCTGAGTCACATCTTTCATGCTATCTGCCCACCCTCGTGCTGTTCTGAAGGAACTTCCTCTACAGGTTGTTGTGGGATGGGGGGATCCAACCACCCCAGCAGGAAAGCAACGACCTGGTTCAGGAAGGCATTTCTTGTCCACAAGGGCTCTTAGCCATATGGACAAGTAGAAATGTAACTCAATCTTCATTACTTCTTAAATGAAGCTTGTGTAGGAAGCAAAACTGGATGCAAAACTTGCATCACTTTAACCTCTTTGCAAGATTCCTACATTTGTTTTGTACTGAGATGGCCAAACATTCTCCACTGTCATGACCAAATTATTCCTGTATCTGCGCACTCATGTTACCATACTGGAAGCTAGTTACTAGGGGGAAATATCCAAAACCATAGCAGGTTATCCTTTGGCATTATTAATTACAGGACAGAGAAGTCTCACCATTTGTTTACATTCCAGCAGACAGTTTTGGTTCTGATGAGCACTTGGCAGGTCTGTCTATGCAGTGCAGAGAACCCGGCTGCGTGTAAACCTCTGTGAACAACTTACCTAACTCAGGGCCCTGCTCACCATGCTTTACTCCATCAGAGCTCCTGCTCACACTTCCCTGGGAGCACAGACTAAATAGAAAATACTGTGTTGGGAAGTACTCAGAGCATAAAATAGTTACTATCTTGACAGCATGAAATCTGCAATCTGTATCCAGCAGCTCTACCAGTTCTGTAAAACCCGCTCCACACACGCATCTCTGACCACACCACAGAAACCCAAACACTCCCAAATCAAAAAGCTTGTTTTTCACACCAACTCCAGGTAAGGTACAGCTGTCCAGGAGGAAGAAGAAGGAGGAATGTTATAATTGTAGGCCACTGTATCTAATCCAAATGGCAGTTTAAATGGGGCTGGAGCTTCCAAGAATGAGCTGCCCGCATGCGACCGCCACGTGTTTTGACCATGTTCCACTGCACCAGTATCTGACCTGGCAATGTTTAGTGTACCTGGGAAATTTGTTTAGCACTTTGGAAAGGAAAAATTCATCCTTTCTGGCAAGTTATAGAAGTTTTCTCTGTAAGGAAAAGTGTGTTAGGAGGTTTTTATTTTTTTAAGAAAAAAAAATACCCTATTTATCAGAGCTCTTGCATATTAAAATAATTTGTTTGCAGTTCAAGACTAAAGACAGGAATGTTCTCCAGAGGTTCCCCCTACTGATTAATGACCAATAGTTCTGATAAATTCCCCCCACCATAAAGGTAATTTCATACTGGTTTTCACTATGCATTCTTTAATGAAAGCTGGCGTGTTTTTCCATTCAGTAATTCAGTTAAAGTTCTCAGCACTTTTTTCTTTCTTCTTTTTTTTTTTTTTTTTTTTTACTTGTTGTATTATGTTCAAATATCATTCTGTCAAGGTTCGTGTACATTAATAAAAATTTGTATTGTATAAAGCTTTTTGCATTATAAGGCTGTACAGGGTCATTTTGACAGTAACTGGTATATTTCTTTGCATCTTATGTTGCATTGCCAATTTCTAGTGTATCCAGTTTGGAAGTACAATATACTCTAATTAAAAAGGTTGGCTATATTCTGGTTTCTTTTGGTTTTCCTTCCTCTCTTTTTTTTTCACCTTAAATATATTTAGAGTTGATTTGGAGGGAGGGGTAAAGGATTCTCCTACAAGACAAGAAGATAGTGTCTTCACTTTTTTCCTTCCTATCAATGATATTAATCTTCAATTTTGAAATTGAAAAGGAAAGCTCTGTCTCGCTCCTGATGAAAAAATACAGCAAATAGTCTGAGGACAGCTCCAGGACTTCTTCACTCTGTGGGCTCTGTGCTTGCAGCAACCTTCCAGGTCAGTTCTGCAAGGGGGATAATTCCTCTTCTGCACACTCTGCTCAGTCAAGCATTTCAAACAAATCAGATCCTTAAGCAGTAGTTTGGTGGACTTGCTCTTGCTTGGAAGTAAACCAAGTGAAGTCAAGGAAATTTCCTTGAAGATGAGCTAAGCAGTGAATGAAAGAACATGGTGCACTAAAACACTGTCATGAAAATAATTTCTTTTTAATTGTAAAAATATTGTGTACTCATTTCATCAGCATTTTAGAAAAACCTCTTTTTTTAACCAGAGATTATTGGAACAATTAAAATGCACAGAGCACACTAAAGAAGGAAACCCTAAGAGCAGACAAATTTCCAAGAAGCAAAGGTACAACTGACTCCACTGAACAAGAAGAGATACCCAACATCCTAAAAGGAAGCTAGACTACTTAAACACTAACCAACGAAAGAAAATAATCTGGGTGCTCATTAGATAAGAATTATCCTCAGATATATTACTGTTAACATTAAATACATCTGGAGTGCCTTTTTCCTGCAGTTAGGGCAGTGTTAATGTCTACTCAACTGAAAAAACTCCGTACAGTTATTTCTACTCTCCTGAGGTGTGAATACTAATTTTCAGGGCCTTTATCAGTACTTTGTACATATTGCTGGGTGCTGGAATTCACTGCTCCCCTTCTCCTGCTGGCTCCTTAGCTGAAAGAAAAGCTTTGACACAGCATTGGTAAGTCATGGTGTCTCTCAAGAAGATGTGGTGTCTCCCTCTCTTCCTGCTCACACTGTAGCTCTAATAGAAAATATACAGTGAGACTCTCTGTGGAGCTTTTTAGACATAAATAGTTATCCTAGCAATTAAAAGGCAATCATGCAAATCACGTCCAGAGCAGCTGTGGATGCCCCATCCCTGTAAATGTTCCAGGCTGGCCTGGAGGGGACTCTGAGCAATCTGGTGTCCCTGTCCATGGCAGGAGGGTTGGGACTGGATGGCTTTAAAGTCCCTACCAGTGCAAACCATTCTGTGAATCTATGAAGAAGTGGCTTAATTGTTCAAATAAGTTCTAAACCACTAAAACCAGACTGAAGAATTACTTAAAATAAGCTGGGAGGGGCCTGAATTATCTCACTGAATTATCCTGGCTGCCAGTCTCAACCAAAACATAAACTGCATGCAATCAGCCCCTGTAGCTTTAGTCTGACAGAAAACCCCTGTGTTCACCAAACAGGGGTGTCAGTGTGACATGCTGAGATGTGATAAGGAGCCCCTGCCCTTTCCAGCAGGGGGCTATAACAGCCTCGCAGACCTACATGATTCAAATCAATTAACTCAAATTTCCCTAGTCTGCATTTTCTGATAATATTCCAATATCCATGTGTGATTACAGAAAACAGCTCCAGTTGTGTACTGACTCTTTCAGGAAAACAGGAAGTGCCCTGTTTTCATTCTGAATCTATGTACATTTTTAATCTATGTTTAAAAAAATAACTTTTTTTTTGCCATTTTGTCATGGTTATTTCATACAATCCTACACATGCCATAGTCATCATGAGCCCAGCAGAACAAGGCTTTAAGAGAGAATTTGTGGGAAGGGGAAAAAAAAAGCCAAACCAAGCTAAAACAACAAACCTACAATTTTCTGTAACTCTTCACTGTCGAGAGGGCTTCTCTACAGTGAAGGTGATGGCATCATTTATGCCGAGACACGTTTTAAGATCCTTGTTGTGTTAAAAATACATCAGTTATGCTCCTAACAGACAGACATCTGCATTATATCATCCACCATCTTATCTGCTGCTAATTGGCCTCCTTGTTGACAAGTCTTAGCAGCAAGGTTAAGTGCTGGCTGTAAAAGCAATGTAGCCTCTTGCCCGAGGGGTCAGAGCTCAGGCAGACTGTGCTGGAGCCTGCACGGCCTCTTTCCCTGCTATATATTTTCTGGGAGCTAATAAAACACCAGGGCAATCACTCCTGCCTGGAGTCTGCCAGCCACCACGGGGTCTGTGGAGCTGCAGCAAATGGAACATCATCTCCCTAGTGCAGAGCACTCGAGTCTGCAAAGGAAAAAGGCATCTTCTCTTCCACCAAAGTTTTAAAAACTCCCTGGGATGCAATTAAAAAATCCCAGAACTAACAGCTAACCTTGAACACGGGGCAGCCAATGCCCCTGTGTCCAGCACAGCCCTTGGAAAAGGGATGGGGGCACACCTTGACTGAACCCACAGGTTCCATGTGAACCAAATATTGGGACTTTTCCTGGCTGCTGGGCTCCTTGCAGAGCTCTTGGGAACATATCCTAGAAAGCTATCCAGGTGGAGGCCAGGCAGTACATCAGGAATGCAGCTGTTGGGTTTCCACAATACCTGCCTTTGACCAACCTGGCAGGGGCTTGATTTACATACATGACAGGGAAAGGGAAAGGGAAAGAAAGGAAACTTAGGGCTGAAACTAAGCAGTAGCAGGGCTAGGGGAATACATTGACTGGAAATGTTTCATTAAGTCAAAAAAAGAAAAAGAAAGCATCACCCCAAAAAATCCCAACAACTGTACAGGACAAGGGCAGAGCATCAAGTGTTAACATGGCTCTATTTTTGCAGCCTGTGGCAGCCCATTTCCCTATTTAAAATGGGGAAGGGCTTTCCCTGCTTGTTATTGCTTTGTTTTGGTTTTCTTTGTAATTGTTTCATTTCCTGCCACCTTAATCATGATTAAAATCGACATATGGCACAACTCTAAAAAAAGTTAAATCCCCCCATTTTTTTCCAGTTAATTTTTTATAGTTCATTTTAAAAAAAACCTTCATGTTTCTGTAGCAGAAGTTCCTCTTCTGTTTGCATATAGTTCTGCTCTGCTTTACTTTTCAGACCTCTACTTTCTATCACATACCTTTCTTTTTCCAGCACTTCTCAGACAGCATTTCACTGGAAGTGTAAACTTTGGATTGTTACTCTTCTGGGAATGTGCCTGTTTAAATAAAGAAAAAAAAAATGTTCTCTCGCTGAGCCCCTAGACCTTCATGCCAATGGCTGCAGCACAGCCTAAAGTGACCAAACCCAAAAATAGGCCTTGCTTCCTGGCTGGTCAACAAAGCATCAAATACTTTCTTGATTCTTTCCCTGCTATTTAAGCCTGGAATGTTCATTCACAAACCAGGCCAAAGAATTTGCTTTTTAAGAGATTTACCAGGAAGCCAGGTGGGAGGATCAAAGCCTTAACTAAGGTGCTCACACAGGAGTGAGCAGGACTTTGGAGCCACAGGTGCTGGGCTGCATCCATGAACAGGAGCTGGTTTGCTCTCACTGCCTCAAGTTGCCACAAATTACCACATGAGCCTGGTCTAGGCCCTGCTCAGGGCAAGAACCAGCAAAACAAATGGAGACAAACTGAAGTATCCACGTCTGGTATTCCTCGACTGCAGGGATTAACACTTCCCTGGCATCCAGGCTTCCAGTACACAGTGTGCAGCTGCATTCCAGCAGAGTTAGAAGCAGTGCTTGTTTTAACAATAAAAACATCACTGGACCTTTCTTTCCTGAAACAGAGAAAAACATTTTAAATGGGAGAGGAATGTAAGTGAAGATAAATGGTTGCAGGAAAGCTCCTTCCATCAGCAGGGTTCTGAAGTACTATGAATACATTGGTGGCTGTCACTCATGCCAGTGACACTTTTTTAATCTACCAGAATAGCTCTATTCACAGGTGTTACCAGAGCAATGCCCACTTGCACTTGAATATTTAGTAAGCAAGCATTAAGACTTCATGTTTTTATACTTAGCTCCCTATTTTTAATGGGACTGCATACCCAGAACTTAATGAAAATATCTAAATATAATGTCAGTGTGATTTAAAAATATGCACTGCATCTTTTAAGTTGACATTTCAATTAAAAATAAATAAGATCCATTTATATGGTGATACTGTGATAAGATTGCATCAGTCAAGTTTCATTCCTACTCAAAGTGACAGATTTCTCAAAGTCAGAGCCAGGAAATTCAGTCCTCCAGCAACTCCAACCAGGAAAATATAACTGAGGGTGAATTTAAGTACTTCACAACAAGTAGGGTATCATGTTTCAAGGATAAATGTATTTCACAGAATCCTATAATCATTAAGGTGGGAAAAGACCTCCAAAGCCCTCCTTTTGTTATTAATGAATTTATGAAGACACTTTTTTATTATCGTTCACAGGGAAGGCCAGATTGAGTTGCAGCTGAGCTTTCAGCTTTCTAATTTTCTCTCTACGTGACCTAACGATATCCTTGTACTTTTCCTGAGTTGTCTGCCTCTTCTTCTAAAGGTCAGAAATTATTTTTCTTCCCTGAGTTCACCCAAAGCTCCCTATCCAGCCAGGTCAGTCTTCTTCCCCATCTTCACACTGTTACTCTCCTGTGGCTAGTCTATTAAAACTAATAACTGCACTCCACTTTTGTATTTGCCATTCAGCCCAAGTCACAGGAGTGTTGTCATTAGTTTTTCCTGTCACCCAGTCAATAGCTTGTCAAGATCCAGGCCCTTATTTGGTGGTAGAGACTTCAAGAATCCTCCACATTTAGAGAGCCAAAAGAAAACGCATGGGGTATGGTTTTGCACTGTTCAGAAAACCTGTTTCCCATTGAACTTTTCCAGTTTCTTGGGCTAGAGAGGAACTGAAACAACGCAATAGCAGCAACCAGATATAAATAAAAAGATCACCCAAAACTGTCACTGGCAGCCAAGAGGCCAGGACTCTGAAATGTCTAGTGGGAATGTTTCCTAACCCACCAGAAGCTTGCGTGGTTCAAAGCTTGCTCTTGGCACTGCCAAATGACCAGGGACTTCCTCCTCCCATGTCATCTGCCAGTTCATGACAGGCCAAAATCTCAGCAGAAATCTCTTAGCTCTGCAGCTCTTTCTGGAAACCTCAAAAAGCCAGGCTACTTACCTCTGACTCCTCTGAGATCTGCTGTCTGTGTGTATGTTGACATTGAATTCACTGAGCAAACACTGAAAGCCAGAGAACTTCACCCCAGCAGAAGTGCTCAGACCTGCTCTCCTCTTGCTCTGCTCTTGCAGAGGGCAGACTGCTTGCTGAAACCAGTTGCAGTGGCAGAACAAACTCAAATCAATTATCTTGCTTCCAATGTAAGACTGCCACATCTCTCACATCATCTCATCACAAGCTTTCTGAAGACTTTTCCTGTAAACAAAAAAGGAAAAAGCACTTACCCAAGAACACAATTAATATTGTCAGTCAAGCCAAGTGAAATCTGACATTTTACACCATCCCAAGGATGCCTTCAGCTTGAATTCTGACAGTATCCTTGTTTACCCTTTCCCTCCTGGCTATTAAGAGAACAGCCAGCAAAGAAAGCCACCCTCAAGGAAAGATACCCTCCCACCTCTTCCAAAGATCTTTGGAAGGTCTCCCAGCAGGGAAACCTTCCAGAAACTGCTGCTAAGTGCAGGGAAAGGTGTCACCCCCTCTGACCCCAGCAGGCAATCTGGGACCCTGGGCAGAGGCAAGAGGAGACAGCAGCCTGTCCCACACCATCCATCTGCCCAGCCCTATGGATCTTGGGGGGTTCTTGAAAACTAGCACAGGTTCTCTTGCTAAGGGACAATCAAACATGTGCCAAAGCCCATCTGGTTTCAGCTCATTACAGGGAGGATCTGAGACTGGTAATAAAACTCTCCAGGAATGGAGAGGCAGGAGGTCCAGCCTCTAATTAAAAACCTCTTGGAGGGTCCTGAAACCAACCCTTTCTCACCAGGCAGCTCACTATGGCTGTGCCCTGACAGGGCCTGCAGGTTGTTTTGGACATGAGAGGAGTCAGGAAACAGATTAATGCAGCTTAACTAGGAAATGGGTAATGCATCCTCCATGTCTCATAGGCTGGCCATGAAGACAAGCAATTGGCTTTTTTCTTAATTTATAAGGCATGGGAGTTAACCTTGAGGTACTTCAGTTCAAAATGTGGTTCTTTTTTTCCTGATAATGATGAAACAGAACAGTGTAATTCAAACCCACATCCTGAAAAGGTGAGCAGCAGCCAGCCATACCAAGTGCTCGGGGCACCTGCTGCCAATGATCTACCCTCTCCCTTGAACAAATAATGTCAGAAGATGGACACCTTCTTTAAGTAATTCCCCTTCCTCATCCCCTGCTGGCACATCCTGGTTTGTCTGTGCTCATATCACCACACACACCTTCAACTATTCAGGATCTCTTTAATTCATAACATGAATTAACATAATTACACTAAATACCATCCTGCAGTAACTTTTTTAACACATCACAAACAATATTGTCATTTTTTGAAGGAAAAAACTGTAGACAACTCATCTCAGCAGCCAGATTAAAACAAACCAGTCTTTCTGAACAGAAGGTGCTCTTTCTAGAGAGTTGGGGTCATTAATTATCTCCAGATTTAATGAACTGCAGATTCCTCAGCTTTTGGGCAATACAATTTGACAGTTTGTAGAGGAAGATTGATTTTATTTATACACATCTATAAATAAAGGCTCCATACTGTGGCATCAGCCAGTCAGATGCCTGATACAACCTCATCATCTCTTGAAGATAAACAGCCTGGATTTTGAGCAGGGGACTATGGTGTAGATAATTTTCTAACTCCAGGTGAAAAATGCATTTTCCCCTCATCTAACAGTGGTGAAGAGGGCTGCACCTGTGAGGTAGCCCTGCCAGCACTGCCCTGTCAGGCTAGAAATGCCAAACAACTCACAAGACAGAGATGCAAAGATACAGAGTGGAAAGAAATGTGAAAGAGAAGTGCTTTGCAAAAGTGGGACTTTGCCCTTAGTAATTAAAGGTAGCATGGATTTCACCCCAGCTGTAGCAGCTTTCCATCTACAGGGAGAAATAAGGAAAAGGAGAACAATACACAACACAATTTACTGTGTGAATTATACAATACACCTTCATAAGAATCTAAAAGTATGAGCAGAAGGAAGCTTTGAGAAATGGATAGTTTTAGCAAGGCCACACCACATAAACAAAAGATATCCAGGAAAAAAAAAAAAAAAGAAAAGAAAAAAAAACCCAAAAAGGTGTTTGTGAGATGATCCAAGTGGATTGTATTCTGTTTGGGCTACAGAAAACAGGTTTCCTGACTAAGAGAATGCCTTGAACTACTTAACCACAAACAGGCCTCTTCAAAGAAGCTATGCCCTTAAAGCTATTTACACAACAGTTGTGACTCCTAACTTTCCCAGCCCTGCTGCTTCTCCAGCAACAAAACATTTTATATCCTCAGTAGCTCTTGCCCATTGCAAAGCAGCGAAAAAACCCTTGCCAAAAAGAGTCAGAAATGCAGAACCCTGGAGGAAATGAGACCTGAGACAACTGATTTAGGACTCTGCTCACCATTTTTTTTCCCCAATAGGCTTCCAAAGGACCATGGAGCAGTTTGACACATTGAAGAGGGAAAAAAAAAAAGATGGTAACAAGTGGTTGTTCTTTTTACCTCAGCTGTAAATCTGTGCACAACACCCAGGGCACAGCATCAATTCCAAACAAGTGCAGGCAGATATACAACGTGCTGCTTGCCCTGATCACGCCACAGAGCAGCACAAAAAATTAAGGCTCTCTAGCAAGACATAAAAACACTCAAATCCATTGTAAGCAGGAGTTCAGTTTTAAGGCTGTCTAAACTGACCTAACTTCAGAAAAACCACACCAGTACCTAGATAGAGTAAGCCCACCCAGAGTCCCATACAGAATTCCTATAGCAGATGCAAATTTCAGCTGGTAAGGTGAGCATTTTTAAGGAGCAGTGGTGGTGCAAGAGGGCTAAAGACTGGGAAAAAACATATTCAAATCAGCTAAAACACAATCTTTGATAGGGGCAACATGATAGTTATATGCTGGTGAGTTTTTAGGGAGAATTAAAGAGGCTCTGAGGAAGCACAACTGTCCCCATGTGAAGCATCCAGGAATTTGATGGTGAGCAGTCTAATCACCAGCACCATGACTGCTTTGCTCCAAGTCCAGCCAATCCAGATGGGCCACAAAGTCTATGGGATGCTCCATGCCATGCTTGGTACTTTAATCCTGGATGTTGTGACAGGTTTGTACAGGAAAGTTGAGGACTGACAGCACCTCCCTGAGCTCCTGGAAAGGATTCACACTATGAAGAACCACAAAACCATTTGATGCCAGAAAATACAAACCACACAGACCTTGAGACCTCCCTTTCTGCCACAAGAGCTCAAGCATGCTCCAGACCAGGAGCATGGACTGAGACACTCTAGAGAGATCATTTGTTTCTTTTTGTACAGGATGTTTTACTGGGTCTCTCTTGAGTTCCCTAGTAAGTAAGGCAGATGTAGTCAAGGCTGAAATTATGTATCCTTTAACATTTGCCATGCATCATTTGGCTCAATCACAAGAAGAGTTTTTTGTCTCTCCCAGAAACTGTACTGGTTTTCCTGTGTGGCACTGCTTGACTACATCTGGCTGACTTCATCATCTGCAAGAAAGAAAGCAGGATGCCCAATCAAGTACCAAACATCACTCAAAACCACTAACATTTACAATTCAATCTCTGATCAACCAGTTTCAGTTGTGAAAACTCAACTGTAGTTCAAAAAAACCAAACCAAAACACACACAGGGGAAGAAAAAGTAACCAAACTTCAAAAGCTCAGAATCCACCAGAAGATAGTTAAAGCAATGAATTAGTAAAACAAGAGCAAAACAAAACACACCACAATTCAGCACAAACAGCAAACTAGATGAGGGCAGGGAACACTGACACTGCTTTTTCAAAGCAGAGACTATTATGGCTGGTACCTCTGAGAATGAAACAGAGCAAGCTCTTCAGTGCTTTGACCTCCAGCAGGTCATGTTCACAAGCCAGTGCCCTCAGAGCCAAGCTGGCATTCCCAATGCCTGCAACAATGGATCCAATTACTTTATCAACAAGCACTAAAAGGCACATGCAGCATGTACAGCTCACATTGCTCTGGCAATTCCAATTCATGGATCCACAGACACAAAGGAGAGAACAGCACCCTTGCCATCTCTGGATGCTGCTGTGCTCAGCTTAACTTTCCTTACACATTTTGGCTTCCATATTTCTTTCCCTGGTGTTTCCCTGTTTGGAGACTCTTCACCCAAACTCACACCATAATGGGACTGAATAAATTGATTCAATACCTATTTGCTTTGTCATTCTTCCCACCATTATTCACTGCAATTCCTCAGACTTGGCTAAGGCAAAATACCATTTTGTTCTTCTTTCAATTGCAGATGCACATATCCAGATGCTTGGTGAAAAAAATAAACTTGTTTCCTACATAGTACTTTTGAATTTGCTGAATAACCTAGCAGGTCAAATAATTCATTTTGAGAAGAAACAAAATCCTTCAGTAAGTACACTGCTGAAGTACAAGAGTTCAAAGGGGATCAACAGGATTTTATAAAAGGTAATTTGAAATAAAAATCTACAAGATCCAACAATAGCTACCAAATACCCCATCCCCAAGGTCTTTTGAGGAACAGCTGGGACTAAATCTCAATGAAAACACTTTCACAAGCATCAGCACCTTCTACCCTGTCCCAGTGGGTGGGGATGGGCTTTGCCTGCCTCCCTGGGAGGCCTAAGGCCATCACCAAACCTGGCAGCCCTGTGGGCTCCCATCCTTGTACCCCAGCTGCTGCACTGCCAGGTATGACTGCCACCAAAATCCTCTGTCACCTCTGCTCTCCTCAGGCAGACAGAGCAGTGCTCAGTGGCTCCCAAGGGGCAGAGGAGCTGTGCTGACCTGAAAGGTGAGCTGGGTATTGCAGTTTAATGTGGCTGCTAATCAGGAGGCTTTTCATGCCTACTTAGTAAATGCCCCTATTTAAATAAAACTGCGTTAGAAGAGCCAAAACAAAAATACCTGTCCAGAGTAAAGCAGAAAAAACTAACTGTGAAAGTGATACTGCTGCAGAAAAATATGATGTAGCCTATTTTGCAAGGTTGCTAAATTATGTATTACTAAGAGTGGCACACAGTCACCTATTAATACATCTAGAGCCCTTTGTTGCCCTATTATCAATAACAAACCTTCTGCACTATTTTGGGAAATGACCTTTCTCCACAGCTCGGTGTAGCACGAGCCAGGAACCTCCTGAGCTGTAATTCCAGCTCTACCATTGACTTGCTGCTTGGTGAGGGAAAGCTGCTTTAACCTCCCAGGTGCTGTTTCTTTTTCTGTAAAGCTGCAGTGGCACTGGCCTCCCTCTCAGCTCAGTGGAGGGCCTTACTAAGTTCAAATATTTGAGCAGAGCTTTGGGGATGCAAAATGCCAGATCAGTGTGACACATTGCTGCAGCTGCTTAAGGATATTAACAGTGCAGAAATTCAGCTGCAGCTGGAAGAACATTGTGCAGAGCTACAAGGTTCTCTTTTCACAGGTGAGAATTTATAGCCACCAGCTTTAGGCTACAAATCCCCACCCAGTAACCTGTCAGTGTTCTCAAGCCAGAGTTTCTTTCTCAACTCACAAGAAAGAAAATCTCAGTGCTTGGTCCCACCTACATGGCAGCAGGATTCAGGGTAATGTTAACAACCCACATGATGGTAAAGGATACACCTAAAACAACAGCACACAGGGACCACAGGATGAGAATTACTGGGACGAGAGGAACACACAGCAAATACTCACCCTGGACATTTCAAATGTCAAAAAAAAAAAAAAAAAAAACCAAAAAATAAAACTGGGTTATAGGAAGTTCCAAAGATTGAAAAAATAGAGAAGAGAGAGTGGAGACTGTAACAACACCAGCTCTTTCTCTCTCACTCTAAATAAATAAAAGTCATGACTAAATGAAGTCATTCTGAAAACATGAATTATTTCATATTTCATTTGCTTTGGCAGAATATTCCCAGGCTTAACCCGCTCAAGCTGCAGGAACAGGTGGAAAACACTAACAAAATACGAAAACATGCATAGGCACGCAGGGAAACTACAGGAAGGCTACATTCCCAACTTAGAAAAAAAAACAGTCACATCACTCTTTTCCAAGGGGCAGAGATCAATTCGTTTTCCACACCTCACTTCTCTCCTGTGTTTCCACAAAAGATACCATCAGTACTTTAGAGTTGTTTAATAACTCTCCTTAATAATTTAACCAACAGTTTCCAAATAAAATTTACTTTGTGGCTTGAAACCCATCCTGCTAGAGGAAATTCCATTTCAATTCCATTGTAATTGACATCACAACTCAAATTCCTAAATCTGCATCCCTAGTTCTTCAGAAATGAAGAGAGTTTCACAGCCTGGAAGATTTAACCTGAAAGCCACACCACCACACCCATATTTACATTAGGAAGTTCCCAGGGTGAGCACTATTCTTCCATCAGGATGATCCTCAAATGCCCTTTAAAAACTCCTTAACTATTATTTAAAAGCCCTTTGTTTTACAGACAGAGAGCAATACATTTGGCATGGAAGTTTTAAGCACGACATGATTCACGTTTATAAGGATTAAATCACAGCAGCTATTGAAATCCATGTTTGAATTTAATATTTAATACGTCTCTACTGACAGACTTCATTTACTCATCCTAATTAACAGTGCCCAGAGACTGCTGTTTCACCTTCCTCAGACGGAACCGTGGCCAAATGTCAGCCCTGAGGTGGGGCACAGGCATCCCTAAGGCAGCAGCGGTGCCGAGCGCTGCCATACAGCACCATCTAAGGGCTCTCCATAAGTACTGCTGAGGGGATGTATGGAATGACACCTATGGATCGGCTCCTGGATGCTGCCAGCCAGCTGCCAGGCTCCCAGCACACACCAGTGGCACCACAGCACAACTCTCTGAGCAACTGTTTCCTCTCTGAGTCGCTGCCTCTGATTCATCAGGAATCATCTGGAAAAGGAAGTTACCGAGAAGCTGCCCAAGGAATAATTTTCAGAATAACAAGATTCTGTCTTCAGCAACAATTTGTTTCTCTCTGTCGATCTCTTGGCATGCAGACAAGGTTACAAACACTCTAGATTAGGCACAGGAGCAGAAAATATTATGGCTTCAAGATTTAGAAACTGAAAAACAAGAGTAGCTTTAATTCTATCCAGCTCGCGCAATATTTAAATCTCTATTTCAGCTAATTTCTTATTTCAGCTAATTTTTATTTCCAGGCAAATTTTTTTTCCCTTCGTAATTTATACAAGTCTTGCTTATAAAAATATATTCTGGAGTGGTTTTGTGATGCAATCTACATAAGGAAATACCACACTAACCTGAAGATCCACTTAGTCCAGCCTTAATCTCAAGGAACACCCAATTTAAAAAAAAACCTATGAAAGTAAAAGTATTCAAACTGTCCCACAGAAATGCCTTTGCATGTTAGATGTTCACCAAGGTTCAGTGTTCAAAAATGTTCAAGGAGAGTATTCAGACTAAACTAGTTTACAAGATCTGTGCCTGTCTCCACAGCTATGTTTTCTGAGATGAAAGAATTGGCAATGGGCCAAACAAGATTATTTTAATTATCCCAGTTTCCCTCTGAAATTTCCTGACTCGTTGAAGTTTACCACCCCAAAAAAAGAAAACTGACCTGACTAGCAGGGCAAACCTCAGGCAGCCTTTATTCTAGGACCTTATTCCATCACGTGTAGGCACATGCTCCACTGCTGACCTCTCCTGACCTCAGGGTGTGGAGAAGCAGCAGCATTTCTAACATGGAAGGAATTGTGAGTGGTGAAAATGAGTGTCTGGAGCAGCGTCTCCAGCTAAACTGAAAGCCACATGCAATGTGCAAGACACGAAACTTGGACTTTCCACACATCATAATTCAAAATAACTCTTTAATGTCAGTACAGAAATAAAGCATTCAGTGGCTTTTAGTCCTACTAGTGCTGTACAGTAGCCATGCTCTGCTCCATTGCTGCAGGTGTGGAAATGACAATACTAAAGAGGCCCACATTAAAGACTCCTTCATTTCTAAGAATGTCACATTCTAATGGACAGTGAAAAGGAAAAGTGAAGGACAACAATATTTGAAGGTTTCTGAAACATTAATTTTCAAATCTAATCAGTTTCTATTGTCACTGCACACAGAAAGAACCAGTCAGGTTATAAATGCTGCATCGTACCGCTCATAAACAACAAAAGAGGGTCTTTTTATTTTTACTGAAACTGTTTCTAAAAGCTTATTGATCTTAACCAGAGTTCCCCACTTCTCCTGCAAATCAGAAGTTAAGAACATTACTTCAGCCCCTTGTTTTGAGTCCTGCAGATATCAGATATTAGCAGCTGTTGTTCAGTGAAGACAGACAAATCACACTCACAGCTCAAAATAAAGAAATCCTGTTTGGGTGAACACAATTTTCTCTGTTCATCAAGCAAGGGCATGAAAAGTCATTCCTCTCAGCCTCAGACAGCAGTCAGGATTTCCAGGTAGATAATTTTGTTAATATTCATGCAATACAAATTTTAAAGAAGAACAATATTTGCAACGTAATTCCCATTCCCATTTGCTGATTATTTTACTTGATTGAGCTCTGCCAGATACCATGCACTTGCCATGCTTTTGACATGGCATGTAGGGCAGAAGCCAGTTTCTTATGTAGCTGCCTGTTCTGGAATGAATATCTGATCTATCTGATCTCAGTTAAGCAATTACAGCAATATTTGTCCTCTCCACGGATTTTACAAGATTAGGATAGCTGAACAGCAGAGCTTCTCTTTAAACTTCAGAAGAGGAGGGACACCAGAGCATAAAAGGCTTGTGCAACACATGCTGACCTTTTAACATGTTGACCTGTAGTGCTCTGAAAAGCACCAATGAATAGAGGGGAGAAGTCAGTGCTGGAGGTGACAAGCTGGAAAGGAGAAAACCACCACACTGACAAGGTACAGTGACCTAGTGTCCATGAGCATAAAGGTAGCTCAGGATAACAACATTTGTGGCAGAAAAAGTATACAAATACTCAGCTGTTTCTTACTCAGATCTAGGTGTAAAAGACAAGCATCTGAGCAACAGTAAAACCTTCTGATGTGGTAAGGCACATTAAATGTTGCAGCTTCTGGTGTCACTAAAGAGTCTTTGTCCAGTCAGACTAACAATTTACAGTTTAGACTTAAGGTGAAACAAGCAACTTACTCCTTGCTCTTATTTTACAGGCTTTGCCAGATGTGATCAGATAAAGGCACACACTCAGTGCAGACCCTCAATCATTTTCAACCACGCTCAATACCACTTCTGGTTCAGTTTGTGAAATCTTTTCTAAAAGATGTAAACCAAGAAATTCTTAGCACCCTAATTTCCCTTTCCTCTATGGATTACTTTGCCTACTTTAAAATACTAGGAAAGCTTCCCTAAATAAGAATAGACCTTACTGTGATGGCTGAAGTCCTTCTCCTTCCACGAGAGGAGTGTCTGACATCACAGTCTGGGAACCAGCTTAGCTCCTTTTCCTGAAAAGAGGCAGGATACATCTTAGTATAGTTGACTTGTCCCTGTATTTCTCATCCTCCAAATCTTCCTAGGATGGTGCCTGCTTTTTTCTAAGATGTGATGAGAGAGAGAGAAAGGGGAGTAAAGGGCAAAGGTAACCAAGAGGTCAAGAAGAGATGCTTTCCCTCAGCCACTGCTAACAAGGCACAGCACAGGAGTTTCACACGGCTTCAGAAACCCTTGTTCCCCGCTGGTGAGCTCCGTCCAAGCCCGGGTTCACCAAGGTCACAGCAAAAGAAAAGGTTGTACTTCTGTTGATCAACGCTGCTAAGCAACAAGTCATAAAAACCAACATCACCCTTGTCTTCTGCTGGTTGCAATTAGAGAACTACAAACAGGATCACAGATTCAGGGCTGGGAGAAAACCTTTAGCAGAGTGAGTGTGCACTGCTCCCTGCCACACAGCCCGTGCAGCAACTTCTCATTAGACACACACCAGCATCCCCAGCCATTGCAGCCTGCACAGGGCAGGTCAGCCCAGGCCTCTGAAGCTGTAATAGCCTTTGGCTTCTCACAGGTTGTAATCTTTAGGTTGTAGTGGGCACTTTCAGTTGAAGAAACAAAGCAGAAGTGTTGTCAGCCCCTGATTAATTTCATGAATATTTGAGTCATGTTAAAAGGTGCATAACTAAAGATTTCATAGGCTACTCTAACAGTGGAAGAGATGAGGAAAGGAGGACATAGTGACACAGACCAGGAACTCACTTTGCCACAGTATTTTAAGGAAGAACACAGCAATCTTATCACGCATTCTGAAAGGTGAAGCTTTTGTTACAAGTAAACAATCTTTTACTCAAACTACAAGAACTTCTAACTATTCCCCACTTCAAGCACAATTACAAACAAGCCCACCTAGTGCCAAAGGACAAGCATCCCATGGTCCCATGCAACACACAAGTCCAAAAGATGGGAACAGGCATTGAATTTACAATTTTTGTAAGCCTCACACAGCAAACACTGTCAATCACATCAGTTTGGCTTCACAGTGAATTATCCAAGATAATTCTTATGCTCCCATGGGAGGAAAAATAGAGAAAAATATGCATTTCTCTTGCTGCTTCCTAATGCACCTTCTCCATACACTTCTCCTCCTTGTTCATCAGCTGAACCATATCTTAGTATGACAGGAGGAAACAGACTATGTCTGTCATACTTGCATTCTAAGTATCGACTCTAATTGCTTCGGAGTTTTTAATTTTGAAATTGTTATTCTCAATTTACAATTGTTCCCTTATGAGGGGGGTAGGCTACTTTTAAATGAACTGCAAGAATATGCCTGCGGAGTAGCTGAAATGGTTTTTGGAAGAGGGATCCTGTTGCTAGATAGTTTGTGCACTGATGACTGTTCAGCTCTCCAGAGGAACACACTAATGTTTCCTTAAATACATTCTTTACCAACTTTTGTTCAATCTTTCATCAAATTATAAATGTTTTAGAACAGTCCAGCAGGAATAGTTACAGAAGCACTAAACTCTGTAAAAATGTTTTTCTCATTTTAAGTCACAGAGTATGCTACTTATTGACTGTGCATCCAAGGGGGAGCAACAGAGCACTCTGAAAAAGGAAAATAAAAGAGAAATAAGAATGTTTGTACCAGTACAGAGCAAGTCAGTAATTGAATCTTGTCACATTACAAAAGAAAACTTTAGGAAGGGAACTGCATAGAGTTTAAAAAAAAAAAAAAAAAAAAAGGTTTTTTTTTCTTTAGCTTTTACTCAACTCCCATGCCCCAAAATCTCAAACAGCCAACACACTGCAGATTTTACAAATAAGCAATATATGTGAGGAGAACATAAAGGCTGAAGCACCATGCAAAACAGGAAGTAATGCATTTGCAGAAGGCAAGGGCAGATTAGATATCAAAGGAAAGTTTTTTATTACTTAAAGCAGGACATTACAACAGAACAGTAGTCAAGAAGGGGTCACTGGGTCCTGTCACTGAAAACAGAGAGATTAGATATGAAAGGAATAAGTCACACTAAGAGCATGAACTTGCTAAGAGCATTTTTTCAACCTTAAGTAACATGGCTGTAAATATACGTGGGGCTCAGAGTAAAGACCATTGAACTGTGACCCTTACACTCTCTGACCTGTTTCAGTCCTGGGTAAATCACTTGATCTCACCACACTTGTTTTTTGCCAGCTGTGAAACACCAGCAACATCTATTACACAGGGACCTGGGGAAAAGTTTCACACTTACAGACAACTGCAAGACTTTGTAGAAAATGACTCTGCGTATCTAAACAGTTTATTCCTTACCTCCCTAACTCACTTGTCTAACAGTTTGTTTTACCTCCAGCTACAAACCCTCTCTTGCTCTTGGCTTCTCATGAAGTTATATTATTTTCCCATACTGTTCTGCAATAGCTGTGGGTTTAAGTGTTAACATGAGAGCAGCTTGACAACTCCAGAAACTAAGAATATGTCAACATCCTACTCAACAGATTTGTTTACTATCTTTTTTCAGAAGCTTGTTTACTTGAGTAACAATATTTTAATGCATTTTAGCCAAGTTAATCCCACAGAGATAAAAATTATGAGCTGGAAACATTCTTCCCTATCTTGGGACATAGTGGATTGCTTATGGAGTTGTAGCTGACCAGCTGAAGCTCTGCAGCCCTTCTGAAGACAATGCATCTGCCCAGCCCACGAGTACATGAACAAAACTGCACAATAAACTGAGCAGCAGCTGACTCCAAAACACATCACAGCAAAATTTTACAGGCTGTAAAACAAACTATTTCATTACCACATGGAAGGCTCAGTTTATAGTTTGCACAGGACAGCTTTTCAGTTTGGCAGGGGAATCACTGAAAAACAAAACAAGGACCCTCATTTACTCTTTCATTTCCAAAGACTCCTTTCAATATAAGGATATTTCTCCATCTACTGAAGCATGAGGCATAATTGAACACATAAAGAAGGCAAATCAGATTTTCATTTAATGCTCTGCTTTAAAAGGAAAATGCAGTTTGAAGAACCTACTTAAGCCATTGTACTTCTGCTAAGAGTTCATTTGTAAATTAACAATATTATAAAAGAAGCAACAAAATGAGAAAATAATGATAGCCCACGGCTTGAGTGGATCAGTAGACCTGCACCCAGAAAATAAATACTGAAGAAGCTATAAAACATATTCTGCTTGAGCAGGTGTCATTTAAACAAAGCTGCAGGTTCTGTTTTACTTGCTTGGCAGCTAATGTATGACAGACAAGGAAAACAGCAGTCCTGACAGAAGAAGCAATGACCATAATAAGGGTTTGATCTAACAGATAAACACAAATGAGATCACCTCAAAAACAACCACCTGAAACAAAGGGACTATCAAAAACTTGAGAACTCACTGGTTAAAATGCTGCTGCTCTCATTAATTCGTTCCCATCTGACCGTCATTTCTTCTACCAGGTACCATAAAATACAGTCAGTATTTAAAGCTGAAAGGACTCGAAGGACACAAGACGTTGCTCTTGGTTTGGGGCCCTCTCTGTCATACTCAATAGAGGCTGTTTAAATAAAAAATAAACTGTAAGCACTGTATTTCTCTCACAATTCAGCATGGTCATAACAAAGTCAATGTGCTTCTGCCACTCCATACATTCCTTCAGCTGCCTCTTTGTAACTGATTGCAACAATCCCAAAGTAGAGATTAAGAAACAGGAGTAAGTGATCAGAACTCGTAAGTTCTGAAAATTTAGGTGATGGAAACCACTAACACCAGCTACCCCTGTACAAACTTTCTTACCAAAGAAATGCCTCAGCTGTATAGCCCCCAAAACACCACAATGCCTTCCTTAGTGTTCCACTGCAAACACTGCCTAGCAGGCAAAAGTTGGGATCACCATGTAACAACTGGGACAAGGGGAATGCAGAGGAAAAAGTATTTTGAGGGGAAAAAAGCCCTGAACAAAAACAAACACCATGAAGGTAAAAAGAGGATTTAAGAGAATTTAAGTAACCCAATTCACTGCTGTACTGGAATGGGGTTGCCAGAAGCCAAACAGGTGATATTGAGCTAAAGTTACCATACCCTTTATGTACATGTCCAGAAAATCAAAACTGTGAAAATTATCACTTCCAATATATTTCTTTAAAAATTAACTTATCTAAGTACCAACAGGCTCACAAATTCTCCTGCTTTACTGTCCGGTCTCCTAAAATCAGCACTTTTCCACTTTATCCTTCACATTTAGTGGGTAACAGAGGAGCTCTGCTTTCTAGATCATAGATCAGGAAAATGTTTCCTCCAGATTTTTCTCAAGGGAAAACAGAAAATAAAGTTCTTTTGGTTGGAAGCAGTCCTGTCTTCTGCAAGAGATAAACAAAAAATACCAAACACGACTGGCCGTTTTGTTTGAATTCAAAAAATGTAAGTCAGATCACAAAACTACAAAACATTATTTTTAGAGACAAATTATTCTAGTACAAAGACATTTGCTATTAAAACATTATGGGTAACATTTGTCTAATCTGATGTCTGCATGTAAAAAAAAAGTCTAACTACATTTTGCTTTTTAATAAAACATCTATTTTGAAACCAGATGGTTAAAATTCCCTTCTCCTACTGTACAGTAATAACTAACTACAGCTTCCAAAGAGGGACCAAACACCACTATGTTCTATTTATATGCATACAATTTATTTAAAAGTAAGGCTGTGGTCTGGTGCTGTCAGGCAGTGCAGTGTTCTTGCTGTCACTCGAGGTGAGGAAAGAAAATGCAATCCATTCTGGCAACAGCTGCTGCTATATTAGAATGAAAAGCTGCAGTGTCAACTGCTCTGAGATGACCCCACAACCAGAATCCAACCCTGCACCACCACAAACCTCGCTCTCCTGCCCTCCCCAAACCCAACCATTTTACACGGGCATCCAGTTTTTATCAACAGATCTAAGGCATGTAGAAATAGAAGATTTGGAAGTTTATTTTTTTTCCAGTAGTGTGTAGTAGTCTCTTAGTGAGTGTTTAGATTTGTCCCGATCGCTGCATATACAGAATCCAACAGAATTCTTCTGTATTCGTTTCCGCTGCAGCAAAACATCAGAATCCACACATAGAAAAAGTGCATTTAATGTTCACGTTTACATAAAGCACCCATCAAGAGCAGAGTACAAACAATGCTTAGAGACCATCTTTGAATGCCTTCAGCAGCAGGTCAGCCGCCAGCCCAGGAGACAAGACCCCTGTAAGAACCTTTTCTTCCAGAAGCGGGATCTTATCCTTGACGGCCAGGTGAGTGCGGAAGTGCTGCAGCACGTTCTCCTGGATGAGGTTCCACATCCACACCTTCTGCTGCCGGCGCCGCTTGGCCAGCAGCTCGCCGCTGCCGAGCATGAGGTCGCGGAACTCGGCCATTTGATCCCACATCTCCGAGACGCCCTCGCCGGTTTTGGCGGAGATGCGCATGACCTGGGGGGGGGTTCAGGGAATGGCCAAAGCCAAGTTACCTGCTGGCCTCCAGGCTGCCAGGACTGCATCAGGCAGATTGCATGGAAATCAGGAAATGTGTCCGGGAAGCTTCCTTCAATACCTGCTTCATGAGGCTCTAAGCGTTTCTGTCCCTTCCCCTCCAATGCCCCCAAAATCTGGGATTCTACTAACTAGTAGTAGACCGCGAGATCCATACTATTTGGGATATTTTTCCAGCTGCTTGTTATGAGAATCATTTTTAGTAAGTCCTTCAGCTAAGAGGCACATTATTGCTCCTTTACTTAAATGTAGATTAAAGTGCATACTCTGGTAGCTATTCTTTTGCACTTTAAGTATTCCAGAAACACGGTATTTTGAATTTATTTTTTTATCTTTGCTTTCCAGACCAGGAACTAATTTTGCCAATAATATCCCAGAAATCTAGCGCTGTCTTTCAAATTGAACAGCCTGGGTTGTTTTTTTTTTTAAAAAAAAGCTTCTCTCCTTTTCCACACTTGGAAAAGAAAGGCTAATCCTCATGCAGGCCAGCTGATTTAAACTCAGCCTAATGGGTCAATTTCAACACCAGGGTAGAACAAACCTCCTTTACAGACAGTTTATTTATAAAGGAAGTGAGAGTGTGTGTGTGCTTATCCTATATACACATATTAAAAACTAGTACTGAATCTTCTCCCTAAAAATCCATCAAAACCTTTTAATAGATAAAACACAGCATTAAAACTGAAGTCCTACAGGATAAGAATTCCAATTATCTAGCCATCTTTATTATGTGAGAAACTAAAAAAAAAATGAAAGCAATAAAGCAAACACGTGAACTAGTGGAAGAACAGAGATAATCACAGGCTTCAGAGTTATAAGAGAGGGAGAAGTAGATTAAGGGACATTTTTAGATATACACAGTTTACAAAAAGCAAGTGAAGTTTGCACCACTCCTGATGTCAGTAATAGCTCTGCTAGTGCAGAGACTGTAGCTCAGGGCAGAAATCCTGGGGAGGAGAACTGGCTTTGCAGTGTTTTATGTGGCACACCTGAGATCAGAGGTGAGGCACAGACAGCAGCAATCACTTCTCCAGCCCACTGAGACTAAACAACTAACTGCAATTTTTGAAAAGAGCCCAGGGACACTAGGACAGCTAGGTGAGAAGATACCAATCTTAACTCATTCAGCACGTTTTCTGGGTGGAAAAATACAAAAAAGCTCCCAAACACATCACCAAAACCCAAACAAAACCAAACCAGACCCAAAGAGCCCCACAAAACACAGGCAAGTCCACGAACCTTTGGCCTCCAAACCTTGGAACGCTTGCGAAGCAGCTTCATGGCACTGATGTACTCAGCCTGGATCCTCCGGGCAGGCACAACCAAATCACCATCAGCCTTGTTGATAGCAACCAGGTCTGCCATCTCAATGATGCCCCGTTTGATGCCCTAAATGCAGCAGGGACAGCAATCAGGAGTACCCAGAGGGGCTGTGACATGCTGATTCAGCACAAAAAGCAGGTCAAAATGATTTGGTAGTTTCTGGTTTTCTCCCCAAAAATATATATAACTAGTAAACATGTCAAAGTTAAGCCACAGAGTATCAAAAGTTTACATCCTCATACTTTCAAAATCAAAAAGGGAGCTTAACTGTGCAGTAAGTGGATGACACTGAAAATACATAATCATAACAGTATAATGGACAAAACACTACTGATATGGGCTTTCTGCACAGATGCTACATGCTGAATTTAAGTTTCTCTTTCTAGTCCCAGGTAGTAACCAATAAGAGAAACTGAAAAATACCTGTAATTCATCTCCACCCGCAGGTGGTAGCAGTAATATAAACATATCAACCATATCAGCCACAGCAAATTCTGACTGGCCCACACCTAAAAAATTAAATTCAGAATTTACCATTTACTACAAACTTTCAGTCCCATTAAAGACAGTAATTGTGACAGATCCCAGCACTGCCCCACGAACAAATCCCACTAACAAAACAAAGGCAACAGGAAACATGACAGTTTAGTAAAAGACACACAGGACTAGAAAACAAGACAGAATAAGCATTTGTGTTCAAGCAGTGACCATGTACAAAAACATGGGCAAAATCAAGGCAGAGGTATGCAATTATTAGCACAGCTTATTTTCATCTCACAATAAGACAAACAAAGCAAAGCCTTAGCACATACCTACTGTTTCCACAAGAACAACATCGTAGCCTCCTCCTTCGCAGAGCAGAATGGCTTCATTTGTGGTCCTTGTGACACCTCCCAGTGTCCCACTGGTTGGAGATGGCCTGATGTATGCATTCATGTCTCTTGACAACTCAGTCATCCTTGTTTTATCACCCAGTAGGGAACCTTAATGTTAAATTATTTCAGCGCAATACAGCCAAACTCCCCCTTCTCCCCGCTCCTCTCCAATAAATGAGTGAGGAAAGACAAGACAGATCTCTCGAACAAAGTCAGTCAAATAAGAATATCCTAGTTATAGTTGCTCAACACTTAGCTGAGGACTAGGAAGCTACTGTCTGGTTCTTCTACTTCCCAGAAGCTGGAAAGGCCTGACAGGGAGAGCTTACTGCTACCAAACATGAAGAATTTGTGCTAGGTCAGAATGAATTCTACAACTCCCGAGTGGTTTTTTTTGAAGCCTACACACATCAGGCCATGCAGCTGATTCTTGTCTGCTCCTGCCCAAAGGGACAAATCTCTGCATCGTGATTCTGACACACCTTGGTGCTGGATGTTTTGTTTTAGGAGAGCTGACACGTGTTCCTGCCTTTCTTCTACTCAAACAAACTGCAAATCACACTCAGCGAGATCTACACGCTCCACGCGTCCTCCAAAAGATGAGAGACTCAAATTCTTGCAGCTGCTGCAGTCTTGCTGCCACATTTTGCTACTCTGCTGATGCATCCTGAAGGCATGCATCAAAGAGCACAGTCCATCTTAGCTCCATGTCACTGCAGTGCTCTAGTTATTTCTTTATAAATAGTTACACCTCTAACAGCACGGAAGCTGGAAAAATTAATGATGCTGCCTTGCAGCTGCCCCTTACGGAAAGATCAAAATCAAGATTGCATTATTTGTATCAGAGATACCAAGAATCAGGCATGCTCAGCTTGTAATTTCCCTACAATTTTTTATTGGAGAGTTTCAGATCACAGCCTGTCATTAGTAATCCTGCACAACCTAAAAAAAATTCAAATTTAGAAAAATAAATTGTAAGGCGAGATTTGAATACTGGAAAAGAGGAAATCTGAAAGAATTACAACAATGATACGTATTTTCCAGTTTGGTATCACATAAGAAAAAAATATGAAAACTTGATTTCTTTTACATTTTACTGTTACAAGCACCAAATTTTTTCCACTTGGCTCAAAGAAATACTTCAGTAGTTGACAAGGTATTAGAAACTTGACTCAAACTTTAATTCACACTCACCACCACTTGTACTAGAGGAAGGGTCTACAGCCAACACAGCCACTTTGTGGTTTCTTTCCGTAAGCATCTTCCCAAAGCATTCTATGAAGGTCGACTTTCCAGCACCAGGAGGACCAGACAACCCTAAATGATCACATTAGGAAGAAAAAACATTTTGTTAGTCAAATAAATAATACATCTTGTGAATACCATCAATATCTAGTTGATAACAATTCATACTCTAACACAGCCTCACAAAAAAAGCAAATAAAAGCTATGCCAAAACAAAATAGGAGCTTGGCAACACAGCAGCACTTCACCATCCCTCATCCTATTGACACCAACATAACACTGGGTTTATCCACATCTATTTCTTCCCCTCCAAATAAAATTACTTCTACTGTATGACTTATCCTTCATAATTTTCAAAATGTTATATATTAGAACTGGACTTTTCAGATTTACTACAAAAGAAACACTCCAAAAGGAAAATCAAGCCTGTACCTTGAAGAGTTCTTTCCAAAAAATGAGGCCATTTCTCTGCATGTCAAAGCTCACAAACTAAGATTAGCACCAAACTTTTCTCACTCCCATGCCCCAGTTCTTGTTCTTACTACCTTTGTACAGACAGGAGAGATGACAGCTGGGCATGACACATGTTAGCAGTCCTTCTCTTTGTAAGGGAAAAACATTTTACCAGGAGAAGCAGGTTCAAGTCTCCTTCAGCAGAAAATCAGGCTGCTTAACAGAGGGCCATAGAACAGGAAGGTGCATGTTTTACCTTCTGTAGACTAAAAAAGGGATTCAGGAAGTGTTCAAGGAAACACCTTTAGGAAAAGACCAAGTGTGCTTGACAACATCTTTCCCTAAGTGTAGATAACATCTGCATCAATCTGCAAACTAACTAATGTTTCACCTTATAATGGTTACACAACTGACCCTGAATAACACACTCCCAAGAAGCCATAATAATTTCTAAAGCATTTTTCATCTCAAGCCGTAATTCCATTGGACAATAGAAGTAATCTAGATTGGTTATAAACCACAAAGAATAACAATCCAAAACTACAGACCACAAACAACAGTGATAATAAAAGGTGAGGACAGTAATTACATGTAACCAACTACTAGACAAGACATAAAAGGACTAACCCACTCTAAAGGCAAGTGGCTTTCCTTGATTTAACTTTTCTTGTTCCCTGTGGTAGGATAATACCTTCTGAAGGAGCACCTGGGCTACTTTCTTCTTCCTACTCTGAGTTGATTCTATGAGTGTAATGGATTCAGCTAAGCAGGCTCTGTGGCCCTGGATTAGCCCCTGGTAAAGTCTGTCTACGAGTCTCTGCTCCCGGTCAGAAAGCTCTTCTGCTTGCAGCTCAGGGGCTGCCTGCTGGCACAGCTCTCTCCTCAAAGCGTTTGACGAACAAATCCATTTTGTGTGACAGCCGTGCGCTGGCCTGAGAGACTCAAGGCCCAGGAAATCTGCTCGGGAAGTGAAGCGAAAGTTCACAAAGTAAGTTCTTCTGGAGAAATAACAACGAGGGAATCTCAGCAGCAAACAGGGGATCTTCATCTTGTTTGGAACTAAAAAGTACCGGAGCTGTCAGATCACCTCTGTTTGCAGACACCCTAAGGAGAAGGAAAATCATTTTTACTTTCCTCAAAGCACTTGTGAGGACTCAAATTAAGTTTATGTACACCCCTGATCATCAACTTTGATTTTATCTGTACCCGCTGCCTTGAAAAAAAAAGACCATCCCCTTTTCCCGTCAAACAAATACAATAAAAACACGCTACAGAATCAAAAGTACAGCATCTCTTTATTATCATACTTCAAAAATAAAAATATCAGATGAAGTACTTTTAAATAAGCCTCTGAGAGCAAATGCAGCACACTACAAACCCAGGAGCAATAAATCCTTACGCTTACAGAAATGGTGGTGCATTCTAGTTTGACGGGCTATTTTAGGGCTGTTTTTAACAATTATTCGGGACAAGGGCATATTGGCACTTATTTCCATCAGAAAGAGGAAAAAAGCAGGGTGGGGGGAGAGTTCAGACACAAGAACATTTAGAAATAAGCAGGAGGCGCTGAGGCCTCTCCAAGGCGCCCGGGCGGAGCCAGCCCCGCTCCCGCTCCGCCGCCTCAGCCCGGGCGGCCGCTGAGGGGAGGAGGGCAGGGAAAAGCCGCCATTCCCGGCCGATCCCCGCCATTCCCGAGCGCTGCCCGCCATTCCCGGCACCTACCGGAGCCGCCCCGCTCCGCCCCGGGAAGTGACGCCCTCAGGCTGAGCCGGAACCCGCTGCCCCGCCGGGAAAGGGCCGGGAAAGGAGCGACCAAGGCCGGGAACGAGGAGGATCGCGAAGGGCACGGCGCTACCCCGCCATTGCCCGGGCCTCCCAGAGCGAGGGGTCAAGGCCTCAAGACTCGGGTCCGGCCATTCCATCTGTACACAAACTTCCATGGCCGTGGAGTCACCAGTGTCCCTGCCCTGGCCTTACAGTGATGGATGTTTCAAATCATCTTTTCCCTCCTGATTTAGAGGTGTCCGCTCTGAATCCGTGCATGGCCATTTACTAGTCCGCCCCCTTCGTTTCATACACCAGGAAGGGAGAAGAAATGCTTAAATCCCCGCATGTGCTTATTAAATGACATTTATTTTCAGCCTTATTAAACCTCCTCTTCAAATTTAGTTTCCTGTTGTGGAATGTTGGTTGATCGTGAGGCGGGGTTCGTTTTGCTTCCTTTTTTTTTTTTTTTTAACTTACTATTTCTCCAGGCATCTCACAACCCTTTTTCTGCTATCAGATCTATTTTCTTTTCAGATCTATTTTTCAGATACTCTTATTTCTTTTCAGATCTATTTACATTCTATTTCCAATGAATGTAAACACATGGAACCCGCTGGCTGAGCTGTTCCCAGTGCCTTGCACTGCCCTGCAAAGACTTTTTCACAGTGTCATCACATGGGCAATGAAAGTGACAGAGTATCAAATAGTAGAAATTTTGCTCTGAACTGCTGAATGCACAATTTTATCTCACTGCTGTTATTCTGGTCCAGAAGATGATGCTACACAGAGAATTGAACACTTCAGGGCTAAGAAAATATGCAATTTTGTGTGCCTATCAGCATGGGATGAAACCACGGCAGAAAGAGACAAGAAGTTCCATTTTGAAATAGCCTCGTGAGGTCTTTCTGTTTTACCAGGTCTTTGTTCACCAGAGTTAGCCTGGATCACTATAATCTCTTCATTAACAAGCTTTCTAAGGCTCTCTGTTTCAAGTGCTGTACTTACACCTAGGTAGCACATCCCCACTACTATTTTAATAGCAGCAGAAACAACAAAAAAACCATTCTACTACAGCTAAATTAATCCTTCAGTTTATGCCCCTTTGTGCTTCCCCAAACTGAATACTTTTGTCAGTGACCTTGATGAACAGGCATGGAAAAGTGCACATTTCATCAATGCTGAAGAGGAGAGGGGATTGTTCAGTTCTCTATGATAACCTTGTGGACCGGAATAATAGGAGTGAGATTAAAGTGTGCACTCAGCAGTCCAGAACAAAACTGCTGCTCTTTTATACAGCCCACCAGCTGTACTGCCAATCTGATATGGCCACAAACAGGCATGAATGTGCTGTAGAGTCATCTCCCTGCAAGAGCTGTTTTCAAGACTTTGTACACTGGTGAGGTCTGGAACCCCAAATTGCCCAAGCCATCCTCTTTTTTGTTCCCTTTCCCCCCCAACTCTGTTATTCAACAAATTTGCTTTTCACCAGTCAGAGGCTACAGTCTCCAAATGCCAGATATGAAAGGATGACTTCCTATTGCCTTGTCAATTATATACACCCTTTCTTTCCACAGTCTTTCATATATCAGGGATTATATAGGTCCGCTAGAACTATGTGCACTTCTACCACTTCTGATTTACTTTTTCTATAACCTCCTCAAAAACAGGCAAAATACTCCCTTAGAGGCTGGATCATATCTAGAGTCTTCCTAATCTACATCCTGCCATGCTATACAGTGTTCTTGTGTTTCTCCTATAGTCTTTTAATGTATGCAACTCAAGGGGGGGGATTTGCTTGTTGTTAACACAGCCCAATAAATTTTGGGCAGACTCACTGTATTTGTGCTTTCTAATCTCCAACATACAGATTTCCCTTGGCTTCTGTATTCTTTATCCGCTCATCATTAATTTACTTAACATTGTTGCTGAGCTATTCAGGAGAGTAATTCAGTAGCTTTCTGCATCAGGCTCTGTTTCTCCTTTTTCTTCAAAATTATTTTTCAAATTTGGGGTGGGGGGAGTGTGTTTGTGGATTTGGGTTTTTTTTTTAATTTCAAAATTAACTCATATTCTGTGTTCTCTTTTCTTCTTTACCCCAAGGGTGTCAGAAGAATAAAAATGCACCCCCCATAGTTATTCCATCACAGTCTGCAAACTTCTCCAAGAAAATTATCTGTTTCAACCTCCTTGCTGCAAATTTATCCCAATGTTAAAGAAAAGGGTACTGCTGGTAACTCATGAAATAGCAGTCTTCCTTCTGAGCCAATACTAAATCAAACATCCTGTAAAGTGCTATAAATATTGTGCCATGAGCTAAAGGTGCAGGGAGGCACAGACATTCAGGCAAAATGTGCAACTGAATCCAGATCATTACAAAAGAATAGAAAAAGACCTTTCTGTAACTTCTCACAGCAGGAATAGTATTAACACTAGAATCTGCCAAATTCAACCATGCAAATTTACATTCTGTCTAACTGGCTTCCCCTTGCAGTTTTAGTTGGATTGGTTCATTCTTTCTTTCTCTGGCAATACTGATTTCCTTGCTCTGTTCACCTCCTCTTTAAGAAAACCCAAAGTAATCTTTGTGCACATAATTAATACAATGATATTTAATACCATCATAGACATTTCCCTACCGCAATATGCTGTAAAGGCCAATACAAAACCACAGTCCCTGCCATGGTACAAACTGAAACTACAGTGGTGGCCAAATGACCATTTGCCCTTTATTTCAGAAGGCACCCCTCAATTCATTTCAGTTTTCACAGAAGCAGAAAAGTTTGATCCAACCATCTCTTTACAGCAAAACATGAAGCAAGGTAACTGCTGATTACTGCATTCCTTTCAAGAAGAAAGGCTAAGCTTTTCAAGGACAGTCTTAGCACTCTAGACAAAATATACCCTCCTGGCTTATCTTAGAAGATAATTGGACACCTGAAATGAAATCACAGAAAGCATATTCACAGCTGAAAGTTTGCCTATTGAAATGCAGCTTGAGCCCAGGCCTCAGATCTGCAGTCATAAGATTTCCTCAGGCAAGGAAACACCAGGAAAAAAGGCCATCTCCCCAAAAGCTCTGCAACTGCTACACCAACAGGAGTTTGCTGACTGTGAGCATCCCAAGGTTTTTCTACAAAGGCCAGGACAGGGCAGCAGGACAGCTGCCTGGCTAGGTATGGAGAAAATAGCCTTTCCACCTACACAGGAGGACAACTCCATGAGCAGATTCTGCTGAGCAGATTCTCTGTACCTGTGCTGGTGAGGAGCCATAAGGCTGTCAGGGCTGCTAGAGCCTGAAAGCCTGGAAAAGAAAATTTGCTCTTTGAGCTTTGGCTGAGAACTACAAGAGAGCATCTGAAGAAAGCAGAAGGAAAAATGATCTTAAATTATTATGGTTTGTATTTGTGTAACATTTTTATAAACAAGGCAGCTGAAGTTTCTTCACAACACCTTAGAGCAGTGACTTCAGTGTTTCCTTGTTGGTATGAACTGAGCAGTGATTGCACATTAGTGAGAAATGACATCAGCCATTACAGGAAAGTTTTCTACTGCTTATGCACAAGTTTTTTAATTGTTAATGATGCACTCCCTGATGTGAAATGATTTTAAAATGGGACAGATAAAACCATATTTTCTTATAAAAGCAACTATCTTTTCTGTAAAAAAAGGAAAGACATTTACTATATAGGCAAAACGCCAAACATTATTTGTATACTACTGCTGGTTGTAAAAGCCATTTAAATAATGTTGTCCAAGACCAATTCACTGTTAAAATTATAAACCTGGAAGAGCAAGTCACTTGCCAGTAAAATAATATTTCTTTTTCATTCAATTAAAAAAGTATTTAAAAGCTTGGCTTAAAGAGTATGTTTTTCTCCATGGCCACCAATGACTCATATGACTCATGATATCAAAATATTTCTCATGTAGTTCATTATTACACAGCTGAAAAGGAAATAATGAATTGCCTCTTCCTGTTTTGTTGTTTTTTTTTTTTTTTTTAATACAGCAATGAAACCGTACTAAGGATATTTGTAAAAATAAAAAATGTAATACAATCTGACATCTGACTTTGCTGAGACACCCTCATTCCCAGCTACTTTTTGCTTAAGGAAAGGCCTAACTGGTTGCAGTTTTTAAGTTCTGTAGTTGCCAAAAACTCAAGCTGGAAGTCTCTGTTCGGCGGGCATTTGCTTGCTTACTCTCCAACATGCCCACAAAAGCAAGACTTTGGTCTTACAATCCAAAATTGTGTGCAAGCTAAATGCCCCATTTTTTCCAGGCAGCTGTAGCAGATGGGTGTGAAAAGGACAAAAAGGGAAGATTCTGCTAAGATTTGATGCTGTATGATCACCCCATCCAGAAACAGAGCACAACAGCATTCTGAAAGGCTGACTGACTCAGGGCTTGCTAAAAAGCCTGTTGGATCATACTGTGTGTCATTGCTTTACACCACAAAGTAAACAAACACCCTCATGTACGTACACCCTACGTTTACAAAGCTTAGCCTAATGATACAAAATATTGTACCACAGAATTAAGATGGAAGAAGAATCCTTAATTAAGACAAAATGGGAAGCAAAAAAACTCCCATGTCCAAACAACAAACCCCACTGCAATTGTAACTGATGCAGTTGCGTGGGAAAAATTAGCACAGAGCATATGGAAAAAAGTCAAATATTTGTTTAGAGGACCAGCTAATGGACCAGAATGGAAATTTGGAATCTTGTTGTTCAGAAGTTGGTATTTTCATCTAATTGCTTTCCCAACTAGGTCCATGTTTAGAAAAGAATTCAAGGAGCAACCCCATCTCAATATATCATTATATTAAGATGCAAGAATCAAAGATGAACACCTGCACTTCCCCCCCACTGGAAGTTAGCCATTAATTTGTTGTCTGAAAAATTGTGCTTATCTGTAGTGCAGAGGAATAAAATTGAGAAGTAATTCCCGAGACTCTCGCCATGAGGCTTCCCTTACCTCTTCTGGCCAGAAGGGGAAGCTAGCGCTATGCGGCTGAGTCACCCAGCCCGGACGGACTCTGAACACACGGGAATTCAGTTCACCATCGCCATCGAAAATCTGCCCTGTCCGGCAGAGTTTAACTACCCGAGGAACTTAAAGATACTGAACATTTATTGAGAGTGCATCCAGGAGCCTTCAGAGTGTAAAACACAAACGCCTTTCTGCAGGCATGTGTCCCATCTCGGTTTGGAAAATTACTGACAGAACACCAGCAGCAAGGGGCTGTAACCCTGTTTAGAAGCCCCTTACAGCGAGTTTCTGACTTCCCAGCACGATTTTGCTGTTGCCCCGTCTCTGGTCACTGCAGCAAGTCAGGGATCTCTGGGTAACATAAGGTTTACAAATGTCATCTTATTTCCCCACCTAAACCAGAAACAAAATACAAGGCATACATTTTAACCAGAATTCTGCTACTGCGTTAAGACACCTGCTCAGAGTATCAGTGTGGGAAACAAACAGAAAACTTTATCGGACACATATGAATAGTTGCCTTGTTGCATTAATATTAAAGGTTTTTTATTGTTTAGAATGAAGACAATAAATCTGCAGTACTCACAGCTCAGATGGTTTGTGATTATCAGCATCCTTCATCCTTTTCAGAGAAGATTCAACTGAATTTTAGTATGGAAGGGGAGAGACTAAGGGTTTGGTTTTTTTTCTGATCAGCTATTCCATTTCAGTTTCTCAGCATTGAAAACTGAGCTGTTTATTTGACTTAAGCTAATCTATCAGACATATTAGATGGCTCTTTCCACAGGGCTGTGTGATAGAAACAGCAGCAGTCAGATGCCAAAAACTGTAACTAGGTCTGTCCAAAATTTCTAGTTTTCTATCTATCTGCATGTCTCTAGTCTGGCCTAGACTCAGGCTTTCTGCCATTTCTGGAAAGAAACTTCCAGGAATACTTCACTTCTAGGAACTTCCAGGAATGCTGTCTCTTGCTCAGCCAGAGGCAGACTATTCAAATTGTCAGTGGATGAAACATTAAAAAAATGGACATAGGAAGTCTTGAATACAAGTCTGGGTTGCACACACACACCATCCCTTGTCCCTGTTTGCCATTTATTCCAAGAGAACATATCCCTGGTGCTACTTTCTTCTCACAAAGCAAGACTTGCTGAGTATGTCAGTGAGAGTGCAGTCACCAATAGTGGAGGTCTGACAGAAGGCCTTATTTCAGCCCATTAGTTTTAAAAAATAATCTAAAAGGATGGATTAAGCAAAAAAATGTATAGTGTTGCATTTAAAGTATTCTAGGAGGCCTCCTGTGTTGCAGTCTCTCCCCATCACCATCCCTTTCTGCTGCTAACTTCTTGTATGGACTTATTCTAAAAAAGACAGAATGAGTGGAGACTGAAAGGATTAAAAGAGCAGTTACTTGCAAAATGAGATATTTCTTGAAGGGAAATGGATTTTGTCTTCTTATATTTTATACCGAACACTGAGGAAGCTATAAAGAATTTTCTGCTAACATCAAAAAATGCAAGAAAATTACAGCTCAAGTCAGAGCTCTTAGCTCTTACTCTATGTTTCAGAATCACAAGTCAATGACATTTCACCTTCCCAGTGCTCCTGTTCCAGTGAAGGAAAAGTACGCAGTCATCCAAATCCATACTTCCTTTAGCTGGTGTTCTGGAAAAACAACATTTCATATTTTAAAGCCTCATGATCTACCCATCTAGTTGTGGGAAGCATAAAAATTCTGATATCATCTCCTTTGAGTGCATCCATTCTTGTAACTAAGTCTATGAAAAGAATAAAGGTGGCATCAACAATCTGTTTTAATGACAGTGTTTGTATCATTTCCAATTACACAAGTAACACTTCTCCAAAGTCATTAGTGCCCTGCCATTAGAGCTGTCACCGCTTCTTCAGTCTCACTGCTCTGAGAGCAAAGACTCTGTGGGTTCCTGCTAGGAATATTGATAAGCTTCAGGAAAAGCTCTTTTCCAGATGGTCTTGTATGAGGCATTCATACTCCAGCATTCCCAATGATGCTTAAATGCTCATACAGAACACACATTCCTGAGCAGAAGGAGTGGTTTGTTACTAGGATAGCTGTGCAAATCAATGAATTTTTTAGCTGCAACTCATCCTTAACTACACAGGCATATGGAACAAGGAGAAGAGGAGGAAAATAGTTTTGCCAGCTTTATATTAAATCACTATGTCTCAGTAGGTATGAAAATATATTTGGGTGACAAAGGCATCCTCAACATCTCTGACAGAATTCAGCTCTTCAAAGTTCAGACCAAGCCCTAAACACAGCACACAGCAGGAAAGCATCAAGAAGACCTTTGCTATTCCTAATATGCATTTTTCTAACCTGACATTGACCATCTCCAATGACCAACTCTCCAAAACCTATCCAGATAACTTCTTAGCGTTTAATATCTTAACTGGCAGAAATTTCTTCTCCCTGCCCCTAGTATTGCACTCAATTTTATTCTGTGCAGTTTGAGACTGCTATTTCTTGTCCTATTCTCTGCAAAGCAGAGAAAAGGAATTTAACTCTTCTTCCCCAGAGTAGCTACCTACACATGCTTTAAAACCTCCAGGTTTGACTCTTTCAGTTAATTTTAAAGCACATTTTATTCACCATTATGTTTTAGAACAAAACTTAGTGAGCAGGCAGTTTCCTTGCTTGATTCTGCCACCATGCACACAAACACTCCTGCATTAGTTACTGATGACTGCAGTGTCTCAGAGGCTCAGACAGCAGGGCAGCAAGTAATTCAGCAAAGGTTACTTCTGAAAACCTTTGGTCAGCTTTTCTGGAAGACTACAAATACCTAATGCTACTTATCTAACCACATACTTTCTTAATGAATGCATTCTAAATAACAAAGAGCAGATTTTAAAGTCTGACCTGTAAAAGAAAACTCTTTTTGTTCATTGTGATCTAAGAAAAAAATGACAGGGCATATTTTTTTTTCCATTGAAATAAGACAAAATGAAAAAAAAAAAAACCAACCCATCCACCTTCTCATTTTAAGGCAATTTTTTTAAACAGTAAATTTCAGATGTTTCTTGGATAAATATTTTAACTCTTATTTAAAAAAGAACTGTGAATACTTAGCATACAACAGTTTTAAGAGTTTTAGTGTTAAAAGGTATCAGAGAAACAGTCAAAAAAAGAAAGTGCAAGAACAAAAATAATAGCTTAACCTAAGGGGGTCATTTTTGTCAATTAGTTTAACTTATCTTTTCTGAGCACTAATCTGGACATTCCACATGATCAATTTCCAGAAGATATAAAATTTAAAAATTTTAGCTCAATTATGTAAGAGTTCTGAGATTAGGCCAACTTTTTCATAGAATCATTGCTCATTCTCACAAGAGCCTTATGAAAGCATCATGAAATGAAGAATGCCTCAGGATTCCCAGGAAAACATGATGGAAATCCGCTGTATTTCTAGTGAAGTGACAATCACTAAAGGCAAGTGCAAAGGACAAAATAAAATACACAGACATAATACATAACTATAAAGCAAACCCATTTTGTAGAAAGGCAAATTTTAACCAAATAGTAAAAGAAACATTCTAACTACACAAGTGATTAATCAAGTGGAAGAAGGTATGTAGGGAAGCTGCAAAATGCCTTCTAAATGTTACTCTAATCCTACAGAAAGCCCTTCTGACCATCCCATACACCACTTAAAGGATAAACGATGCAACCAGCCCCTCACCTGACCAGCATTTACTGCACTTCTGCATGTGCAGAACATGCACAAGGCTCAAATACGCTTCCAGTGCAGCATTCCTGAAAGAATTTCTCACAAATCTTTATGCACCCAAAGTGATGTTTTAGTTTTTCAAAGTTATTTTCCCTCCCCTCGCAGCCCTCCAGCTTTTAGACTGATCCTTTCAGAGGGCTGAAATTCATAATTCATCTGAAGAACACAGCATCTGTTCCATTGTGAGATCTCTCCCTGTGGCTGGGTCAGCTTTAGCCAGAGGGAAACCACATGGAGCAAGTCCCTCCAGATTTTTCCCTTTCCTCCCATAAAACTACAGAAGAATAATTCATTTTGGAGAGGTGGAAGGGAAGAAAGTGAAGCAGATCCCTGTACTCCCCCCTCTGAAGGTATGAGGACTTAAATTTCTCACCTGTTTTCATCCAGCTTTCCAGAAAAACAAAACACAAAAACCCAACCAAAACTATTCCTTAAAAGTAGGAATATTATCTTACAGAATGTGCCTTCTCTAAAAAAGGGATATTTAAATTATTTATAATTCTATAATTTGTACCTTAGTAACAAACCTGCAATACCAGGTTAATAATCTCAGACTTTTAGTCTGGAAGTTACATTTCTAAAAAACCCACAAAAAATAAACAGGATACTTGAAAAATGCCCAACAACAGAAATTAAAATACCCCCCACACAACTGCTTGTTTTTCTAGGTATACACTATCTTCTCATGTTATCACATGAAGTCATACTCTACTTTTTTCAGTAACCAGCCCTTTTACCGTGCTCTCCAAACTTCTGTAAGCATGGAGGAAGAAAGGTTGTGAAGAAGGGAGCAGGCTACAAGTACTGAGAGGTAGGAACTTCACAAGGAGCTTCTGGTTCTGCATTTGGAAAACTAAAACCAGACACAGGATATAATCCATAGCCCATAAACTTGAAAAGATGGAAATTAAGAGTGCCTAATTATTACATATGCCCTAGGAGGATATCATCAGTCTATTGTTACATTCCATGGTGTTCTTTTGGAGGAAATGAGGCCAGCTTTCACAGACATACTAGCCAGCACTTAGAAGTACACTGCATTCCACCTCCTGACAACTGCACATTTCATTTGCTACCTCGCTGGTTTTTACTGCTTACTGTCATCAGAAACTTCTGATGACCAGAGAAACCTCGACCCTGCTTCCAGTGGTGCAGGTCCAGCCTTGTTCCTGTGCAAACACCAAAACCTTCACATGTGCAGGCTTTCACCCGCAAGTGCTGTAGATAGAACATTTGTGTCTCAGATGGAATTTGTTGAAAAAGAGTTGAATGTGTAAGGCAGCATCTGGTACCAGCCATTCATCCCACATGTGGAAGCCAGTCAGAACCACGTTTTCCAAACTTGTGTGGCACTCAAAGGTTCCCAGATGGAGATGTTACTTGGGTTAGGCTTTCAGCTACACTCAGTCCCTTACAAGGACTGTTTCCTTCTTATGTGATGGGCAATATCACATTTTTCAGGCATGTCAGATAGAGTTGTAGAGAGAATGAATTTTGACTGGGCTTCTTGTATACCCCACCTATGTCAGGCCAGGTAATTCCCAACACAAGGAGACACAGTAATGTTTCACAAAACACAAGGGGTGACCAGAACATGGACAAAAAAAGAGGAAAGCCCACATATTCTGCATATCCTTTTATCCACCTTACTATCAAAGGAACAACAGTGCAAGAGCACCCAGACAACTCTAAAACAGCAGTGAAACAAACACCAAATACAACAAGAACACTCATAGTGTGGTCAGGTGATCCTTTCCCCCATTTTATCCAACAAAATGCTCACATGCAAGACCAGCCTCCGTGCTCATTCAGCTGCAAATTCCAGGTCTGACCATGCTTGGGGTTGTTCCCTGTAATGGCATTGCCACACCCCTGTCACCCACCCACTGCTGCTGGCACAGAAATGGGCATTTCCTGTACTTTCTCAGGTGATGGTAAGAAAACCTGGCTGTGAACCTTCCCTTGCCACTGTACACACATGGATCTTTTTCCATTACTTCTGTTGATTACTCACAGTATGGATTCATCTGGGGCTCTATGGTGCCAACAGATCCTGTGAGGGAATGGATGGCTCCTTACTCAAAGTACTCACTGCAAAATCAGGGTTCCCAAACTCGAGGCTCCCACCTTGAGGAGACAGCTCAGACTGCTCTTCGTGCCCTTGCCAACATTAAGACATCCCAGTGCTTTCCTAAGAATCTTTTTGAAGATGGTCAATTTCTAGAGAGTTCAGTGGTTTGATATTTTGATTGTGAGTTGCTTTCTATCAGTGTAAGATCGAATTTAACCAAAGATCTAGCACTTTATCTGTTCAAACTCACTCCTGTGACCTGGGGAAATCACAGGGACACTTGAGGCAATGATGTGATTCCTGAAAGACCAAGAGCAACACAGTGGGTCAGAAAATGGAATGGCCCCAATGTCCAGAGTGTGTTCTGAATTAGAGCCATATCAATCATTAGCAGTAGGGGTACAAAGAAACCCCACACTGCAATTCAAAGCTACCCCATGAAAGAGTATTTACAGAACTGCTCTCTTAGCACAAGATAAAAACCCAGTTCCTGAACTTTTGAGTCTCCAGTGCATGCAGACCAAGGTAGCTTCTTTCTGTGCTGCTTGAGAAAACAGCATGGCCCAAATCCAGCATACAGAGGGATCAAGCTGTGTTTGAGAGGTTTGAAAAGCGTTTGTAGTCAAACCATTGGCTGAATCACGTTCAAAATGAAGCCATACTTGGATCCAGTTTCTAAATAGTGCTGTTGCCAACACTATGGTCTATGGTGATTTTGACTTGAGGAGACTGGTCCACAAACTTGGAGAAATATCTGATGGGACAGCAGCCATCTTTCAGTCTCCACATGTATATCTGAAAACACTCAGGATTACCAATCCCTAAAGTATCAACAGAAGGCAGAAGTGAAGGGCTCAGAGATGAGACAGACCCTGCTCTCCTGCCAAGAACCAAGTGCTCCAAAAAAATATTTAAGTGTTACTGCAGCACTGCACACATCCAGTCTCATTTTCCTGCTTGTTCTAAGCTTGGCTCAGTAATCTAAAGGAACAGCAGACCGGGAAGTTCAATGTTATATTAAGAGAAAGGGGAAGGCAAAGTTATGCATATCATTTTTCTTTATAGAAAAGAATGTTTTTACACCTTGCAGGGACACTGGGGAAAGCTGCAACAGGAAAATCAGAATATGTTTTACAAAAGCAAACTGTGCTCTCCCAGCACATCTAAGCAAGTGACCGCTCCACATAAAGCAAACCCTGAGCAAGGCAAGCCTGTAATATAACTATAGCTCATTTTCTATTTACTATAGTACACAACTCTAAGTGGCAGGTCTAAAGCACTGCCATGAGATATCTTAACTCCTGTCTACAATCTGGAGCAAGTGACAGTGTTTACTTCTTCAAAATTAAACTACAGCAGCCTCCTCTGAGCTTTAGAGATTTAGAGTCTCAGATGAGCTGGCAGGATCATGAAGAGAACATACAGATTTTTCAATTTATGCCTTAGCGACAGGATAAAAAGGGGAAATCACAAGCCAATTCTTAAGAAAAAATGATCAATCTGCACACAGTAGAATAAAAAAAAATCTTAACATTCCTTAAAGATGATTGAATCAAATTCCAGACTCTTGGACTGTTTGTAAAATTTGGGGGTTTGTTTGACATTACTTTTGATTACTTCAGTCGCACAAGATCAATTAACAACATACACTGAGGATCATTTTTAACTGCAAGGCATTCATCAGACCTGCACAAAAACTGTACCCATCTTGTCCATTCCCTGCAGTAGACCCACTTAGCTCTGTAACCACATCAAGCCCAGTGGATTCTTACATTGTCAATTTTACTGGAGCCACTTCTGTGTTTGCAACAGGCTTTGATCAGGAGGCTGCCTCTCCATCACACCTGCCCCGTGAAGAACAGTTCACCACACACCCCAGGGGACACAGCCCTCCCAGCTGAAAGGACTGCAGGTGGGGGTGGATGAAACAGAAGCCACCTGCCAGACACCTCAATTAAACTGAACAAAAGTGGGGAACCACAGCCCTCTGCCTAAGCAGCTCCCGGCACATGAAGACATTCAGACACGTAACCCACAGTGGCAAAGGGACAGCACCTCCTGGGGATGACAAAAAGCAATTTGCAGAGTTCAAAAAAACAAGGAAAGTCATCCAGAATATAGAAGCCAGCGAGGGGAGCTTAAGGAACAGAAAGGAGAGAACATCCCCTGAAGGACAACATGGCAAGGGTGTCTCTCTTCACTGAGTTAAGTCAAGGACAGAGAAGGCCAGAGGAAAATAAGAGCCATTTTCCCTTCCCTCCTGCACAGAATCACAAATGTATTGAAGAAAATGAACTGTGAGATGATGCATGTAAAAAATGTACAGCTCCACCACTGCTGGTGATGGTAGAGTTATGTTGTATATCTAGGCAAGCATCCAGAAAAAGGTGACTGCCAGTTCATGGTCATGAATCACAAATCTCAAGAGCACACTAAGAGATTACAGTGTGCTTCACAGAACAAACCAGCAGCAATTACTAAAGAGAGCACCAAATCACAGCTAACTTCCAGGGTGTCCATCAAAGACACCTTGTCCTACCTTAGAGTGGGACAAGGCAAAGGAAAAGTCAAGGAGATAGACACACCAAGAAAGGTCCATATCAATTTCAGACACCTCTACACCAATTTGTAGTCCTCAAACAGTGACACTCACACCTGTATTGTGTTTAGAGGCTAAAAAAGACAACTATAGTTTTCTTAAGACAATAAAGGACAATAGCTACAGTAGCAAGAGCAGTGATTTAGCAGCAAATGGCTTTAACAAAGTAGACAGCAATACCAGGTTAGCAAGCATTAACAGATCAGGCCCATGATTATGATACAGGATATTATGATAAAACATTAATTATTTTTTCCATACCTTCCTAAACCCATACAGGTAAGCATGACTACCTCTCTTAGCCTTCAACAAACCTTTTAAGTGTTCACCAGATCCTCCTAAATGATTAAAATGTCATCTCCACTCAGGAAGAATTATTTGATTTCCAGCACTTAAAGGCCAAAGCAGAGATTTCAAAACACATTCAGCTCCATGGAATTATTTGGGTCCACATATACTGCTTTCCTCAATACAGACATCCCTGTCTTTTCCATTTTTCCTAACAGAGACTTGGCTTGGCTTTTAAGTAGCATCTTCTGTGTTTAACTTTTGTTCAGGAGATTAGATGGGGGAAACTAGAGGAAGTAAAACCAAATAAGCAACAGGAACTTACCTGTGAGATGGTTACAGAGCTGACACTGTAGGCTCTGTCCATGTTTTTAGTTCTCAACATTCTCTGTTTTGTGAGAGGTCAGCAGGAAACTCTTTTCCTTTCATTCTTGTCATTTGCCTTTAAAAGCTTTCTGTCTCCAACTATCCAAAGCAGGGCAAATCAAAAGGAACTTCTTCAAATGCTCCAAAAATTTTCACAGCAGCCTGAAGCCAGCAGTTGCTTCTTCCCAGGTAAGTTCTGTCCTACCTCCTGTGTTTCTGGCTGTTAGTATGTTGTGGTTCAGCCCCAGCTGGTAACTAATCACCACTCAGTGGCTGCTCCTTCACTCACCCCAGGTGGGATGGAGGAGAAAATTAAAAGGGTGAAAGTAAGAAACACTTGTGGGTTGAGATAAAGACAATTTAATAAGCAAAGCAAAAGTTGCACACACAAGCAAAGCAAAACAATGAATTCATTCACCACTTCCCATGGGCACGCAGGTGTTCAGCCATCTCCAGGAAATCTGGGCACCATCACACATAACTGTAACGTGGGAAGACAACTCCATCCCTCCAAACACCTCTCCTCTCCTTCCTCTCCTTCCTTCCTATTTTACATGCTGAGCATGACTCCATATGTCACAGGATCTATGTTGGGTCAGCTGGGGTTGGCTGTCCCTGCTGTGTCCCCTCCCAGCTCCTTGTGCACCCCCAGTCTCTTCCCAGGTGGGGTGGGAGGCAGAAAAAGCCTTGGATTTGTGCAAGCCCTGCTCAGCAGTAAGGAAAACATCCCTGTGTTATCAACACTGTCTCCAGCACAAATCCAAACCAGCCCCATACCAGTACTGTGAAAAAAAAATTAACCCAGACAAAAGCATCTGAGAGTCTCAGGTGCTACTCCAATCCACTCATCTCATTTAATGAAGTGCAGCTGAGATACTCTGTGCCATCATATGAAGGTACACTTTTTCCTTGCACCTAATATCTCCACACCACAAGCAAAAAGCTGGATAACAGATAATGAAAATATTATGTACCTAGCACTTCAACAGTATTATAGAAAAATTGACAACAGAAGGAACTCAGAAAAACTGGGATCCTGCATGTCCCACTTAATTCAGATTACCACTGAAAGTTTCTGAGGCACTGCAGAGCTACTATTTTCTAATTCTAATCCCTATTTAGGAAAAACAGAGAGGGATTACAGCCCAAAACATAAAAGACAGCAACGTTCAAAGCAGTCACAACATAAAACTGTCTTTTCTTACTCCAACGCTTTTTCAAAGTTTATCAAAACTTGCACAGGATCATCCAAATAGGAAAACATCCAAGTAGAAACACTCCTTAAGACTTGCATGATGGATGGTTACAGCACTAATTAAAAAAGAAGTCACTACCTCACAGCTGCATTCCATAAAAAGCAATGAAACTGTTGGGAACAGCTGGGAGTTTATGTAGTAGAGGCTGAAGATATCAAAAACAAAGACAGTGCCTGAGCAGCAAACAGCATTCTTCCACTTTTTGGTCATCTCTAGATTTTATTTACTTTTAAGACTTACATTTGTGCTATGACCACTTCTTTATGAAAAAGATATGTCAAACTGAATCTGAAAAGAAACCAAAAAAACCCTGTTCTTTTCTTGGAATGTAAAAGCAGCAGGTTCTTTTCAATAGGGAACTTGTACATTATGGATTTTTTTCCCCTGAGCAAGGGGAGAATTTTTAATTTTTTAATTTAAATATATATACATACTGAGCCAAGCTGTGGAATTAACTTTAACAAAAACACCAAAAAAAAGGAAAAAAGAAGAGAAAAAGGTGGCATTGACTCATACTCCAAAAAGAGCTATCACTCAATTACTCATTCCAGAGACAGACAGATGCATTCTGTGTCTGGCTGAACACACACTGAGCTCTGCTGCTCAGCCTCCCCTTGCTCCTGAGTTCAGCAGGGCTACTAACCTGTACTAATCATTACATCTAAGCTCAGCACATCTTCCTTTCTAGTTGTTCCTCCTCCAAGACCACACCTTTATCTGGTTTGTTAAGAGGCTGCTAAGAAGTGGACAAGACAAGGTTTTAATCAAATGTAAGCAGTAACAACAGGTTTTATTCAAAATTTCCAGTAAAGAGGACCCACTAGTTTTGGAATAAAAGTACTTGAAAGTACTACAGCTTACATGAATATAAAAGAGCAAAGAGAAGAAAATAAACCAAGCAGAAAAAAAAATTAAAAATATATATTTTTTTAAAAGTTTGAAATAGACCCCCACAGGGATACTGAAGTCCTCCAGACAATTAACAGTTACTAGGTTTGGCAAAATAAGATTCTCTCACAAAATTAAAAGCCTACTTTTGTTACATAAACTGTATAAAACTGCTCAATAGTTAAAGAGCACTCTGTACAAATTTGTCTTGAAATACATAGAGCTACAGCCTTCAAACTGCAGTAATTAATAATTTTGTCCTCTTCATGGGTAAAAGAAGCGGCACAATTGCTTTGGGGGAAAAGGAAGAGGCAAAAATAGTCAGAACTAACAAGATGAAGCCACTGTGAAAACAAAATGCACAACAAAATTCAGACCTCAGTTTAAACTAACACGCTATGTTTACAATATATTCTACATTTCAGCTGTCATTTTCCCCTCCCACTCCCACCTCCCCCCATTCAAATATTCCTAATTCCTTTATGGTCTAAATCTAATTAATTTCTAAACTTTCAAATACACCATACATACATTTAGCAAAAGAACATACCTAACATTCTTACAGCAGTATGGTCAGGACACAATTTCAGAGATAGCACACAGTTATTGAGATTAAACCTTATGCTTTCTTTTACTTTGAAAGAGAACAGCAGCCATCAGTGTAGTGTTTCCAAGAAGTACTGAAGAGAAGCTGCAAGAAGCAGACTTGGCCAACATCCACTCTCAGTTCCAGAGGACGTGGGGGAAACCAGTGAGTGCTGAATGTAAGGAAGGAGAACCTTAAGAGTGACGGCTGCAGGAAAATCCTTCGGGAACTCTGTCCAGCACACTGAATTTGGCTTTGGCTCTGTTGTCCCTCTTGTACTAAGCCCTGTAAATCAACTCCACAACAGTACATTACAATGTAAACTAAAATTCTTTTTACCAACAGTATGTCAAAGGGGTTTATTTATCTTTGTTTTCTGAACCCAGCAGTTGGTCACAGAAGTCAAGTGTTTTCATGGCTCTTTTTCAGCTGTTGCCAACTGAGGGGGGGAAAAAAAATAAAAACGTGTGTCTGACTCATACATCTTTCAAGTACATGCAAGGCTCAACTGTTTCCAAAATGCAGGAGCTTGGGACCTTTTAAGACACTGAAGAAATAGGATTATGAGGAGAGCCCATCTGAGTAAGTACTTTATCCAGCCACTGAAGGGGACCATGGAGATGTATCTCTATCCAGCATGGAGTGCTCGTTACATCCTGGCGATGATATTCAGCTCCCCAACCCTGGAAATAGAATCATAAGTGGGGAAAAAAAAACCAAATCACCTTATATTATAATACTAAATACGTGAAAAGTGTACTTCTTACCAAAATAGCTTTCAACACTCGTTATCAGCAGGGTGGCACAGCACCCATAGCACCCACCAACTATTATCACATTTCAACAAACAAATCAGAAGCTAAAAAAATCATAAATGTGGAAAAGTATCATTTCAGATCACTTGGAATGGAAGTTTTTAAAGACATAACTGTAGCAGTGCAAAATTTCCCCATACATCACTGCCAGCTGCCTGAGGTCCCTATAAAGCCTCTGAAGAGGGGGATATTCAAATCTTCTCTGCCAAGACTGAAAATAGAACAAATTGGGTGGAAATGCTGCCAAGCAGATAAAAAAATTAAAAGATGAGGTGATAAAAATGATGTGGAAATGGGGGTGAGGCATCTGTCTGACAAGAACCGAAGTATCATTCTCATTCACAGAGGTGATAAACGGAGCAGTAAGTCAGAAGCATTCCTCCTTGGAGAAAGAGGGCATGGTCATCCCCCGTCAGGCTGTTTCTCAACTTAAGACAGGTTTTGTTTCAGCTCATACCTGATTCTGTTACAGTAATTACCAAAGATATACAGTGATATTTAAAAGATTCAAAATTGTTTTGTAAGTGAACCATTTTTGGGGCAGGTCTGAAGAGAAGATGATGACATCTGCAGGTACAGTTTGCTCTGCTCTGAATTAGTTTAATCCCTAATGAAGGGATTTCCCAGCTCCCAGCACAGCTGGCAGCAGCTCTGAACACTGTGCAGTGCAACTTCCAATACACAAGAGGTCCTGTTTGACTGTTTAGGCAATGCTGCCCTACAACTCTATAGGATGCAGAGCTGTAAACAGCCTATTTCATTTTAGGAACCCCTGCCTTAACACATCTGAAAGTTCTCCTCCTCCCATCATGCAGAGAACTGCAGCATATCACCATCTTCATTTGATTACTTTCATTTAAGGACCAGCCCTTTCATATCAGTACCTGTGCTGACACTCACACAACAGCCACATCACAAATCCTGACCTTGCATGCCTTCCTAGAATAGAAGGGTATGCATATTGTTCTAAATAATGACTGCAGCTCCTAATTTGGGAGTTGCTGGTCAAGATATAAAGGACTTATGTGAAGAAACATCTTCTGTAAGTCACCTCAAGCTTTCTAAGTATGTGGGTCAGATGGTTTTCTGTCCACAAATACTTAATTTCACTAAGACCTGTCAGACTTAACGAGCAATTCCATCCTTAAAATTCAACAGCCATTAATAGGCTGATGAAGGGACTTACTGGACCATTCAAAATCACTACATTAAGAAAAAATAATTTACTTTGCTTACAAAATAATCTCAAGCAAATTGCCCACATACCTTTACAAAACTCATCCGGAGAGTGCACATCTTAGTAAGCTCATACACTGTCTCAAAGCCATGGTTCACAGACTGAGCCAGGAGCTGAGCAAACTCTTGATTATTGAAAATCTTCAGACTGCAGCCACTGGGGATTTTGCAGACCGTGGTGGGATGGAAGCCGTGGTGGTAGTTGCAGTTCCGACTTTGCACGAAGATGCTGCTGTCGCTCAAACATTCAGCGTACACCTCCCCTCCAACGTAGTACAGATGGACACCTGTGAGGAGAAGGTGGCAAATTCACACTCTGTGTCTGTTTTCATGCTCTGTCTCCACAGAGATAGGCTTCTGTTCAAAGAGATAAACCTTAATTACATATCAGAGTATCATCTGTCTTCATTTCTACTTTTCTCTTTCATCAGCAGGCAATCTGAAAGAAGAGTATGCATGTATGTATATATGTATGTATGTATGTATGTATGGGGAATCAACATGTTGCATATTCAACAGCACCAAACTAGCAAGCACAGTAGTTTTGATGCCTTCCATTGGACAACATGACCACTTGAACTTTTTTTTCATTATATTTAAGTGAAGCAGTAATTGGAATGCAAGCAGAGAGAGCAGAAACCTGCTGCATCATTTGTAGATACTGAAGCAGCCCCAGGCTTGATTCTCTGAAAAGTCTTGGGCAATTTGGGTAGCCTGAGTTTTGTCAGCTAGCTTTAATTCCAGAATGCTAGGTGGGGAAAAAAAAGGCCCTTGTATTCCTCAGACCTATCTGCCAAATGAGGCTACACACCAATTTTACTTTCCCCTTCTAGTGCCTGCTCCTTCACTTGTCATCCACAGCAGCAAAGCCCCAAAAGAGTAACATACAGAGAACCTTTGTGACAGTAGGAATAAATTCTAAAGGTTTTGAGAAAGCAAGAAAATTTACCTTCTGTGTTTAAAAATGGTTTATTTGCTACTTAAACCTTTCACCTCCCATAATGTCACAAATCACAGAGGTGAACACGGAGAATTAGAAAACTCGAGTGCAGTCCAGTAAGAAAGCCTTGACTGTGCTCTGTCATGTAAGATTTTGCCACTGACTGTGGGAGTAGATACAAACTGCCACCTGATCTGCAAAAACATTTATGGCTATGTCTTCAATTCTGGGATTTACTCCTCCTTTCTCAAAGACTAACAGTTCTACATCACCATTACTTGTATGCCTTTACTTATTGAACTGCATCCTTGTCTCTCCGACGCTCTGCTTTGGTACACACGCAGTTAAGTGCTTCAGCAGAACTCTGCCTGCAGCTGGGTGACTCCTAACAGGAAAAATGAATGAGGTGTTAAATAAATATCCTGATACTTGGGAAGATGGATGGGGAGGAAAAGAAGGAAGAAGTATTAACACTTGAGTGGCACAACACAGGTGTGGTGCACTATTGAGAGCTGCACAAGTTCTCATGAAGAGAAAAGCTCTCCGGACTGGGGGCTCAGACTTTAGGATCTGACAGCTCTCTTCAGCTTCAGTTTTTTATTCCTCTTCATGAACTGGCACATCTACCCCACTGCTTGGGCATGCTGAACCCTCAACTGTCTCAGGAAATTTACAGTTTACTAAAAATGTAAATACCTAAAAAATGTGCCTTGCAGGAATGGCCCACTGCAGGGGGCAATGTCAGCTTTGCCTGCCGTTTGCACTACAGGTGAGTTCTCAGAAAAGAGAACTATTAGTCAGGCATAAAGGTGAAGATTTTCTCTTTTGCAAAACTGTCACAGACACAGAAGGGAAGCACAAGATTCCCACTGAAAGAATCACCAGCCTGTGAATAATGCATTTGGTATAAACTGTTTTAGCAGGTTATCTCCCAAAATACATGTTAGGAGAGATAATTTATGTTAGAACTAAGGCTAGCTAAAACGTTTGGTGCCAAGAACCACAATTTGGATTTCCATATACAGCAACAATCAAGATAAATCAAGACATTTCATTAGACAAACTGCCTTAACCTCTAATTTAGATTTCAATAGCCTTCAGGCAACTAAAAATTGATTAAGGGTAAAAGCTTCCTGTAATTACAAACCAGGTAGGAACAATACTTTGTTTATAAGACTAGGCCAGAAAATTATATGTTTACCAACACAAGCACCTCTCCCACATGCTAGGGAAGAGCAGTTTACTCTTGAGGGCAGTGGCCCAGGTTGTCCTGTCTCAGGAAACATCACCCCCACCAGAATGGATGGTCAATCCCAAGCTCACCTTTGCCAATGGACGGCCAGATGCCAAACTCACCTTTGCCAATGGACGGCCAGATCCCAAACTCACCTTTGCCAATGGACGGCCAGATCCCAAACTCACCTTTGCCAATGGATGGTCAATCCCAAACTCACCTTTGCCAATGGATGGTCAATCCCAAACTCACCTTTGCCAATGGACGGCCATATGCCAAACTCACCTTTGCCGATGTGCCGCCTGGTGTTCTCAATGGTGGAGTTGCGGTTGACGTTGGAGAGCAGCCCCAGGCAGAACCTGTTCTTGTTGTTGGAGGGGTCAGTGAAGCCATCCACCAGGATGCTGGTGGAGGACGCGTGGAACGCTTCCCCGACGCGGTTGTTCAGCTCGTAGTAGACGATGGAGCACCAGTGCTTGGGCTCTTCATAAGCGACAGCCTGGACATCTGCAAAGCCACAATGGAAACCTTACAGCCCAACAGTGCTGGAACACAGGCTTGAGGAGAAAAGAGTCCTAACCCAGCAGATCTGGGCTACACAGAGTAAAATAATTTCAACTCAAGACTCAAAAGAGACAAAGGCCGGCACTAGGTATGAACAGAAAAGTATAGGAATCTCCTGGGCACATCCCAAGCAGTGCCCTAATATCCTTGCCCCATTTTATTACAGTGACAGCAGAGAAATGCTGCAACTCTACAACTCAGCTTTCTTTCCTAATCAGTAGAATAATTTCTACTTCAGTTCCTTTTACTAACTAATTACAAGTCACCTGTTTGCTTACTGCAAAGTTGTATAGCAACAGGAAGAAACAGTATCACACGACTACATCAAAGACCATTTCTCACTTTACAAAGAAATACAACAAGGCAGCTTAAATATACAGTCAGCAGATCAATCTTTCAGCATTCAGAGCATGACCAAATCTTTCTCCTGGGTTTTTTGGGAGAATGGTAGGAGACCTCAAGAAACCCGAGAGAGATTGACATTTGTCTGCAGAATATGCATGAAGCACAGCCCCAAATAAAAGGAGGCTCTAAGGGGTTGTGGTTGCTTTATGAGTGCCTTCTTTTAAATGAAGGACACTGTTTCACTACTAAGACTATAAAAGTTGGACTTGCTGCTGAAACACCAATTTTGCAGATCCCACTACAGGGCAAAGTGCTAAAATGAAAATCAGACTGGTAATATGGGAAAACTTGTTTTTTCTGGCCAGAGATTTCCTTCTCCCAGCTCCAAGATTTTACTGATATAAATCAACTAAGACTAGTGTTCATATTTTCCTCTGTTCACAGATCACACCACTATAAGTTTCTGTTACAAAAAACAAAAAAAAACAAAAGTCCCCCTCAAACCAGCAGTACACAGTAGATACAAAAGGTGGCAAATAATCAAGAGCAGGATAACACATGCTACATCACTGTGGCAAAACTTCTGAGCATAGCGTTTATTGCTAATAACTTGCTTAAGAACACTGGGAAAAAGCTGATCTTTCCTGATCATCTGGCACTTTCTATCCCTTCACATCACTGTTGAAAAGGAAAAAAAAAAAAGAAAAAACAGTCTTTAATTATTAGTAAGAGGTTGCTACATTTTTAATTCCCATAAAGATGCCAGCAATTATCAAAGCTGCAGCTTTGCCCCAGTTCTCAAAGTCAGGAAGAAATCTTGCCAGCTGGCCATTCTTACAGAATTAATCATATCTCTCTCACACAGATTTCATACTGACTTCCTCACATTTGCTTGAAGTCATGCAGAGCAGGTGCGTTTAGTCTCTCTATTCCCAGCATGGGCCAACAATGGAAATTACCCAACTTCATTGACAGGATGCAGCTTGTTCAATCAAATCTCTTAAGACTAACAAATCACCATGAAGAACACGCTTCTACAAAACATTTTTGTTTTGCAACAAAAAATGATGCAGTAAGTTCACAGTAATTTTTTCTTCTACAACCTGCAGCAGATTTTTTTTAAGTCATGCTATCACAGCATGCATATGTGAATAATAAACACATGAAGGCATGTGAAAGATTTTGAAGGGACAGAGAGGAAAATCCATTGTACTAAACTACTAGAAGGGAAAAATATCAATAGACGATTTTTATTTTGAAATGGCTGAATGATAAAGAGCAAGAAGAAAAATGTAAACTCTTTTTTCTTTATCATCTCTCATGTATTAGAAGAATTCTATAATACGTATTTTGGAAGAGGGACACACATGCAGAGGCCTGCAGTTAGGCATAAAGTTTGATAAATGTATTTTGGGGCAGTAAATTTCTGGCCCAAAGTTCCTGCAAACTACTCATGCCTTCAAAGTGTAGTCTGTGTGATCAGCAAAAAATGGAAGTGCTACAGACTGAGTTTATCACATGCAAAACTCATTCCAAGCAGAGAGTAAATAGGATAACACAAAAGCCATCCAAATTGTGCTAAGAGAGCAGATATACTTCCTGAAACCAGACATTGAGCTTAGTAGCAAAACAAGCATTAAAAAAAAAAAAAAAAAATAAAAATAAAAAAAAAAAAAAAACCAAAACCCAAAAAACCCTACCAACACCAAAAAATCCAAAACACACAACAGTTCAATTGTTCATGAGCTTGTGATCTTGATAATCGTTCTGGCACAGCATGCAGCTTGTTGCTACTTCTTGGCATGGGCCACAAGTGTGCAAGCTGAAGTGCTCTCTGAAGGGCTCATTTCTCACAAGGTAATGATGAATGCACAGAACTCTTTGCTCGATAGCCACGGCTGCTGCTGCGGCTTTAACAAGCAATGTGTAAAAAGATGTCTGTGTCACAGTACATAAAGCAATAGGCCTTTATTTCATACAGAATTTTAAAGTCTCTAGCAATGCCACACCTCAGGCAGGTTACTCTGCATTCTGCAGCCTCAGAGGAGTTCTTTCCATTCAGAGATTAGTGGAAGTTCCCAACAGAAAACATAAAATTACTTTGGTCCTTGAGTTGGCTGGGAGAAAGAAAATAATAAACCCCATATATTTTACATTTTTAAAGAGTCATGTGATAGATTCCTCTCTTAAATAAATATTTACATTTATAAATAATCCCCAGCTTTACTATTTCATCCCTTACAACAACGGAAGAAAAATTACATGGCCCTCTTTTTATCTTTTCCGCAGACAAAAATTTTCATGAACAACATCCATCCAAAATTAAAGCTCAGTTATTACTCCTAAATTCTGGAGGTTCTTTACTCTTAAAAAGCAAAGCAGAAAACATGAAGGAGGCATTCTTACCTCCTCTGTGCACGTCAGGGGGAATTGCAGGTGCCATCATGTTGGTATCCATGGGCTGCGAGGTATCGTGTGTCATCGGATCTTCCGGAGGCAGGTAAGTGGGCGGGGGAGTATCAGCTAAATATAGAAAAGGCAGATACATGAGTGCTTTCCTCTCTTTAAAGCACATCCACATAAACAGTTTGAGCCTGGAAATGCTTCCAGCCTGACTCAGCTATAAACTTCCACCCACCAGAAATCTGAAAAAGCAATGGACCTCGAATAAGGAAAGCAAGGAATTGCTGTGTATATTAAGCACAACTGCAATAAAAACAAGTCACTTCACCCCCACAAAAAGCCACAAAAGAAAGCTCAGCTGTGTTTCCAACCCACAGTTCTGCAGGCTGAAAGTGCCATACAAACATCAGGGCACAAAGAGGTCTCAGGGCCCAGCCAGCAGTAGATACTGAATATGTTAAAAGTGAACAGAAGCTTTTCTGTTTCCAACACAATTCTACCAGCAAATTATTTTAACATCCCAGCTGTATTCAGGGCCTTATCATTGTTAGTGCAAAGTATTAGCTCTGTTTCCCTAGACTGGGAATAGCAGAAAGTGTTCAGGAACCCAAATCCTACAAAAGTGGCCTTGTGGGTCTGGAATTTCTGTGTCAGTGTTTCTGTCCTGTCCCATTCAGGGCTGCATCACCAGCACGGGAGCCCATGCACAATGCCCACACTCGTTAACATATGTTAATGAGTGTCAGCTCTGTTTGAAGTACTCCAGCCAGCACTGCCCTTCAGCTGCCTATTCCACTTCTGGGAAAGCTCCCCAAAAGACTTCCTACAAGCTGCAGGAGGTTGCCAATGTCACTGTTTCCCACTAGACCAGAGGACACTCTCCTCCAGATCAATTGCACAGAGGTACATACAAGAGCTAGAAACCCTTGCCTGATACCTGCAAGCTTTTGCTGCCAAAACTGGGATAAGATTACCACTGTGATGTCTCTGCTGCTGCTCATCCCACATTTATTTCCATTACTGAAAGTATGGATTGCAAACTACCACAGCAAATAATCACAGGGGATTCCAAAACTCTGAAAACCAAATTAGCATCAACAAAAGGCAGGAAAATGCTCTGCAAGTTTGGGTTTGGTTTTTGTTTTTTTGGTGGGTTTTTTGGTTTTTTTTGGTTTTTTTTTTTTGTGTTTTTTTTTTTTTTTTTTTTTTTTTTTTTTGTGGAGTGGTGGTTTTGTTTGGATTTTTTTTAATATATTTTTTAAGAAAACATATGTTCATGAAATTTATTAACTAACTTATTGTTTAGCAGATATTTTGTATTTTAGATCTAATGCTGGCAGGTGCCTGGCTAATTCTGTTTCTTGAACACATTCAGTTGGATGAGAAAGCAGCAGAGAAAGACAGAGATGGCAACAGGGTTGCATTAAAAGCTTAACAAACTGCACGGGATTTTGAATCTCATGTTTTACTAAGCCTTAAATACTTGTATGTGTGCAAACATGATGTTGGTCATGCACAAGATTTCAAGGCCACGGACAACAAATTAAGCAGTATCTAGAAAGTTTTCAAGGCTAACTGCTTTGCCCCTTTGTTTTTGTATTTTCCAGATGTCAGCCTCTTTCCCCATTAGTGCAAGATGGACAACTGTCCAGAGCTAAGCATCAAGGACATCAATATCCTGACCTCCCCTCTAACTCAATTTCTTCACTGCAGCTGCAGACATTAAGGGCATGTGGACAGAACAGACCTTCAAAGATCAAGTGAACTTCCACAAGCCAGCATTCAGGAAGACCTTGTTAGGTCTTTATCTCTGTTGGAAGAGCCCCAACCACAGCAATCATGTTTAAATAAAAAGAAAAAAAAGACCGCTGGTTTCACAGCAAATTTTCACATTTTTTTAGAAAAGCCAATACAAACTCTTTCCTTCCTTCCAGCAAATTCAGTAGTTTTCACTCACAAGAGAAAAATTTGCAACAATTAGCAAGGGAAGAAATCTATGGATATTAATTTCATGTAATAGGAAACAGATTTGCACAAATCTGCTGCTTTGTTTACACATACTCTCCCCTCAGCCCCTGAAGGAAACAGGCAAACAACATCAGTAAGCATTTGTACTGCATCCTTCTCCCAGCATTTAGATCAAGAAATCCACCTCAGATTGCTTCTGCAGTATTTTTATCCAGTTGCATGTAAAGAGCAAAAAAAGGCAGCTTCACAGAATTTTCTACAGACACCAGTCAACAAAGGAAGGCTCTTCTCTGACTGTAGGTAGTAAAACAGCCTGAAAGTTATTTTAAGGGCGTGTTTTTCGGTTAAAGCTTCTTGGAATTACACCACTATGAGAAGAAATTGTTTATCAAGTAGCAATAACGTGATTACCTTGAGAAATACCCTTTTCTGCAGAACTAAAGCCTTGTGCTGAACTTATATATATATATATATATATATATATATATATATATATATATATATATAAAAAAGCAATTATGATCTCTAGCACCACACTTCTGGTGCACTGAACACTGCATTTTGTGAGCTAAACTGCTGAACTGGTCCCCAAAACATTTTGGATCCCTCCCCACACCTCACAAGAGTTCTACTGTAATGTTTTAAGTGTGTTTGAAAGAGGCACAACACTAAAGCCTTCAATATTACCAGACAAAGAGATTCTGTACTCTTTATTACCTTACAAGTGTTAGCTTGCTATTAAACACAAGTATTGGCTGATCATTTGGTGTTATTGAGCAAAAAAGTCCATATCAGCAGTGGTGTCCAAGCACCTTGTCCCTTCTCAAGGGAAGCTGACTGTGCTTGGCATCTGGAACACCCTGTACACCTGACTGTACCTGGCATCTGGAACATCTGTACACCCTTCTCAAGGGAAGCTGACTGTGCCTGGCATCTGGAACACCCTGTACACCTGACTGTACCTGCCATCTGGAACATCTGTACACCCTTCTCAAGGGAAGCTGACCGTACCTGGCATCTGGAAAGGGCTTCCCGGGTCTGAGCTGGCTGGAGAATGGGGGTAGGTGCTGCTGCTGCTCCCAGGTGAGTTGGGGTAGCTGCTGCTGGGCGAGTGGGGGAACGGGTGGCTGCTGGGCTGCTGGAAGGAGTCCGGGAAGGTGGCGTTGTGCGGCATGTGGGGCTCGTTCTGCCCCAGGTTGCGGAACTGCGCCAGGAGGCTGTGCTGGGGGTTGTACTCGCTGTGCCTCGGCACCAGCACCGGAGGAAGAACTGCAAAGGGACAAAGGGAGAGAAGCCACAGGGTTAGAGACTCGGTCCTGAAGGTGAACAGGGGAAAAACCCCACGCTGTTCCCCCGCCCCGGCGTATCCGCAGGTGCCTCAGAAACAAGGCAGTCAAAGCCAGGAGCACATGTCCAAGCAAGAGCTCCTTCCTTCCCTCACATCCGGACACTACACAGCTCCAACCCACAGCTCCCCGGATTGCCAGATGGGAGCCTGCTTTCACAGAGGGCCAGGGAAGAGGAGCCAAGAACAAACCACAGTTCTGTGTCTCAGTCTCACTCGCACGAAGAGCTGCTGGGAAGAGCCTGACAATGCTGACATGCAGTTCCTTCTGCTGCACTTGTCATCTGACTAATCACCTAATGGCCTGTAACCCAAACCCTTGCTAATAAGAACACTTTTTTTTTTTTCTGAAGAAAATACTAATAAGCCTTGAACTCAGTCTGGTCCCAACAGCTATAATTTTATTTTTAACCTAGACTATGTTCTTACAAGTTTCTATTAAAACAGTTATTAACTCTTCAAGTCCGTTTACAAACTGTGCAATTTAAACAAAATTATGTAGTTCAAAAAAACCAACTGAGTAGCAATTGAGCTGCAACTATGTGCCACTATGGGATCAGAGAAACATCAGAAACTATGAGTCTCACCACACTTCTGAAGCCTTCTCAGCTGTGAAACAAAGGTCTCTTTCAAACTGGGAATATGAACATGATACCAGATACACTAAGATAAAAGAATCAATTCTTTTTCCAGTTCCTCAGCTTCTATCTTTGAATGCCTCACAGCAAAGTCCAAGCTAACTGAAGGATTAAAAGCTCTTCTTTCCACAGAAATGTTTGGGTGATGGATAGGAGAGGAGAGACAAGGTCAGGAAGAGGGAGGTCCATGCACAATGCAGTGGAAGAGAAACAAAAAAATCAAGTCCTCTTCACGTCTCCCCTGTTTGGAACCTCCGTTTCTCAACTTCATGTCTGAGCAGGACTGGAAAAAAAACCCCTCAGATAGTCGGCCTACAAGAGAGGGTACCAAAAAGCCAACAAAACCCAGGAAAAACAAGCCAAGGCTACTGCCCCCTCTCCTTGAGACTCCTGCTCTGGCCTCAACACCTGGGCACACAGAAGAGGAGCAGAAGCATATGTAGTCAACAAGCCTACACACACATAGCTAGCATTCAGATTAAGAAAGGTGTTTTGGAGACAGCTGCTTTATTAAAAGCCTGGATTACAAACTAATTTCCAAAAAAAAAAAAACCCAAAAAAACCCCCAAACAACATTTTCTTCACATGACAAACAGGTTCTTCCAGGACACTGAGGCATCTTTACTCTTCCAGCACTTTGCTATTAGAGAAGCAGCACTCAGGTATTTACTTTAGTGTCCTGGAGTCCAAGAGTACCAGGATAACCACTCCACACATAACCCAGGTCTGAGGTCTAGGTTCATGCTTAAAAGGGATATAAATAAATGTCACACTAAAAACTCACTCTCTATTCCTAAAGTCACAGATTAACTAAAAAGAAAAGAAGTAGGTTTCCCTTGCTCAGATTTTTTTTTTTTGCATATGCCTGAGAGAGTAATTAAGCTCCCATTTCTGCCTGCTAGTGGAATTAACGCAGGAGCAGTCTGATCCCAGAAATCTTCATTGAACATACACTGAAAAAACCCCAAACCCTCACTACTGAAATTTAGGCTGCCCAAGCAGAGGCAGGTTTTAAGTATTTGATCTCTCAATTTCTTAGAGCAACTTTACTGAGAGTCCAAGAGATCTCAAATATTTGAGGCAGATGTCACCCTTAAGTAGATTTGTTTAGATGTCAAAAAACCCTACTCCACTTTACAAGGCATAGGCAAAGTTCCTAATTATGGTGTTTTCTGAAACAAAACAAATCTGTCATTCTGTGGAAGTTTTCAATTGCAAAAAAGCTCAGGAGAAGCTGCATCTCCCCCAGCTGTGCAGACTGTTTCTTGCTCCAACACAACCATTCTGACATGGCACTGGAAAAGGCTGTTATAAAACAGTTACTCAGCATTCAGGTGCACATCACAAATCCCCTCATCCTCAACATGTCAGAGCCAAGTTCTCTGAATATTAGGGTTTCTCAGAATTAAGCTTGTTCTGTTAAATCAAGCAGTCCTTTTGCAGCTAGGTCAAGTACTACTTAATTGTCACCATCAACATTTGCTGGGATAATAAATTACCAGTGAAAAAATTAACAATGAGATCATGTGTTAAAATGTATTTTCCCTTTCCTGTCTGTATGATTCTTCCTTACTTTTCTAAGCATTAAAACAACACAGCTTTCCTATCTCTTCCTTTCCTGTAGATGAAGGTCAAACCATTAACTTTTATGGAGTTAATTTGTGCAGAAAGTACATCACCTACTTTTCCCATCCCCTACCTCATATTAAACAATGACACACATGACATCAGAGGAAGCCAAATGATTTACAGCATTTTAAAATAGCAGGAGAACAGGATATTTTCTGTATGTTTTCTGTAATTAAATTAATGCAGTGCCAGATTTTCCCAAGGTATATATACATGTTTTCTCCTGTTGGGCAGAACCACTGGCAAAATTTAGAAGGACTTGAGATAAAAACAAGTCTCCTTTTCCCAGGTGTCCTTCATGCAAACCCATGCTTTTTGTCGAACTCCACCAACCCCAAGTGATTAAATGCCAACTTCTTCAAAATACACAGGGAAAAGGGGGAAAAAGAATATAACTATTGATACAACACAAATAGTCTCAAAAATATCACTGCAGAATTTATATTAAGTGCTGCCCCTAATTCACATCCTCCCTGCATACACAAAACCTTCAGTGAGGAGGACAAGCCCTGAAAGGCCACATCAGGTAGGACAGAGTGCTCCAATCAGTCCAACTCCAAGTCACTGCCAGAAGCTGATCTCTCTGCAGCTCCCAGCTTTTTTGCAGGGAAGCCGCTCCTAGCAGAGCCACAGAGGAGTTAATTTGAGTGCTGTTCACTCAGGAGTAAAGGCATGAGCAGGGACTGGGCCCTTTGGAGCATGGAAGGCTGCCAGGAGTTCAAACCATAAAGGGGGATGCACACCCTTCTTGCTCCCCTCGCCCCTGTGTGAGGCGCTGAGCTTCTGCTCAGGTTGCAGCCCTCAGCCACATGGAATAACAAATTACTGAGGCTCAGTGCAGCAGGGGAGGAGGCTGATCTCTGCTGCAGCTGCCAGCTCCAGGAAGAGGTATAATTGAAGGGGAGAGAGCATGAGAGAGTTATTCGGTGCTAAGCCAGCACACCTGTTGCTATGAACTAATGAAGCAGCGCACATCTTTGCTGTGCACATCTCCGCAGGATGTGGCTCTGACCATTTGCAAACACAATTCCTCCCTTCCTCTCCAGCGGAAGGGAACGCTGATACAATAAAAAATTAATTTTCTTTCTTTTTTTTTTTAATTTAACATCAGTATCATCAGCATATATTTAAAGGAAACATAATATTGAATACACTGTTGTCTTAAAAAGCTGCTGCAACAGATTTGCCAACTCAAGCTCATTAAAGTTAATGGAGTAGAACCACAAGTCATCCGACAGCTTGATCTCTGTAATTCTTCAAACACCAGATTAAAAGGTTTTATGTGCTGTATTGTGGCTAAATTTTGCTCCCAAGTTTTTCCACCAATGTGGACCTGCAGCTGAGAGTTAATACAGGACTACTCCCAGGAAGGTTACTAGTAAGAAGAGGGGGACAAACTCCCAGGAAGCGGGCTGGGTATATTTGTGGAACTGCAGCTGAGATCCCGTGTCTGTCGAGCCAGCCTGGGAATTGGGGAGCTTGTTTTTACCATGCAAATCAGACCAAGTATGCCTGCACCAAACAAGGGGAGCTATATTAAAGAAATTAGAGCTACAGGGCAATTTAACCCACAGGGCTATTTCATCTGGGAGCCAAGAACGCCAAAAATACAGAAGATAGACCAAAGGCAACCTGGCTTTCAGATAAATGTTCTGACTAACCACACCAAGGAAGAAATGCTTTTATGAAAATGTAATAGTGGCCTTTGAAGAAACTAACTGATCTCTACTCTTTTTATCTCCAGCATGTCACCCTGTTCTTCTTCAGAAAACCAACAGCTGTGCTATCCTAAATAAAGATCTTCTTACTTTTCTTTTTTGTTCTATTTTCACATTCCAGAGATAATGATTTTAGCAAACACAGAAAGTATCCAATTTATGAACATAACTTCTTTTTTTTAAGTTTCTCTATGAAAAACCTCAAACTAATCCAATCCAAAGGACCTGCTGTACTTTCAAAGAAGCATATTTTCTATCCAGATGGGTTTTGATTACTTTACACAAGGCCCAGATGACAGCTAGTTTCCCTCAAGGGCTCATTTTTTCCACACCCTTTGCATGTTATGTGAAAATTTGGGTAGGTATCTCTCTTTCCACGTATGGAAATTGAAAGACCATGTAAGGAAGTACAAGAGGCCACATATAAGAAAGCAGACTTTAATCCACTTTCCTTGCCAAAGTAGATTCTACTTCTTCTGTAAAAAATATTTATAAAATAAATGAAAAAAAAAACAGAAAAATATAAGCAATTGGTGCTGCACTTAAAAACCACGACTTGGTTGACATATGTTCTGTAAAAGAGTTTGTACCACAACAGGGCCCTCAGTGCTAATGAAGACCTGACAACACTATCATTAGACAGAATGCTTTGATTTCCAAGCATTACATAGCTGCATTTTCATTTGAATTTATGCAAAGCCATGTATGTTTTGCCAGAAAAACAGAACTGCAGGTTGGGAAGGAGGAAAATCCTAAAACAAAACTTCATGATATCTGGAAATAAGAAAATCCTGCAAAGACTAAATTGTAACAAAAAGGAAGAGTTAGGAGAAGGAAAAAAAAAGAAAAAAAAAACCAAAAACCAAAAGCAACAAAAGACAGCAGCAGTGTTAAACTAATAAATTTAAAGCCTCCTGAAGACTCCCAGCTTCATTTCCTGCCTTTGAGGTCACAGCAGCTGAAGCTGGCTGTGGCATCCTGATGAGCACTCCAGTCCCACGGTGGGAGGTGGGAACAGAGCAGGTACCAACACATGCTCAGCTGGACCTGCTGCTCTCTGCAGCACCAGGGAGTCATTCTGACTGCCAGGCCTTGCCAAGACCTTGCTTGTAAACAGTAAAACACTGTGTAGAGAGAAAACTTTTCATGTCATTAGGTCTTCTCATATTGCCTGAGTTATTCCTGGTTAAAAATATAAAATTAATAAGCATTGTGTCAAAAGGAATCTCTGAGGATTGAACTCCTTAAAGCTCTTCCAATAACCCTTGGCTGTGGTATCACAGCTTTGCTTTGCTGCTTTCTCAAAAGGAGAAATTCCAGTCTTTGAGACTTTCACTTCAAATCTCTGTTCTGGTAATTATAGCTACTCAGCAACCTGCTTTGGGTGACAAAAAGACAAACTTTCTACTTCAGGAGAAAGCTGCCAGCTGTCTTGTTTTCTCAACTCTTAATTTTATTTTGCAGTTTTGGGAGACCCTAAAGCTTGATTTGTCATTTTGCGCAGTTACAAATGAAGACTGTCTATCTTAACAAAAAAAAAAAAAAAAAAAAAAAAAAAAAAAAAGGCAAAACAGTTGTTACTTTACTGACTTTGCTTTTACATCAGACATCTGGTCCAAATGCATTTGACAAGTAATATTAGGACATTTCCTGCATTACAATATTCAGCTAACATTAGATTTTATTTGCGGACACTCTGATAAGCTGACATTCTGATTAAACTGACATTTGCCAAGGTGAATCTCAGAATTTAGCACTAATTGTATGGACATTAGTGAGGCAGTCCTTGTAAGCAGATTTGGTGGAGGAGCAGTCACAGTGATAGTGTGTATTAACTCAGACATTTACACAGACCAGAGTTCAAATTACCTGTACCAAAGCCACAGTCACCATCCTACTGAGCAGGTTAAAATTTGGAAGTCTGGTCTTTCAAATCAGAGGAAACATCTGTGTCTGGTAATTTTGAAGAAAAAAAAACACACAAAGAATACGATAGAAACATAACTTTCTTGACAACTTTTATCCCTCTACTGCAGTTTCTTTTTCTGACAAATGGTGAGGCTAGACAAGGAAAGCCCTGCTGTTAGACCATTCCCTCCTTCCACCTCCTCATTTCAATTCCTCTCCCCCAGCTCAGCGCTGGTGGGGAATTTTAGAACTGAATTCTGCAAAGCCAAAATGAAGGAAGTTTTATTCTGCTTGCCAAGCAAACTGACAGTTGCTTTTGCTATTTTGGGGAATCATCCTATAATTGTGCCCACCTGTTGTAGCAATGCTATTTTTAAAGTCACACCCAAGTGAACACATGGCTGCACAGCAAAATTTCTCAGGGATGACACTGTGCTCCCTCACCCCCAGCCTGCAGAGGTGCAGAAATCCTGCTATGGGAATCATACAGGAACAAGGATTTCTGTAACTTGGTTCTACATATTAACTCTGAAGGGATGCAGCAATTTTGCCCTCCCTTACACCCCAGAAGCAGCTTCCCATTCGCCTTTTCCACTCCTCCCCCTCCTCTCCCCTTCTCCCTGATGCCTGGCACTGCTGGCATTATCCTCCAGCAGGCCTGGTTCTGTGGGAGCCTGCAGTAGGTGTGTTACCTTTCAGAGCCTCACTGAGAGCAAAAGGCAGAGGAGATCAAAGACAAGTATGAAAATAATCATGGTAAAGTCATAGGCAGAGAGTCCACACCAAGAGCAAACCAGCATGACACACCTTCCACTCTACTCAGAGCCTGGGGACCTGGCCTGCTCTTGGGGCAAAAAGCAGCTGTACATCCAGGTAAAATGTTTCTGGCCAGCAACAAGCTTGCTGAAGCAGAAAGACACTTTGAATTAATGGTTATAATTGAGAGGAACATCACAGTTTTCAGCTGTGAAAATTCAACTGTTATGAGACTCTATTTGTCTGCATCACCAAAAATCCACCACTGCTTGCCCCCAGTTTGGCTGGAACACTGGTACCATCAGCTTTGTAAAGCCAGCTCTCTGAAGAGAAGCTTAACAGAGGAAAACCATTCAGCCCTTTTTATCTATGTTTTATTCGTAATTGCAAAAAAAAAAAAAAAGGGGGGGGGGGATAGCCATCTCCAGAAACACTGCACCTTCAACCACTTCCACACGTTAAACATGAAAACAAAGTTAATTTCTCTTCTACCTCCTTTGTAACATATTATAAAGTCAGAATCTAGCAGGACGATGGGGCAAACACAATAGAGGCAAACACAAATCTGCATCAGAATGGAGGAGAGCTAGTGTTCACTAGCTCTTTAAGAAAATTAAATATTCAGTTTCTTCATCTTCCTTCCTTCCCCTTTAGCTAAGGCAAAAGAACTGAACCTCCTCCCCTAAAGCCACATTAGAGGTGTGACTTCTTCTTATTATTTTTAATAGCAGTGGCAATTTAAGCACCACTTCATCCTCTCTGCTCTGTATTCCATTCCCTTTGTTTTGCTGTTAGAGCAAACAGGATCCAGGCCCTTTTTTTCCCTTAAAATCCTGGATGATAGCTTTCATCTGGTCCCACTGCCATAACTGAGGACAGAGGCAGCAGAGGCTGTATCTCCACAGAAGCCTGAGGAATAAGAGACTGGAAGGAAGTGTATCAGGAGGGACACATTCTCCAGCAAACCCTGAGAGGTCATTTGTGGCATTTTTCAGAGGGACAGAAACATTGTGTCAGGTTTTCCCTCCCAGCCCCTGTGTATGCAGTACACCTAATTATTTAGCAAGTCTTGATCATACTTAAGGATAATCCTAACAGGTATCTCTAAACCAAAAAATAAAACTGAGGAGAAGCAGGAGATTCAGCCAAGCAAGCACACCAGTTCAGCTACGTGTGCCAATTTTTAAGAGGCATCAAATTCAGACCTTGCCCTCCTTAATTAAAAGCTTTGACTTGCCTTGCCAAAGGAGAAATCTGACAGCCATTAACTACCCTGCTCCAGAAATAATTCTGCACACAACAGACTAGGGAACAGCAGCACTGAGCCACTTTAACCCATCTTGAGGAGATATTTCCCCCTGGCACTCAAAGTGCAAGGCTGCACTCCCACTCCCAGCAACAAGTCTCTACTTTCTCTTGTCGTGTCCCTCCACCTCCACTCCTTCCCAGATGTCCTCCACAGGGCTCTGCTGGTAGAGATGTTCCTGCAGCCAGAACAAAGCCCCTGTGCTGCCCTGATCAGCCTGGAAGATAACACAGCAGGGAGAGGACAAGTGCCTGTGATCTGGTTCAGCACAAGGGAACGGGGGGCTGGCACAACACAAGGAGCAGCCCATGCACCCCACCACGGAGCACAGCTCCATCAACTCCCTGCTTCCAGGCTAAAAGAGTCACACTGCCACAGGAAGGCCACCCTTCCTCACCTCCACCCTGGGTCCCCACGCTGCTGTGCCCCCATGTGGCTCCACATGAGCGAGCTGAGGGCACTGAGCTTGCCAAGTTAACTCTGCCAAAAAGCACTTTTCTTTGAGTTTAGTTTTCTTGACTGACACACCACAGGCCCCTGTGCCTGTGTAGAGCCTCCTGGTCAGGTCAGGCATGAGCAGGGTGCTGTCATGTCACACCCACGTGCCTGCCAGGTGCCACACTCCCCTCCTGTGCAGGGACACTGGGAGAGTCCCTCTTTGAGACTGCTGATAGTTTTCTGCCTCCTGTCACTGTTTACAACCTGTTCCTATCTAGGCTGGCTAACAGAAAAATCTCACTTGGATTCAGGTGTAGCTTTGTAGCTGGCAGACACACCACAGAGTGCCAGTTCTCATGCTTTCCAAGCTTATCTTCACAAGCTAAACAGTGAGGATGGAATAAGGCGTCAAGGTAGAAAATCCATTCATGCCTCTGGCACTGTGGAAACTGAGATGTACCCACAGCACTGACTTCCCAACAAAGAGCACTACCTTACTTTACATATTTGAGGATTTACCACTACTCCATTCCTCAACCCTTACACAACACTGAAACAAATCACACAACAATCAGCAGAGGAATGAAGGGATAGATGCCATCCCAAGCATGGATCATACCCTTCAGATCTCCAGTAACTGGTTCTACACAAAACAGTTAAACACAGAGACCACACTGTCAAGCAGAGCCAGAGCTTCAAGATGTACCTTGCACACAAAACATGTATCATACACAATCTGAGTTTCCAATTCTGCTTTGTCAAGAGAAAGCACATGTCTAAGCCTTCTGGGAAACACAAACCTTGATATCTGCTCCACAGATTGCTCACAGAAAGTGGTGACTCATGCATGAATTCCCACTACCCATTAATCTCAAAGTGTGACTTATGTGACAATAATGGTGTTTTAATGTCCTGGCAAAAATGGGAAAAAATGGTTAGCAGAATTTGGGAGTGACTGTCACAAAATGAAGATAAAGATCATGTTTGGAGGACAGCAAGAACAAGAAAGGGACAGGAAAAAAGAAGTCAAGAGTTACGGAGCACAGCTCTCCAAGCCAAATGGGAGTTCAGCTACCCCCTGTTTCCAAAAGCTGTTTTCCCACTCAGCTCCGTGCCATCATCTCTCAAAACAATCTGTGGCTGACTAAACACATATTACATACCCAGCCAAAAATGTACATTTTAATTAGACATATTTTGAAAGTTTTATTCTGTATCGCATCACTCATTGAAGTGAACACAGAATATGGACAGAGTCCCCAGCTTCACCGGGGGAGGTTTAGGTTGGACATTAGGAAGAATTCCTTCACAGAAAGGATGACCAGATGTAGGAATGGGCTGCTCAGGGAGCTGGTGGAGTCACCATCCTTGAAGGTGTTTAAGGGAAGACTGGATGTGGCACTCAGTGCCATGGTCTGGGTAGCATGGTCGTGTCTGGTCAAAGGTTGGACTCAATGATCTCAGAGGTCTTTTCCAACCTAAGTGATTCTGTGATTCTGTGAAGTGACAGGTTATTTACAAACACCTGGTTTTAAATGTGACATGAATGGTCCATATGAGGATGTTCTCAAACTAGTAGTTGTTTTCAATAATATAGCAAAATGAGTTAGAACACGTAATCTGGCCTTACAGTAAGAGCTCAACTGTTGCTCGGTCTGATAGAGAGGTGTTTCAGGAATCTTCATTTTCAGTATTTTGGAATACTGAATGCAAGCAACCAACCCAGACACATGCACACAACTAGCAGTAGAAGTACATTACTATTTTATTATTCCTCTTGTACTTAACATGAAATTGCTGAGAATTTTTTTAATTTTAATTTTTTCAGAACTGTTTTTCCCAAGCTGAGTTCCTTTGTTCAAGCTGCTGCTGTGTAAATACATACCTTATGGGTATTGCATCTGCCATTCACATGATTTCCAAGTTAATACTGACACAGTAAAGGGAAATGTTTAACATCAAGATATGCACTGTGCATTGCAGATCCAAGACAAATGTAATTTCCATCCACAGCAAAACATTCTTGCAACAACCTCATTTCCATCATGGTTCTGTGTATCCTTGCCACTCTACAGACAGCTGCAGAATTTATGAAATGGCTAACACTTATGGACTTCCCACACTTAAACCAGGGAAGTCCACCCATGCCTGCAGTGCATTTCTGCAGCTGTACACTCTCACAAACAGCTGGAGACTAGTGATGACACATCCAAGCACAGCTCATCTTAGTCCCTGCAAGTATTCCCTGATAATAAACTTGCATTAGTGAAATTAAGCATGGAATTATCAAAAAGAGGTTTGGCCCTTGAAGAGGAGACTGGACAGAGAATGGGTGGCACCTTTAGAAAATAAGTGAGGCAGTGAGTAACAGGTAAGCAAACTGTTTGCAGAACAGCTGACAGTAGAATTTCACATACAATCAAACAGTGCTATGAAAGTTCAAAATGAGGGGATTATAATCTGCTGCCTAAACTCAGAATCTTTTTAAAAGGCACCAACTGTGAGAGACACTATAAACAATATTATTTTCTGAAGAAACTGAAGTGATAAAGTGAAATAATAATTTTAAAATATTACTACTACTAATACTAGCGGTATTACTACTGCTGTGTGTCAGAATGGTTTTCATGTACAGATAATGCAAATAAATCCTTAATGTTAGCCTGCAATGCTTCATACAAAATCACAGATCTGCACAATTGAGTAAACAACAAATTAACTGAGGGATAGTGGGTACCAACATTCCCAAATGATACCAGGCCCAGCAGCCTGAGACACATCCTAAGACTACCTCTGTGTAGTGCTAAAACATTTGCACAAGTGCAGCATTCGCCCCTGTGAAAGGGAGAAGTGCTAATTAATGCTTACATCCAGATAAACTGCAGAGGAAGAATCTGACATGTGCAAACAGCCACTTTTGCTTATTTAAGCCGATGAGTCACATAATTAATTGCCACACTTTGCATTGCTCAGATAAGGTGTAAAGGTACAAACAAGGAAGAACCTACCAGGACTTTCCACCCGCTTGTAGTGGTAGGGATTGATGCAAACCTCCTTCTGCTTTGACCCAAAGGGGAACTCGCAGCATTCCAGAGGTTTCAGTTCGTGGTGGCTCTGCAGGTCGGGCCAGCGCCACACTCTGCAGTAGATGACATGCGGGAGCCCCTTCCGGTGCGACACCTGGAGCCGGCCATCCAGGGAACGAGGGATTGTGACACAGCTGCTGGGCTGGCCAGGACAGCTTAGTGCTTTCTCCAGCTCCTCCATAGCACCTTTCTTCTTCTTCAGTTTTTTCACTAATGCGTCAACAGCTTTCTCTGCCCACTTCTCTTCTTCATCGCCTTGCTTCCACCCCAGCAGCCTCTTCACTGCTGGGCTGGTGAAGGAGAATAAACTCGTTACATTCATGGTGACCCTGCTGTGGTGGCACCACAGAACCAAGCAGGAACAACTGCCCTGTTCTTCCACCACCACCAGGGTACAGCTGATTGAGTCAGCAGTCAAAAGCAGCCTGGATCAAACAGTTCTGGTCCTTTCTCCTTTTCAATCGTCCAATTCCAGAAAGGCAGCGCTGACATCCCCCCGTGATGGTCACAACCTTCTCATTACTCTAAATCCTTCTGGATGACAACCTAAAGGAGAGTATCAGAAGGAGGGGAAAAAAAGGATTTTACCTTTAGCAGTTAAAAATATCCCCCACCTCAACCCAGAAGAGTGGTGTGATCAAAAAAACAACCAACAACAAATGCTGACAACCTCCAGGACTGGACTCAAGGCACATCTGATGAAAACTTAAGCAGCAGGACCTGCTGCTGAACCCAGTACATCCCTATATGAGGAATGCAGTTCATCTTAAGTCTACCTAAAACAGTCCCTCAATTCAAATTTTTCACTATTAAATGTGAGGGATGCTACAATCTGCCTGTCAGCTGTTGCAACCTTAACCAGCAAAACATCCCAAGGAAACAGTGTAGGATCCCTGGTGCTTTTTTTTATTATTTATTTTAGAGAGCAGCTGGAAGCAATATTCTTCAACAGCAATGTGCTGCCCAGCTCTCTCCAAAACTGCCAGGCATAAAGTTCAAAAATCACTGCACCAGACCTGAGCATAACTCAATCTGAAAAAAAAACCAAAGCCAAAGCAGTTCAGTTTTACCTACTTTGAGGAACAAATAAAAAAAAAGTGAAAATAGAAAGATCTTATCCCTCACTCACTCACATGAGAAAGAAAACTGCATCTGCTCACCCCACCCAAGAGCCCTCAGAGCCCCTGAGCAGCCCATAAGGGAAAGCTATCATGAACTTCACTGATTATCCACTGACCCTTCACGCTGCAGTGTCTGCCTGATATACTCAAGGACTCATGAAGGAGTGGGAAGGACAAGGAAGTCCAGATAAGAGGATTTTAGACAGCACAGTAGTCCTCAAGCTGGGAGACAAGGAATGGGACTGAAGAGATGGGTCAAGAGGGGGAGGAATGCCACATCTGCAGGAGTCCCAAGAGTGTTTTGTCCTTGTCAAGGATGGGAGCAGGCAAAAGGCTTCGGCAAGGGAAACAGAAGAGACCCAGGACTGGCAGGGGGTGGAAAATGAGACAAAGAGCACCACACCACTGATTTTCAAATAGACAAGACAGGAAACATATCCTGGACTGGATACCAACAGGTTGTAGAGGAAGGGGGAAGGGGAAAAGGATATGAATGTTTTTGTTGCCATCAGAACAACACAAAAATCACCCAACCAACCAGCAATCCATACACACAGAGAATAGAAGGTGTCAGCACATCCACATCAGACAGGATTTCACAGCTATACCAAGAAAAGATTGTAGACCTGAAAACTGCAAATGCTATGGCACACTTACCCTCTTGACTGTCATACACTGCAATGGTTACATAGTGTACCATATGCCATTATATTTGAAGAATTTTAAGCTGAAAACCATCTACTTTATTCAAATTAACTTGTCACTAGAACAGTTACCTAATTGCAGAGGTTAAGTTTTACTAGGCTGACTGCAGAAACTACATTTATGGGAATAACGATTATGGACTAAGACAAAGGCCACATCTACCTACACTTCAAACTGGTACATTTCTTTTATGCTAAGAACTGAATTTGAAATAATAATGTCCATGCAAGGGAAGATTTGCATGAGCCTGGGGCAAATTTAAGAATTTGTTTTGTTTTGTGGGTATGTGCTATACTGTTAAATGAACTGAAACTCCATTACTGTCACTGACTGTACTCCAGGTATACTTTATCCTTACATGCACTGTAAAGTGCTCTATTAAAATGCTGTGCTAATTTAAGAACTGAATTACCAGAACCCCAGCGCATGTGCTTTAAATGTTTGTAACTGAGTTCTTCCCAATTCATATATAGTCTGTATCTCAATCTATATTCTATGTATCTTTTTTCTGCGCTTTTCAAACAAAAGATACAAGTTCCACACACAAAAGTTACAAGTTCCAGTATTTTATCAAGTAAAGCACTTCCATTTGAATTAAACAGAAGAGATTTAAAAGGCTTGAGTTGAAGCTCTAATAAAGGAGGAAGTACAAAGTCTACATTTCGACCTGAGCTTCATTCAACATTGATAATGTTTGCAGATGTGGTTCTACCTAGGCCTGACCCATTTTTCACCCAGCTACTTGCTGTGAAAAAGGAAAAGTCCTGTCTGTTAAGACTGTGTGTTTATATCAGTGACTGAAAATGCATCCCCAACACGGGCCCTGCACAGACTAAGACGACACTCGGATGCAGCCCCAAGCAGTCAGACCAAAGGAACAGATTCTCTGAACAGATTCTCTGTTCCTGAATCTGAAGTTTTTGGATCAAATCCTGCAGCACACACACAGTACTCCACTCCCACAGTCATGCACTCCAAAACAAGTTTCATCCTCACCATCAAAGCTACGGTGGCATCTCTGTGTCAACAGCTGCTGGGAGCAGGAGGAACAACATTAGGCACAGTGCTTGGAGGTGAGCTCGGGAATAACGCAGCTCAGCAGGACCCAGCTGGGCACCAGCCTCCAGCCAGGGATTCCTGCTCAAATCCTGCCTCCAAAACAGAGCCAAAGAGCACCCCAAGCCCTGGACAAGCAGCAAGATAAGGGAAGGGGAACAAAACTCACAGGCTGCTGTACACTAGTTTATCTAAGCTCCAAAACCAATATTAAGCTAAAAAAACCCAAGAAAACAAACAAACAGACAAAGAGAAAAAAACAACAACAAAACCAAACAAATAAAACCCAAACCACAATGTATGCGGAGATTTTTGTTTCCAAGAAGCAGAGAGCTTGTCTGCAGGGCTGAGCCCTTGCCAGTACATTCCATTTCCCTTTCTGCCACTCTTGGTTTCTGCACTGCCTCATTTCCTGTATTACTTCTGCACAAAGTGGTCTTATCAGCTGGAAGTGCAAAATAAAGATTAAACCACGAGTCAGCAGATGACACAGTCTGTGTGTTTGTTCCCCAAATCCACGTGCCCTTCTGGGAAAGTGGGAGTTAGTATTTCCAGCATTTAAGCGACCACCAGCCCTGGAAGGTCTGCTTATTCACGAGGTAGGGATGAAACAGAAACCTGGGCCAAACAACAGAACACTTTCCAAAAGGCATCTGGCATCAGTTTAAAGGAAATTGAGTTGTTACCCACTTATCAGACACTCTCTACGCTTCCAAACCCATGCACTTTTTACTCTGTGTTCTGTCTGCTGATGGATGTGTTGGAATCAACAAACTCCTCTCAAATCCTAATGTTGTTTTATTTGTCTTCCTTCACTGCTGTTGTCTTTTTTTGTAATCTTTGGATTAACACACAAACCTGTACGCAGCCTATAAAAAAATAAGTGAACATTATATTTCTATATATATCTGTTCAGCCAGCCTTGTATTTAAACAAACATATTTAGGCAAAATGCCTTAGTGTGAAGTCTTATTTTTCTGGCCCTCAAAGAAAGATAGTTACTCCATCAGCAACATGAAGCAGACATTAAAATATTCAATGAGAGTGCTTTCAAATTCCCACAGGAGATCCCATAGGAAACTGTCCCACTTTGCATAAATGACTGTTTTGATGGGTGGAGAAAGGGTTTGGACAATTAGATGATCCTCTCCCAGAGGGGTGAATGGGGGAGGAAAACAACTTCTAGCCCAAGTTTCAGGCAAACAAGAAATGACTCTAACTCTTCTACTAATTTCATTATTTGTATTACAGGCTCAGTGATGCAGGCAAAAAGGATCCTATTAAATATTTTTAATATATGCTTAGCACAGTTAGACATAAAAATGGGCAGGAACCACAGTGAGGATAATTGTTAATAGTGAAAACTGTCTAGTCTGTGACTACATTTTAAAAATCCAATTTATCTTAGTCAACATACCTCTTCCCAGCATCCATTACTTAGTAATACTATATTGAAATAACAAGCAGAGAGATTTTAATTTGCTTCTTTAAAAATCTTTAGTCATTTACCCTTTCTGAGAGACACATATTTTCAGCAACTCATGTAATCAGTACAATATTTAGACCTTTTTTAAAAAAGAAACAAACCCAAACAGATTTTGGCATAGAAGGCAGGGAGCTGTCTCTTTATTCCAGCAGGAATAAATACAGTTTCCATGTATTACTAAAAGGCATGAAGTCTAAGCAGCTGCAATGCTAGAATGTGTAACAACATATTGTGCACTAACTTAATCTAGCTCCCTATTCTTAGAGCAAGCAGCAAAAAGTTTCAATTTCTTTCTTCAAGCAATGTCATTTGTGAAACAGAAAAGTCCAGAGTCTTCTGCTGAATTACCCTTCTTTTAGTCAACAAATTCTTTCTTTGCACCTTCTTCAGAAGATCAGATCTTGCTCAGCTTGGAAAAATGCACTAAACCTGGTAGAAACCTCAGTAACATTACAACACATGCAAAAAGAAAGCACGTTTCACATCAGAGTGCTGTAGAACTCATTAGAGAGCTGACAACCTGACTTGGCTTCCTTTGAAGGTTAGGAAAACGACAAGAAGAAAAAGGAAAAAATTAACTCTTTTAACTCTTTTATGTTCTCTTGGCATGGCAGAAAGAATTCAAAAAAACACTGACATATGTGATCCTCTGTTCTGATATACAATATATCTCATTCAAGGAAAGAGGAACACACTGGTGTTGAAAATACCTTATCATACCTAAAAGAGTAGGCAGGGTTTTTCCTGACACTGTATTGGACTCCCTTCCTTACCTGGAGCCAGCAAGGGCCAGGAGGATGGGTATCTGCAGCCTGTTCTGAGAAGTAACCTCTGCTCCAGCCCAAAATACCCACTCTGTCAGAACTCCTCTTGGACCAACCCTCGAGCTATTTGGCTGAGGCACTGCCCTTCCAAGAAAATCTCCCATGTATCACTGTACAGCCCTCAGGGAAAATCCTGTCAGATACCCACAAACACCCTTTAGTTCAGCAGGTGGAGGGAGAGCAAAATAAAACCACAGGGGCAATGTAGGATTTACCCGTGGAGGGGAGGAGGCAACAAAAACCCAAAAAGCCCATTGCCCTGTTCGTCCAGAGCACGAAGGGATAACCTTACACTACCAGGATCTGCCAGCTCCTCCCCAGGGCTCCCCGAAGTTCAAACCAAGAACACAGTGTTGGGCCAGTTTCTACAGTGAGCCACGGCTTTTCTTCCGCCCACCTCCCCACTTGGCTTCTGGCAGACAAGGCACTGCTCCTTGCCCTTGAAGTCTCAACTATCATGACTGCAGGAGTAAGACAACAGCAATTTCTTACAGGTTTTCTGGATTTGAAGGTACTAGATTTGCCAGATTTATGGTAACTTTGCTGTTGCTTCTCCAGAAAAAAATACCCACTTTCCATAAACATGAGATACCGAATCCTGTTTTACAATGTAACTAAAATGGCACAGAAGTCTTTCTAAGCAAGTATATCACTGTGAGAAAAGAACACGGCAAAGGTTCTTTTCCAGTTCTAACAGACATCCATCAACAATTAGATCTGCCCTTGTCTTGGTTTGTAACAGTTCTTCCCAATACCTTTGCAACTGTTTTGACCTACTGAAAACCATACTCCTGAAAACAAATTTAAACCATATCCTTCATATGTTTTATCTCCACCATGTTTACAAAAAACACTAACACTATACAGCCTCTTAACTGATCACCAGATCCTCAAATCCTACTTTTTTCACCAGAGATGAGAAACACACTGCTGAATTGTACTCCTTCTTGCATTCAGATGCATGTGAGATTCCACAAAGTCACAAAACACCAGCTCTTCCTTTACCGCCTGCTGGTCTCCTTGCCGTGCTTGTTTTATATATATTTTATATCACCAAGACTACAGGAAAGAACTAAAACCAAGTTTGCCAAGATAGTTGTTCAGGAAGCTGGGTAAGCCTGGTGCACAGCAGGGCTAGTACAAGTAGGATAGATCAAAACATCCACCCAGGTGTGCACAAATCCCTTCTGGTGTCGGCGAGCAGCCGGACTGAATCGGATGTGCTTTCAAAGATTATCTCTAAAACCGCAGCCTAGTACTTTAACCAAGGTCAGGAAGGAACTGTAACTTGATGATTCAGTCAAAACTCTGGCACAGATGGGATTGCAAAATATGAACTTCACTAAAATAACCTATATGATGAATACAAGGCTGTGAATCACAAAACTTGCCAGAATAGTGTTCATAAGGTGAGGGGTTTTTTTTCCTAAATGCTGTGCAGGAAGAGGCTCTTCATTCTTCACTGTCTCCAAGCTAAAGGCCTCTTAAAGAAATCCTCAAACTATGACAAGACATTCAAAAGAAAAACATATCCAAAGAAACAGTTATCAAGAGACATTACGAATTACCAGCCATCACAGTGGGTATTTCATTGTGCATCTTTGAGGCAGGTTTATCCATTTCATTTGTGCTCTGTTGTACTTAAACTCCACACATTGTCCCACCAAGACACTAAGAGCACTCAGGAGTACAGGAGCAGCCAAAGATCTCAGTCAGCATTGTTAGATGACACAGACCAAGTCCTGAACAATGCAGGAGAACCTCTAAGACCAGTTTGCAGCACTGGCCATGGCTTTGTGAACATCCACCTATCAAAGTAAGTTAGAAGACCTTTTCTAAAAGGTGAAAAATCTGGGGAAAACAGGTTTTTTTTTCCCCTTTCATCATAAAACTCCTGTGTAACTCCCTTTTTCCACAAAGACCATTCCCTTTCCTGACTTTTTGAACTGTCTTTAGAAAACAGGTGTTGTTTACAACAATAACAAACACACATCTGTGTGGGTGTGTTAATACACACAAAGGCAGGATAACTGAAACCTCTTCCTATATTTAGATCTGTCTGGTCAGCTCTAATTGCATAATTTAATCAAAACCCTCTCCAAGGGAAACACATCCATATTCATCACAGGCATCAAAGGAAACATCTTTACAAACTATATCCTTTTACAAACCAACACATGGTCCCACATCACTTGTCCAATTGTTGAATTCCTCCTTTGGGAAGGGCACGGAATTTTATTTCTTTTTATCAGCTGAAAAAAGCATTTCCCTCCAATTCATCAGCACAGGGCGGGAGGAACTTCCTTCACAGGTGAGATGCGGAAAATTTACTGACATGTCACTTTCAGGCGTTTTTTTAGGCAGTTAAAACACACATCTGCAGCTTAAAGGAAAACCTTTAAAACAGAAAAGAAAGAAAAATGCCCATCACCACTCAGGCATCAAAATTTTTGAGAGAAGCTCATAAAATGCAAGATGTGTTTTGTCTTCAGAGAACAGGACAGTCTATTACAGACTGCATGAATTTAAAAAGGGGTTTGTCAGTCCCAGCCAGAGCAGTGCTCCAACTGGGTATATTTTAAGGACGGGAACCCCACCAAATGCACTTCAGTTATGCTCAGCTGAGGCAAGCCACTGCTCCTACAAATGATTCATTTCACCAAGAGCCTGCACCAATACAGTTACATCAGCTGCATTAAACCACTTCTAAAGACTGTGACCCAGACCTCATTTATTAAAGATTAAGTAAAGATGTTAAATTACAGCTCAAGATCCCCAGCTTTAAAGCAGAATCCTTCACCAAATCAAAAGATGACAAAAAGTGAGAAGAAAAATTACTTATTCACTAATAACAGAGTTATTGGGTCAAGCCTCAGCAAAGCAGAACAAACTGGTGAAAATTAAACCAAAAATAGTAATGCTGTTAAATCAATCTTTCCACAAATTAGTCCTCCACCCACCATTTATGCACCTTAAATAAGAATAGTCAGTTTGCCAACCCTGAAGACATTTCAGTGCGTTTCATGAGATGCATGCTTTCCTTGCTTTTTTAAAGAATTCCTCCAGCTTTCCTTGTTTTTGCCTTATCTGTAAAAACTAAAGAGCTATTTTTTTTTTGCCTTTAAACAACTTTTAAAACACTGTACCTTCTCCATGTCTTTAAAATGTCCATGGTGAATTTCACCAAGCGCCCTGCAACTCACAACTACCATTCTGGGCAGAGAAAGCGTTTAAAGATGACAAAGCTTTCCAAGCTAAGTTTATACAACTCAGACACAAACACCAATATTTGCCAGACTTCCATCGCCCAATCAAACATTATTTAATTACAGCATGCCACGAGTGGCCACTGAAAACTGGGACTGGACTTCAGATGACACAAAGCCCAGTGTGCAGCTGCACAACTCCATCACAGCAAGCACTCCCTGGCAGTTCCTAGGTATTTATCAAGCCATCCTAAGTCACAGACCCTTTATAAATGGAAGATCACAGTGTTTATAGATGCCCCTTCAGCTTCCACACAAGACAATTAAACTCTTTCAAGTTTACAATTTACAGGCAATACAAATCGGGGATCCTCTTGAGACCAAGTCAAGGACACTTTGGGTTAACAAAGTTCAAAATACACCCACAAACACACATAAAGGGTTGATTGCAGCCTTTACCAGCAGTTGAGGTACAACTCTGAGTGTGTCTACACCAGAAACAGACCCTGAAGTCACAGACACACCTCTCCCTTCCCAAAAGGGCAAAACAAGGGTGCAGACATTCGTGAGGAGTCAGAAAGATCCCAAAAACTGTGGGATGAGGCAAAAGCAGCTGTCACAGCCCTGTGCCAGAACATCTGCAGAATCTCACGTCAAACTGTTTTCTCATATTCCTGAGATCAAGGCTTTGGAGTATTCTGTACAAAGGCTTCAACCCACAGATAGGAGCTGATAGTTAATGCAGCAGTTGGGAACAGCATAGCCTGAAAGGAAGTGGGAGATATCCTCCTACACTGCTTACTGGGAATACAGAGGTTTTACAACAGGAGAAAAGGGCTGTAATCTGTCTGACTCCCTGGTTATCTGTAAGCTTTTCATGACTTTTGGAAGAGGAACCAAGCCACATAAAGAATTACTCAGTACCCTTCCCTTATCTGCAAGCTTTTTTTCTTAACAGAGCCTGTATGATTCTGCATATGGCACTAAGGCAACCTATTAATCACTCCAGCATAATTTTTTGAGACCAGTTTGAAGTTTCAAAAGTCAGGTTTTGCAAAGCTGCAAGTCTCTTACAGCTGAGACACCAAAACACAGCATTTTCCAAGCACCCCGTGCTCTGCAAGGTCAGCAGCAGGCTAGCTTAAAACAGCCAAAATGCTTCCAAATTTTCCACTGTTGCCTGCTACTGAACAAACAGTCACAGCTGGCCTGGTACTGAGGATGGACAGAAGAACTCCAAGTTCCAAAGTCGCTTGCCAAGACTACTTACTTCTAGGCTGCAAGCTAGTGCAAGGAAAGAACACACAAAGATTTCAGACTCCTTGTCTTTTAGCTATTCCATAGATGTCTTTAATTCTGGGGCTGAAACCAGCACTCCCCAGCTCCCACGGTAAGAAGCCTTTAGGCTCAAACAACCCTGACTTCTGGCTGGCCTGGAAGATTGAGTCCTCATGTCTCAAATCAGTGAAAGCAAGAAAGTAGGCAAAGGTGTGACAGAAAAAATCAGAAATATCAGACTTGAGCCAAAGCAGCCTGTCACCAGCACTGCCACTTCTCAACTGCTCCCTGCTCCCAAACCACAGGAGATGTGTCGGGACTGACCATGAGCAAGAATCATTCCTGATAAACTGGTGGGGAGAAGGGCAAAGGGAACAGCTACCCAGTCAACTGCAGTAAATAGCCCTGGAGCATTTATGCCAGTTATGCTGATGCTTTCTGCAAAGAAGCCTCTAGCCAAGCCAGAGATTAAAATGAGAAAGATGTTACAGTCAGATTCCCATGTTCTGGAGAGCTCCCCAGCACAGCAGAAGGCTACAAGGGAATTCAGTGAGCACCTCATTCCAGCACTAGGAAAAGTAGTAGCTCCTGCAACTAAGATTTTAAATCTGTAGATAGTCTAATTCCTTAAAGTTAAGAAATATACTACAAAGATGCAAGTAACAAAAATGAGTAAGGGCTTGTAAACACATTTATCATATAGCACCAAAACAAATGCTTTCTAAATTTCTTTTGAGAAAAGTGGATCGCAAGCCACAACTTTGAAAGCGATTTGTGCAGTGGTGCAGAACCCAGGAAAGCTACAAACACTGCACTGGCTCACAGCAGAGATCAGCTTCAGGTGTCCCAACTGTCGTCACTGGCAGTGATTTCTGGTAACACCAATCTGCCTTTACAGAAGGGTTTTTAGTGGATTTAGTATTTGCCTTTTCTCTGATTTCTTGATAATGCTGTTAACTGTACCCAGTCTGCCAATTGTTTCAAGTTATTTCATCCTCTAAAGAGGAAAATAAAGTTTCTACTACCAAGAAGTTAAACTTGGACATTCTTTTCCTCCTGAGGGAAAACACTTGTCCTGTCTCACACAGGACATGCACTAGATGTGTTCTGCTCATGCAGTTGCATTAAACTAGAAAAACATCTCTAAGACAGCTTGCAGTTTACACTAACAAAACAACACTTGACCAGGAAAGCTTGCTGAAGGGTTGCTCTCCATCAGTCCTCCCTCACCCCCCATAAAAGATACTGCACCATTAATCACTGTCGTTTTCCTGCCAATAGAGCTGCACTGGGGCTTTGTGGCTGACGTCACTGCTGGCAGCCAAGTCTCTCTAATCACCAACATAAGCATCTGGGAAAAAACCCTGTAAATTAGACCTTTCCTTGGCAAGGGCTTTAAGGAAGTCTTCATCTGGGAGTGCTACAGCACTGCCTGCGACTGCTTACCTCCAGCAGCTGCCCTGGGCCAGCAAGGTCACAGGTCCACAAGCCAATGAGCAGCCCCAAGGGCTTGCTGCCACCCAGAGAGAAAAGGTTTCCCTTGACTCCCTTGTGCCAGCCTTGGTCCTGCAACATAACTTCTCCTCTACCTGCCAGTCAGTTCACCCTCCTAACCAGCCAGAACCAATATAAACCATAAAACACCTTCTGCAGGGTCAGCTCAGAGCTCTGGGGTCACCCAGGCAGCCTACACAAAGGAATTCATGCCTGGGACTGAGAGAAACCCAGCTCTTAAGAGTCCTTTCCATCTCAGGGAGCTGCCACCCTCAAATTTTTAAGTGATATCCAGGTCAAAGATGAGCTAACACTCAGACACAAGTACTTCAGCTGATTTGCAAAACCTGCTCTCATCCCCAGAGCAAGGAGCCCTGCCTTGGCTGGTTCTGAATAACCAAACACTCCAGCAAGCAATTCAACTCCCTCTACTGCCACTGCCTTCTGCTCTGCAACTACAGCAAACTTGGGGGAAAAAGAGCTATTTCACATCCATCTATCCAAAAATACCACACACTGCAGAGCTTTAACCCAAGAGCATTTATAAAATATTTTCCATATGAAATATAATACGACACATTCCAGAAACTATAATTGCATTAGCCTAAGTTTTCAGCTAATAAAGACAAAGACTTTTCCTTTGGCTACTACATCCAAGAGAAAGCACTTAACACTGACACTAGCTAGCTTGGATAATAAAGGGCCTGTTATTAAATATGCCAGACTGTAAAGCCAGAAGAAGGCAAAAATGCAGAACAGGAAACTGCAACAGTCAAGATGGCAACCTATATGTAAGTCACCTCCTCCAAGACATTCAACAAGGTCCAAATTCACATTTTTCAGATTAGTGTACTTCATCACTGTATTCACCAGGTAATTAGCAGAACTAAGATGATGACATAACCAAGGTCTGATCTATCTGTCTGTCTGTCTATCTATCTATCTTCTTGGTGATAAAAATAAGTGTCTGACGAGCAAAGAGCAAGAGACTGTGTGAAGGGAGATGAAATTCTGGTCTTGAATGTTGGAGACTCATGGTAAAGCCACTCAAGTTGGGTCTCTGTCCTTCCCATCTCCCTCTTCCCTCCCTGTACAGGGAAGCAAGCACATGCTTTAGATGTGTTTGGGATTCCTGGAATACTACCACACATTTGAAATTAACCAGTGTAATGACATTATGCATGTACCAATCCCTGAAGCCATCATGTACATGCTGGCAGGTCTTCTGAGGCTGAAGTAAATTTCAAATCTACTTTATTCACTGTTGGGACAAAACAATAGAGCAGTTGTCACACAACTGGAAAAACAGAAGTCATCCAGACATGGTCCTGGGCAACCTATATGGCCATGATTGAGCAGGGGGCTGGACCAGACGAGCTCCAGAGGTCCCTTCCAATCTCAACCATACTGTGATTCTGTGAAACTCCCAGAACAACCACCTGCCAGTTAATTTGGTCACACTTCAGAAAAGCAACTGGTTCAAGAAAACTGGATAGAACTCCACTTGCCTTGGCACAACTACAACATTGCATCAAGGGCTACTTACCCTGAGGTAGGGACTGAGCTCTGCTGGCTGTGCACAGGCAGACATACAAGAAAGCTGCTTTCTCCCTTATTTTGACCACTTTAGAGAATCCAGAAGCCTTCTGAATTGCCTCACTCTTCCTCCCTTCCTGCTTGTACCCTTGAAGTTTGGCTCCATGTATGGCTCTGTTCAATTTCAACACAAGTCCTCATCACTGTCACCTTGCTTCACATACAGCCCCGGTAAGAAGCCATTTTCCACCCCATTTTTCACTGCTTTTGAGCTACTGGAAGATTCTGATCTACAGAGGTTCCCATCCCATGCTCATCACTGTAGCACCAGATACTTTAAGCAACCATGACTAAGCCCTGCCATGTTCACATCCTGTTTGTCTCCCAGCCCATTTGCAAGGCAGGATGGATTATTTTATTACACATGGAATTAAGTCAACAGAAAAAAAAAATCATCTTGTAGTTTGTAGTTTTACTAACCTAAGTAAAGCCCTTCCTAGATTAAAATAAATCCAAACCCACCTTTCCCAAAGTATATTTCAGCCCAGAAGCCATAACAGTGGTAAAAACATGTCAAATTTCACATCAGAGCATTTAGGTACCAAAAGAAAGATCCTTCATCAAACAGGACTGTGTTTTATTGATGAGCCAGTTTTAGTAACTTTTCAGGACTTAGGAGCAGAATCTCCACTCCTAAGCAGGTGCTAGTGTGTGGCCTAACTTGAAAGTAAATTTCTTGCTTCATGTAAGACAGCTTGGAAAAAAAACAACTGGCCAACAGTGAGAAAGGGTGTTCTGCCAACTATTTTGTCCTACCAAACCACGAGCAGAGTTTGTTTTACAACATCTTGGGAGGGCTGGACAGAAAAGGCCAAGGAGCTAAAAAAAATGGAAAACAAAAAAAAAAACAGCTCATACATTTTTTGTTATTCTTCAGGACATAATTCTGGATAAATCACAGGGACACCCCAGAGATTTAAACCATCAACTGAAAGAGCAGGAGATGTCAGTTCCACACCACCTTCCACGCTCACTCTTACACATATTACCATGTTTATCTTGGCAAAATTTTGGAAGCCCTCTCTCCTCTGCCACAGAAAATATGTCTGGTTACAAGCTACATATTTTTCCCTCAACAGATCAGTTGAATCAAAGTCTTTACAAAGATGCATGTAAGACAACAAGGGCACTTGATTAATTCCTCCCACGTCAATATTCAAACGAAACCCAACAGATACAAAGGTGAAATACACTGGCAGAATGAAGTCAAATATGCAGCTCATTAACAGCATCTGACCAAACAGCAGATGTTTCCTCCTCCTATCACCCTTAGGAACACATTTAAGGGGAAGCCACAATTTGTTGCAACATGATTCTCCAGTTATTTACTTCATCTTTAATCAAAACTGATTTCAAGCATTTAAACAGCATTTAAGTATTTATATATAAATAGTTATTACATACACAGACCTCGATAAATTTACAGTCTCTTCTCAACTATATATAGGTGTAGCCTACCATTATCTGATCCAAACAATTTAACTTTCAGCAGCAGTGATATTGTTTTAGGTATTCATTTGTGCACACACACATACAGCATGCCTATCCACTTGAAGGATCCTATATACACACCATTGTAAGACTAAAACATCTTTAAGAGTCTCAGGCCCTGGTTTCAACATGCTGCACCAGACAGAATGCTGGTATTAGTTTCAATGCCTTAAAATGCTTGAAATCACAAGTCTGAAATTATTTACAAGAAAAATATCTCAGTAATTTAATCTTTCATGTCAACACAGAAGAATGAGATAGCAGTTTGCAGTGTTGGAACAAAGTGAGAAAGAAAACCAAGTAGAGGTATCATCAACTGTGGTCACTGCATGCACCAATCAGTCTGAACATACAAGATTCTCTGAACTCATGGGAAACTTCTCAACCTGCTACAGAAGTGTCAAGTGTGTGCAGATATGCTTTTTTTGCTTTCATCTACTTAGATTTGCCCTTAAACATGCACATCAGTCTTGCCACCTCTGTAGAAGAAACTCTGTAATGCTGCAAACCCTGAAATCCAATTTCTACTCAGGGATGAAATCTGTACTGAGCTTTCTAGATTTTCAGCTTCCCCTCAAACAAGATCCAAGTACTGAAGGAAGCAAGTCCATCAGTCAAAACTGGAGGGCAGATGAGATTCTTACACCCCTGCTGGGGAAAGACACAAGGAGACAGTGAAAACTCATGATTCTGTCTATAATCACTTCAGCACTACAAAAAATTTTAATGGGTATCTTATTTTCAAGTTACCCAATACTGGATTGATAGCCCATAGATCACTTTGATGTGGATTGGCATTTTAGTAGTTTTAATGACAAAAACATGCAACAAGTGATATACTTCTGAATACCATTAAGTGCTATAATTCAGACTGTCTACACTGACTTAGACAATCTCATCTGCTGCCATGTTGGGAAGAGTGTTCCCTTTATAAGTACAGAAATATGAAATAATGCTTCAGAAATCACTGCTGAACCACATTAATCATTTGCTTACATGCCAACTCAACATAATGGTTGGGTTTGGATGATACTGCTTTGAACAGTGCCTAAATATAATGACTTATATAAAGACATGTTTAAAAATAATTTGTTTTTCTCCTTGTACTCTAGACTTTGCCTGTGCATGCTGGAGAAAGGATGAGGGTAGAACCAAATGGGAGAGACTGGTGACATCTGTTCTAATATCACTCTCCCGAGTGGATAACACACATTGGAATAAAAGTGACGTAGTCCAGAACAATTACAGAATTATGTTAGAACAACCAAATTGTGCAAGTGTCCAGAACAGCTCTATTGGTCAGCTTCCCTACACTGGAAAGTCTAGAGACAGGAAGAAAAAAGCTTCAACTCTTGATCTAAACTCAGCTTCTACACAGTCTCCCAAGACAGCAGTCACTAGAAGAGCACAACTGAGCAAAGCAATCCATGCTTGCAGAAAACCCTTTGGGATCTAATGATGGCTCAACCCCGCTGCTGTGCGGCACTACAGCTCACAACCCTTCCACCAGAGCAATCCCACTGCAACAGTTCCCAACACCTTTCCCAAAATAAAAAAATAACACAAATGGACCCATCCCCACAGCTTGACAGAGTTTGGCATTTTGTGCGTGGAACACTTGACCTCACACAGTTAATCAGAAGTACTGTGCTCAACCTTTGTTCCCATTAAACTAGGAGGAACTTCCAGTGCCAACACATGCAGGTGACAAATGGATACAGGGAGGGGATCCTGTATGATCTGGGGTCATGCTAGAAAATGGTTTCATTCCTTGAAATCAGCAGACTTTATGAAACAACTGCCTTCTGCATCCCATTAAAAAACACGCGGGGCATCCCCCACTCAAATACACAGCAACCCGAAAAGCTTCTGTAATGCAAATTACCATTTGTCTGAGGAGCAGGATAGGGATCTTTGTGGCAGCCATTAGCCAAGGGTGTCCTCACCCCTGAATCCACCCTCTGTAAAGCCCTCCACAGAAGGCCCAATCGAACACTTTCTCTGGTTATTTCAAATCTTGAAGAGTAGTAACATTCTAATGGAAATAGTTATACCTCAGACTGCGACACTAAAACTTTAAAAATATCAGTTTACAATAACTTCCTTCCCACCCCAAGCAAAACCCTCCATTCTAATATAAAATTTCTCTGTGCTGTTCTACAGCTTGAGAATTGCAAGATGCCTGTGTAGATGAGCCTGTAAGTCACCAGCATTTCAAACCTCACTTCCCAAGCTGGGGGTTGTATTTTAAACTCGAATTTTCCACTCAGTACATTTCAAAGGAAAACTTCTAGGAACTGCATATAATCTTTTAATTATTAAGACTGGTATGCATTCAGTTTTTTACTATACACAAAGAAAGGCCAGTGGAAGAACATAAGTCTGCTCTTACTACAGAGAAAAACTGAAGTTTCTATGGGCAGAACAGATCTTTCCCCACTCTGAAAAGCAAAACTGAGTAAGTTTGTCATGAAAACTAAAACAGAAATTTAAAAAACAACCAGAAACAAAACAAACATAAAACAAAACCCCTACACATCAGTAAGATCACTTGATTGACCATAAAGCAATTTGTGCAATCTGACTTTCATTTTCACAGATTTTATGGATCTCTCCAATACGGTTGTTTCTTCATCTGCACTGACACAGCAGAAGACAGCTCCACATCCACATTTTAAAAGCCACTGCACTCCAAAGTGAGCTTTAATTCTTTTATCTGCCACTCAAAAAGCACCTTAGCTAAAGCACATACTCTTGAGGTGCAACTGAACCTGGAGACTAATAAATCTCTTACCACTAAGTGACCATTCATTTTGTCTGCTTCACCTGCATGCCTCAAAATTATTTTTTTACTTATATTTATGACTAAAAATAAGGTACTTTTTTTTCTGGGCTGGGAGAACCTCAGGAGAATAAAAACTTGCACCACTTCATATATGAGGAGCTGGTTTAAACACTAACAAATGCAAAACTCTCAAATCCCCAAGCAGCACAGACTAGCAGAAAGAAGAAAAAAAAAGTTGTTTTTGCAGGGCTTTTCCCCAAACACATCATAGTGATTTTAGCAGCAGAAACAGCAAGACCTAAGATGCTGAGTATTTAGCAAATATTTTACTACCTGTGACATGCTCTTTTCTAGGGCTGTTAGAGGAAAACACGAATCTGAAGCCTCAGTTGTCTTCACTAAGAAAAGTGACCTATGCCAACTCATATTCAAAATTATAGTCTCTGTTCTAGAAGTTTGGCCATACAGTTCAAAAAATGACTAAAATGCTCTGTCTTATACAAGAACTCAGATCTTCAGGAATGTTTCAACAGGCAGGTATAAACTTCAGTAGGACAGAAATACCAGGGGGCAAAAATCCAAACAATTGGCTTGTTTGCCTGTTTGTTCCTTTGATATCTGATAGCACAGACTGCAGGTAAAGTCTAGCTGATCCTTTAAAAAAGGATGTATAAATTTCAGATTCACTCACAACCACTTCGCCACTTGTACACCCCATAGCTGCAATTGCCTTCATCTATTTCAGCTCCTAAAGACTGCAAGGAAGAGGTTTAGAGTCAACCTAAACTGGTTCAGCTTTTACTCTTCACAGGGCCACAAACTTCAATTCCAACTATTCTTTGCATAACTTACATAATACACATGGTGCTCTCTTTATCTGATTCTTAAAGCAGCCGTATCTGAAGCACAATGGGACATGTCACAGACACTTGCTTCGCTGCCCTCATAATATGCTTTAATTATGATGACTGAACTAACAGGCTCACATCATAGACTTTTACAGGTTGACCCTGTGTCATCCTGATGTATCATTTTGCACCAGTTCAGTGCTGTAAATCAATTTAAGATCTCCAGCAGGTTGAAAAGGCTGGTAATGATGCTTTCTCTGCAGTCTCTGGGGACTCCACATTATACACAACTTACATTATTTATAAAGCTGAGATGATGCCTCCATTAGGCCTGTAAGACTACTCAAATGATATTTTACGCACCCAGCTTGGGCTGCACAGAGCAGAAATGCTGGCAATATACAATATCCAGTGCATTCATGCTTTAATATAAAAAAAAAAAAGAAACCAAAACAGTCATAACCCCTTCATTTTTAAAATTTAAATCTTTATAGCAAGCAAACAAATTCATGGTTTCATCTTAATAATTTCCCAGTACTCAGAAACACAGTAGCACTTTTATTAACCTTTGTATTGTTTTTCTTCACGTTCAACTCTTTATTTCTGTTTTCAAACTACAGAGGAAAAGCAAACACCAAACTCATCAGTTTTCAAATATTTGATTTGATAGTTACTATTCATATGAAAACAGAAAGATCTCCATCTGTTTACTCAGTCACTTCTCTCAAATGTATCAGATCATCACATCTTCAAGGGTACACAAAAAAGCAAGTTGAACAGAACAGAGTAGGAAAAAAATGTATTTGATTACATACTCAATGGTAATGGGGTCAAAACAGATGCAAGGACAAATCCCTACCCTTAGGGTAACCTGATCATGCCTTGAACTGATCATTTCTCATAGCTGTGGAAGCCTTCTGGATCACCCAAATCAAGGGAAATTTCTCTCAAGTGCCTACTTACAGTCCGAAGTAAATTGCAAGACTTCAGCCCTAAGAGCACAGCAAGGACTCCAAAAAGGGCCAGATCACTCTCATTTTCATACTGATGTTCTTCCAGTCACAACAGAGAAGTGAGCACTCAAAACCTGCACTACAATCCAATGAGAACCTTGAAAAAGCTTTGCCGCACTGCTCTCTGGTTTAAGGGGGAAATTAAGTATTAATCAGCTGCAACTAAAAAACTCAGATCCCACAATTCAGCCAAGTCATTACTCACAAGTAAAAGAAAAAAAATAAGCCAAACTTAGGTTCCCTCACATGATTTGTTCCTATTGTTTGACATGACAAGGTGCATGCAGTCAGCCACATGAAGAATTACAGACACACACCTGCAAAGAAAAGTGTTCTCCATGGCCTGGGTAAGCTACAGTTTTAATTCTTACTCCTGAATGCTGCTTAAAAATACATATAACTATCGGAAGAAAAAATTTTAAACAAGTTTTCTCTTTATGACTTCCCCTCTGTGCGCAAAACAGATTCAAACTATCAGCTGTGACAGCTCTTTCCTAAGAAGCATGTTAGTTTTAAGGTGCAGTATCTTTGAACACTGACATCCATTAAACACTGACATGTTTCGGGCAATGATCTTTTCCATTTGCCTGTATCTGAAAAACACATCTACTTTTACTCCTCCCCATCTGGCTCTAACAATACTGTTTTTATTAACCTCTGTTGAAAATACTTCCCCAAATAAAACTGTTGACATGCAATGCGCATCATGTTATCCTAAAATACACCAAAATAATGATTAATTTTCAGAATAAGTTGTTGTTATCCAGATACTGTAAAAGCAAACTGTAAGGTCGGACCACGTACCTTCTTCAGATTGATCTACTAACAAAAGAGCAATCACAGCAACCCTGCCTCGGTCAGAACTCGCTCTGACTTCAGTTTATATTAAAAAAAAAAAAAAAAAAAAAAAAAAAAAAGTCAGCATTTGGCCCAGATCGTTTCGAACGCATGACTGAATATTTCCACGCCAGTAAATTTTAATAAGCTTTAAAGATCTATATTCAGGATAAGATTATTTGGCTGTACGAGTATATGAAGCAACTATACTGAAGAGGGGGAAAATCTCAAGCATCCAAACCCTCTAACAGGGAAAAGAAAAAAAAAGTGAACTTTCCTTGACCTCTAAGCACAGATTTGTCATTAAAGAAGAAAGAAGGGGAGGGGAGGGAAAAAAAAACAGGAGGGGAAGGGGCTGCGGAAAGAAAGGAAGGGGGGAAAAAGAAGAAAGCAGATAAATTAGAGGGAGAGGGACGCGGCCGGGCCGAGGCGGGAGGCGAAGGGCTGTTCCCGCACACACAAAGGCGGCCCCTGCCCCGGCCGCCGGGGCTGCGCCGCGTCCCCGCGGGCCACGCTGGGGCCGGGGAGGAGCCGCAGGACGGCGGCTTCCCGGCAGGGAAGGGCTCTCGGCGCGCCGGGCCCGGCGCGGCACCTACCCACCAAGTTGGAGCCGGGAGCGGTGCCCGCCGGGCCGCCGCAGGGACGCCATCATGCCGGGAGGAGAGCGGGAGCGCAGCGCTGCCCGGAGCCGCTCCCGCCGCCGGGACCGCCGGGCAGCGCCGGGCAAGGAGCGGGGAGGAGGAGGAGGAGGAGGAGGAAAAGGAGGAGGAGGAGGATGCGCGGGCACAGCCGCCCGGCCCCGGGGGCAGTGAGCGGGGAGAGGCGCGGGGGGACGCGAAGTTGTTACCGGCTGGCGGGCGGCGACGGGCGGCCAGCAGGCAGCTCCTCCGCGCCGGGATCGGGATCGGGATCGGGATGGATGTGGCCCGGCTGGCGTCAGGCGGCCGGAGCCGCCCCGCGCCGCTCACCGGCACACTCACACACACTCTCACACACACACACACGCACCGGCCCGGCCAGGGATCCTCCCCAAATTCCCGCCCCCGCCGCCGCGCCGCCGGGTCCCGCTGGGAGCGCTGCGCCCGCCGCCGGAGAGCGGCCCCGGCACGGCACGGCACGGCCGCTGTGTGCCCTCAGCCACAGCCCGACCCCCGCCCCGGGTGCGAGCCCCCTCCGACACCCTCACTGCGGCTCAAAAGGCGTTCCTGCCCCGCCGCAGCGGCCGGGGAGCTCCGGCAGCGGAGCTTCGGGGACAGCGGCAGATGCTGTCGGACTTGGAGTTAAAGTCAATTCCTGATGGAACAGGATTATGTCCTGCCGCTTGCCACAGGTGATTCAGCCTTGACTTGGTCTAGTCTTAATACCGAAGTAATTGCCGTAATAGCTGCCAATGACAGAGCACTCTCTAGCCCCAGGTGTTTTACACGTGGACATCCTCCTGCCCATAGGTGTTGCTGCACTTAGTCCTCGCTCCTGGGAGCAGAGCCATTCCAGCGCGTGAGGCTTCTTGTGCAGCCAGAGCCACAGTAATGAAGCCTCACGCCGCTGTCCCTATGACCCGAACTCCATTTGGACCTGCAAGTGTCAGCTCCAAAGTGGAACTGGCTGAAAGTTTGGAGCCCGCGTGTGGAACCGTGAGCCTGTCCTGCCTGCTCGCAGGATCTTTGCAGCAGGCAGGTGAGTGTTGCGCAAGCAAGATTGAACTGAAACTGATTCGTTAACAAACATTTTGGCTTTTACCCAGTCATCGTTCCTGGAAGGAGATTTGAAGCGACAAGTGCAAGGTGTTTCTACGTGGCAAAATATTCTGATACACCTATATGCATAATTATATCCCTTTACTTAGGCCAATAAATTTTCACATGTATAGGCAGTTCTGGTGTGACTTTAAAGACATTTTAAAATCCAGCAACACTGAGGCCTGGAGGACTTAAGGCCCTGAGAGTTTTACCAGAGGGACAGTTGTCCTGCCCACCCAGGTGCATTGTGAGTCTGAAGACACAGAACTGGAATGGCTTGCCCAAGGTCACAGAAGGAGCAGCAGTAAAAAATACCCAAGTCTGTTCTTGTGAGGGTATCAGTGCTTCTTTCTAACTTCATAATCTAAAATTCCTCCATTTCTTTGCCACATAAATACCACATAAACTCATATTCACATAAATACCACCTGCAAACAGGTGAATTGTACTATGTCGTTAAGGTATTATGCTACAGTAATAGTAGAGGAACTCCCACGCAGGATGATGCCATAATATTGATGGGGAAAGCCTGGAATAAAATTACTCTTTTACTGCTTAAATTTTGAACCTTGAATGATTCAAGATGAGTGAACCTCAGTTATCAGCTTTAATGTGTATTTTGTGCTTGCACTGTACACAACTACACTTAGCAAGTAAACTTTTCTTTTTATGTGCAATCACAGATACAGTGCAGCACTGGACTGCAGATACAACTGGTAAAGTTTATCTCAAGACAAACTGAAAGGTCTTTAAATTTTGGCAGGGTAATGAAGACATTTGCAAGCAAGGTACAGAAGAAACATGAAACTGATACTGGCTTTTGTACTGTGGTAGTGCTTAATCTGGATCCAGGTGTTCTGCATCGAGAGTAGTGGATGCAGCAGTAGTATCTGCCCCAAAAGCTTGGTAGTCTCAGTCTCACACAGAGAAATAGATGGAAAAGGCCTTATGTGTGCCTGAGCTCTGCTCTGCACCCTGACTTGGCAGGCACAAGCTCCATCCACTGGATCCTGGTTGCTGAAGTATCAATTCATGATTCACACTAAACAGATATGACAAGGAGATAATTAGGGAAGCACTGCAGTTTGTCAGGTGTCTTGTTAGAACCACATTTTTACTGCTTTTGTTGTTGTTGTTAGGGTTGACTGGTTGGTTGGCTTTGGCATGAGAGAATTAAATTATTTTCTACTTATGTTGAGGCTTGGGGAAGATCACATTAATATGCTGTTTTCCCTAAAAAAGGCTATAAAACAGCCTAGGAGAGTCTTTCTCTGATGTTTAATAACCAGAGTGGTTGTCCTGGAGAGGGCTGGGTAGCCTGGCTTTAGACAGAGCAGCGGTGTGAGAAGGCCAGGGGACAAGGCAGAACAGTGTGCCCTGGTCAGATCTGCCTCGAGGCTTCCCTGGCTGGGCTGTTCTGGCACACACTGGCCAGAAAAAAACTTCAAGTCTGCCCCCTGCTTTAGGATGTGCAGGCAGAGCTGACTGTCCAAACCCATTGCTCTGTGGGTGAGCAGTATCAGCAGAGTCCTATGCACACTCACCACTTCTAACTCCATTGGCTACTTTAATACCCTGAATCATTAACTTCTTCCTGCCCTTTCTGAATAACATAAGAAAACTGAAAAAAGGAGATCAGAGAGGTAGGTACACCTGGGTATCAACCTCGATGCTCCTCTGCACTGGGCTGAATAACTGTGCTATCTCAAGAGACAACAGACAATGGGTTTTTTCTCTTTTTGCTCTGCAACTATGTGATCATTCAGACTAGTGCAAGGAAAACAGGCTGTGAGGCTGGGGCAATGAAGAAAGAGAAGAACCATTCCTTCTGTAAACTGCCTGGCTTTTCATCAGATTAGGTGCACAATCTGATGGCACCATCAGTCATAAGGCCTGTGAACCTGAATTTTAATGGGGTTGGGGCACTTAGGCAGATAAATGTCTAATATGATTCTCAAAGGAAACTTTAATGTCACAGACACTTTCTAACACCTCACCAAGCACATGCCCAATCACCTTTAAAAATCTCGGAAGCCGATTATCAAAAGGCTGAGTGCTAAAAGACATTCATTATGCTGCATATTTTATACTATTCTATTATGTAAGAAGTATTTAAGAAATACTACTACTACTAATGCTGTGGCTACAACCCCTATTGGCTCTGGATCTTCCTCCAAAATCCAAGTTTGTATGTAGATTATGATTTGGTATTTCTTGTTAACTTCAGCCAGGCTTCATCTGGTTTACTCAAGAGATTCCAGGGATGGAGAGTGTCTTCTGGAGATGGTTTAGCTCCAAAATCAGTAACTTTGCTTCACCTTCATGTGCACCAGGTTTCTGCCAGAAATTAAGAGTTTCATGGATAATTAAATAATTATATCAAACAGACTGCTTTACTATTTACATTAAAATCACTGGAGTAATTTTCTTTTCAGCCATTATACTGTTGCCCTAGTGTGGGAAAATACCAACAATATTTTCAGAGAGAAGAAGCAGTTCTCTCAAGAAGAATAATAGCTTCCTAAGGACACTGGATTTCATTATTTCCTTCTTTCTTGGGCTGGCTGATAAAATTTATCACCCTCTAACCTTCATGGCTTGTCTGCTTCGTCTTTGAGTAGGTGAGGTATTAAACAACCTCCCACCTCAGCATTATTAACATAGGATATGCAGACTGCTTAGCAACTACATAGATCTGCTTGGGAAAGGTGCCTCAGGCAGAAGACAGCATGTGGGAGAAGGTAAGGAGCATTTTTAGGAGGTCATCATAATCATATGCATCATAACCATCATATGCAGTAAAGCACTACATATGGTTTTCCAAGCCCATCTGGATACAAGGTCCTATATAGCCACAGTACAAGCCCAGGAAAAAAGGAACTATGTTGTGAAAGGCCTTGAAGGCAGCACTTGTGACACAAGGGCTCTCTGTATCCTGCTCTGGGGAGTCTGGCCATTGTCTAGAATGGGCCCTGCATGAGTTTGACTCTATATAGAGTCAAATATCTGCTTGGGACCTGCCTTGGTGTTCTGACTCACTGTCATAGGCAAAAGAACAGAGAATGCATTTCACTCTCAGAAGTTCTTCCTAAACTGGCCCACCATGATTAAGTGGGATTCATATAGAATAAATGTGGAACTTGATAATTTTACAAGGTTATTATGTGTATACCTCTGTTATATTAAATAAGGCTTCTGCCATAAATCTATCTCCAGATACCAGAAAGGTCTTTTTGATCAGATTGAGTAGTCATTCATCTTTTCCACCATTGGGATGATGGGAGTCAGACTTAAATTCATTACTTTCTTAAGATTAATGTGCCCAGCTAAAGCTGCCAAGATCTTTATTAAAAGTTACAATTCCAAAAGGTTTGGGCTGAAACAAAGTATTAAGCAGGACACTCCCTTATCTCCTTTATTGGTTGTTTTCTCATCAGACTCGGATGTAAGGACTTTGCTCCAGGAATGTTACATTTCTGGTAAAGATGGGAGGTTGCCCTGTGTTCTGACAGCTCATCACGTGCTTCCATGAAGCACAGTATTCCTGCCCACTGCAGTGCACCAGTATTGTACTTCACAGAGAATGGATTCTGCCTTTGGATCTTGCCTGAATGCACGTAGAAGCTTTTGAAGGTAGTTTCACTTTCTCCTGGCTATCACCTCAGCAAGGGATAATGGACTTGGTGCAATCAAACATTATTGGTTCTTTGAAAATTAAATTTCTCTTCAGTCATTCAGCTTAAAAAGATTTACATAACTGGAATAACCTAGCTCTATTGCTGGTTTCTTGGAAGACACCGCTAAGATTAATCTTATCTCCCACTTTAATTACTGTTTTCAAGTTCTTACAGTCCTTGTCCCAGTTACATCTTGTTGCGAAAACCACCAGAGAATGATATATTAACATTTATTCAGACAGGTGGCAGAGACAAAATTAAAGCTAATAACTCTATGAGAAAAGAAATCAAAGGTGGTTTGGCAATCCTGAGGTGTTATTTCTTGGTCCTTCAGTTGCAGTGGCTGCACAAGCAGGGTCCAAATGCCTGTGCTGTGTGAGTGGCCGTGTGCCATACCTTGCTGTGCAGGACTCGCACTGCCACGGTCACCCAGCTGCACTAGCATCCATGGGATAAGGAGCCTTGGAGCAGACTGCTTGTGGCAACGTGTGAAGGCTGGAAAAACCATGGTAATTGTCTCAACAGAGGGTTCTGTCTCATTTATACCCAAAGAGGAGACCACTATATCACACCACTGGAAGACTAAAGAAATGGCACATACTGCATCTAAATGCATCCCTTCACTTCTATGTTTTTGTTGATGTTTTGTGACGAAATACTCAGCTTCTTTTATACTATGATTAAAAAACATAAAAGGAAAAGGCTCTGAATTCTAAGTCAGGTTGCCTGAGCTCAGTGTCGCTCTTGGCTGAGTAAGTCAGTAGTGAATCAGTCCCACCCTCCCTCCTCCACGAGGGCTGCTCAGCCCTAACCCCGTGTCACCCACCCGCGCCGTGCTGGCACAGTTGTTGTGCAGCTGTGAGCTGAGCAGGCCTAGGGAACTCAGATGGCTGGGGAGAGCAAATGTTTCAGGGGCCAAGCTCATTTTTAATTTGGATCAGTTTCCTGATCTGGCTCGTTGTGTGGTTGTCCAAATCCTTGTGCTGATTTTGTGCAGAGGCAGGACTGAGGTAGGAGGAAGGGCGAAACTTATCTTTTTGATTGCGTTGTTGACTTCAGTCAGTTTAAGGTGGTTATGAAACTTAGTGATAGACTAAGCAAGCTTTTTATTTTTTTTTTTTAACCGAGAAAAAATACTTTAATTTTGAGCATAACTGCAAAGATGTTTTTAGAACTGCACTAACCATATGAACAGGGCTCACTAGTGAATAACAAAAGACAAGGAGAATGTGTGACTGGACTGAGAAATTCAGTGAGCTGATGTGATCACTGCATATTAGAAAAAGCAGCTGTTGGACATTACACTACATGGAAAAAAGAAAAAAAACTGTTGCTCTTCTGCTATTCATGAACCAACCAGAGGCCAAAGAATTGCAAGGATCCCACCAAAAATTATTAATTGACTCTTCAAAAGGCAGTTATTCTCAGCTGGCTTAAAAGAAGCAGATAGCTCAGCACTGGGTATGCCTGCATTCCCATGGGTTTTTTTCTTTCCCATGTTCTCCAGAGTCTTCCTTTGCTCTTTGCTTAAGGCGTGGAAGAAACTGAACTTTGGAGAGTAAGTAAATCAGATTTAATTAGTCATCACAAGGCAATGGGCTCCTAGTGAGTTCTCAATAGCAGACAGCCCTGACAACGTATGCATGTGTGTTACATTAGTTTCCTTTTGCACTTTGAGGAGGAAATTACCTTGCAGGTTTCAGACAGCCTGGCAGGCCCACAAAGTGTTGGAAAAGGTTGCCCACATGACAAAAGCTTTTAGACCAATTTTAAATGCCACTATTTTCTTGCTTCACCCAAAATTGAAAAAATTTTGACAAACAGGTTTGAGCAGCTTTTAAATAAAAACCCTCCACATTTCATAAAATGTTACACAAATCACATTGATAAATCCTCTGTATAAGCAATTAAAAAAAAAATAAGTTAAACACTTGAAAGTTGCAACCAATACAAATTAGCATTGCTAGTATAATCTTAGTTAAGAACTCAGTTTGAGTGCATCCTGGTACCTGTCTTTAATTGAGTGCTCATTTATGTTCCTTCCTAAAGATTCTGTCTTATTCAGTGAACTGAACAAATAATGGTCAGAAAATGGGAAATTATTTTGTTTTCTCCCCAGGTTCATGCTGGAGCTAGTCAGTATGAATGCTGGTTTTGCAATATTTAGTTGCAAAACTAAGACTGCCTTGCAACTCACAGCTCATCCTCAACACAGCTCATCCCTCATTTTCCCTTTCCCTGACAAATTTAAGCTCTCTTCTTGAGTGAACAGGAACTTTAGAGCTTCTCAAAAAAAAAAAAAAAAAACTCTCTAGTATTTTCACCCCTGAAAAAGAAATGCATTCTTTTTATCCTCTTTTCATATACATTTAAGCTGTTTCACTGACATTTTCTACATATACTCTGCCCAAAGCACACACCAAGTACAATTAATGTTTGATGATGTTCTAAACACATAAAATCAATATAGTCTCAATGGGGGATGTACTGGGCAACTTGAATTACAAGTGATGATCTCAGTCCACTAATAATATAGTTAAAGCACCAAAGCATCCAGTGCACATCCAGAGATCCTGCTGTTGTTGGAGGTGTCAGAGAGAATAGAAAGGTGTAATGGCTTTAAATACCATGGTCAGTGGCCCTTTAGAAAGGGGTGAAAATGAAAAAAAAAAAAAAAAGTAAGGCACATTTAAAAAAAATTATAAGGCCCACTCTTCAGACAAAGAGTAGCTTTTAGTGTGAAGCATTTCATCTAGGTGTCTAAAAGTACCATATCTACAGACAAGAATCACACATTCAGTATGGACATTAGCACAGAAGGCCCCAGAAGAAAACTGCACGTAGCAAGGGATAGCAGTGGTGCCTTATTCTGTCTGAAAACCTGGAGTCAAAGAGGCCTCACAGTCCAGTTGCTACCATGTCCATTTGCACAGAACTTGACAGGATCTTGGGGGACCCTCCAGCTACTCCACCCTGCTCGTGTGCCCAAGGCTGCAGCACCTGGCAGACAGTGCTGATGGGCCACGTTCACTTGTCAGAGAGCAACCAGATGGAGGATTGCAATTTATGGCCTGCAGGCTTGCACTGTGATCTAATCAAATCTTGCACAAAATAGGTCAAGGTTGGTCAGTGTTCAGATGAGATACACTCTGGGGAAAATATGGATACTGTAAGAAACAGTTAAGGATTCAGATTTAGGATTCATCTGACAGAGCTCCCAAGGCACAGTCCCAATTTCAGGCTGGATTCCCAGACGTCTGAGGTACCCAAACAGGTCCCTGGTCTGTTATGCAGAAGGGGCACTGTACTGCTGGAACCACATTTCTCATTTTTCAAACCAGAAATAAAATTACAGTCATGCCTTGTGATTAATTAAATAAATCATGCTTGTCTTTGCTTGTGGACATGACATTTTCAGAGGCAACATAAATGGAGAAAAGGAGCTTGTTTGGTTTCTATGATCCTAGTACAACCTGCTAGCCTTCTCTTGGCAAAATCCCATTTTAAAGCTTTTCAATACTAGGGCACCAGACTCAAGATATTTAAATTCCTCTAAGCCTGCAAACACCATGAGAACTTTTGAGCAAGACACATGCAAAATAAAGCAAATTATATAATCTGTTGCTTTACAGATACATTCCTTTTTCTTTACATTCACATTTCCCATCCATTCACACTCCCATCTAACAGTCTTTGACTCAACTCATTTCCCCAGATGTTGGTCTAATGTGGTTTCATTTTTATAATGATTTTCAGCTCCTTGTTTTCAATTTTCTGTCTTTTTCTTTGTCTGAAAAATATAGAATTACAGCAGAATTTTATGGATAACTATTATTCTAAAAAAAATGCGAGTCCTTATCTCCAAATAATCAAAGATGATGACAAGTATGTTACCTGGGAAATTAAGTAGTCAGAATGTAACAGACCAAACTGAAATTTAGCCAGGACACAGAAATTACATGATGGACTAAACAAAAATATGATCATCAAGGATGTAGGTAATTTCAAGTGGTCAGGACTCATTCTGCTCTCCAGCTGCCCTCTCAGCAGAACACCTCCTGCATGCTGTTTGGTGCAGGATGCTGCAGAGTGAATGCTAAGGCCAAAATTAATTTATAAAGCTTGCATTCTCTCTATGATTTTATCAGTCTACAAAAGAATTAATTTCTAGATTTTTTTTTTTAGTCTGCAAACCATCCCTGTATTATGTGCTTTGTTTTGACTTTTGTTTTTCTTTGCCTTATGGTCATTCATCTTTGCTGAAAGTGAATCAGAGGAGCAATGCCTGCCTTATCGTTGGTTTGTGGTGTATAATCATGTTAAGGACAGATCACTGGTCTCCTCCTTACTCTGGTGCCATTTATAACAGACAATTACCCCTGCATGGTGCAGTTGTCAGGATCTCAGGATTGTAAATGCTCATTATCAGTAGGGAGACAGCTGAATGCAGTGTTTCTCTTTAAAGCTGACTGGATTTTCCAGAGCTGTCTGTCATCCTGGAAGTTTTTCCTAGTGCAGCTCAGTTTTCCATCTACAGCCAAGTAAGGTCCTTTTGGTGTGAAGCATGAGGGGCAGAATCTGGGTACTGCTCCTGCCTATTCCAGGGAAGATTATGGTCCAGAGGAAAGAACAGCAGTGTGTCTGCACTGGGAGATCTCCAGCCAGGGTGTTGTGTGTTTGAAGTGTGTTTAAAGAAGCCCTACTAATGGCAGTGACCATGTGCAAATGTCCAAAGTCCAAATGCCAAAATGGGGGGGGGGGGGGGGGGCGGGGGCGGGACAGTTTGGATGCAGTGGCATTGTCTACAAAAAGGACACTTACCAAAGCACTCTAGTTGGTTTTTTAAAATTAGGTGGGGAAGATGCAAGGAGTTCGAAGTCTTAATGACCTCAGTTCTGCAATTTGCTACTAATTAGTTCTACAATGAGTAACCGTGAACAAAACAAGGAGTGACAGACTAGGTCAGCCAGTGGTTTGCCAACCCCTTGTCTTGTGTTTCCTACTGGGGCTTTTATGTGATAATTCTGGATGTGTATACACTGTCTTTACTAGTAATCAGGAGTGAAATTGCATGTGTTATACGCTGTACAAACACACACTGAAACACTGCACTTGCTCTTTGGTCCTGGAGAGCACAGCTAATATTTGTGCAGCTCTTTCTGGTGGGCATGCACATGGCTTGGGCTTCCTCCCTGCCAACCATCTCCCTGACTCCTGTTGTTCTAACCCAGCAAGCCCCACATTTGTTTCTTCTATGTGTCTTTCTGCAGCTTACATTTTGTTTATGCTCTGGAACTATTTTTCTGTGTGTATTTACCTCCCTCATCTCACCCCTAACATTTTGTTCTTTCTCTTCCTCCTTCCCACGCAATGAAGATTTCATTAATTCTGTCAAAAGAGTACCTTATTTACTCCATTTACATTTTTTCTGCAAGTTAGCTTTTTTTCCTCATAGCGATGCACATACATACAGCATGCTGAAGAAAGATTCCTGGAAGCCTCAAATATTCTATCACTCCCAAATGCCTCATTCCTCCTTAAAATCCATCAGGCTTCCTCAGACCACATAGGATCTGTACTTTGAGGAGTCCTGGACATGTTATGCATTTCTGTATCCAGAGCAATTGCACATACCCCAGTTCAGCTTAACATATGTCATAAGCAGTCAGTCAGCACTGAGAAACTGGAACACTATTGGTTTGATGAGAAAACTGTGGTGCACAGCTCCCACATCATCTGGAATTGTTTTGTATTCTGCTTGCTAGGATTTGCCATTTGAGTTTATCTTGGAGGGAGGCGCCTTTGCGTGCCTTTTTTTTCCCTTTTAAAACTCATCAGCTCGGTGGCTACCACGAACACAAATGCTGTAAAAAGGACATTAGGAGCACTGTGTTTTATTACATCACTGGGGATCTGGCAGATGCTCCCTCAGCGTCCTCACATTAATAGGCTGGATAGAGAAACATCCCAAACCTAGGCCACTCCACCACCAGGTATTATTAAGGTGTACAAGCTATCAAGAAGACAGTACCCTGCAGGTATGCAGGTGTTGCTTATGCAGAGGTGGGGCACAGCTCAGCAACAGCATTTGGAAAAGGAGGCCAAGGCTCTTAAAGGGACCATGCTCCTCTCACCAGTGAAACAGTAAAACCCATTAGTCAGCCAGCCTTTTTTTTTTTTTTTGTCCATTAAAGGGATTTCCATAGGTAGGAACGCTGTAGTTCTCTTCACACCATTAATCTTTATTTCGTTTTTGATAAGTGCTTTAATCAGCAGGTACCTGTTTACCAAGCTGTGGGGAGCTGGGAGGACTTCAGCCCTTTCATCCAGCTGGGCATTGTATAGCTCTCCTTCCATCCCTGTGGGGATTAGTCCCGTGTTCCTCCCCACCACACACACATTTTAGTAAGGTTAGAAAAATGCCAGCTTCATTCTCACCTCCTGGCCATGCCTACAGAGGCACACATGCAGCACACACCCTGCTGACAGAACTTTCCCCCCCTTTTTGTGAGGAAAGCAGTGGTAACCTTCGAGCATCAACCTGTAGGAAAGTAGACTCAGTTACACACTCTAGCCAGCAATCTTGTGAACCCAGAGCCTTGCTTTCAGCAAGACAGGCACGATAAAATCTTCCCTCTTTCTTCAATAACATGACTAATAAGTGTAGAAATTCCTTTCTCCTCTCTCCCTTTGCCAATATCTGTCTTATCTCTGGTTCTTCCTTAGACATAATTTCAAACATGAAAGACATGTCTATGCTACGAGCAGGCAGCCTTGATTCTGGCACGAGATCCGTGGCACGCTGCAGCTCAGTGCTGGAGAGCTGAAGCTTCGGATTTGGCATCTGCAAAACCTGGGGACTGGAATTTCTGCTGCCGGGTGTGAGCCTGCGCCTGGGGTCAGCCTGCTCTGTCTTGTGAGGGCAGCACCAGGCTCCACTGCAAATTTCTTTCCAAAGCAGGTGCACAGCTGAACAAACACGGCAAGCATTTATGAAATGAACTCGCCATTAAACACTCTATCCAGCAAGTAAAGGGAGCCATCGTGAAGCCTTCCTGGAATTTTGGCAGCATTTCCAAGAGATCATCTGCAAATTGCTCGAGATGGGTATTACATGTGTGCTGTAGGCAATAAATAAGAGTGATTTTAAGGGGCAGTGTATATTGACAAAGTAACACCTCTCAGAATAGAACACAACCACTGGCATAAGCAGTAGAGACACACTAACAATACCAGGATCTAGGGAGTGTCTTAAATGTGTATCAGATAGCACAAATACCAGATAAACACCAAAGTCCAAAGAATGCAAAAGGTTACAACCACACTTAACCCACTCAGTTAACATGCTGGTTTATTGTTACTAAAGATCACAGTAACTATACCTTAACTTAAGCATCCAGAATGCTCCCAAACTCCGGGGGTGCAAGCCAGCCACGTTACAGCCTTATCAGAGTGAGACAGATACATTCATTGATCAGGCTCCCACTTTCCCCCACAAGGGCAGAAACACAAGTACACTAGCTGAGGGGGAACCATGGCATGCTTTGGCCAGACCCCTGGTCACTGAATTACAAACAATAACAGCCTACTCATATTTTTCCCCCAGATACGAATTTTGCAAAAACAATTTTTTATTTTTGTTGTTGTTGCTGCTGTTGTTGTTTTCCCTTGAGACCATACATTTTTCCTCTGACTTTGTCTCTTAGTTTCCAGAGCAAGTGGCTACAAGGAAGGGAAAAAAAAAATCCTCTGGCACTGCCTTAAATGCAAACACTGAACCTTTGTTGCACGTGGAGGAAAACCTGCGGGCAAAATTGGTAAGGAGCAGAAACAAAATAGCTGTTTCCATCACCAGGCATGAACACCACAATCCTGTGTGTTTGACACAAGTCATAGAGTCACAGAATGGACTGGGTTGGAAGGAGCCTTTAAAGATCATCTACTTCAACCCCCCAGCAATGACATCTTCAACCAGATCAGATTGTACAGAGCCCCATCCAATCTGACCTTGGATGTTTCCAGGGATGGGGCATCCACCACCTCTTTGAGCAACCCTTCCCAGTGTTCTACTGCCCCCATAAAAATGTCTTCCTTATACCTAGTCTGAACCTACCCTCTTTTAGTTTAAGACCTTTGTCCCTTGTCCTGCTGCTACAGGTCCAATTAAAAGTCTGTTCCCAGTTGTGATCATGGGCCAAGAGTGAGATTCTCCTGTGAGGAGCCTGGTGTTTATGTGCCAGGTGAGGGAAGTTTTAGGACATATTTCACAGACAGGTATTCATCTCAAAGCACAATTAATTTCTGTGTAATAATACCAAGGAAACTATAGCACTGGTACCATTCTTAGCCTGCTCCAGTAGGTTATGACATTTCTTTTGGTACTCTTTTCCAAACCTGAATCAATTCCTTCCCAAATGAATTCCTCTTGCTCTGCTCCCAGAGGCAGTAGATTTTTTGCTGGGACACTGAGTTAATCTGACTCAGTGATCCATTCAGCACTGGACCATGTGTGCGTGGGGTGATCTTTTGTAGGTACAGCTACACAACCTGTTATGTGCAGATGAAAATTGCTCCTGCTCCATGCTCCAAGCTGAGCTGAAGCCCTTCAGCTTCATGACCGTGGTACTGAGCTGGAACTAGTAAGAACTGCTAAAAGGCCAGATTAGGGCAACTCTGTAACTTTGCTGGCTGGTGCACAGCAATAAGGCAGATGCCTGCAACATTCCATGTCGTGTTTCAAGCCTTCTCACTGAAGATTGGATGCTTGTGCTTTTTGAACACCCAGTGATTTTTGACAAAGGTGGGAAGGCTCCTACTAAACTCAGAAGGATGCCAGAAGGGATTTTCAGACTTTTGAATTACCTTCACTAACATGGAATCTTTTAAAATATGCTTTAAAATTTTAAAACTAACTTTTTCTTTTATGGGAAAGGAAGTTGTCCAAGCTAAACAAGATAAGTTTATGGTTTAAAAATAGCTTTTAAAACTGCATCATTACCCAGCTCACCCTAAATTTTAAAGTACTATGCAACAACATTACCCTACTGTGAATGACCACTAGCTAATACCAATGACTGCAAAGCAGCTCTTTTATTTTGTACTATATGTTTACATTAAACAGAGTTCAGCATGTGGTTTTGCCAAACCTGGAGTCATAGCAGAAAGGGAATTTGGTGGGAATTTTAGATGGATCAAAGGGAAGAGAAAAAGAGACATGAGTGTTCAGAATTTGGCCACCAGAAATGAGAAAAAAACCCCTAGAATTTATTTTCTGATTATTGTTTTGCCCTTCTGAGCAGTAATAACAAGATGAAGGGAGAGAGGAAAGGGGTTTTGCAAACTCTCGTAGATATAAAAGATCATAAAGCCTTGAAATTCTGCTGTCTCAACTTTTTTAACCCAGTCTTACTTTTGTCTGTGAATTAAGACTACTCTCCTTGCCCAGGAAAAGCAACTTCATGCTAGAAGAGGCCACAGATGGGAAAACAGTTTGATCAATGTGGGAGGGATCAGCCCAAAATACCAGTAAGATATATTATACCATCAAAAATGGCATGTCTGGAAGGAAAGTCTTGAGCACAAATTAATATTGACCTTAGCCAGAACAACTTGCTCTCTTCAACATCTGCAGCTGTGTGGTTACTAGGGAATTATCTGGCATCATATGCTTTTTCACATCTGTCTACTAAATCAGAGATAGAAACACAAAACCCTAGCACTGAGGGACATTATATGGATTTGTGACACTCCCAGAGTGACTTAGTCTTTAAAAAACAAAGACATTACAATGGGACACAGGTACAATATTGGACTAGCGTTGTGTCTGCTCCACTGTGCAATGGAAAAACTACATCTATTTTCCTCTGATGAGCTCTCTGAAACTTCCAAACATGGATAAACATGAGCTACAGTATATATGAGACAATAAGTTTGGCATACATACATGAAACTTCATACTTCTGGGATGAGCAAAATGAATAGTCTCAATTTATATTAATTGCATTACAACGCCATGTGTGAGGGAAAGCAACAGTGGGAACAGCTTGAGAGAGGACAGAGAGATTCACAGCTTAGTTCATATGGTATTTTCATCATTCTTCCTCATTTTCAACCTCTCTAGCAACTTCCAAGGACTGAGCTGTGAAGCCTTAGTAGAAATGGGTATGACAGGGTTATTCAGAAGGAGTAACAACATTTTTCAGCATGTTGCATGTGAGTTAGTGAAATGAGTGGTATGTCGTATTTTCCTCGCCTGCATCTTCTCAGGTTCTGTTATGGTCCAGTCTAAATGACAAGGTGATGAAATTGCATAGGTGTAATGTGCCTTTATTTCAGCAGCAGGCATGACACAAAGTACTAAAATCCCTGAAGTATAACAGGCTTGAATAATACGGATCTAAATTTTCAGGTGTCAGTGGGGCATTTGTATGTTATTGCCCCATGCTTGTAAAATATGGGAGTTGTTCTTAAATTATGTTCTGAGCGTGTATAAAAAAGGTCAACCAAATAAAAATGCAATTACACTTTCCCTCATTTTGAATAGTGGAACTTTTAATTAATAAAATATTTGTATTCTTTTTTATCTTTATTGTAGTACAAAACTACATTTAGGTTAAAAAATAGGTGAAATTTCAAATAGGCAGTGTAAATTGATGCAATTTGAATGTACTAAGAGATTGGAGAGCACGAAGCCATAAACAGGTAACCAATATCAAACAAATTTATGCATGAACAAACATAAACAAACAATAAAAGTAAAATTTATGGTCATTGGGCAAGATGAAGAAATGCCATGTGATTTCCTCACGTTTCAGAAATGGAATCATAGAATCATAGCAATCACAGAATCATAGAAAGGCCTGGGCTGGAAGGGACCTTAAATATCATCTCGTTCCAACCCCTCAGCCATGGGCAGGGACACCTCCACTGGATCAGGCTGCAGAGCCCCAACCAACCCAGCCTTGAACACTCCAGGGATGGGGCATCCACAGCTTCTCTGGGCAAGCTGTTCCAGGGCCTCACCACCCTCAGAGTAAAGAATTTCTTCCAAACATCTAATCCAAATCTCTCTTCTTTTAGTTTAAAACCATTTTCCCTTGTCCAAATAACATTTTCATATAGCAAGAAGAATTGAGAAGGGGATTACAGACACAAGGTAAGCAAAAGTAGTGGTGACATGTTAGGAGTAGTAGAGATACTCCTTATGTGGCAGAAAACTATTGAATTTACTTTCTGCTGGATGAGCATAACAGGGCAGCTCAGACAGATGTCAGCACTAGTGCAAAGGAAAGGCTGCAGCAGCAAGATTGGTTTAGATGACTGAAAAAAGAGCTGCTGCTTTGAAGGAGATGCTTTTTGAATAGCTCTAATACCGCGAAATAGGATGTTCACCATTATCATGAGTGATGGGATAATATGGGCCTGTCTCTTGATATTTCTTTCTGGAGTGAAAAAGTTCTTCTCTTCTTGCTTCTTACCAGATAGTGGACTTTGCCCAAAGATGGCCTGTTCCTAAAAGCATTTTATAGCCTGCTAAAAATCTGTGTACATGGCCAACCTGGCTCAAGCTGACACTAAATGGAATGCTCGTAGAGTGAGTATTTTGGATTTGTATTTACTCACCCCAAGTTTTGACTGACTTATAATAATTTCTTGCATTTGGTGGTAACTATGGCTCTGACTCTCATAAAATACATCTTTAAAATGGTCTGATCTCGTTTAGCTTGTCATTCCAAGGGTTAATTTGAAAACACACACATTCAATTGATGGAGCAGATTACTTAGAGCAAGGGAACTTAGAAGCGTGCTTGCAGCACAAAAAAAATATAAATCTAAAGTGAATTCAGTTTTTAAAATTAGTTTTATTCATCTTTTGCTTGACCCTTCTTTTTTCCCCATGAAGACTGAAGTTGCTTGTGTATACATGTATGCAGAAAGCAAATTTCAGTTGCAGAAGAAGCTCAATTTATTTTCACAGGTAGAAAGAAGATAAAAGAAAATTCCTGTGCATTAAAATAGCATACCTAGCTAATAACAGCCAGCTAAACACTGGCATAAAGCAAATAATAAAGAGCTTTTTAAATGTGCAAGCAATGCAGTAAATATGCTGTAATGTGGAAAAATGAGGGTTTTTTTTCCCAATCATAAATAAAAAAGCAGTTGCCCTAAAAACATGTAAACAAGGCCACAGCTGGAGGTGAGGTTTCCCTGGAGGTGTTTGGTGGCAGCCTCAGTGCAGCCTCACACCCTCCACATCACCATTACTCCCTCTCCCTGCAGCCCACCAACACATCCCTGCAGGTTACAGCCATACAGATGTTCCTTTCAGGGGCCCAGCTGTTGCACCATTCCTCCTCCAAGCCATGTCATGAGCTTATCAGGGCTGTTCTTGAGGAAAAGTGCGATTGTGCATTCAGCCCTGCAGCCAATGTGTGAGCTACACTCCCATCACCACTCCAGCTTTTCCATTTTTGGCTCTAGCCTCCTTAGACTTGTGTAATCTAAAATTCAAGCTTTTAAGCTTCAGCCGTTACAGCCAACACTAAAACACATCCAACAACCTCTTAATATCTATGAAGCTCTTTCAAGTAAATCCAACATTTCTTGAGAAGATAAAACTGGTTGTTTTGTGATGATTTGGAACTGAAAACAGACAGCCTGGGTAACTGGAGCTTAAAAATGCAAAGTCGACAGTGAATCCACTTTAGCTTTTGGCATTGCATTGTGTTTGTCTCACCAGTAATAACAGTTATTATGTTTTAAACCAAATATCTAGCAAACAAACAGTTAAGATGTTCAAAAAGTGAAAGGCAGTGTATTTTTTCCACTTGTTTGACAAGGTGATTCATTTCCACATTCCTTACTAAATGATAGGGTGATTTTAACAGGAGGAGAAATTTGGGGTTGCCTGACATGGATAACTGGGTCAAGTTACCCTCTGGAAGAAGTCAGGGAAGAAAATGTGAAATAGAGGAATCCACTGCCTTTACCCTCTAAGCTTCATGCAAATCTGCTCTGGAAACTCGGTTATGTCTCATTTTCTAGGGCTTAACCACAGTAGCAGGCCTGCAGGGATGTACTTTCACCAACACCTTAAGCAGCCTCTGCTGCTGAAATAAAACCCCAGTGTCTTTTCGCTGCACTCCCATGCCCCACTCTTCCTGCCCCCTTGCCATTAATCTGTGAAGCTGATCTTGGTTCGAGCTGAGCAATAGTTTGGCTGGTTTGGCTTTGGAGCCTGGCACAGCTCATCAGCTGTCTGTACAAATGCTGGTGCTGGCACAAGGAGGGAGGTGGGGGGGGAGAGAAAACCAAGAGCTGTGTGGGACTGCAGCAGGGTTAGCTCTGCTTCCAGCTGGAAGAGGCAGCCAAGCCGATTTACTGGGTTGCTGCTGCCAAAAACATCAGTCCCACACCCTCCTTCCCCCTCTCCTCTGCACCTGTCTGCAGCTGTGGAGCCAGGTCCTTCTTGCCTGTGCATCCCTAAAGTCCAAGTGACCTTGCAGTGAGCCAGCTCAGCTCATTAAACCCTGGGACACAGCTGATGTGTTTTAACTGCAGTGGAGCTGGAACGGCTCACCAAAGGACAGAGGAATACAGAGCCAGGGCAAGAGAAGCGGAAGGAGTGCATGGCCAGAAGGCAGGGAGACAGGCTGAGGAGAAGGACAGAGGAATCTCCCCCTTTCAGCAGCAATGGCCTGTTAGTTTGGCTCAACTGGACCTTCTAATTCCACTCTTGCACTCTTTTGGGCAGCAGTGCTGGCTTATGTCAGCTAAAAGTATTGTGAAACAACATCCTCTGTCTCCTTTCAGCCATGCAGGTAAACAAGACTTCACATACCTACAGTTAAGAATATGCTGATACACATTTTGCATTAAAGCCCTATCTCAGGAACCACATATATTTTCACAGGAAGTCCAACAAATGGCCTTCAGAGAGGTTTGCTGATCTGCATTTCAAAACTGAGGACCATTATGCCAGTAGTAGTTCTCTCCTGAATGATAGCTTTAAGCACTTGTTATTGATTTAAATTTTGAACTAGTTTGTTTTGATTCAAAACATCATTACACCTACAACTTCATTTGTGCTGAGTTACTGTCCAAGCCTTCACATAAATTACTTCATCAGCTTGCCAGAAGTCCCAAGGCTGTGGTTCCCTGTGCAGACACTGAGGCTACAGGAATTCCCAGCATCCCCCTTCTGTTTGTCCCAACCCCAAGCTGCTGCATCCTGTTCCTTCAGCTTTGCCACTTTGTGGGACTGTGCTGCAAAGTGGATATCCAAACTCAGGCACAAAAAAAAAAAAAATTCAACTGCCCCCTTTTATTTTTGAGGGGAGGTCATGCCCCAGGCTGTAGTACTGGTTTGTTGTGTAGCTGAACACCACAATTTCCCCCTACACACATACACAGAGTTTATACCTGTCCAAATTTCACTTACAGCATCCTCCCCCTTGTGCCAGTGTGCACAGCTGTGCCTGGGAATGGGAATAAGGGATCTAATCAAGCTGTAAGAAAGGAAAAGAAACAAAGGCATTTAATTCCTTTCTCTGGTTCACAGCAAAGCTACACAGATAGTGTGATATGCTCATCTGACTGAGGCCATAGTTAAATAGACATTTGAAGATATTTTCCCTATAGAAATCCCCACTGTTCTTTTTGCTTCCCCCCAGCATATTCCCATCCTTGAGCATCTTCCTGCATTGTGTCAGAATACAAGCAATTTGATTTCTGTGTTGAAGTCTATAATAGCAGATAACTTTTAGAAACAGAAATTCTTCATCCACTTCATTATTTATGCAAGCATTTTGTATTTTTAACCAAACCAAGGTTTAAAACAGTTCTAAAACTCACCCAAAGAGTCACAAAACAATCGATGACATCCAGATCTGTAGCAACCTTCTTAAGAAGTTCATCCAGCATGGAACAGAGAAGCTACTGAGCAAGAGCAAAGCACCCTCTGCACTACCAACAAGCACAACAGGCTGTCCTGGGTGCCCCAGGCACTATTGGCTTTGGCAGAGCAGACCATGCCAGATCCAAACCAGTTAAACTGGCTCCAGAAGCAGCAAAGGAGCCCAAAGGCAGGTAGCAGTTCACCTGACTGGGACGGATACAGAAGTAAAACAGTGTCAGAGGTTCTTTCCCATTGCTGTTGACAGTTTTGATTACTGGGGTTGCTGGGCTGACAAATAAGACTGGAAAGTGTGTGAGCCTTGGAGATGGCAATTCTGCCATGTCCAAATTTCCCAGGCCTGGTTAAATGTGCACTGTGGTGGGCAGGTTGGTTGTGCCTAGCACTGGTGAGAGCCATGTCCCTGAGGATGAGCAGTGTCTTGGCAGTGTGTGTGAGGTGGAGGGACTGCAGTTATCCGAGGAGCGCTGCTGGTTATGTTGTGTCTGTGATAGTTTTGCTGCTGATGAAATAGGGTTCCTGGTCTGATAAGGAAGAGGTGGGGTATGTAATTAAGCAACCAAGTAGCTGGGAGCAAGTCTTGGGATATTTGTGTAATGGTTCATTGGGTGGACTGTACCTGTTTGGAAGAAACAACTTCTGCTCTTTAATAAACAAACAGTAAAGATAATTTACATGTCAACACCGTTAACTATTTCAGCAGTAGGCAGGAGATAAAGTCACAGACCTGCCCAATTAACTTTGAGCAATGTCTCATTTTGGTGCCACAGTTCAATAATATTTGGAGTTACCTTGATTTCTGTCCTTCTGAAGAAAAAAGTTCAGTGTTACTCAAAACATATTCAAGCCAAATCAAGATGCCCAGGCAAGCACAGCAGCAACTCAACCTACTGTCTTTTCATGACCCATGTGAATAGGGCTCAGCTTAGGAGAGGGTCTTAGAGTGCTCAACTCATCTGTGGATTCCACTGCTGTCAGGAGTCTTTGCTCTGCTAAACCCTCCAAAAATGTTCAGGTGGTGGAAATGAAGTTCACAGCTCACCACTGCTGGTCTCCTGGCCTCCCCAGTCTTCTCACAGCAGCATGATCACTCTGCTTTCCAGCTGCACTCCTCAGAGCTTGTCAGACCCGTTTCCTAGGCTAGTTCAAACCACCAATCAAGCAGAAAAGGGATCCAAGTACAGAAAGGAGGTGTCTATGGACTTTTGCTGGGCAAATACTCCGAACAAAGAGTGTAACAGCATGCAGTATAGATAAGAAGTGATTCAAAAGTGAGGGCACAACACATTTGAGAGCCATGGAAGTGTGGAGTCAGTTTCCAGTAATTATCTTTCTACTGTCCAGAGCCCGTTAAGACATAGGACTCCTCCTTTTCTTTTTATCATATGCCCCAAACTAGTCAAGTTTTACCTTCAGTGCAATAATAGAGTGGTTATTTTGTTGCTTGTTGGTGACTGAACTCTAAAATGGTCTAAATTTCTGATACCGACTGGGCAATTTCATTAGCATGATCATGGGATTTAGATGATAAGACTGAAGCTAGCTAACATGTTCTCAAAAATTAAGATTTTATCCAAGTCTAGACAAGCACATTTGAAGAGTGAGTGATAGAGGCTCATATGCTGACTTTACCAATAAACAGGTGATAATCCACTGAGTCATGCTTTTGCATCCTCAGGCAGGTATTAGAAAGTGATCAGTGAAGGTGAGAAAAGCAATTTGCAAATTCAAACTGATGTCAGTAAGAGGCAAGAATTTTAAGGAACTTGCAAATATTCTAACAAAGCCACTGTAGAATAGGATTCTAAATTATACAGATTCAAAGAACCATGTGGATTTTACAGAAGCACAGGCACTAAGTTTTCCTCTGCTCCTGCCACTGACTGTTCCTCCCACACCACAGTAGCCCACTGAGGCAGGTGGGATATTTGATCTGTTCTAAGTAACACAAATGCAGATCTTGTCAGGTATTCCAAAAAGCTGCATTTGTTTACTGAGCTGCCTCACAAGAAGGACGGTATCTTTCCTAACCACTTCATATCACTGAAAGACAACCTTGCAATCAAGGCAAAGCCATTGCTAATATTGGACAGCAGCACACATTGCTTGCATGAAAGGTTTTATGAATAAGTACTTAAAATGACCAGACATAATTTCTGGAGAAACAGACACAGGAAATTCTTCCATCCCTAGCTAGCCAGAGCGATGTTCCACTTTTCATTCAAGGTGGTACCTTTAGCTCCAGCCTCGCTTCCCAGAACAGTCTTCACAAGCTGCTAAAGCAAGAGAAAGTTCAAGGCTGATACAATGTTTAAGTAAGAACCAATTTAAGTACCTTCCCAGCTTTGGGAAGTTTTCCAACTCCTATTTGTTTTTTTAAAGTACTGTTGGCATTTTCAGTTCTTTTCTCATCCTGCTTTGTTCTATTCCTGTTTACTCCTATCTTCACCTTCTTGCCTGTCCCAGCCCACGTGCTCCAGTTCTTCAAGTGAAACACTGCCCACCTTCTGTTCTCCCTGCCCCAAGTCTTCGCATGAAAAAATATATAGCAGAGTATGTGCAGGCTTCATCCAGGCAATCCTGCTGCCCATGTTCCAGCAGGAGCCCCCAGCACCTCCAGCTGGTTCTCTGCACTCCTCAGAGCCTCATCAAAGCACTGCCTCCGGGCCCTTCCCTTCATTTCCCTAATACCTGCACCTTCTGCTTGCTAAGGCACCTCCTGAGACAACCACCTCTTGCCCTCCAGCCTTGCCCTTCCTCAGCGGCCATGCCCAAACCGGTGAGCCTGGGCTGGGGCAGCACAGGAAGAACCACCGGGCTGCCGCGGCAGCAGCGCTGCTCACCCTGGGCCAGCAGAGGGAAGGGCACAGAGTAGGAGAAGGAGGCAGTGGTTTGGATGCTCTTGAAAGCAAAGGCTTTTTCTGGGAGCCACGTTATTCCCCAGTTTCAACTTACTGTGCTAACTACTGCCATACCTTCTCCAGTCAGGCCTTTCCCTCTTCTCCCTTCCCACATCTCTCCTCTCCCAGGATATGCATATTATTTTCTGTCTCTTTTTAAAGCTTCTTCAAATATTAGGCAGACCTTCCTGGAGAGGTGATACCCTGGCCCAAAAGAAGTGCAAGACTGAAATACACATAATACCAGTGTCCTGCTGGGAATATACATTGGTGCCCTTAGCCAGACAGTGGCCCGGCATTTATATCTATGAGATTTGTATCACTTTGTCATAATAATTTCCCTTTCATTAGCAGAAGAATATCCTTTTAAAAGGGTCCCAGTCAGAATCAGAAAAATTAAATAGGACTATGACTTTCAGTTACTACAGAGTTTTCACTAAGCCAGCAAAATGGTAATTCTGTGCTGGGTTAAGTGAAATGGAAATCACCCACCTGGAAAAAGCAATTGCTTCTGAAAACTCAAGAGAAACACTGCTTTTAAGAAAAAAAATGCTATCTACAGAACACAAACTCACTAAATTTACAGGAGTCTGTTACAAACTCACTAAATTTACAGGAGTCAGACTCCTATATTTCTTCACATACAGGGCTGGAGGAGAGATGCTACCACAAGATTTGAAACCATAAAGGTGAATGCCAGGAAATGTATCAGTAATTAATCTTCCTTCCTTTTCTCCCAGGTTACAATCTCCTCTAGTTCTTCTGTGCCAGCTATCTTTGTGATGCTCCCAATAAACTTCTCCCTTGGTTGTATTTCTGTGTTCCTGCAGAACATTAACAAAATGTCACGCTTTTCCTGAGAACACTGTTAACAGTTAATTACTCATGATATGATAACTACTAACCGAGTGAAGTGTTTGCTTTGCTAGGCTCTACAAAGATACATTTTAAATGCTTTAGGATAATCTAGTTGCAAAGAGAAGTTTCTTGTTTGTTTGGGGGCTTTTTCCAATCAACGCTAGAGTTTGGATGCTGTGGAATGCAATTAGGCAGATAGGTTTAGCTTGGTGAACAAGGAAAACCTGAACAGACTATTCCCATTTCCCCCCAAAAATCTGTTTTTAAAGTTAAGAACTATGGAATGTTATTTCTTGTTAGAAATAATGGATATTAACTTAAAAAAAAATTTAAAGTCAAAATGAATAGTATAAGCCTCCATTTTTCCAGCCCTATGACAATATTTTTCACACATAACTGCCACTAGTATTGCTAGAAATCATGGAGTTTTTTTGCATCCTGCAGAAAGTTACCCTCATAGGGCAACACTTCACAACTCTTACTCTGCAAGTCACCAATCCCATCTTACAAGACAGCAGTCACATTGATATTAAAAATGTGAATAAGACAAGCTTGGCTCTCCATTAAAGACAAAAAACCCCACAGGAAAGTTATTAACTCCTTAGTGTTCTAGCTCAGAATATATTCCCAAGTCTCAGTCCACTGACATTGGAAAATGTGTGCAGTATATAATGGCATTGCCTGTAACATCTGTGAGATAAATTTTAATCCTTTTTTAACATAAGGAACATTCTTATATTGATAAAAATTCACATGGCCTCGTCAGATGTTATTCCTGAGGTGAGATGTTATAAATGCAGCAACTGAAGTAGAAAGACCAAATGATTTGCCGATAATTATTCATTAAATCAGTTGAAGAGTTGGTGTTGGACAATAAGATCTTCCTAGGTCCCAAAAACATATCCTAATTACAAATCATGATGACCTGCCCATGTTTGTCATGTATGAATGGTATAACCATGCAGATGTAGGAAGTGACTTTAACCTGACTGCAAAAGAAATAGAAGTGAACCTTTCCCTGGGGAGTTTTCAAATCACAGAAGTTTCCTGGTAAAGCTATTAATCCCTTATATTAAAAAAAAAAAAAAGAAAAAAGAAAAAAAAGAGCTGTGTAATGCTGTACTATACTGAGGTAAAATTAACACAAACTTCATTTTCAATGCAACAGAAATGCAGTTAACACGAATCTCATTCGGATCACCAGGCTATAAACTGGTGCAATAAAACCAGATCAGATTTATTTCCTTTCTTCTTTTTATTTTTTTTTTAAATATACATCTGCCAGGTATTTGGTTCCCTCTCTAAAAAAGTTCTGATCTTTTCAGACTCTTATTCAAAAATCTCTCCATAATAACCTCTTGAATTCTATCTATTTCTGCTATGCTTTGCAATATTATAAACCAAGGTTTGCAGGAGGACTTAATGCCTTTTTATTAGAACAAGTGTTAGGGATGGGAAAATGATCCAAGATTTCACATATAAAAGACAGGACGTCTTTTTGATGTAGACAGTATTATAATTGAGCAAAGGCTCCCAGGTGAGTATCAATGAGTTAAAGAAGGAATTAAAATACACTTGTTTATTGAGAAGCCTTGAATTACGTTTTATTTTAGAAAGTTTATATGTAAGCAAGCTTTCACAAAAGCATTAAGTAGTGTGAACTTTACCAACACTTTTTGTTAAACGCTTAATCCACACCCACATCAAAACAAAGACAGACGGCTGAGCTCTTTACATATGAGAAGGTGGCTTTTCACACATAGCCTTAACAGTAGTAAAACTTTTGCCTTTTTTTCACGGAAATACAAAGCTCCGAGATAATAAAGTTGTCTTAATTTACATTTCTCCCAAGAAGTGGAAATTACAAAACTACAGACAACAAACATTGGCTAATCAGTCTAGGGAAAAAGGTCCAAAGGGAGAACTCAGAAATGGGCTTGTTCAAAAGCTACAACAGCCAGCAAGGAGCTATGAATGCTTTTGTTTTGCTAATCTACCTAATGTTCTATTGAACAAAAAGAAATCCTTGAATGAATGATTCCAACTTTGTTCTAGTGTGAATTGAGTGGCAGCTTCTTTAAAAAATTCCAATACTTAGTTTGTATTTAAACAATTCTTCCCGAAAACCTTTTCTCAAACAGGTCTCTATATGTGAAAAACAACTGTTGATTTTGTAGTCATCATGTGAGTAACTTTAATAAAAGTCAGCAGGGCCTTGCCTACTGTGAGATTTTTTTTGAACGTGTAACCCTTAATCAGGATTGCTGTCAGCTGTAGAGCCTGAGGAAGCTGTCATACAGACAATATTCAAATGAAGCTGTGTTTTTCCCACAGTGCTGTTGGAAGGAAACCCTTTTTTGTTAGCAAAGCCTGAGATACAGTGGGATCCTGAACTGGAAACAGAGTGAAGAAGGGTGTCCCAGCCCAACAAACACTTTCTAAGTGCACTGTGTCCCCAGAGATGGAGCTGCACACCACCAGCGATTTTGAAATATCTTTCCCAAATATAGGTTACAAGCGCTAAGAATTTGTGGGAAAGTTTTCCTTCGGAGTAGACCACGGCTTAATGTTTATTCATATGCTGTAGTAAGCAAATGAGAAACTAAGCACTTTGTAAATGCTGCATCATTTTGACTGCTTGATCCACTCCACTGACAGAACAGTTTGGCATAATTGTTGGCATACATAATATTTTCAAATGACAATTGTCCAAACAAGTCAGGGCCTGAGCTAACAGCAGTGAAAGGTGAGGTGATGCTGCCTACATGTTGAGCTGAATTCTAGACTATTAAATGCCACATACAATTAAGATTTATAGTTGATGTTGTCCACAACATAAATGCATTCCTCTGCCTTCAGTACTTTCAGTTCCACAGCAGGTACTGGTATCTATCTTCAGCTGTAGTTTTACATGTGAAGGCTAATTTCTCTGCTCTACCCTTTCCCTGATATTGACCTCAACTGTTTTGAAACAAGCTCCAAATGCTTTCAGTGCTGTCTCTGCCAGCAGTTTTGATTTTACGTTGGTAGTACCACTCATGTGGTTGCTTCTGAGTCATGCCAGGAGTGGAGCAGCTTCAGCTCCAGGCTGTTGTGTATCTTCTCTTGTAAATCAGGCAGGATTACATACAGGGTTGCTTTGCTAATGAGAAAAACACTTCATCAAGAGTGACTGGCAGAAAACAATGGACAGCACTTGAAAGAAATTCAAGAGACAACAAAGTGTGGCCAATAAAGAAGTTCTAGGGCTTTCAGCAACCTTTCAGTACTACACTCATGCTAGGACACTGTCACGGGATTAGGATGGACATTTTCAAACATAGCCTATTTTGTTTTGGCATTTCAGTGTTTGGCTATCAAATTCCCTACATTTAGGTGCCACCACAATTAAAGAGCATCTTTTGTAGAAGCAGCTAGACAATCAAAGATACAGTGACAGCAACAACACTGAAGGCAAGAGGGACCCACAGAGCAGAATGCTGGTCAATTCACCTGTAATGCCTGCAGATACTCTGGCTCAGAAAAAGAAAAAAAACTACAGCTGAGTGTCAGCTATGAGCAGCCTGTAGTTGCATGAGCAGCAATGTGGAGCTGATCAGAGTCCCTGCAGGGATGAGTTGCACAGACACCAGGGAAAGAAATCTGTCTGTAAAAAGGAGCCTGCACAGCACAAATGATGAGCTGTTCTTAATGTGTCTGCTTATACCTGCTTTCAGAATAGAAGCTTGGTACTGAAAGTATTTTCCCTATTGCCAGAAAGAAGCAGTTTTCATTTTGTCCTACATCTTCTGAAGGTGTAAGGCCTACAGAATTTGCCAATACATAAAACATGCTCTGAAACCTTAGTTTTTTTCCATAGTAGGAGAAGATCCAGCTTCCCTATCCTGTAATGCTGTTTGGAACAAGAAAACCTTGTAAGCAGTGATACCATAACACCACAATGCAACACACAATGCAGTTTTAGGTCCTTTGAATGTTTGACCTATATCACATAGGCCAGCCAGGTAGTTACTATCAGTGCTCTCTGCTCCACCTGGTCAAACTACACCTTGTGTTATACTCAGATTCTCAGATTATCCTTCCTGATACCTATTAAGGGAGTTTGCCACAGCCTCTTGCTCTGGTTGATAGCGTCACAGATGGCCTTCCCAGAAAACTCTGTGGCATACAGGTATGTTTTTCTCTCCAGATCTAAGTTTCTGACAGAAAACCACAAATAACCTATTAAATCTCAGAAAAATCTGTGACCAGTCTTCCACCTGAGTGATTTTTTTTAAATTGTGCTATATTTCCAAGGCACTCTTCATAAGGAAAAAGACCAGAAGTATTTTAAAATCTCTTTTATCTTCCAGGCCTCACAAACTGGAGAGGATAGGCAGTCACAGGCTTTGGCAATCCGCAGAATGCTAGCCTTTACTTGTAGCTGATACTTTATCTTCTTACTTTGACTACCAGCAAAGGTAATAGCTGTGATGCTAGTCGTAATGATTTTGCTGTCAGATGGAAAAAGCTTCCACAGCAGCACATCCAGTTTGAAGACCAATATGATCTAATCAATAATACATGAAAAAGATACCTATATGGCTAAAAAAAGACTAAGATTGACAGCTTTCTAGAGATGTCTTCCAGACTGTATTTTTTCTTGCCCAAATTAAAGTCATGCTATGCAGCTATTTCTCTTAAATAAACAGCCACTGACAGTGACACCTTGAAAAGCACTACCAGCACCCCTATACAGAGCTCAGAGCATGCACACACCCTCTTTGTTAACTGCACACCCACTGTGACTCCTAGGATTAAAGCACAACAGAGGAATCAATGGGATGCACAAGGAGCAGGGGTACTCCAGATGAGCAGCAGCTTGCTGGAATGCTGACACCTCCCACCTCAGCAATAATACATCTCTCCCCTCCCTGGGGTTACTAAGCTAAAGCCACAGTCTGGGAATGGGAGCTCTTTGTTTTAGCACAGTGATGGAATTCTGGTTTCAGGCTGAACTACTCTCCTCGTGTAAGCTGCAATTATTTTGTGACAAGGCCCATTTTGGAGAAGGTAAAGGACAGGCCTGCTGCATTAATACATCCGAGAGTTCTCCTTTATCATTAGGTGTTTTGGAAAGCTGAAAGCAACTTCTTAAGAATAACCAATAAAATTTCTCTTCATTTTTTTGTCCTAATGGAAACAAAATCAGTATGATCCCAGTGCCTCCCTGCCCATCTTTTTGTCAACCTGAATACCTTTCACATCCATGTGGCTGAATTTGATAAAGCACAGAGATCTCAAGGCAATCAGATTCCTACGAAGTTTTATGCAGAAAGGGAATGCACAAAGGGCAAAAACTCTGAAAATATTTCTTTATGTATGCCTATCAGGTATGTGTCAGGGAAAGGCAGAAGCATAAAATTATTAAACATCTGGGAATCCACAGAGTCCTCCTTTACAGATATTGTCCTGAGGCTATGAGAAAAACAAAACTCAGTCAGACCTTGCACGTTCTTGGACGCTCTGTCAAACAACAAGATGCAAACTGAGTGGAAAACTGAATAGATCCCTAGACCAGCCCATCTCAGCACTTGGCCTACATAACAGAGTCCTTGTTTTCCTGGGTTTTGACCTTGAACAGTCAGGTTTATCTCACTGGGTTCCGTTTGGCCTTGGCACACCAGCTGTCTGAAAGAATTTCCAAATCCAGCCCGCAATGACTCTGTTTGTCCTGGCACACCAGACCCTGACCCAACATCTGAACGGGGCAACGGGGGTGAACTGTTTAGCATGCTCTAGTACACTGACGCAAGGGGCACCTGGATTTCCAGCTCCTTTAGAATGTGATGGCACACAAGCTCAGACAGTTAACGAGCAGGCAGTACTGTCTGTTGGCTTATTGTCTTTATCCTAAGCATTTCTGACTGCCCACTGCTGCTCCAAAACGGAAGTGAGGCTATACAGATTCAGGTGTCTTCATGTGAGCAGTTCTTATGTTCAGGTATGTTCTAAATTGCTTCCTAGCTCTTCCTCAACCTCTAGTTTTAGTAACACTATCCAGAGTCTGTGGCCAGCTCTGGGTGCCCCAACATCAGAAGGCCATGAACCTCTTGGAGTGAGTCCAGAGGAAGGTGATGAAGAATATCAGAGGGCTGGAGCACCTCTCCTGTGAAAACAGGCTGAGAGCTGGGGCTGTTCTCATTGCAGCCCTCCAGTATCTAGAAAGGGGCTTATAAAACAGATGGAGAGCAACTTTTTACATGATAGTGATCAGACAGGGAAAAGGTTTTACACTAGAAGAGCAGAGATTTAGATTGGATGTAGGAGGAAATTCTTTACTCAGAGGGTGCTGTGTCACTGGAACAGGTTGCCCAGAGAATTGTGCATACCCCATCCCTGGAAGTGTTCAGGTGCTGGATGGGGGACCTGAGAAACCAAATCTAATGGGCGGCCTCCCTGCCCATGACAGGGGTAGAACTAGAAAATCTTTAAGTCCCATCTCCCCAAACCATTCTACACATGATTGATACATGCTTGATAAAAAATGTCGCTGTATGTGATGGCAGCAGAAAGGAGAGAAGCACCTTTCCAGAATGCCATTTTTTAAATGATCCAGGCTTTGAGCTAATATTTGGTGCTAGCATAAGGAGATTGGGACTTTCCATTAATATATTTCTTCCTTTTAAAATTTACTTTGTGCAAGCAAGTAGAAGCTTTTAATCAGGCAAGGTAATAAAACATGGGCAAAGCATGGACAACACTGCAGGACTGCACAGGAAAAGCAAATAGTGCAGCTATTCTGGAATGGTGGTGTCTGCCTGGAATGACTCCCTACTGTGACATTTTTATTCCACAAAATCATTGATTTATTTTGGATGACAGTTCACATATGCACAATTATTCTGAAGAGCTATTCTGGCCAACGACAGCAGGATTTTCAGAGCCATAGGCAGTTTTATTGCTGTCCGGGTCACTTCAAAATCTGTGGGAAAATCATGCTTTCAGCCTCTCAGATCCCAACACAAGCCAGAGCAGTGTAAAGTATTTTCATTTATGTTAGCAGAATTTTATTTCAACTTCTTTAAAAACATAAAAGTCGTTCTAAAAACTTATTGGTTTTAAATGCAGATTAAAATCAAGTGAACATAAGATGGAAAACATTCACAATTTTTCCTCTTCATATTTTAACCAGCTAAAGAATTAATAAAACTTTTATAAACTTCCATTAATGTTTTATACTGAAAATAAAAGTGATTGTGTTTGTGCATATGTGAAAGAGTACAGATTTTCAAGACCACTTAATCTTTCTGACAGTTTTTTCAGCAGGTCCCTGAATAGGCATAGAACCTTGAACAATTTTCAGCTGCTGAGCCACAAAAATGCTGGAACTTGTGGAATTCAAGATGTCTCTGGGTGGCTTCCAGAGGGTCATGGAGAGATAAGGAATTAAAACCAGCAAATGAAAGTTTGCTGGGCAGATAGCTGCACTGCCATAAGGAACGTTTTGTGAATCTGCTAACAGGGAGGCTGATCTAGACTGTTATCAACAATTAAAAAGGAACCATCTGTGCTTGTACAAGGTCCATGTACAGAAATATCTGGAGAAGTTTGCAAAGTCATTGTTGTGTGTTGGCCTTGAATCCTATCTGTATCAATGAAAATATCAATATTGTTAGAGAGCTTATCACTACTACAGTTATCAGTTTTAGTTAGGACATAACAAAAATTTTTACTGCTTATTCAAGAAAGGGAACATTTTGGACTTTAACTTACAGGGTTTATTATTTTTAAGTTCTAACACCATATAGACAATGAGTTTTAAAAACCACATGATTAAGTTAAGGGTTGAAGAGATAAAACAAACAGAAAAATACCTGTTATAAAAAACTTATATGCTCAAGTTGTTATAAATATATATATATATATATGTTCTTCTCAGAGGCCACAGATGTATTTATACCACAATTTCTGTGACTATCAAACAAGTTTCATCTCTTTCACAAATATTTGCATTTACTGGTTTTGAGAAAATGAAATAAAGAGAAAAGGTAGTAGCAGATGCCAATGCCACAGCTAGGAATAACCTCCTCTGTACTTGGGAACATTTTCAAAGGTGCTAAGCTTTAGCTTTAAAACATTAGTTTATGTTGTTTCCATTACCTTTGGCACATAACCAAATCCCAACAGGAAGGTTAAACCTGTGATAGACAACCAGGCATTCCAATATTTTAAGATGCACAAATGAAATAAAAATAACATCAAAAAGCTCTTACAAACAAGCAAAAAAAAAACAAAAAACAAACCACCCCAAAACCAACCCAAAACCCCCCACAAACCCCCAAAGCAACAACAACAACAGAAAGAGCTATCAGGAGTGTGAAAGTGGATTTTGTACAGGATTAACTGCTTAGAAAGGCTCAGAGTGAAAAGCATATTAATCCTAATGTAGCTAAGAACTCTGTCTCTCATTGAGCAAATCATTTAAAAAAACTGTCTGAGATCAACTGGAGCTAATGACATTAGATTTAAAATGCTTAAGTTTATACTCAGATTCATATTGTTTTCTGAATTGGTATCATTGATAGCAAGGGAATTTGTTTAAAAGGGAGAGAAATAAACCCTATAATCTTTATGGATGTAAATCCTGTCTGCAGCTTACCTTTCACTTGAGCTGAATAAAGTGCTGAATAACCCAAACCTTATTTTATTGAAAGTGAGCAGTGGTATCAGAAACACACATCTAGAGACAGAAATAGCTGTCAAGTAATTTAGCTATGTCATGCAGAACTCCTATCCATCCATTTTATTTTTTTTTTTCATAATGATAAATATTCTTTGGAACTCCTTGTTTGGAGTATAAGAGCAGATCTTGGCCCTTCTGATTCCAAACAATTTAAAAAGTCACTAGACTTTTCCAGTTTCGTGCAGCCATAGAAATAGCAATTGCTAATAATTCTACTAAAATCTTTGTCGCTGCCTCTTTGTGATAATTCAGTCTATACAGGACTTAGATACTGTTTTAAGAAAATTCTTAGGTATTCTGGTTTAAAGAAAATACCTACCATATGAAACAAATGTCTGTATTTCTTTCTGTATTTCTTTCAACCAGGTCTGGTTGTTTCCACGCTTGTCAATGTAGGTCTCTCAGGGTAGTTATTTTTCTAATAAACACTTCAGATCTTTATTTATGGCAAATATATTGCTATTCTTTAGCAATTATGTAAAAATTAACATTAAGAAAGGATACTGATAACTGGGAAGCATACCTAAGGAAATGTCTACTGCTGCCTCAAGCTGCCTTAGGCTGAGCATTGGCTCTAAATCTCAAAAATTACATTACCAGTGTTAGTATTTTTACAAGATTTGTTACACATTGATTATCTGAGTAGAGCTGGAAACCACTGAAAGAGGAGTTAGAAAGAAATGTTATTGCATCTTGTGTAACTCATCAGCCTCCACTTATTCCTGTATTCCTTACATGCAGAGCCCTGGAAAAGGCAGTCCCTTTGAAGAAAACTGAGAACATATGTACATGGCATATAGAGAGCAGATAAGCTGAAGAATGATATCTTACTGTATTCAGATGGGGAAAAAACCCCAAGACATTGTAGCACCTAGGCAAAGGAAGTTTTACAACCACAGATAACATACACCCAGATCTGTGATACATCTAAACATTTGTTGCAGGTGCAACAAACATTATGTTTGCAAGATAGAGAATCTCCATGGAAAATTCAGTTTCTAAGCGATGCAGACTAAGTACAAAAAACAAAAATGGAAAAGGTGGTATTGCTAGCCAAAATGTGTGGGGCTTGTGGTCTCTCTAAGACTTGACACAGCAGCAGGGGTGTTAAGCAGGGGGCTGAGCAAATGCTCCCCGTCACATGTGGGTTCCACTCACACAGTCACCAATGTGACCTGCTCTGAGCTCTGGTTCTCCAGTGACACCAGCCAGGGTCTGGGTACCTAACACAGGCATCCTGATGGGATCACCACTTTCTGCTTCCTAGGTATTGGAAAGGCTGAGCTAGGCCTTCATGGCTAGGTAGACATCCTTTAATACACAACAGACTGTTTGACATCAGTTATAAGAAAGGAAGTCCATGGATGCATCTTTTCTGAGTGACTTGGATGGATATACAGCAAATTCTGGCTTAACCCAAGCACTCCTTCTGTTGTGAATTCCAGTAATTTGTCTCACTCACTAAAGTAAGCTCTTGATTTTCTCCTGTTAGCCAAGACTGACTTGCAAGATAGTTGCTTTATCACAGAATTATTGAAAGCACAAGATGTATGTTCATAGTCGTTTTTCAGAGTAACAGCCTACAATAAGGAATCAGAGAATTTCAGAATCTGTTAGGTTGGAAAAGACCTCTGAGATCATTGAGTTCAACCTTTGAACACCACCATGTCAACCACACTATGACACTTTTCTTAAACAGCTCCAGGGATGGTGATTGCACCACATCCCTGGGCAGTTTTTTCCAGTCTTTAATCACCCTTTCTGTGAAGAAATTCCTCCTGGTGTCCAGCCTGAATATCCCCTGGTGCAACTTGAGATTACGTCCTTTCATCCTGAATGAAGTAACCCACACAGGTGTATTTAGTATACCAGGTGTGTTACCAGCAACAATAATATACTTGCCAGTTAGATCAAATATTGTCATTTTCCCAAAGTATAATCTACTCCAAGCACATGAATAAACTTCATGTTCAAATCTCAGTAATTATCACACAAGAGCTATGATGTAGTCACCATCACAGAAACGAGAAGAGAAAGCAAGGAAATTGTCTGTTTTTTTAAGGACACCTGGAAGGTCTGTCATAAATAAAAAATCAAAAAGCAAAATTTGAAGAAAAATATTAGACTGATATCCTTGAGGAGGGCATATTTAATAAGCAGCACTACCACAACCTCCTTTCTCCTAAGCAGTAGGCCTCAATCAGAAAGATGAAAGCACTTTGCACTCTCCTAGACTCCAGCTACATCTCTGCTCTAACATAATCTGTCTGCTGATGTGAGAAAAAAAAATTACCTTGTGCTCATGTGCTCAAGTGTCTCTTGAAGCTTCCTTAAAACTTAAGCTTCAAGAGACACTTTATAGAGATAAGAGATTGCTAAAGAGATACTTACTGGGCTTCCCTCACAGCAGCAGCTCTGTCCTTCCACCCAAAACTATAAAAAGTGCTGAGACTCGTGTCCTGACCACTGCTCTGAGAGTGAGGCCAATAAATAGCCCCTGGGATTGGGTTCCTGATGAGGTAAACTGCTGACACACAGCAGCCCTCCCTCCCTCCCTCCCTCCTCACACTGCTGGGACGCACACAGACGGTGAGGCAAAGTGCTTCCAAATAGCAGCCTTGTGCTCACAGACTCCCTGCTTTTCAGAATCTATTTGCCCTCAAGAATAAGTGCTTTTTTATAAATACTTGCAGCTTTTTTACTTGAAGGAGAGCACCAAGAAAAGCCTGTCAGCAATTCACTGTGAGGACAGAGGGGAAGGCAATTTGATTTTTCATAGCAGATTATTTATCAGCAGCTATCTCACACTCTTTATGTGCCGGCAGGTATCAGGCTGGAAACGAATTAGTGTTATTTTATCTCAAACAGAGCTCAAACTCAGTTCCTTAACAATATGGCCCCACTGATGTAGCTGCTGAGTAGAAGACCATGATTTGAACTGTGCTTATTAGATTTTTATATACAAGCAATTCAGGACAATAGGAGCAAAAACCTGCTTTCTGTACAGCTACTTGGTATTAGCTGCATCTATGCTTACAGCAGAGAAAGCTGGCAGAGCAGTAAAAGCATATCTGTGTACATTATTCATGCACATTTACCTGTCAGCAGATACAGTCAAAATCCTCTTGATAACCACTTTCAATATTGATTAAAATAGTGTGCATGTTTTACCATAACTGGAGACAATATTTTATGCATTCAATAAGCAACACTTGATAACTGACCAGTGATATAGACAAGTTTATTTAAAAGACAGAGAAAAATTTTGGCTTCCTTGAAGTTCCTTTATGAGCATCATAGGACTTTTACTTCTAAACTGCCAAGGTGCTGCAGCTCTATATTGACAAGTCTCCTAATTCAAATTCACCAGACCTTATTTATTTGGTGTGCTAAAGGAGACTAATGGTTAAAGCACTCACGTCTCATTGTGGCTGAGGGAAAGCATCAGAGCTCGATACTTCACAGATTTCTGGGAAGCTAATAAGATGTGTGGCTGAGGCTGCAAGCCAAGAAGTGGGCAAATGGCAGCAGAAAATCATTTCAAGTTACTTCAGGATCTTTGCTGAGTCATATCAGTTTCAGTGTCTGTGTGAGCAAGTCTGTGTGGATTCCACATCACACTAAAACTACCAGAAGGGAATTTTTGCCTGCCTTTAATATTTTTAGAGATAATTTACAACATCTGCCTGAAAAAACACCGCAACAGATTGAAAAATGCAGACTCAGATGGTGTGTTTGAATATCTCATGTAGCCATGATTTGACAGATCCAAATCCAATTCCCTTGTACCATTACTGAGAAGCATTACTGAAAAACATAGTTTTTGAAGTCTGTATGGTAGATGGTGAAATTATCATCAATACAGACAGAACCACTGTAGCATAAAATTTCTACTAATTCCTTTCCATTTTTTGATGTAGCAGCTGATGAGTCTGTTATTCTCATCCATGCCTCACTTCTTTTAGGCCCAGAGAGTGGCTCAAGGCAGTTCCCTTTTACAAGGTGGATGGCCAGAGTACAAACTGATTTATTTATCAGACCAAGCACTGAGAGGCACTTTCACACAGAGAAATGAGATCTGGATCCCATTTTTCTTCCCTGCTCTCTTCACTGCTCCATGAAAGGAAAAGAGGCCATGCCTACCAAGCAAATTATAATAACCATGCTCAGCTCAACAGTGTTTTATCATGGATTTGGTTGATGGATTTGGTCAAAAGGTCAAACTACTGCCATGGAGAACAAAGGTGGCAGCTCTGTATCACCTGTGACAGAAACAGACACAATTCTCACCTTAGCTTTGCCTGCTTCCCGTGGGCCAGCATTGCCCCAGACTTATCTCTAGGTAGCTCTCACCTGTACTCTCCTTAACCAGACAAACTTTTCCATGGTGTGAAATGGACAGGGATAAGCCTTGGCTTCACTGGCACATCAAAGCAGACCTGCAACCCACCTTTTTTGCTGTAACCCTTTCAATAAATTCCAGTTTACGCAGTTAATGGATGGACAGGACCAGCTCTGTCATTGTTATGACACAGATGTGTTATGTGGTCATTTACAATATCAGTTCTGTAGGGCTTTTTATTTTACTGTGAGTTTTTCTTTTTAAAAACCAGTATACTGAAAATTTATGCTTGGAATATAAACCACTTTATGGGATCATAACTTTAAGAGAGCTCCAAAATAAAGTTTTGCCAGTGGAAAAGAGTAAGTCTATCAGGGAGAAATAAACATATTCTCATGCTCACTGCTACCATTTCTCTTCTCAGAGAGCTTCCTGTATCCCTCAATCATAAAGACTTAGAACAATATAGCCCAGGAGTTAGTGGCAAAAAGATTTACCATGTCATCCTACTACTACAACAGCATGCTTTGTTCAGTCTAGAGGCTTCTTCCATTTCACTCAGAATATCTTGTGAACTAAAATAACTCAGAGTCAAGAAAAAAATTCTAGACTGTATGCTGCAGTTTATCCCATCTGTTTCTAATTTAATCATACTAATTAGCTGAGCTATCATAAATACATTCTCCTTCTGTCATCACTGTTCACATTCTCCATATTTATCTGCAGATGCCAGGAGCACTTATTTGTTCCTGCTCCACGGTAAACATTGTTGTGTCAGGAGCCCTGCTGTGATAAAACTTCCCTGACAAACAGCCACCCTCAGGGAAAAAACCAGTGCCCAGCTCAGTAACAAGTGGTTAACAGGCTATCAGGTGGTGACAAACACTCCAGGATTTTACATCTAACAGTTTGTCACACTTCAGCAGTTCAAAGCAAAGATTTTCAGGAGCCCAGGACTAACCTTAACTATTTTTAAAAATCTTTTTTGGTGTATTCATTACGTGGTTTAATTCTGTGTTATCTATTATGTGTAGGGAAACAGCAAATGCAAGAGGGAATGTGATTACATATGGTACTATTTTGCAGCCAGGTAGAGAAGAACAATGCCCCTAAACTCTTGGGATCACAGACAGAAGCTGCAGCCAAAAAAAAAAAAAAAAAAAAAGTACAAGAGTACTCTTAAAATTTTGACAGTTTGTTTAAAATCACAATTCAGTGCCATCCGGTATCTACACAACAACATCTCTTAAACATATGATTTGTTTGGATACAGCAGTCATAAAATTTAGCTTGAGAAACTTCACAGGAAAACATTTAATTTCTGTTTCCTATTTCTTTGTTGATATTTCATAAACTATAATCAGGGTGCCATAAGGATGCCTATTGTTAAAAATGGATAAATAATAAATCCATGGATAAATAATTTAAATCAAATGTTCAATGTCAGATTTAGAGTTTTTATGCAGTCCCACTGTAATCCAGGTCATGGATTTAGAAGATACACTTTTCTAACAAAGAAGAAGATTCTGCATAATTTAGAAGAGTTTTACCCAGAACTATATTCTCAGATGGATAAAGATGTGTAAATTCCTGAAAATCAAAGGGTACTGATACCCAGGAGGGCAAAGCAGACAAAACAGCCCATCAGCAACTCAACCACATGAAAGACCACAAAGAAACTCCAAAGCCACCCACGCAGCTGCCTGAGGAGTCTGTCAAGGAATGAGAGGCTCTTGTTCAGCTCATGTTGCTGCTGGAAATGTGTTTGAAGAGCTTGGCAATACAGCTGGATTTTACAAGTGGCACACAAAGATGAGAAAAATGAAATCAGATTGAATTATGTGCTGCAGTACACTGGTGGTGTCACATCTCAGCTAACTAGAATGTAATTTAATTTACAAGATAATGGAACGATCTCCTGCATTTGTTACTTTCAGAGGGGCAACTGACAAACATCCAGAGTGTAAGTACAAACTTAACTAGACAGTCACCTAAAAGGCAAAGAAGATAGGATCCTTTTTCTAGTATATTAAACTGTATTTATTTTTTTATCTATTCTAGATACCTAGAAAGCCTCCATTTATGAAAAATGAGTACCAGACCTTGAACATCAGAGATCTATAAAACCAGAACAGGAAGGGTGAAGAATCAATCCCTTTCTTTCTGCATCCTTCTGAAACTACCAGCACTTACTGGTAAAGTAACAGAATAACAGCTATTGTATCCCTTGTTGTTGCTTTCTACCTCTTTGCTTTATATAAAGCTGACAGAAATGTCCCATCTTACTGTCTTTCTGCCTAGAAACCTGGAGATATCCCTTCTCAACATTCTGCTTTCCTCAGTAAGGAAGAAAGATAGCAAGAGAACTAAATTTTCAATATATTTGTCAATAAGCATTCCAAATAACACATCTTAAATTTTGTTCTCTACAACATCAACATAGCAAGCTGCGCTGAAATATGATGAGAGTTTTTAATGAAAAGACACTTTAAAAAAATAAATTATTTTAGATGCCTTCAGTTTGCTGCAAGGAGTAGAAGGGAGAACAAGGCAAAACCTGGAACACTGAAGGCGTTTGTCTCCAACACTTGTTAAATGCCCCCTTGTTTTGTTCATGTTGTCAATCTGTAGTAAAATGACCAGGATCTTAAATACACATGGTGAAGACTGTGAACTCCTTATTCAGTCTCTGTTTAATCTTCCACAACACTTTTTGTTTAAATTTGTGAGTGACTCACAGTGGTGGCTTCAGCCAAGCTTAGCACAGACAGACTTTGTGTGCGCCCATACAAATACTGATGAGCCTATTCCCACTGTTGGCTTGTAGGATTCCCACTATCACTAGCTTGAGATTTTTGGAGGAGAGATTATTCTCTGCATAGGCCTCTGCCAAAGTGTCTCCTGTTCTGGTGTTGGGAGTAGTTGGGGACAAAAGTCCCTATATGTTCATTTTCATTTATGACCTAATATTGCAGATTACTTTTTACATTAACTCAATTGAAACATTTGTCCTGTGAATTATACTTTTACAGGCCTCTGCATAATATTCTTTTATTTACAGTGCCTTTTAAAACAAATTTATGTTGCAACAACATCCTCAAAAAAAGAATCTATTCACATACCATTGCTCATTGTTTCACACAGTTAGGGCACTTCTGTGACTTCCCTCCTCATCAGACCTGTGCTCCAGACCCTTCCGCAGCTTCACTGCCCTTCTCTGGGCTCACTCCAGCCCCTCAGTGACTTTCTTCAGTGAGGGGCCCAGAACAGGACACAGAGCTTGAGGTGAGGCCTCACCAGGGCCCAGTACAGGGGGATAATCCCTGTCCTGGTCCTGCTGGCCAGAATGTTGCTGATGGCTGGCTAGACTGTTGCTGATCCAAGCCAGGATGCCATTGGCCTTCTTGGCCACCTGGGCACAGCTGGTTCATGGTCAGGGGCTGTTGAGCACTCACAGGTCCTTCTTGCCAGGAGGATTTCCAGCCTGTGTCTTAAAAAGCCCGTATGATCATTATATGATACAGAAAAGATTCTACTCCTGCTCACTTTTTTTTGGTGATGGATTCTTCTCTCCTAGTGAGACAGTTTAAAGCCACATCCATTCTGTCATCTGGCCTGTTTTCTGGCTGCTCTAATGCCCATGTCAAGCCTGAGGGAGGCTGTGGAAATGCACACCTTGGGGCAGAGTCGGATCTTTCCTTTTGGCATCAGCCCTGAGTTTAGATTAGTGCAAGTGATCCTGGCACCACACTTGGGGATTCTGGTGTGGATATCTCTGTTATTCAAGTGCGCCAGCAGTAGTGAAGTGTCACAGGGTTTAGTTGTGTTTGAAGTTTCACAGCAGTTCAGTAGAGTGCTCTGAAACACTTTTATATTTAAAGGTGTAAGAGCCAACCAGTTCTTAATCCTGCCTTTAAAGTCTTTAAATATGCAAGACTGTGTCATATACTGAGGCACCATGGGAAAGTACATACACTTTAGGATTGGAATAGGGTTGAATTAACCAAATCTGACATCAAAATTGAAATGGGGAGTTGGCTGTATTGGAATACCATCCTAGGAGCTTTTGCTTTAGTTTTGATGCAAACCCTGGGCCTTTTTACTGGCTTTCTATTGCATTGAGCTGCATCTGATAACAGGATACTTCTAGCTCAAGATCTGCCTCAGTGAAAAGCAGACTTGTTGAGTTTGTATTCAGGCAATTAATTAAAGTCAGGTGTTTTCCTGAACAAACTTGGTGGTGACACCTCTGATTTCAAGTTACACATTTCAGGACTTGTTTCTTGGCATTTACGCAAGTAGAGTAGGGCTCTCCTTGTCTGTAAGGAGACTACTATTACCTATAGTGGACTTGGAGGGCTGAAGATTTTCCTGTGTTTAGATGCAAGATCTAAGGTAGACAAATTCTAAATTGGTAAACCTTAATTTCTGGTCCTCACTTCATTTTTTTTTTTTAAAGAAGGCATTCTTTTCTCAGACTTCACATAAGACTACTATAATTATCTCTGTATTTACAAAGTCTAATTTTTAAAATCCAAGTCATTGTAGATAACCTTTAGTTAAAATTCTTACTTGAAAATCCTTTGATTTCATAACCCAGTCAGGCTGATGTAATCCTTTTTTTTTTGTGCACAGCTGAAGACTTCACACTTACCAAGAGATGCATTTTACAATTGACCAGCTAATTAAGATCTTTGAGTGTATGGCGTCAATAGGTCAGGCTAGACTCAGGGCAGCAAACATGACTCATTTCTTTTCTGATTATATCATACATTTCCCTGTTTTCAGATCTATTTCTACAGCAATCTCATTGACAAATTGAGTAAAATTAGGGGGAACTTGGTATTACGTAAGTAAGTTTAAATACTACATAATGTACCATAATTTACAGGCAGTCACAGTCAGAGAAGTATCTGGAAAATCTGCTTAGCTCCTCCCATTTATGGTAATCTATAATGCAGTGCCAACATGTGAAATGAGAGGTGAAAGATACTGCTGCCCAGGGATGGAAATATTTCTTCTGTTCCTATTCTGCTGTAACCCATTAAACACCAGGAGAGAACTACAATTTAGATGCTTTTCACTGCCAGCTATGTTTGCTGATGCTAACCAAGTGGTTAATAATTATCCAGTTCCTTTTGTAGATGTTTTTGAAATAAATTATATTACAGATACTTAAATCTATCTGTTTATTTAAACTTTTGATGAAGTTTGGCAGTTTCCACATTGAAGCATCCTTCAAGCTTCTGAGCAGGCTGGAAGAAGTTCACAATACTGTTTGCTGCTAATGCTGTAACATGAAATAAGTTCTGGGCTTCACATCAGCTGTGATGTCTCATCACAACAATGGGGCCTAGTGAAAGAAGAAAGAAGTAGTTTCAAATAATATTTGGGTTCACATGATCCAAATGGCTACCAGATGGGGCTCTGAGCTGCCTGGGGATCTGCCTGGGGGGGTGGGAGGTGCCCATGCATGGCGCAGAGGGATGAATGGGCTCTCTGTGTCCCCAATGCCCCAGTGGGAAATGCGGCTGATCACATCTGCTGAGAGCCCTGATCTGGGCCACTGGAGGAGACATCAATAGGGAACCCACGGGCAGAGGGGCTGACAGTGCTTCCCAAGCTGTCAACTTGTTCCTTAACTGTCCCTTTGACATGATTTATTAATTCTCTGGCACTAGGCAGCAAGCTTTGCAGCTGGAGAGAGGAGAATATTTTCAGTAGCTGCATGGATTTTAGTGCTATTGGCTTCAAAAATACTTTCTCAGTCAGAAGTAGAGTTACAACAAAGGGAGCGTGAAATGAAAAAAAGGAAATGTATATATTTAAGTTTCCAATTATCAGAATATATAATATAAATAGAAAAGCACACCAGATTACTTATCTGTAATACAGTGAATTTTAACAGTAGCTACAATATTTGTATTTTTGGTGTATCCGGTTTAGCCATGTATCATACAGCTAAAATTACAGCTTATTTTCTGATACTTGAAACATTTGTTCTCAAAGATGGCAAATGGATGTTTACCAGTAGTGAACTTAAGAATCAATCACGCATTTATACATTAGGCTAAATAAAATCTATAAAACATCCTCTCTACAATTCATACATTAGTCATGAATCTCAAAGCATTGGAAAAAGTAAAACTCAAAGCTAATATTCACTCAAAGCTAATATTCACAGCTTTTGTGTGTGAAACCAGCTGTTCTAATAAGCTACTTCATTTGGAAATCAAATCTACTTCTGTATTATTGCACAATTTGAAAAACAAGTATTGAAATTGAATTGAATTGAATTGAATTGATATGTGATGATTTTCAGTTTGTAGAATAGTATGCAGTGTGTTGTTAGGTTGTTGTGAAATATCTCATTAAGTGTTTGCTATTTTGCTTCTGAGAATCTATATTCTTGTATACTCCTAATAGTGGCATTGGGTTAAGAAGTCCATATTGGACAGAGAAAACATGGTGGGATGATTTGGAATGGTTCTCAGGTGCCCTAGAGAGATGGTTGAGAAAATCGTATTTGTGTCTCTGACGAGTTTCAGTTTCCTTATGGTGAATACCGTCGCATGATTGAGCTGGACACTGTATCCCTTGTGTCCTGGCCTAGTGAATTCCACGTACATATGCAAGCAGGATACAGCTGGTTCCCTACCAGGAAAAGAGACAGCTTGTAGCACTCTGTGATTGAAAGGAAGATGAGTAGGGACAATCTGGCCTGGGTAACTGTATTGCATTGAGCTGAACCTCACTCCTCTCCTATCTGTCCCAGGTTTTGCTCTGCACTGATACCCAGTAACCACAATTAAACTCAGAAGTCGCTGCCTTTTAACATTAACTCTGAAGACACTCATGTGTAAATACTGATTTATCCTGAGTACTGTGTTCACTGAAACATGAACACAAAAGTGTCTGACTCTTGTGGTATGTCAAGCACAAATGAAACAAGAAAGCACTTAAGTCATGCAAGATGTTGAGGTTTTCAATCTGATTTTCAAACGAAACTGTTTAGATTTACTTCAGAAACTAATTTAATCTGGATTCTTACAGGGAAAAAAATCCAGCTGAACTCATAATTTTTATGCTTGAAAGAACTTCTTCTCTTTTTATAGCAACACCAGAATTCCAATGACTTATATTCTTTTTCTGGACTGTCTTTTACTATGTAGTATAAGAGGCAGTGAGCAATTTGTCTCCTAAACAGACACTAACTCCAGGTTGCATGGCAGATACTTCAACATCAGATGCCCTAAAGAAGCACGACCTTATCACATGGTTCTTGCAAGTCGTTCACCAGTTTATTAAGCATTGACTCAAAAATTTCAAATCAAAGGCGGGGTGGGGGGGGCGGGGGGGAAATCCCTTTCAAGGATTGCTGCAGCTTTGAGAGAGGAAATGAGGCATGGCAGCAAATGCTGAAGCAGAACTGAAGGGTACAAAAGTAGCATGACCAGTGCCTTGGAACACTCTACTTCTAACCCTGTACTATTTTTATTTACAGTACAGAGCTTTATTTCTCTTTTGCATTCAATTCACCCTTCTTGGGCCTGATTTTTTTAGTGGAACTAAGAAAATCTACAAAACAAGTGCTTTTTGTAAGAGATGTGGAAACATCATTCCTTTTCAACAAAGGTTTTATGTCTTTTCCTTACCTGCTGCACTATGGGAAACAAACTTCCATTCACTTTGTGCAAATTATAATCATCTGTACTCTTGTTTTACTGTGCCCATTGCTGCAATTACAGAAATTTCACATTCTCTGAAAAAATATATTGTAATAAAAAATGCACATATATACATATATACTTCTGAATATTTTGCAGGCTGAGAGAGGGGAAAATTACTCACTGGCTTGTCAGTGTAGGGGCTGCTGCTTTCACTTGTTGTTGCGCTGCACAGAATAAAACTGACCAGTTCCAGAATTTATAGAAATATGTCTACACAGGCAAAGACTAGACACAAACAGTGAGAAAAAAAAACACTTGGTCAAGTGAAATTAATAGGAGGAACCAAATATATTTTCCTCCATTCTATCTTATACTATGGAATGGAAATGTTTATTTTGTTGGCTGATGTTTATCCACTAAAAATAGCAACAGACAGAAATTTTATAAGATGTGATATATTTGTATGAAGGTTGAGAGAGAGCTGAATAAATCAATGACTAATATAGTGATGAGGGACATAATGGCTTATTTCTACCCATACTTGACATCATGCATTAATTTTGTAGAATTATTCAGGTCTTGAAATAGGGCAGAGGAACAATCTTGATGCCTCTCAAAGGAAATGGTGGGGAGACAGCTAGGAGAAAGAGAGCTAATAGAAACAGAACATAAAAAATGTTTATGAAATGTGTCAAGGCAAGCACTGTGGGCTCCAATTTAGTAAATCTAGAAGAAACATCTGTACCCCAAAAATTAAAGTTTAAAATGTTTTGTGATGGAAGTGATAGAAGGAAGACTTCCAGTTAAGCATAAGAGAGGAAGACAAAATGTCACTGCATTGCAATGAGTCCAGTTCCAATTTTAGTAAGCAAATAAGAATTTCTACACATATGACTACAGAATCACAGAATTGATAATGCTGCAAAAGGCCTCTAAGATCATGGAGTCCCACTGTTAAGCCAGAACTGCCAAGTCCACCACTAAACCATGACCCTAAGTGGCACAACCATATGTTTTTTGAACACTTCCAGGGACAATTCCACTACCTCCCTGGGCAGCCTGTTCTACTGCCTGGAACCACTGCCACCACCCTTCTGGGGAAGAAATTTTTCCTAATGTCCAATCTCAGCCTCCTCTGGCACAACCTGAGGCTGTCTCGTCTCTTGTTACCTGGGAGAAAAGGCTCCAAACGCTTCCCAGGCACTTGCAGAGTGAAAAGGTCATCCCTGAGCCTCCTCTTCTCCAGGCTAAACATCCTCAGATCCCTCAGCTTCTTCCCATCAGACCTCCAGACCCTTCCCCAGCTCCACTGCCCTTCTCTGAACTCGCTCCAGCCCCTCAATGTCTTTCTCACAGCGAGTGGCTTCCACTAATGCCAGTTGTTGGTGCTTCCTTCCCACAGATAACCACAGGGACAGATGACAGGCAATCCTCAAGGAGCTGTGCTACCTGATAGGCTGAATCCAAACTGGGAACTTTTCTGTTAGCACAGTCCAGCTGGACAAGTCCTGAGGCTGGTGCAGGCCTCAGCACAAATGTGACAAGCTGCTCCAGCTTGCACAGGAGACAGCTGGGAAGAACTTTCCACAGAACTGTATATCTGGCCCACACATCGGGCCAGCAGCTCACTGACTTCACCTGAACACACAGGGACAGCACAGGGAACTCATTCTGCAAGGGAACACCGGGAGCCAGAGTGCTAGGGAGGAGTCAAGGTGGGCTGGGAGCTGCGTCAGTTCTTGTGACAATGGGGACATCAGGCGGGGGCAGCCTGAGGGGCCATCACTACCCCTGGAGGTCAACTCCTCAAATCTGAAACGGTGTAACTACTGCTTACACAAGGGTGTGCCTGTGCTCATGGGGGCACACATGTGTAGGTCTAGCTTGGGATTTGTGATGACAGGTGGTTTAGCTAAGGGGGAAGACCCCAGTGTTAGGACCATATTTGGAAAAGAAATGGTTTACAAGTTTCCTTTGAAATCTTTGATATATTTTTAGTTCAAAAATTTTTATGAAAATTGACTTCTCTAAACGATTTTATGAGTACAGAGCCAAAACACTGAAATGAGAAAACATTATTCCTACTTAAATGAAAAATTAATAGTTACCCATAGAAACATTGCTCCCACAGACACACACACTGCCAGCACAAAAAGGGAATCTGGTCTGCTATGTTCTGCTCCTGATACTGCACTCAGCAAAACACATAGAAACACATGTCATTTTAGGCACATGCTTAACCCTTTCCTGAACTGGAGCCTAAAATGTTCCCAGTATTCCTTCCAGCCCGGTACAACTATTGGATGAGATACATGAGGAGAACAGCATAAAGCAATGTGCCTATTCTATGGGACAGAGTATTTACTTTAGACTTTCTACACACACTGTATTCTTCCTTGTCCATTCCTGCTTCATTAATATTAATAAAAGCTTGTGTATTCAAGACATTTGTAATACTGAATTACATTACTCAGTGGCTCTAATTATGTTATTTCTTGAGTTCCAAATTGACTCCCAGCCGTACTCATATTACCAGGTATAAATAAGAATATGATTCATCATTTACAGAAAGCACATTACATAAGTCAGTTACATAGTTGCACAACTGAGCACACAGACTGTCTGCATTGAAGGTACAAACAGGAATAGGAATGGAAGTAGAGCAGATTTTCTATCCTTAGTTTGAAATCAAACTTAGACTACTGTACTAATCATGTGAGCTCTGGCTGAAATAAGAAGAGAAAACATTCATCACATGTTTTAGATGTTTCAAACTAATAATAGTCTGGGACCGGTTTTCAAAGAAAGACATAGCTGTGCTTAGGAAGTGTGTGAATCCCAAGTACAACTGCTGTGAATAAAAGCTTTGTTTCTTTGATTCTGTCCGATTCCTCATGAGAAAAATTTACTCCATATGTAGTACATGGAATGGTTTTGCAATTCTAATGGAAAGTGTTAGCTACAGGCAGATTATAGAGCATCCAAACTCTGATGCATTCAGCAGTGTGCTGTGGCCTACAGATGTGGCTCCAATAATAGTAAGTGAGCTCATCCTTAGTGTGGAAGATTATTCATTAGGGAGAGAATAATGTAAGTGATATGATCATTACATCACCTTTTCCTGTACATTATTCTCACTACAGCTGACAGGGACAACATTTCTCAGTCTAAAGTTACATTATTTTCAAATTTTGCAGAGCCTAGACAGAAGTGGTGTTTGAAAGTATATGTAAAGATTTATTTGATAGTAAAGAAGGGCTAGTGCTGCAGGGCTGAATTGCTTGTTCATTGTTTCTCTTTTCTTCATATAAAATAGTTATTACATAGTGTTACATCCCATATCTATCAACAGTAGCTACTGTAATTTGTAAAGGATTTTTAGAATTTTCTTAAGAAAAAGATTTTTAAGTCTATATAATCACAGAATCACAGAGTGAGGGCTTTTAGTTGAAATAAAGGGCCAATCTGATCAGTGTGTAAAAGAGATTTTAAACTCAAAGTTGCCAGAAATTACGATCTCAGGGAAAATTATGTTCTGATTGCAGCAATCACATATTTTGATGAGGATGAAGTTAGTGAAGAAATATGAAAAGATTTCTTAGCTTTTTCTGTGCTTTTGAAATAACGGTTTATGTAGCTATAGTCAAGGATGAGGAGAGAACTACATTTCATTATGATTGAGATAAAATTTTCCATGAGTGTGTTTACTGACACTACTGCATAAAGAAGAGTAATAAGGTAAATCAAGAGCAGAAGTCTTCCTAATTTTGAAATTATGCATATTTTGATCTTATTTTTCCAAATTGGACTGTTGTTCCACACAGTTCTCAGCTACTGCCATCAGAATGAGAATTACTATCAAAAGTTTGTAAAAGCCCTAGCCTAGCCTATATTAGTACAGACATGTACATTTTTATGTCATGGCCTAGTTTTTCAAGTTTCCACTAAATAAAGACATTGTGAGAACTTAGAATGCTCCTGTGCAAATATTAGCAAGCATTTCTAGAACTGAACTGATGTAGCAAAAAATACCAGTTTCAAAGTGCAAACAGTCGTCCTGTTTGTGCAGCAGACATTCTTCAGATAACTAATAAAGTTTTAAAAATAAAACCCATTCTCTCCACTTAGTGTATTTGATTGAACATTGAGGTGAGAAATGGGAACAGACTTTTCATTCAGTTCTGAGGCTTTCCCTGATGAGGACCTCTTTGCATAACCACATGCCACTGTCAGTGTTCATAGAAAAGAAACGTTGTTGGCTTAAACACAGGAGAGTGCAACTGATCCAAGTACCTTGCTTAAGGAAATCAGCACAAAATATTTACCCTGGTTTTGGCTTCTTTGCCATGGTATCTACCTCGTGCACTTGTTGCATTCACAAGGATTTCCTGCTGTTGTGTGGACAAAGCTGGTTCACTGCAGGTGTTTCTGCTTCTGTACTATATTGTTTTTCCTGTCCAAACAGTTACCAAGCAATGCAGTATCAGTCACCACACAGTGTAAGTGCTGCAATACCAACAGACATGTCTCCCAAATGCAATTAAATTAAATTCTGGAAACCTGCTCACAGAGAGAAAATTCATTTTTTTTCCTCTCGTTTCTCTCATTCCCAGATGTGAATGGAATAGAAAACGTTTTGTCTTCTTTTAAACTTGGGTATTTCATACTTGATAACTATGATTTACATGTTGTTTTTAAATGGAAGGTTTTCCTGATAGAAAGCATTTAAAGATTATTACAGTGTATTACCAGTAAGAAACAGTCTGACTGCAAAGGGCTCGCCTCCATAGAAAAATGGAACAAAACAGGTATTATCTATATAACCAGAACACTTTGCCATCACCTCTCAGAAGACTTGATAGATATGCACCCCTATATGAAAAAATGTTTAAAAAATGTTTTAAAAATGTTAGCTATGAGCTGGGGCAGGAGCTCCTCCACTGCTGCTATGTCACGAGCAGAGCACTTGGTGGCTGAGGGCTGCGGTGGTGTGGGAAGTTTCACCCACAGTAAGGGTTTTGCTTTGCCAGCTTACAAACTCGTGCGGGAACACGAGGCAACTTTGCTTGGAAAACTTTGTGGTGCAGCTGAGGGCTGAGGAAATGAGGCTCTCTGGTTCCAAGGCCACTTCTCACACGGGCAGAGCTAAGTGCTTCCAGCGCCCTTTCCTCATCCCTGATCACTCGCGCGCCTGTGCCCACACCCTGTTTGTTCTACTGCGATTGTCTGCGGAGCTGAGTAACGAACCAGAGCAGAGAGATGACCCAACATATAAGCCCTCCTCCTACCCTCCCCTTTTTTCCTATTTTTGAGGACATGCTGTTGAGAGAAACATCCACAGAACCAGGAGCTGCAAAGCTAGGAACCAGATCCTTATAACATCACTAAGAAGCCCAAAGGAAATGAGATACCTAATTAAATCTGTGATTCTGACTTTATATGACCTATTTAGAATTGTGAGAATCCAGCTCTTTGGATTCTGGCAGGTTCTTCAGATTCTTCCCTGGCACCCTAGAACTCAGTTAATCTTCTTTTTCATTTATTTCATAAATGGTATTTTAATCTGTTGTTTTCTAGATGCTGCAGTTACATTTCACAAATCTTTCACTAATTTAATTTCAATGGATGCTGAAAAATGTACTAAAAATGTTGGCTTAAGTCCTAGCTGAGGGATATGCAAATGTAACTGTATTCCAAAGATATTTGCATTAAAGATCTAATTGAATTAACTGTTCACACAGCTTCTACAGTCAGCTTGTCATGGTCTCTTTTCAAGCTTGACTACATCCATTTTTGATAGAGAGATTTAAAAGGTTTTTTCCTTTCTCCTGGGATTAAAGATAGGGATGAGCACTAATTAGCCACCTGTACCCACAGCACAGTGCTGCAGCTTGTTTACCCTACAGAATCTGCTGCACCCCTGGGGAAAAACTCAGTGTGGTGGGTAGTTTCTTTTAAAGATTTCAAATTCAGTTTTTTCAAGAGAGGCTTAACAATTTGCACAATTGTTAGCATTACTAGGAGGAGTCAGAGTTCCTGTTTCTCACACTGCAACCTGGATTCAGTAGAAGAAATAATAAACACTGGGTCTTTTTCTTATCTATTCAATTTTTCTTGTTCATCAAGTGAGTCACACATTTGGTGTTACCTGCAGTAATTTGATGCCCATAACATATAAAACGAGACTTTGAAAAGAAAAGAAACATTTAGCAATCACAAGAGCTCTACTCATGTTAGCATGATGTAGAATCCACTAAATAGGCAATTAAAATGCAAGAAAAAAATCCAGAAATAAAAAAAAAAAAATCTTCTTCATAAATCCTTTAATGTAGTGATGCTTAAATAGCATTTTAATTTTTTTAATTGGATGAAGCACTATTTAGGACTAGCAGCTGAAAGAGTTACAATTTAAACTATAGTCTGATTCTTTTTTACTATTTTTTCTTACCTTGGCATTTTCTGACTAAGAATGGTAAAAAGTGTTCTGCTTTGTTTGTCTTTTATAAGTTCTGACTCAGTGGCAGGCAAGTACTGCTTATGGGCCTGATGTAAAGCCTAGTGAAGTCAACTGGAATGTTTCCAATGACTTAATTAGACTTTGGATTGGGTCTGAAGTGCAGCAATTTACTCAACTCTGGAGCATAAATTACAGACATAAAAAACAAATTATTTGTGTGTTGCAGGATTACTGACAGCAAAATGTATGATGTCAGAAAAATAATAGGCAGAGATAGCCTGCACAAGTTGGAAAAGCTTAAAATACAGCCAAAGATAGGGGAATACTCTTTGGCAGGAATAGAGACAGTCTCAGTTCCAGTGCCAGTGGAGGAAAGTTGAGTAATTTGACAGACAATTATGTGATTAATCTAGCAGGAGAAGACACTATCTGTCTCCCTCAGTCACCACTCTGCTGCCTGAGCACTGGACTAATATCTGGACGAGATGATGGTCTGCTGGTCAGCAGGAAGGGCCCTGAGTCTGTGATCCCTGGAATCCCCTTTGGAAATGTTAAAAATTCCAGTGGCCAAGACTCAGAGCAGAAGTGAACAGCGCCAGCCAAACCCTCAGCTGAGTTTGTTGCTAGAGTAAATAAGATAATGTTGAAGAGAATGGAATGTGAATGTTACTGAACAAGAAGTCAAGCAATCTCCACCTGAACCATAACATTTTGTTGTAGAGAAATATCTCCCAATTACTGTTCTTATGAAGTTCCAAACTGCATGTCTCAGTGAGTTAGGAGTGATACAATGAGCTGAGTAGGTACTTGTTTCAGTCAAAACTTACATCATTTCCCCCTGTTTGAAAACCTTGGGATACCAACATCTTACCTGAGCTGCCCTAGAAAAATGAACTAAAATATTTGTTACAAAGGGGCTATTTGTATACACCTATTCTCAGGTAAGTATTTTATTTCAGCACACAAGAACCTAATGAGTGAAGAGTAATTCTACTTTGGAAAAAGATTCATTATTTTGGAGTAAACTGTTTTTTGTTTTTTTTTTCTGGAAAAGTCTATCCAAGCAAGGATTGTTATCCTGGAATAGTTGATTATGCAACAGCTATGTTGATCCATCTTGGAGTACATATCTTTATCTTTCCTTTATTAGTAAATCAGGACAGATTTTCATAGAGAAGAAGCATTTAGAGAATTTTAGAGAAGCATTTACATAAACCACTTTGTATTTTAAGAAAGTGAAAAGAAATATGAAGAAATGTGGGTAAAATACTTTTACATCAGTAGCTAATATTACATTGTAAGACACATAACTGAAAGAGACATTGTTTGTTTTAAAAGTTGGTGTGCAAAATAAAATGGTATTTTTCAAAAGACACAAACATGTGAGCTCAGCTTTAATCTGAGGTATGTATTTTCAGTTAATGGGTTTTGTCTTACATAAATTTATATGCAAAATTTATTTATGCAGTAGCATTTTTTCATTTGTTTTTAAGTAATGTTTTGCTATTAGAAGTCATCTCCCTCTCCCAAAAGCAAACAAGCCCCTCCCCACACCATGAATAAATTAAAAAAAAGTTTTAGCATTCCCTTTCTATTCAACTTTCTCCATGTTTTATCTCCATTTGTTTTCACCATTTGTTTTCAGAGCTGAAAACAGAGGATGGGCAGAGAAATGGGACAGACCAATGGAAAATAAAAGTCAAGATTTTGGGTTTTTTTCCTGTTATTACATCAGTTGACATGGTAACAAACACAGATAAGGTATTGAATAAACAAATCTTTCCTCAGATCACACCTGTGCCTTAAAGTGTGGTCATTTTTTACCACTCTATCAGTCTAATAACTGATTCTCCTCACAAATCTTTCCTCACTTACTGTCTCCAATTGTCATGGTCATCGTGACACTTTCCAAACTGGAACAGAAGGAATGGGACAGGAAAAAGCACAGAGAGAAGAAAGTTCTTGAATAAGAGTTGGAAAGAAAAATTTGGGGTAACTGGAAATATTTGTCATTTAAAATCATTATAAAAGAAAAGATGCTTTCTGAGAGAATTGTTCCCCTTTGTTTTTACACTGGCAGAAACTGTTGTCTTTTTCGAAAACAGGATCTGTTTTCTGCTGGGCAGATCAATACAACATCACCTCACACACTCCTGCTTTGGTCCAGTAAAACATGCTCAACTTCTCCTATGTATACTCTGTGTGAATTACTGTCAACAGATAATAAATTATTTGATGCAAAGAGTTTGTTTAACATTATTAAAACAATTTTGGTGCATTCCCAGGCAGGATTTTTATACTAATTTTCCCACATAAGAATGGCAATTAAACAGTATGAAAAGTGACTTCCAGTTCCCAAAGTTTCGTTTCATTTGGGAGCCAATATGATTTAGTGGTTAGACAAGTTTAAAAGACAAGGAGCCAGAAGAGTTTAACATTTTCAGGGAGTTTGATCTGTTCACTGAATCACCTTGGGCTACTCAGTTAACTGTTACGTTCTTTAGTGAAACCATCTGTAACACTGGGTGAAAACACCCCCAAATCCCCCCCAAAATACCCAACCTCATTCAGAAACAGATGCTTATGTCTGGTTCTGTTCTCTAAAGCAAACAAGTTACCAAAAAAAAAAAAAAAAAGCAAGACAAATATGGCATGAGAACAAGACATTCCTCTAGCAACCTTACAAGTCAAGCTGAGACATAGCTGCAATGAAAGTGTTCTCAGCTGCAGTGTTGCATATCATTGAGTTAAAAGCCAGCATAAAATACACTCTGATGTCTACTTGATTATTAAATGCTTACTTTGAAACTAGAAGGCAAAATTCAGACTTCACTTGTATAGCTGCAGCCTCACTGCAGAAAAAACAGAGGAAGTCCATGGAGCAGCATCCTGTGAAGTCTGAACTCCAAAAGAAACTTTTAAGCCAAGGAACAGGCATTGCATTCTTTGTTGACACATGTGCTCGCCTGAAAGCACTGTGCATTTTTATGGTACTTTATCAAAGAGAAAACAGTTGTCATGGCCATTGTTCTAATCTGGACACCAGCTCAGATTGTCTTGTGAAAAACAGCAACACCACTGTTACCGTACAAAGCTGTACAGCAAATGGAAAAATTAATGTGGCAGTGAAGGCACAAGAATAGAGATCAGGAACCCACCCAGGCTTCACTTCCAGATGTATCGGACACTTCCTGCATGATCACGTACCTATCATCAAACTTTGTTCTTCCAGTTTCCTCATCTACAAAATGGATAGGGAAGCTCTTGTTCAAGAGGTTCTGTGCTTTGAGACTGAGATGAAAAAAAGGCTTAAAAGGTCTGCAGTTAAGGAGGAACTGCCCATTGTTAACCACGGCAGCCTTACTTAATTGTTTTCCTTTTCAGTGAATGCATTATTCAGTTAATTTGGCTTGTCACTGAAAACATTCTGCAGTAGAGGCGTACACAGTTTAACTGCCCCAAAGTGTCACCATCAGCTGAATCAATACTAACTCTTACACAAAATGCACGTGAATGTTGCACTTGAAAACGTGCAGAAGGCCTGCATCCCACTGAAATACAACACAGCATGTGGGAAATCTACAGTTTCAAAGAGCATTGCTTGCAGTCACTGACTGAACCTAGGATCATGGTGGTATTATCAGCAAAGCAGTGTGCTGTCAGTGGCACTCCTCTGCCACTAATCACAAGCAGATACTGCAATTCTGCCCCTGCACACATCAACAGTAGGACTTGACCTTGCCACAGCACAGGGAGCCACTAATGCATACAAAGGGCCTCTGGTGGCATCAAGCCAACAAAAGATGCATTTCTGTGCCTGTGCTCAGCTGGCAGCGGCACAACAAATGGGAGGACAACCTGGCAATCCCCTGCTGCTTTATTTACACCTCAGAGCTGCTGTAGCACAATGGCTGGGGACAGACTGAGCTCAGAGAAATGGACATTATTTAGCCCTGTGTTCTGGAGCTGGGCTGCACCCTTCATTTTCAGTCAAAACCCTCTTTTTCTGTTGAGGGGTGGTTTTGGTTTGTTTTGTTGGGGATTTTTGGGGAGGGGGAGGGAGATTGTGTTTGGGTTTTTTTGGAGTCGGACAGCATGCATGGAGCGCGCTGCCTGTGTTCTGCTACCAAAACACCAGTCCGAAATCCCGGCACTTGAACAGGTCAGAAAACCCAAAGCCGAGATGCCCGGGGAGCTACCGGCATCTAACGACCGAAAGCTGAACTACAACCCACGGCCCCCGGCCTCGGCAGCCGCGGGAAAACCACTGCCCCTAAACGCCACAGATGGTCGCTTGTTCTGGGGCTCAAAACAGCAGAGGCGACAGAAGGCTAGAGCTGGAATGCCAAAACACAAAAATAATTCTTATTACTCAGCAAGATTGGCTCCTACAAAGTCCATCTCTTTGTATTTTTTTCTTTTTACCACTAGATGCCTATTACTAACATGACTCATTCTGATTTTATTAATGAATATCATTTCATGCATTTGCACTTACTTTAAACAGAGTTGATACTTCTACGAATTGCTGCCCCTTCCAAAACACTTCAAAGAATAAATATTCTACTGCAATATTAGAGATTTATATATTTGAATGATATTTTTTCCTGCCTTGTTAAAAGACAGGCTCCTCCAATCACATACAGCCTCCATACACATGAACAAAAGTACCTGGATTCTGGAAGATTCTGATTTTGTGCCTGATTTAAATGTAAGGCAAAAAAATGGTTCTTCCCTGATAAGTTCTCGGGTCTCTAAAATAAAATAAGAAGAATAAAATCAATCGGGTTGGTTGATTTAAAATGTAATTTTAAACATGTTTGCTTTGCAAAACAAAACAATAATACTAATACTATAGAAGTAGCATTATTAAGCAGTATGGACTTTCTGTTCAAGCTGCTGAAGGATGAATCTTGGTTTGCTGAAGTGTTGAACCAGTTTCTGACAAGCATCTTTTTCTGCAAGCAAGGTGGCAGTATTTCCTTCATTTCTGTTCATTCAACCAGCTCATTTAAATGGATTACCTCTGCTGATTTTTTTTTCATTCTTTCCACCCATAAATAAAAAAGAGGTGGAGATTACAGGATGATCTCTACTAGTTCTACACACTAGAATGAGTGAGAGATCCAACCAATCACATTCTCTTCCTGCAAGCATACTTCCATTTTTTAATAAAAGCTTTTTCAATGCAAAACATATTTAGAGAATCTCCTTAAGAAGAAGGATCAAATACATTTATCTTATTCAACTAAAAGCAACTATAAAGAGGTTTTTTGCCTCATAATTTTCTTTCAATTCTCATATTTATCCACTAGGAGTTTGGTATGATCCACAACTAAAAGTGTAACAACTACATAGGGGGGAAAAAAAGGAACTTAAACAGTCCTCATCTTCCCAAATAGTGAAATGTATGTACAAATTAAGATGTTATGTTAAAGTCTGAAATGTCTCAGATGTATGTAACTATACCACATCCTCTTTGCTAGCAAAAAGAAATGGTAAATTATGCATGAAGACCATAATCAGCACATTTTAATGGTTACCAAACAGTGAAAATTAAGTCTTTGAGACACAATACAACTGTAATTTAACATAATCATTTCAATCAAACTTTTCTGTTCACTGGCTTAGGACTAATTTTCATGACGACTGATTTAAAGCACTCCTCCAAAGTGTTACTGTTTACTCTTTCCAAGCTCCAGGAAATATTTTTTCTGCAAACACTGCTGCCAGACTCCTGGCTTTTTCTAGCTGCAGTCACACAGTTACTTCTGTAAACAGGATTATGGCATTGGCTCCCTTGGACGTGTGGGAAGCTCCTGGCAGCCTCTTGCAGAAGCCACCCCTGTGGGCCTCCTCTGCCAAAACCTTGCCACACAAACCCTATACAAAGCTCCGGTAGCATAAAGAAACTGTGAAAAGAGTACTTTTTTAGTACAATGTACCTAGCCATTCACATTAGCTAAAGTGATAGCCTCCATTTCACAGCCAATTACTCATGTTCTATCCTTACACCATTAAAAATGCTGCTTTAAATTGATATGGTTCTGCCATCTTCCTCCTGTGCTTACAGTACCACCATTCAGGAGTTCTGGAGCTTTTAAAAGCCTCAGTTTGCCTCAAATACCTTCTTGCCTCAACTCTCAGCAGTTCTTGACTTTACAAATCCTCAGACCAACATCTTCAAGACAGTTTATGAAGTGTTCCTCAAGGGTGGAAGGAACAGCTTTTACCACAACATGCTTTTTGTCATTTCTGTTGTACTGAATGGTGACCATTTGTTAAAAAAAAAAAAAAATCCAACCAAGGAAAATAATCTTCCCTAAATTAGAGATTCCAATGGGATATTCTGCCCAGAATCTGAAGATTCACCTTTCACAGCAGCATAAATGATACTTCTGGTATAACTGAGAAGTGTGACCCTTGTGTCACATGCAGCCCTTTTATCCTGTCTTTTTCATTTTATATGGGACAGCATTAATTGGTTGCTCCCACAGGAACTCATTCCACAAACTCAAACCAGCCCTTCTTTTGCTTGCTCTGTTGTGCTGAGATCCTAAGCTGCTGCCTGTGCCATCAGACCATCATTTTTTGGGTGCTGCCCACCTGAATGTTGAGCACCTTGAATCTGATGTGATATTAAATCTTTTAAAATTCTGGCCTTGACCAAAGCTCTCCAGAAGGAACCATGTTACATGATTACTAAATTTCTGTAAATTTCAAAGTCAAGCAGACTGCATTTTTCGTAATTCCCTGAGATGCACTGAAGGAATGCAGATGCTGGGAGTGTACAACCTTTGGCTCACACATAAAGCACAAAGATGCAGTCAGCTATAAATAGAATGTAGGAATAATGCAACCATTACTATATTCTGCTATAACTGAGCTTCTATTCTGCCTGAGGGACATGAAATCCAGGCCTAGTTTTCATCAGCAGAATTAAATCCAAGTTTGTCCACACACCGACATCCATAAATAAAATGGTATCATGTGAGAATTAAACTAAGACTTTTAACAGGCTGTTCAGATTCAGTTCAGAAGGGGTGGGACAACTCAAACTCTAACACTCTTTGTCTCTCAGGCTGGGGGTTTGACAGGACACCAATCTCATCATGGACTACTAAGCAAATAGGCAACTTAATTTTTTTATAACCAGATCACCCTCTTTTTTTTTTTTTAAACCTTGTTCCCTTAAGCATCAGGCTTTGTCACAACTATTAATATTCATGCTAGCTAGTTTGAAGTATTTATTTATTAATGGCCCCTAAACTCTTTGGCTTGATCATGTGTTTGAATGCTGATCAGAGAATCATGGAATCATGGAATGGTTTGGGGTTGAAAGTTACCTTGAAGATCACCTAGGTCCAACACCTCTGCCATGATGTCCTGGATTTGGCTGGGATAGAGTTCATAGTTCATTTTTTTTTAAGTAGTTGGTACAGTGCTCTGTTTTGGATACAGTATGAGAAAAATACTCTGATGTTTTGGTTGTTGCTAAGTAGTGCTTACCCTCAGTCAAGGACTTTTCAGTGTCTCATGCTCTGCCAGTGAGGAAGTGCACGAAAAGCTGGGAGGGAGCTTGGCCAGGACAGCTGACTCACAGAATCACAGAACAGTTTGGGTTGGAAGGGTTCTAGTTCCAGCACCTCTGCCACAGGCAGGGACACCTTCCACTAGATCAGGTTGCTCAGAGTCCCATCAAACATGGCTTTGAACATTTTCAGGGACATCCACATCTTCTCTGGGGGACTTGTGCCAGTGCCTCATCATCCCCAGAGTAAAGAATTTCTTCCTAGTGTCTAATATAAATCCATCCTCTTTCAGTTTAAAGCCACGTCCCCTTGTTCTATTGCTACAGGCCCTTGTAAAAAACCCCTCTGCAGCTCTCTTGTAGCCCCTTTCAGGTACTGAATGGCTGCAGGTAAGGCCTCCCCATAACCTTCTCCAGGCTGAAAAACCCAATCCTCCCAGCCTGTCTTGATGAGAGGAGGGCTCCAATCCTCTGAGCTTGTCCATGGTCCTCCTCTGGACTCGCTCCAACAGTTCCACACCCTTTTAATGCTGGGGACCCTGAGCTGATGCAGCACTGCAGGTGGGTTCTCACCAGAGCAGAGGGGCAGAATTCCTTCCCTTGCCCTGCTGGCCGTGCTGCTTTTGAGTTCCCAGCCTGAATAAGCTCTTTAGTTAAGGGGGAAAAAAAATCTAATTTGAATTTGCTACATGCTTACTCTTCTCACAACCTTCCCACTAGTCCTTTACAAGCATTTCACCATATTTCTTCAGGTCTGTTAGAGCATTCCCGAGGAAGAGCAATGGGTTATGAGAATACACTCTTTGTATATGGTCACATTTCAGAAATATACACAATTACTGTGGCAGCACGCACGTACCGAGGGCACAGCTCAGCAGCTTCTCCTGGCAGCACAGCCAGCTGTGGGATGTGCCCTCCAACCTGTGTGGCCGTAGGGTGATCCCCCCAAACTGTGTGGCCGTAGGGTGATCCCCCCAAACTGTGTGGCTGAGGGGTGTCCTCCCCCGGCCTTTTTGGTGTGGCGAGATCCCTCCAACCTGTGCGGCTTGGCATGTCCCCCTCAATCTGTGCGGCTGTGGGGCGTCCCCTCCGACCTCTGCGGCTGTGGCGTGATCCCTGCGGCCAGCGTGACGCGGGGTGTCCCCTGTCCTACCCCACACCTATTCCCCGGGCTGCTACCTCACTAAGGAAAAAATGGACCGGTCAGGAACACGCTTGGAAACGTTTTGCGTCGCGCCCCTCAGGTGGAGCGGGGCGTTCCGGCCGGGCTGCACCGCTGAGGGAAACGGTGGCACATGGCAATTCCCGCCCCTCGCTGGGACCTGCTGGGTGAGGGGAAGGAAAGGTTCCTCGGCTGTACCACTGCGGGCCTTGCGGGTGAGCACGACATGAGGCGACTGCCGCTCGCCTCGGCGCCATCCGGCTCCCCGAGCCGACCAGGGCCAGATCCCAGCGCAGCATCCCGGCGCTACACCCCGCTCGCTGCCTCGGCGCCCGGGCGCGCTCCCCTCCCGCCTCTTTCCCCCCTTCGGCGCCCCCCCGTGCGGCGAATGGTGCGAGCCGCAGGTGTGGCCGGCGGGACAAACCAACCGCGGCCGGGGGGGGATCGGCGCGGCGGGAGGGCGGGACGGGACGGGACGGGGCTGGCAGCGGGCGCATCACCGGGAGCGAAGCGGGCGGAGCGGCCGCCGCGGGAGATTGAAGTGCCGGGGCCGCGGCGGGGCGAGGAGCGTGAGGCGTCGCCGCCACTGCCAGCGTCGCCCGTGGGGAGGAGAATAGGAGGAGGGGGCCGGTAAGTGCCATGGGCCGGCGGCAGCGGGAGTGCGGCCCCGGCGGCGGCGGTGCCGGTGCCGTGGGGGCGGGCAGGGCACGGCGGGGCAGCGGCCGCGGCTCCGAGAGGCCGGGGGTGCAGCCGTGCCCGGGTGTCCGTCCCCGGCCTGCCCCGCCGAGCCGCCCGTGCCCGAGCTGCGGGTGGGAGAAGGCGCGTGGCGAATCGGGAAAGGGCGCGCGAGGCGGGGAGCGCCGGGCTGCTCTGCCCAAGGTGGCTGGCCCAGGTGTTGGCACAGGCAGGCCGTGACCTGGATCACAAAACCCATCTTGGTTTAAAGATAAAGTTAGATTTTTTTTTTTTTCCCTGAAAAAAATGTTTTCAGCTTGAGTCAGCTTCCTGGGCTGATTCAGGGTAGGGGCAGCGAGAGGAGAAACTCGTGGCTGGAGCTGATGCACGTGGTGTAAGTGCTGGTCGAAAGTGTTAATAAAGCTGCCGGCTAATTAGAACATCTGTATTAACTCTAATTAGAGCATCTTCAGGAAATCTAGTTAGAACATCTGTAATGAGTTATAATTTGGTCATTCTTATCTTGATGGAGCATTTATTTTAATGCTGAGGTGTTTCAGGTGCTTTTGGGTGGGTGCATTTCTCCTTGAGCCTTAGCAGATACGTGTACAGATTCAGGGTAGGGGCAGATTTCTTCATCGAGAACTAAACCTCTTTAGAAATTGATTGATTCTTGTATAGCAGCATTTGGAAAAAACTCTGTGGGTCATCATCACTTGATCAGTTTCAGGGACTGATTGCAGGAAGAGCAGGATTTTAGAACACTGACAACTAGACGACTTTAATGCTCTAATTTTCTATGTATTCACTTATCAGAACCACATTTACATCCTGTCACATACTGAATGGCCTGGTATGTATAGGCATTCTTGAGCCTAACAGATGTGATGAAAAGCATTTGCCCTTCCCCTCACCAGCCTATAGAATCACAATGACAAAAGGCTGAAATATATGAGAAGATAGATTTGCTAAATATTGGAGCATAGTTCTGCCTCTAAACATGATAAATTGAGTGAGTAAAAAATTGAATATTCCTGAGAAAGTCTGTAAGTGGACACCAGTTTGATAGGTTTCAAAAGCATCTTTCCAAATTACTTTTTTCTACAGAAGAAGCAGCTCTCACGTGCAGGACTTTGCTACCCTGGGTTCCTTGAGTGAATGTGGTAGCTGAGTCAGTGGCAGCAACTGTTTATAGTTCAGTCTTGCTAGATGATGTTTCCCATCTTCTGGGGAGAAGTTGGAGCTTTCCTTCCAGCCCCTTGCTGGTATTTTTATCCCCTTCCTTGTCTAAAACATCCATCCCTGTGCTGCCTCACTGTGTCTTGGAGGCTTGGCTGCGGGTAGAGCTTTGCTTTCACTTCTTTCACTTTCTGTTCTCCTTGTCTACAGATACAGAGATATCAGGAACTGGCATTTGTTTATTGTTCCTTTCTGGCAAACCTGAGCTTCTATTAGGAAAGATGGTGTGATGCTGCTGGAGCACTAGACTTGGGCTGCCTTGTAACTTGCGTTTATTTAATAAGTTATTATTATTACCTAGGGATCTCAAGTCAACACCCTCCCTAGGCTGAAAGTAAAAATCAGAGTTTCATTCAAGCTGCCTTACAAGTTTGAAGAGCATCCTTTCTTGTCACATTTTGTGCATTAAAACCTTCTAAATTCTGTTTACAATGCCAAGCAAAATTTAATCATGCAATTGCGATACGAATGTTTGGGCTTCTTACAACTAGGAGTGGCATACAAGAAAAGTAATACGTTAAAAGTATTGAATGGCTGTGGCTTTTTAAAATCCCATTTTCAATCAAGCCCTCTTTTACTATCTTTGTTTTATTTTCATCTTCTTTCCTGTAAGTGTATGGAGTTAAAATATAATCTTACAATCTCATCTCTTGGGGGGAAACCCCAAACCAAACAAAGCCTAACTAAACACATATACCCCACATACTGTGGATTAGGTTTCAGACAAAAGCATAGAACACGAAGTGGTTGGAATAGACCTTAAAGATCATCTAGTCCCAGCTCCACTTCCCTGTGCAGGGATACCTCCCACTAGACCAGGTTGCCCAAGGCCTTATCCAGCCTGACCTGAACACTTCCAGGGATGGGGCATTCACAGCTTCTTTGGGCAACCTGCTCCAGTGTCTCACCATTCTCACAGTGGAGAATTTCTTCCTAATATTTAACCTCAATTTCCACCCTGTGAGTTTGAACCTGTTATTTCTTGTCCCATCGATACAGTTCCGAGTCCCTCTTCTGCTTCCTGTTAGTTCTCCTTCAGATACTGGAAGTTTGTTGTCCGATTTCCACGCAGCCGTCTCTTCTCCAGGCTGAGCAGCCCAAAGTTTCTCAGCCTGTCTTTGTAAGGGAGGTGCCCCAGTCCCATTTTCAACTTGGTGGCCTCCTCTGGACTCGCTCCAACAGTTCCGTGTTGTGCTTGTGCTGGGAGCACCAGAGCTGGCCACAATATTCCAGGTGGGGTTTCGGCGGAGGGGAATAGAGGAGGAGACAATCCCCCCCCGTCCTTGCCCTGCTGCGCACGCTGCTTTGGATTCAGCCCAGGATACATCTGGCTTTGTGGGCTGCGAGCGCACACTACCGGGTTAATGCTGTTTTTCACCAGCCACCCCCCCGGTGCTGGTTTTAAGCTAAGAAGCAATGGAATGATCCTGGCCGGGAGCAAGGCTGACAGCCCGGCCCCGGGCGCTGTGTCCGCCTCCTCCCGCTTCCTCCTCCTCCTCCTCCGGGACTACGGCTCCCAGCAGCGCCCGGGCTGAAAGTGAAAATAAGCGCCAGGTTACGCTCCTGTTTGCGCCCTCCGCCTCTCTCCCTCCCTCTCTCCCTCCCTCCCTCCCGGCGGGCCGCACGTGTCCTTCCTTTCCCTTTTGTTTTCCGCCCGCAGGCCGGCTGCGCGCCCGGGACGCGCCCGCTCCCCCCGGCGCCGGGACCCGCCGGAGCTGCCCCCGGCCCTGCGCGGCGCTGACGGAGCTGCGAGTCCGGGCTGCGCAGGAAACTTTGCCGCTTCTCGCCGCGCTCCCCACATGCGAGTGGACAACGTGAAGCCGGCTGCTGCTCTTCCTGCCGCTCCCGTTGCTGCTCCCGCAGCGCTGCCCCCCGCTCCGGCCGCTGCACCTGTGCCCGGCCCCGGAGCTGCGCCGCGGCTTCTCCTCGCCATGTGGGACTAGGAGGGGGGGCGGCGGTCTCCTCGGTGAACATGGATGCGGCGGGCAGGGCCGGCGGAGGGGAGCAGAGCCAGCCCGGCAGCGGCAGGGACGCCCCCGGGGACACGTCCATGGACCGCTACCTGCGATCTCAGGGCTTGTACAGGAAGAAAGTGGCCAAGGATGGCTCCTGCCTTTTCAGGGCTGTGGCTGAGCAGGTAACTGGTTACATAAAAAAGCTCCTTCTCACGAAGACATGGGAAGTGGATCTCATTAGTGGGTGGTAATTAGTGTTAAAACGCAGACCAGGTATAGGTTAAGGTTATGCGGTCAAGTGCCGGTGAAAAACGTGAGTTTTTAAAAATAATTTCCACCTTGCGAGGTGAGAGAAGTTCTGTGTGTTCAGCTGCCTCCTGCCACCAAGAAATCCTTATCTGTTTTGACCTTCCACCGCCTCCTCAGAGCTTTTTTTCAGTGTTAAGGTCTCAACATCGAAATACAGCTGCTGGGTATGAGATTGTTTAGGAAAAGGGATTTAGAGCTGAAGAGCCACGTTCTTATTTTTGTTAATTACTTGACTGTAAAATTAGAGAAAGTGAATAATTTATTTTCTGTTCTTCCTGTTGAATTCCCCTCCCCCATTTCAGTGTTAGTGTTAAAGGAAAAAAGCGACAGCGTCATCTTGTCTTAAGTACAAGCAAACAGCAGTGGGAGCTCTGGTGCTTCTGATTGTGGGAACCCAGATTCCTGTGCTAATTATACACAGATCACTTTTAAAAAAAATTCCTTTCCCCACTGAATTGATAAGTTCAGGCAAGCAAACACTATTGATTGGAAGTGGGTGGGTTTTTTTATCTCAAGGGAATAGATATATACATAATATATATTGCTATTCTGACTTTTTCATTAATACATAGGAACTCTCTCTCACACTTCAGTGTTGGGTAGAACTTTTTTTCAGCTGTTATGGTTTTAACATCCCATTCTTATTATGGAATCATTTAGATTGGAAATGACCTCCAGGAAAGTAAAGTCTTTAATTCAGAGTTATTAAGTGTTTATCTGCAAATTTGGTCTCATTTGTGTACTCTTCATTCAGAAAAACTGAATTTGGAAGTGATTTATTTTGAGGGTGGTTTGTAAGGACTGCAAGAGACGCTGCAACTTAAATTGTCTGGGACTTCCCTAAATTGTACTGAGATAACTTGTAAAATGTGATGAAAGTAATAGTTTTCCAGTTAAGATTTGAAGAGGAGGTAGAATGCAGGTGTCACATTTAGGGAACTGAATTCCTGGCTTCCAAAAAAGTGTTTGGCCAACAGGCCTCTTGAAGGGAAGGTAAACATGCGTTGTGAGACTTGGTTGGATTTTGTTTGAATGAATGCATGTTGGTAGGTGGCTTCCTCATCCATTCCTGCTGTAACTTCAATTAACTGAAGCCCTTTTCAAAGGAGGCAGTTAAAGATTAACGATAAATGCTATTCATTTGCTTCATAAATCCTCATAAAATTGAAGGCTTGAATTTAGCAAACTTGTGAATTCTGCAGTTACTTAATTTTTTATTAAGTAATTGAGGTTTGACTTGCCTGAAGATGTTGTTGCTGAATGAGTATGCATATTAAATATTCTTAAAAATAAAACTAGAGTATTTCCAAGCCTGTATTTAGACAGCAGTCATTAATTATTTGTGGCCTGTCATCAAAACTCCTGAGATCCAATGTCACCTTGTTGTCTTTCTCTCTTTGTAGGTGTTGCACTCTCAGTCTCGGCACATTGATGTTAGGATGGCTTGTGTAGACTATCTTCGGAAAAATAGGGAGAAATTTGAAGCAGTAAGTATTTTTGTTTCCTTTGGCAGCATTTAAGAAAAGTTACTTTATTCCTTCCACTTTGGTATATTCTGCACTTCCCTACGTTTGTGGCAATATTCATCATAGCTAAATGCCAGTTGGTGCTATTTAAGTTAATTAGCACATATGTGGTAGTAACTCATTTTCATAAGCCTGGAGAGACTTATGTGTTCCTTGGACTGGAGTGATGTGGTGTGGGAGAAGTTTTTAATGTTCATGAAGAAAGAAAAGCAAACTTAATCTTCAGTAGTCTATAGTGAAGCTACTATAATTGGGATTTTAGTTTGGTATAATGCCTACTTTAATAAAAGCTGTAAAATGTTCTTGTTGTGCTAATTAATAGCTTTTCCAGTATATAAGGGATTTGACTGATCAGATTAGGGAATTTTTTTTCAGGGTCTGCAGTTTATTATGCATTGGCACTGTAGGTTTTTTTCCCCTAAGCATCTGTAACTAAGCTTTTCAACAACCATAGATGTAAAATATTTTGAGATTCATTATACTTGGTCAATGCTGTCGGTGTAGCATTACAAATTCCTTTTTTTTTTTCCTTTTACAAGATCATTAATCAATGATGGTGCTTCTGTTTGTATGGGTTCTAGTGTATATACTGTTACCTGATTTCCAGGACAGACAGAAGGGGAGTGAGTACGTGTAAGGATTTGCTACTAGAAGATTATTACTCTATTTTTTTGTTCTAAATTTACCCAGACCCAAAATACAAAGACTGTTTTAGGTATGCACTGGCATAGGGAAGAGAAGGAAAGCAGGAATAAGGGTGTGTCTTTGTGCTGTAATTTCTGACATAGTACCCTCAGCTCTTATGTGAGTGATCACATAAATGTGGAAGTTACCAGAAATCAATGATATAAAATACAGCAGATCTCTTTGAGACAATGCTGCTCTGACTTGACTCCTTCTGGTTGTTTCTAACTCTTGGATGTCACTCTTCTTACTTCATTTTTTCACTGCTGACTTTTTAATCCCTTTCTTTCCAGAATTACCCCGCTCATTCCAATATATGCTTCTCTACTTCTGCTCTTTTTTTCCATTGTGTAGTGTTTTGAAATTCCATGCCCTTTTGACTCTTAAGTTTGTGTCGTTTCCATATTGCTGTTTCCCATCACTGCTTTATTAACCCAAGCTGCTTTTAGTATTGTTTTGGTCTCTCTTATCCAAACTCCTGGTCCCAGAGTTCTTTTTTCCCTCTCAGACATTGTCCCAAGGTATGACATGTCCTCTGTCCATCTTTGCTGTCCTTCTGAAAAGTCTCCTTTTAAAAAGTTTCTTCTGAGAGAAGGTGTTTTATATTTGTTCTCATTTCGCAGTGTTCTTCCACCCACGGGTACCTCGCTTCAGCTCTGCTGATCTCCTTTGCTGCCTCTGCCTCTCACTCTGCTTTATGTTTTCTGTCTGGAATATACCAGTTATCTCTCTTTAAAAAGCCCAAACAGCATAGACAACAAATGCCTCTTTCCCTAATCTCCTGGTTCAGCTGTTTACTTGCTGCCTCCTCAGTAGTTATGCTCTATTGACATGGTGGTGCTTCCTGGAGATCCTCTTCTCTCTGTCTGTTGTTATAATTTCAGCTTAAATTTGTGTCTTTCTTTCCACTGATACTGTTATAACCAAGATTTCAGGAGTGTAGCCACCATCTTCATTTCCATCCTCAGCCTTTCTTTAAGTGTTATCTTGAATTGCTGCTGTGTTACATTCATTCTCTTAACACTTCAGTTTCTGTGAGAACTTCCTGGTGTCCTTCCTTTCTTCCTCTGTGCATTATCTTCATGTCATTTAATTTTGACACAAAAAGTAACTGCTGTCTGTGATCATATTTGGCTGATCCACCTTTTTAAACTTCACACCTGATTGTTTCTATCTAAATTAAAAATTTAGGCCAGGCTTGTTAGTTCTTCTCACTTCCAAATAGCTAAAGCAGAACTTTGAATCTCACTGCTCCACTCAGTTCTCCTTATTGTTTCTTAATCACTGTGGGTAGAGACCATCCAGCTTGTAGCTCAAGTTCATTAAGAGATTTCCTTCTTGGTTTGCACCTCTGTGCATCTTTATTTCAGGTAAATCAAGCAGATAGAGACTAAAGAGCAATTTTTAAAAGTAGCCTCTCTGTGGCCTGTGTGACTGAAACACTTTGCAGTTGTCTCAACTACTGCAGCATCTTTCTCTGCTCTTGGCAGATGTGAATTTGGCCGCCTCATGTGTGTTAGGGAGTGCAGTTGAAGGATCACTTTCTTGGGCTGGCACTTGAAGTGTAGCCTGATTGTTTGCATCCTTTGCTGAAAGTAAAAGCAGTTTGAGATGATAGAGAACAGAGGAAAAAGTGCTGTATGAGGTGGCTGTACTAGATCTTGCCACTGCTTCTGTACCACAGAAATGGGACTCCTGTTTCTGATTGTCCATTGCTGTTTATTTAACAAGATGTTTGAGTTCAAGTCCACACTTTTCTCTTCAGTGATGCTCTGTATGCCTTAGATGAATTGCCCATAAACATTTACATCACATCATCTCTGCTTTCTTCCAGATTCCCCGTTTGGCTGCTGAGTTTCTTTTTGGGGGTTTTGTTTGATTTATTTTACTTGTGTGATGATTTTGAAAGCTGTTTATGTGGTTATTTTCTGCAAGGCAAACCTGTGTGTTTGACTGCTCATTCCTTCATCTCAACACCCTTTATATTTACATTGTGAGCTTTGTGAGGGCAGGGGAGACTTCCACTTCCAGTGGTACATTCCCATTGGTACAGTGGGTCACAGGTTGGGGATTCCATATGCTGCACTATTAAAAATCACTAATTTTTAGTGATTACCAATAGTTGTTACCATTACTGATGGTTGTTTTTTGTTTTTTTTTTCTAATACAGTTCATAGAGGGGCCATTTGAAGATTACTTAAAAAGTTTGGAAAATCCACAGGTATGTCAGACCTGATTTATGATAGAAAACAAGTACTTTTGTTGAAATTGATGGCTAGTTGGATTTTTTTTTCCTCTGAAGTGTTTTTGATTGAGCTTGGGTCTTTGAATTATGTGAATATATAGTTTTATGTATGTACTCTCTACTGTAAAATGATTTGGGGAATTGTGTTTTTATGTCTTGCTGAACTCCAGATTCAGTGTTCATATATTTATTTTCAACAATGATTTCTTGCATCTCTTGATCTGCTTATGAGAAGGTATAATTGTGTGTTTGTTTGAACTTAATTTTCTTTTGTTTTCAATACAGGAATGGGTTGGACAAGTAGAAATAAGTGCCCTTTCTCTTATGTACAAGTAAGAAAACATTTCAATATGTTTTACTGAGATAATTTCTGTTGTTTTGTTAGTAAATCAGTTGGAACAGCAAAGACAGAATTACGTCGTACCATACCATAATCCTCTGTAAAATTATAAATATAATTGAGAATTGCAGCTGTCAAGAGATTAAATAAAAATAGAAAAGTGAGTGTGCAATAATGCCATATATCTCACTTGCACACCCAGTTGAGGTAATCTCATACAGTTTGTACTTTGTTAATTTCAATATCCTGCTTTTTCTGTGAACACTGCTTTTCTTCCAAGGCTTTAGTACTAACCCCATTGCTCATGTGTGAGCTGTACCCATTTCCTCTGTATTAAATCCTTCTTCACAAAGTAGTGAGAAACAATATGCTGAGTATTTATACAGCTCTCTAATTATTGTGCAAGGGAGTGAGTAATCCACAGCATCTTCACTGTCTGCTGTTTATAAACTCATTAAAAATTCAGAATTTCAAAATGTTTACTGTAAATTAATGGCTTTGTCTATTGATGAGACAGCTGATAAGAGGAGAGAATCAGACTAGTTAAATATTACCTTTGGGCACTTTGAGTGCTGTGTGTGGGAAATTGTATGGAATTCTATCCTTGCATTTGTGAGATGAATGGGCCAGCTCAGAATCGCGTGCCCTGCGTGGATGGGGGAGGACTAAGCTGAAAGTCAGAGCAAAGCTTGGCTCAAGAGGCTTAGTGAGGAGGTCTGATGGTTTCACTGAGCCAGGTTGTAGAGGGATATAACTGAATTTAAGTCAGCAGAATCGGATGCTTAATCAGATCAGAAACTGGATGGTCGTGATCTGTTGTATTTCTGGCCATGAGAAATGTATTCTCATAAGCAGGAGCAGATTATTTTGCAGTCATGCCACACTGGTATCCAGGGCCACAGCTGATTAATGAATAGAGACAAATCCTGTTTAATAACAGTGGGTTTTTAAAATATCCATTGAAAGCATCAGGAGGGTTTTGTGGCACAGATGCAACTCTTATCAAGTATTTCACTGCAGAGGTGAGCACACAAGAGTAGTTTTTGCTGTGCTTGTTTTGGGAAGACAGGCTTCTATTGAAAAGGCAATTTAGAGTCTCAGGGAAAGTAGGAATAGTGTTGGAGGTAGTGGGAAAGAGCTGCTCCCTCTCCTGTGTGCTGGCAGACTTAAGGGAAGTAAGAATTTCCTGTTCTGTTCCAGTAAGTGACTTTCAAACTTTTCAGGCATAGGATAGAAATTCAGTACAAATAGCTTTGATTTCCCTTTCACTCCTCAGACCTTTCACAAATATAGATTGGTTATCTAGTAAATTTTGCTTTGCTCCCTGAAGTGGGTGGGTCTTCTTTTCCTTTTAGAATTGCTTTTTCTGAGTGGTTGTACACATTTTTTTTTAAATCCAGAAACTGTGAATATACTCAATTATTTTGCAAGACTGATAACATTTTTGCCTGTGTGAGAAAGAATTTGAAGGAGGTGACAGGCTGTTAAGCAAAGAACTCTAAGAGACATTGTGGATGAAAGGGAGAGAGAGAAAATATTTAAGTTTAAAATCACAATAGAGATTAATTATAGCAAACACCACTAGGTGTTTTCTCTGGTTATGTATCTCCTTTGAATTTGACTTCAGTGCTCAAATTTTGATTGATACTATTTTTAAAATAAATTCTTCACCGTTACTTTTTTTTTCCAGGAAAGATTTCATAATATACCAGGAGCCAAATGCTTCTCCTTCACGAGTAACTGAAAATGGCTTTTCTGATAAGGTAAAAGGAAAAAAAAAATCATGGCTATTGTGACAGGCTGAAGTAAGACTACTTTATAAACAACAAGTAGTTGTGTGTGACTTTCATTATTCAACACAATGAAAAGTTCTGAGAATTCAGTTTTAGCAGTTTATTTTGTATATGTTTAAGGCAGTTGTGCTGTTAATACCTGTTACATTTATTTTAAAATAGGTGGGATGTATTTAGGGTGTGGCATATCTTCCTACTAATATAAAATTCTGTAAAAATCAATTTTCAGGCACTAATCTCTGTCTTAAACTTTTTTTTGGCTTTTGTTTAAATTATGTTTGGTTTAAAAGACATCCACCAAACATTTTGATTGTTTTATTGATACATTGAGATCCTGAAAGATAACAAAGCACATGGGTGCCTTAAATTGAATTTAAAGGTAGTGCTTATGAAAAATTGAGATGCCTGAAATATCTGTGTGATTTTTTTTAATAGGTATTGCTGTGCTTCTCAAATGGAAACCACTATGATATTGTGTATCCCATAGAGTATGCAGAGAAGGCTGCTCTGTGCCAGTGTAAGTATCAAGCTGTTAGTTAAAAACATCTTTTTACCAAAGATATTGCAGCTGTCATTGTTAGGTTTCAGGAAAAGGCTCTGTATGGAAGTCTATTGTAGTCATTTTCAGTGGCTTGGTTTTCAGTTTGAGTTGTCAGTGACTGCATGATTACCATCTGAAATGGTGGAATGAGAACTGATTTAACTGGGATCTGATTTTGCTCTTCCATTTTCTCCTTCTCTTCCCCAGCTCTGCTGTACGAGTTGCTCTATGAGAAAGTGTTTGATATGGATGTAAAGAAAATCATGGCAGAACTTAGTGCTGTTGGCGTGGCAGAGGAAAGTAATGGGAGCAGTGAGGCGTCTGCTTCGGATTCAGAAGATGACAACTACAGGTAAATGAAATGGAAAAGTTGCCTGTGAACACACATTAAATGAATTTTCTGAATTTCTGGTGGGTAGTAGAATCCAATAGTCAGGGTTAAAAACATTTAAAAATTACTAAGAAAAGAAGCACGAAGAGGTAGGGTTAGAAGTGTGAAAGAATGCAATGTGTTATCTTCGCTTACCTAAGGACAGGCTTCTGGTCTTCCTCTGTTCTTCCTGCAGTCTAGCTTTGAGTCTCTTTACATAATGGATTATTGCCATTGCAACATGTGCCTCTTCCTGTTTAGAGTAGCAGAATTCCCTGGGAGAGCTGTCAGGGTGCCAGTGTCTCTGAGAATGACTTGGCTTACTCTGCAGCTGAGTAGAGTTACAGGAATCTGATCCAACTTGTGTGGCTTCCACATCTGGGGGCTGGAATACCTGCTTGAGGTGAAGCTGATGGAGACATACAGATACAGCTTGCTCCATTTTGATCTGCATCATAAAGAAGTGCGTTTATATTCTTTTTGCTGGATGCTCTAGCAAGCTTTGAGATTTTGACCTGACTTCTTTTGCACAGTCAGTCCTTACAGTGCCATTTTTGCAATCTTACATATTGACAGTTTTTCTTCTGTTTAATAAGGATTTTAACTCTGGCTTGTATGAAATTCCACTGAAACAGCAGCGTTAGTGCTGCATTAGTGGATCATGTCCCCTCCTCCCACTGATTGTCACAGTCCTTCCCTAGGGCTCTGCTGTGTGGCATGTGGCAGGAGAAGTTCTTTGAGCTGTTGGGAGCTGGTTTCTCCCACAGGTTGAAAACAACAGAAAGGAAGATAATGGAAATCATCACACCAAAAAAAAAGTTCTGGGAAAGAGATTACTTTATTTTTGTGTTTGGAAAAAAAAATACTAGGGAATGTTGCCAATTAAAATACAAAGTATTTCTGCCTGAGGAAACAATTATTATAGCTAAATGTCAGCTAATGGAAATCTTTATTCCTTTCTGTTCTTGGAGCTTTCCTGGGATTAAAATGCAGTAGCCTTACCCTGTATCTTTGGGATTCCTAAGAAAATATCAAGCTAACCTCCTTAGCACCTTTGGAAATAAGGTCATGTGCTCACTGGAGACTGTGTATCTCAATGTTTTTGATTTAAACCACATGTCCTATAATGCAGGGGCTGGTGCGTGTGTATGTGACTCTTGACCCAGTTAACACAAATTACAGACACTTTGCTGAGTTTATGAAGTCCTAAATCTTTTGCTTGTCTTAAAGTTGGCTTCAGCATGTTTCATAAGCTAGTTTTCCAGAAGATTCTTTTCATTTTATAAATATAAACTTTTCAGTTATGTTGGTATTAAGTGCAGTAGTTTTGGGAGAAGTTAATGCTGACAGTTGCCTACAACTGTTGTAGGAAAAGTACTTGGAACTTTCTCAGTGGAAAGTTTTTTTCCGGTGATGTCAGGTGTAGAAAATAAGAGTAAATTAGAATGCCTGATGGAAGTTAACGAACGCAGTAGCTTTTGGTTTTGAGGTTTTTTTTATGTCTACTTTTGCAAGGTTTTCCTCATGTAGTTGCAAAAATTTTAGGAGGATTTTTGTTTCCCTGGTAGTCCTCCCCTTGCTTTTTTTTTCTCCGTAAGTGACAGCAAAGCACACATAAGATAGACTTCCTAAAATTTGTACTTAAACCCAAAATCTTACTTCTTTATCAAAGAAAGCTACAGTTTCTGTTTTAGACAGCTTTTTCACTTCAAGAGATGAAGATATTCTGTGATATACTTATTGTCAGGAAAATGTGTAGAGAATGGTAGAGTCACTATTTTTATCCTCTTTAGATGTGTCTTAGCTGATTTTCAGGGCTTAGTAATGCTGTAATTTATTATGAAAACATAACTTGCCTCTGTCCTATTACAGAAGTAAAGCTACAACAGTTAGTGATATGAATGGAATGAAGTCTCTTTCTGGCAACAAGGTATTTATCCATTGAGATTTATTTTCTTTCCAATAACTTGTACTCGGCTATATTTTTGGTATTTAATGTTCATGAGAGACTCTTGAGTTAATAGTTTGCCTAACAGGTAATATCCTAAAAACTACCTGTTTTTTTGGAAAGTAATGGATATTTTTGATGTGCTCAGAGGTAAGTGTCCTTTTTAGTGCTGCTTAGTTCTTAGATTTGTTCTGGCATGGTTAAAAGAACACAATTGACATTTTTTTTAAGCTCTTTATGCTCTATATATTTTCAGCATTTCTGTGTGTCAGTACAAGTCTTGAGCACTGTGATTGAAGCATGCAAAGCTGGACATGTCTGTGTAGTTGACCTTTTAGCACTTTGTTCTGTTCCACGCAGCACCTTGAGAGCAATGGGAATCCCACCTCGCTGGTGTTGCCTAAAAAGGTTCTGAAATCACTTGATCCCTTGGTTTACAGAAACATTGAATACGATGTTTGGCTCCGATCCAGATGGGGTGAGTAACAGAATACTTCAGACTTGCAACTTTTGCAAGCTGTGAGAAGTGAAGCCCTCCTGAAGAACTGATGCAAGTGGCAGTATGGGGTTTTAGTTTGGTTTTCTTCACATGGGTCACTGGGCAGATTTGGGGCCTGAACACCTGGTTTGCATTTTTACTGTATCAAGAAAGTAATCGTTTTGGTATATTTAAACTAACAGTTATATTACTGCTTCTGTATTTCCAGATCAGCAAAAACAAGATTTTTCTATTGCTGCTGGCATGCAATACTCCATTGGAGATAAATGTAAAGTAAGTAACATTGAATTGTAGTTTATAAACACATTAACATTTTGCTCAAGATGTCAGTTTTCCCTCTTTGTTAACTATTTTGATATTGCTACTTTATAAATACTCTTAGCTTGTGTCTTCAGCTGAGGATGTACTTGTCCTTTAATTGTTGGCAGTGTTCATGACTTACAGCATAGTGTACAACTGATCAGTGCAATTTTGTTCCATTAAAAAATCACAAGGTTAACTCCAAGAGTATATGTAGTAAGGTGACTGGGAGCCTCAACGTTAAGCATGGAACTGTATATCCATGTGTTTATGTTTGACACTGGGAATAGTGATTACTCTGTGTGTATTGGCTTTGATAAAAATTACTGCAGATCCCAAAGTGTTGGGCAGTTCTTCCTCTCAGGGTGTTGCAAGTGTGTTACACAATTGGTCTTCAGATTCTATTAAGATTTGTATTAAGTGTTACTGCTTAAGAAGAATCAAGGTTTGCCATTAAATTCTGAATTTGTAGATTGGTCTCCTTAAGTGTGTTAATTAAACTGGTGGTACTCAGCTAGACATATTCCTTTCTAGGACATTTGACCATCTATTAAAGTTATTAATATTAATGACAAAATATTCAGTTGGGTTAATCATGCAGCACAGGGGCTCTTTCAGTTTGTACTTTTTTATTTGTGTAATGGAATCAACCACAGTGACTTAACTGCAGGGAACACACATCTCCAAACCTAAAAAAAACCCCAGCCACAAAACACCCCACAAAGCCACAAGCCTTCAAACCCCCTGGCCCCCAAACCAAACCAACTTAATGCTGAGTTGATTATTTATTGCTTAATAGTACAGGCTTAAAATGTACTTTTAAGACCCTAAGGCTGCCTTGTGCTGCATTATTTACAGATATTGTTAGGAGAAAACACTCTGGTAATTACATACACTGTCTGTCAAATTTTCTGTGTATGTGGCAAGACAGTAAATATATAGTATAAAAACAAAGGAAGAAAATATGAAGTGAATAGTGAAAATTAGAGTTGACCAAATTAATACAATTGTAAAGCCAAATACTGTAGTGAAACATTAAGAAATTTATTTTTTATTCAACAGAAGAATTTTAAGAACATAGAATGTCAGTCAGACAACTAACACTATGATCATGTCTAAAGAACTTTTTTTGATTGTTCTTAAAAAAACCTTCTGAAGAATAACTCCTGAAGTAATTGGTGTTCATTATGTTCCTAATTAGACTACATTTCACTGAAGTGAAGTGGATTTTAATAGGGAAAAGCTTTGAGTTTTATTGTGAGAGAGAGTGTTTTCAGTAAAGCTGAAAAGCCTGGCTGCACTGATTGCTTTTAACTTTCTCATGTGGTTTTGAAAAGCATATTTCATTAAGTAGGGTTCCTCAGCAAGCTCTTTGTTTGTGGGCTGTTTGTTTAGTGTTGTGTGTATGTGTTTGTTTTAATAGTATTTTTATTTCATTTTGAAGAAGCAGTAGGGATTGAAGATTGGCTTTTGATTCATTTATTGAACTGTGATGTCTATTTCTCAGGTCTTCAGTTGCCCAGAGGAAAATTTCTGTTTCTTATTGTTAATATTTTAAAGAGTTAGCTCCTCTCACAGTTGTCTTTGGAGCTAATCCACTTTTTTTCCTTACTCTTGTTCTTTGCAGGTGCGCTTAGACCATAATGGGAAATTTTATAATGCCCATATTCAAGAAGTTTGTTCAGAGAATGGGCCAGTTGTTGTATTTGTAGAAGAGCTTGGAGCAAAGTGAGTGCTTAATCTCTTTTGGAAGGGAGCACCAAACTGAGGAAAGCATTACTTTGGTGCAGAGTTAACTTCAGCCCCTGAAATGTATCTGTTTCTTTACTTGGAGCAGTACTACTACACATTTGTTAAGAAAGCGGCATACTATTTAAAAAATGAAAAATTGATTATAATTTCATTCTTCTTTCTGTAGTGCCAAGTAGTCTGGGTATTACTTGCAGAGTAGAATAGTAATTACATAATAGTATTTTAATTTTTGTGCACAAGATTCATTCCTAAAAAGATTGGCACCAGGCTTATAAGGTGTTGCTTGGACTTAATAATTAGGTGCTTAGATTTGTGACAAGCTTTTTATATTGAAAGGTCCATTAGAGCTCCTCTGGTGGTTGAGTAGCTTTGCCTGATTTCATACAGGGTGCCAAGTTGCTCTTTAGATCAGCATTATCTTTGCCCTACCTGGGGCCAAAAATATTTGAAGCTGATGTTGTGAGTTGTGGATTTGATGGTTTTGGTTGTGTGGGGTGGGGTTTTTTGTTTGTTGGGGTGTTTTGGTGGGGAGGGGGCAGGGGGAGAGCAGTTTGAGACATCTTGAGCTCTGCTGTAAGTCCTGTGACTTCTGGGTCAAAAAACTCCACACTGATTGTAGTTTGGGAAGAGGAAACACTTTCAGTCAAGGTAAATGAGAAAGATGCCCATTTATCTAATTTGATCACCATTAGAAAGAATTATGAGATCTGAATTATGAGTATCTTGCAGTTTGAATCCTTTTTAAATTGGAATTTAACCTGTTTGCATAATGTAAATATATAACTAATATATTATACTAGTTATATATTTACATTATTCTATCAATAAAGAATATATTACATTATAGTTATATATTACTATATTATATTACTATACTATACTATAGTATACTAACTATACTATATACTATTATATTACCATATAATAAATATATAAATAAATAACCTTTCAAATAATGTGAACAGTTGCTTGGACCATCTCTAGCATCCTCAATTAAAGAGGCAGTAATTGTTCTGGGATATACACCATCAATATACCATCTTTTAATCTTGGCACCTATTGCAATGTTAGTAATAAATTTATCTAAGTATATTGCTTTTATCTAATTATATTGCTTTTTGGGATCATTCTCTTTTTCTGTCTGCCCTGAAGGCACTTCACAAATGGCTGATCATTCTTTACTAAGTTTGTGTCAACGCGCTAGTTTTATGTAAAAAGGAATAAAAAAGTGTTTGCTGTTCTACACGTTGCTTGGGTGTAATCATAAAGGCAAAGAACTTTGAAAACAATGTTCTCAAAAATGGAAAGATCTGTCACTATTAGTGAACATGTGGTATTAATTTATGCAAGCCCCAGTCTGGTCTTTTAAGATATTATTCCCTCCATAATTCCTTGTTTTGTAGGCATGCTGTCTCACTGAAGAGCCTTAAACCTCTTCCACAGACCTCTCCTATGGAGGGCTGGAACACTGTGCCAGGGAAGAAGATAAAAAAGTTTTACCCAACATGGGGGCAGAATGCTCAGCCTGGTAGGACTGTACCTGTCTTTGTGTGGCAGAACCTTCTTTGTCAGATGTTTTGTCCCAAAGAGCTTAAAAAAATGATTAAAACAAAAGTCTTAACCTGTTTTCATGTTGTTATCACAGATGCAGAGTGCAGAGGGCCAAAGAATCAGAGCAAGTCAATCAAACCCCAGTCAGCACTACCTCCTCGACTTCAGCATACTGTGGGAACCAGGCAGCACCAGTTCTTGTGTTCTGGGCCCCAACCTCATCAGACCTCAACTGAGCAAAAAGCTTCGGGCAGGAATCCTTCCCAGTCTGCAAGGTAAGCCTGCAAACAGCATCTTCCCTGGCTTGAACTCTTAACTGAGCTTCTGGAAGCCCAGGTACCTGCTTCAGATGCTTCCAGCATACTCTTCTGAAATACCTTGCCATTGAATGCTTAGGAAGTGTCCCAAGTCCTTAAGAATCCACACAAGCACAGGAAGAATAATATTTTTTTTTGTGCATGGCAGAAATTGCCTACAAAGCCACGTTTTCTTTTCTTGGAAAGTGGATGTTAGATTATGTTGTAGTTGTTTTTCTTGAAAGGTTCATTAACGCACCGAGCTCCTCTGGTGGTTGAGTAGTTCTGCCTGATTTCATACAAAGAGTGCCAAGTTGCTCTTCAGATCAGCATCATCTTTGCCCTGCCTGGGGCAAAAAAAGTGTTTGAAGTTGTTGTTGTGCGTTTTTGTGGATTTGATAGTTTTGGTTGTGTGGGGTGGGGTTTTTTGTTTGTTGGGGGATTTTGGTTGGGGCTGAAATAATGCTGCAGGTGCTTCTTGGGCATGGCTAAAATCTTCCCTCAGCTTCTGCTGAACCTGTCATAGGGCACTGCTTTGTGTTCTGACTCAACATTTGAAAGGAGTATTACAAAAGTGTTTTGCCTGCATTTGTTGGTAGTGACTGTTAGATTCCTTGGGCTGCTGCAGCACAGTTTCTATTTCCATACTTGCATCTTGGTCCTTTCTGCTACGCCAGGAGTTTGTGTTGGTTTGATGCAGAGTTTCTCAGTCGAGCGACCCTCTTTGTTTCCCGTGTGCAGGAAGGCGGAGCGTGAGCGCGGCGAGGAGCTGAGCCACCATGGGAGCAGCAGGGACTGTCACTACTTTGGGCTGTCCCCCGAGGAGCGCAGGGAGAAGCAGGCCATAGAGGAGTCCCGCTCCCTCTATGAGATCCAGCAGAGGGATGAACAAGCTTTTCCTGCTCTTTGCAATGTATGCTGCATTCCTTGTCATTAACAGGGCACTTTCCATACTTGTCTGTGAACCTTTCATTAGCCATTGGTTTGCTGTCCTTGAATCACACTGCAATTCAAAAATGTGGGATATTCATTTTGCACTTGCTTTGTAATTAGAAGTATAGGTATCTACAATCCTTTATATGTTAAAGATAAGAAAATACACCTTGTAGTTTATCCTGGGAATAATTGAACGTCCACCACACAGTGCTTTAGGTGTGTAAATATGGGAGACACATGAGCATCTGTATTTGTAGGATTTTGTAGGAGAGATCATTCTACTGATGGAATTTTAATGAAAGCAAGTGGGAGTCCCAGTACAGATCCTGTAGGTAAAGAGCTACTCTCCACATAGATTTCTTCCAGACATGTGTGGGGCTTTTTGGGTTTAAATCTTAGGGCAAACAGAAACAAGAACAAGGCTGGGAAGAAAGGCTTCAGTCTTTCTCCTACTCAAAGGGACAGAGGTTGCTCTCTCCTGGGCAGTAAGTTTGCTGTATTTGCTCACCTGCAGGAGGAGGATGTGATTTATTGTCTGAGTGAAACAGATTTTGTCACATCAGCTAGTGACATGAATGCTCTTAAAGGGCACTTGGGAAAATGTAGCAATGAATGTGAAAGAGGAGATTAATGGCTCAGTATCCTGCAGAGACTTCCCCATTCCTCTTTCTGCCTATCACAGACACAAATATTATTTGTCATGAAGGCATAATAGTATCATAGCAGATGATGGTAAAGTGTCACTGGACTGATTACATGAAGTGATATTTCTGCTTTTGCCAACTTCTTCAGAACCAGTTAGTCTGTCAGGCTGCTACACAGACTGTGGATAATGTAAACCAGAAAAAGTTCTCAAACAGTGAAAGAAGAAACAGCAAGTGGACAGCAGAGGTGGAAGAGCAGAAGGAGAAAGGTAAAACTAAATGGGTTTAGATAATGGCTGTTTTTTTTATTTGCTTTGTTTTGTTACAAGCAATTGAATTTATTCAAGATGGGGCATCTGTTTAGGCAATGAGGGGAAAGTTATCCTGAGTAGCAGTGCCAAACTAAACTGGGCTGGAGGTAGCAAGGGTGTGGTTTGTGAAGAAAGTACATTTCCCTGCTTTGTGAATGTGGCTGAGAGAGTAGACTCCTGGCTGGAATTTTTGTAGTAAATGGGAAGAGAAATGAGAAAAACTAAAAGACTTAGCAGAGCTACCCTAAATTAGATCCTTTTGAAATTCTAGAGTGTGTGGCAGAAAATGCCAGTGGGAAGAGCCTTAAGAGTAATTTATGAAGCAGGTAAAAGTATTTACTGTGGCATGGTTAAGAATTAGCATACCTTGGTACAGAAGGGGGAGAAGAAGGGTACAGAAGGGTTGGAAAAACAAACCTGTTTACAGTAGAAAGCTCTGTCACATGGTCAAAATTTTGTTTGGGTTTTCTCTCTCCCCCCAGTCGGTTACAACACATCAGCTTCTCTTCATGGACTTAAAGCTTTTCCTCCTCTGTGAGGAAGTGGAACATGGCAGTAATAGAAGAAAGCTGTAGGTGCCAGGAGGAGGTAGTTAGTAAATCTCTGCTAATTGCAAAGGAATTTTTTAAGGAATGTTCACGTAGAGAAAGCTGGAGAGAAAGTGAAGACTTTACTGTCATGATGAATTTGGCTGAAGGGCATGGCATGTCCAGCTTTCTCTGCTTTTTGTGACACTCAGATTTGCATTGCCTCTTGTGAAATTAGGTTAACAATCCTATGGGAATCAAGTATTCTGAGTGTTTAAGGATACCTATTGCTGCTTGGGGATTTGACAATAATTCTCAAAATCAATACTGTTTCCATTTATACTGCTGTCTAGTAGGGACAGAGTATATAACAAGCTTTTAAAAAGTCTGTATCTACTACTGATAATCTGGGCATGAGTTTGATTGACAAGCAGTGATAGCCAGGTCTGAACATAAGCCAGAATGTGAAGGATTTGTTCAGATCTTGTTATGTCACGACTGTTTTTTAACTGTCTTCCCCACCAAAGTGTTGGCTGGTGCTTGAGGAATGAAACTTTGTGCAGCAGTCGGAAAACTTTTTTTGATCTTTTAATCCGCTGCAACATTCTAAACTTTTTTAATCAGTCAAAAGTAGATAAGACTTTGAGCTTCTTTTATCATAACACTTGAATATGAAAATGCCAATCAGAGCACTTTCCCTTTAAGAAAAGTACAAACTTTTGTTTCATTAGGAGCAATTTAGGATGAATATATTTAAAGGAACAGCTGCATTTCATTCCTGCTTTCCCCAAGCATCACTGAAATGGTTTCCAGACATCACTAAAGAACTCCTGTAGAGTTGCAGAACCCAGGTTGAAGTAGCTGCTCTGTTACTGCCCAAATAACTGTTTGTTTTAGGATGCTTTGATCTTTGGTAAAAATAGAAATTTAAGTTTTCTGAAGTAATTATATACTAAGGTATAGGTTTAGTTTTGAAAGTTTAATTTTGGAAAGACAAACTAACTGGCTTAAGTTGTGATAGCCATAAGTGGTGTAATGGTTCATTTACTAGGTTATGTCTTGGTGTTGCAGAGTCAAATTCCAGGCAGATCCACTTAAGTCAGAAGCTTGAGCCAAATTCATCTGAGGTAATCTTAAAGAAAAGACCAAATTTTTTTTTAATGTTATTGCTTCTCTGATACATGATTAGCAGAGCAATAGCTGCCTTTAGAGCTGTGATTGCTGCTGCTGCTTTACAGCTTTTAGTGAAATACTCCTAAGGCTGGAGGCTTGTATTTCTGTCAGCTTTCCTCAGCCCTGTAACCTATACTTAGTCTTTCTCTGCAATCAGAGTCCTCAAACCTGGGCTATTGAGAGCACTTACAAATCTGGATTTGTAATTGCTTAGTACAGTCTGTACTTCCAGTATAATGGGACCACAGAAGATTTGATGTTTGCTAATAGCTATTGTGCTAACAGACCATGAGCTCTGAAGTTCAGTGAAGATTTATGGCCTCTTGTTGGCTTTTAACCTTTGCTGTCCTTTCAATGAGCAAAATGTCACACTAGTATAATATGTGATGGGTGCTTAGCCCACTTTGTATGGAGTGTGGTTTACTGTTTGTGAATAACTCTTTGTAAAGTTAATCTTACTATTAGACTAGCTGTGTATGTTGTTTCTAACTTTGCTTTAGAAGAATAGTCAAGATGAGAGTTATCCAAAAGCTTCATCTCCTTTGGAACAAGTAAAAACAGATTCTCCGATTCTTGCTGAGCAAGTAAGAAATGTTTGTTTGATTTCAAAGTTTTCCAGTCAGGAGACTTCAGACAAAGGGGAGCTTCATCACAGCCACGTATGTATTGCAATACTGGCTTTTAATTACACAGTCATTTCTATGGTGATAATGCTAAATTTCATATTTAAGTTAGTAATCTGTTACGTCCAGCATATAGATTGTAAAAGGACAACCCTTGATAGAAAAGTAAATCTGTTATTCTCTGAGAGAGGGGTTATTTCATATCTTTCTACCAAGGTAGAAATTTCAATTCTTTAGCTTTTCCTTTTCAGGTTTCTCTGAGGTTATTGGTACTTGCTTATGAGGGTGGCTTTTATTTTGGGTGGGAGATACTTAAATGTAAAGCTTGAGGAGGTGGTTCTAGCACTGATGGCTCTGTGGTACGGGCATGGCTGGACAGAGTTCAGAGCAGATCTCTCCACACAGTGATGCAGCTCAGGTCTCTTTGGGTATGTTCCTAGTTAGTGCTTCCCCGTGGGCATGGTGGTAGTCCAGATAAGGCTGTGAGTTTGTCAGGGTCACTGGCCATGACAGGATTCAGATTTGTTTG